>CM062603.1:27443417-28643417 GCA_031470985.1 Agastache rugosa
GAGAAGCGTCGAGTTTATAGAATTGCAAGGCAAAATACAGGTCATATCTACAGCAGGACTACAAGAAATCAGCTTGGAACTGTTTATGAATAACCACAAGATTCATATAAAGAGTAAAGAATAACAAGAAATTGGAAAGAAATAGGCATAAGGAAACATGTAAAGTCATAATATCAGTACCAAAATATCAAATCTGGGTATTATCCCTGTTATAATTTCCATATAAACACCCAATTAGTAATAGTTTTTCTTGTTGATAAAAGAATTAGTTCTTTGACTTCTTTCTTCCCAATTCTTGTTTGCATAGATTTAAATGGGAGATGGACCAAATAGAGGGAGCAGACACAAGCACAGAAAGATAAAAAGTTCTGTCATGTTACAATATCAGTACATGAACAGTACCTATGGGTAATAGCCCACTTATAGTTATCCTTGTGGACTCCTAAGTAGCAATAGATCTTGTTTTCATGGATAGATACAGGAGATGGACAAAGTACAGGCAACACACACACAAAATGACCTAATCCAGCACATGTATATTGCTTCAGTCCCAAATTAGGGTTCGCATTCTTTAATTATTTTTGCCAGAAATTGCGAAGGATCTAATTCGTAAAATGGAACACTTCTTTGCCATCACTAAATTTAGCGTATGGCACACTAAATTCAGACCTCCAAAGATAAAGAGGAAATGTTAGACTATCCAAAATCTCTACCTCTTTCAACCTATATTTGAATCTTCCAAATCATATGGACCTATAGCATATGTGGTTAATAGAAATGGAATCGTAAATGACAAAATTTTGTTGTAGGAGCAAGCAAATAAAATGTCAGGTGATACACTAATATAATATTTTTTCTGTATGTGCTTAAAGGCAAACCTGTTCCTTGCCATTAATGTTGACCACCTTTATAGGAGATGTGGTTAACAGAAATGGAATCATAAATGACAAAATTCTGTTGAAAGAACCACTGAACCAGCAAATGAAACCAAATGTGATACACTAATATAACATTTTATATGCATGTGCTTAACGGTATACCTGTTCCTTGCCATTAATGTTGACCACTTTTATAGGATGCCATCCAGGATCTCTAAGATACTCCTCCCATAGCGAGCACAATTCTGTGGCCCTCTCATCTGCTTCAGCTTCATTATACTTCCTCTTCATTGCTACATGAAATGGCTTGCTATCGAGCTCCCCCATCCTCTTCACACCAATATGAGAATTTATTGACATGTCTTTCAAGCCCTAGGAAAGCAAGTATCTGTGAGCCACTTATATGTTGTACCCAATAAAAAGGCTATAGCCAATTAAAAAAATAATAATAATGCCAAGTTTGCATGGCTTTAAGATCAAATTAGAATTTTTATCTGTTACATTCCATACTAGTGGTCTCTCCCAAGTCTCCATCTGCTAGTCGGCAGGCGGGTGGAGTAGTGGAGAATATTACATGAATAATCACTTTGCAAGGATAAGGAACTCTCAAGTGAAAAAAGAGGTTTGGTGATTAAATTCTAGAATCTGCACTGTAAAGTCTAAATCACAAGTTCTTGAAGCTCCTCTCTTCAGAGTTCAGAGACAAATTCCTCTCACTTAATCGTGAACCGGATTGCATCATCGTCTCTTCTTTGAACTTGCCAGGGTAATTGGATAAAATAGAGTAACTTACATTGACCATTTCTTTTCGAGCATCCTGTAGCTCATCATTTGCCTTGCGCTCCTGCACAACTAAACTTTGGTTTAATGCTTCCAAATCCTCAAGGTCTGTTTCCTTCTCCCTTAAGGCCTTCATCAGCAACTCAACTTTATTTAACACTTCTAAATCACCTTCATCTCCCATGTGCTTCATAACATTCACTTTACCTCTCAACTGCTCAATTTCAAGTTGTACTGCTTGTTTTGCATCCAATTGTTTCTCCAGCCTAATGATTTTCTTATGGAGCTCCTCCTTTTGTTTCTGCAAATACAAACCCAAGCAAATAATTTCCTATAATTATCCGAATTTCACATGTGAAACAAGTTCAGTAATGAGATTGACTAAATACCTTCTGTTCATCAGCCAACCTCATTACTTTTTCATCAGCCTTTCTTTGTTCCTCGGAAGCTGCTTGCAGAGAGCAATTTTTCACTGCATTCTGGAAGGGAAAGAAAAGGAGTAAAAGAAAAGACCATAACTGAAGAGTATGTGAGATGGGGAAAAAAAGAATATGGAACAGCATGCACAGTGAAAAGTATATAGCCTTCTCACCGCCCATCAGAATCTATTGATAGAAGGAACCTTGGTGTATCACGAAGGAGGTAATTTGCAGATGGCAATGCAAGTTCAAACATAAAAAGCATGCTAATTTAGAACAAAAAAGGTAGCCATATCTCCGTAATCAACTAGATAAACTGAGAACATCCAAGAATTTTTGGAGTAAAAATATATATATGCTACTTGTTTCCTTACACTCACCAAAAAATGTCAGTCATCCTAATGCTAATACAAAGCTATGAGGACATGAAGGACCAAAACAATGTGAATGGTGCAACACACATCTTAGATGCTTTTATATAATAGTACGGTAGTACCAAACAAGCAAAGCCAGTTGCAGAAAGCTAACCGTCTCATTTAATTTAATATGTTACAGGTGCAACTGATACCCCAAAAAAAAGAAAGGAAAAAAAAAAAAAGCCCAATCACGGAGAAGCTTTGAAAGACAACTAAGCCTATAAGCCACCTATAATTTCTGGACAGTATTTCTAATATTGTTGAGAGATACAAACTTTTTGAATCAGTCGACTATATAATTATTGAAAAAGGATCAATAATCAGCAGCAGACACCAAATATCGAGAGCAAAAAATTTGGCTCTCAAAACATCAAGCTGCAGAACTATAGCAACAGCAGATCCAAGGTACAGCTAATCAATTAATAGATATTCAACAACCAGAACTAGAAATTAATGTTCACAAAATTCATAAAAAAGGGAGTATGAAATAAACAATAAATACTAGTTTTTTCAACTAAGAAATATATGCAACACCTGTTCAAGGTCTTCAGCTAGCTTTTTTCTCTCAATTTCGTTGTGTGTCTCACGTTTCATCAGTTCTTGACCACGGAGCTCAAGATCTCTCTTTTGAGTTTCCAGTTGAAGTTTTAGCTTTTCATGGTCGCCGAATATCCTCTTGAAATGATCTCTGGCACTTGTCTCAATCTTTTGTATCTCTGACAAACACAAAAAAAAAGTACATCAGGTTGAAAGTACATATAGTTTTATCTGGAAAATATAAAAACTTTATACATGAAAGACCTTCATTATACTCTTGATGAAGATTGTCCTTTTCCAGTATCAACTGGCTCAGAGAGCTTTCTGTCTCCTTGTATTTATTCTCCATCTCTTGCAAGTACATTTTCTTTGCCTCAATAACATTTGTTAAATTGCCTACAAGCTTGTTGGTCTTTCGGTCTTCTTCTTCCATTATATCTGATATGGTTCTTATATCTCCTATCTTGCGAAGATTTTCTCCAACAATGTTATTAGAATTATAATCATCTGCACGCGCCACCCATGCATAAAGATCACATTTTTTTTCATTCTTTACCAGCCAATTCCTCTTTCCATGATGTTTAGCGTCATAATCTTTCTCAAAAGCCATGGCATTGGTAAATCCAGACCAATCCTTACGGAATTCAACAATTGCAGTTCCAGAATGGCCTTGGTAATTCCACAAAGGTCGTACTCTAGTTGGATTAAATCCTCTACTTGCCAAATCATCCCTCAATTTACTACCACTTTCCCCCACATAACGGTTATCCTTAATGCTAGTAGGGATGTTAACAACGATGCCAATCCATGGCCAGACGAACATCTCATCACGATCCTGGTCTGCAAGAGCATCAACTTCATCAGAAGGCTTTGAAGGCCCAGCTACAGAAGCTATATCACTTTCCAAGTACTTAGCCAGAGCAAGGTGATTTGCCTTGTCTTTTCCAGTCCTTTTCTGTGAACTGCAACTGCCAATCGAAGTTGCATGCTGCAAAAGTTCCTTATACTGGAAGTCTCGCTTTTTTTTCGGGCAGTAGGGGCAAGTGTAGGCCTGATCAGATAATTTAACCTGGTGTTTACCATTCTTCAGTTCTTCATATGCCTTCTCTGCATACTCCTCAGTTTCAGAGTCGCTAACATCTGTGTCTTCCCCAGAACTATGCTCTACTGAACTTCCCATGAGTATCGACTCTTGATCCCACTGAAAATTGAAACAACATGAAATCCAAAATTAAACCCATAAGATTATGAGTACAACCATACCACTAAAATATGAATGAGTCAGTTCAAGTATTATAATTGCAAAAATTACCAAGGTCCCATTCTGCTGTATTGATATACGGATATTTACATGAAAATCACGGATGAGCTGACTATAACTTAGAAGACAAAAGTCAGAAAACCTCTAAGGTAATTGAAAATAAATCAGCACGAAACAAAATTTTCACTTTTCACAGTGAGGCAGTTTCAATTCAAAATGTTATTTGCAATACCTCCCCTTCAATCTATCTTTTCTTGTCCTTTCAATTTCACAAATGTGTACAGACAGCAGTCGAAATTAGACATGCATTACACCGAAAAAATCACCACATGCTAGAAGACTCAGGATCTGAGCTGAATTATGGAAAACAGCACCACGCTCCACCAGATTCATAGAAAATTACAAATTATAAAAATATCTATATATATATATAGAAATTCCGACTTCCAATTCCTTATAAATTTAACGGAGTTATTAAAACAAATGGATTCTGAATCAAAATTTGATAATGCAGGAAAATACAACCAAAGTTAGCAGAAATCTGCACCAATTCAACATGCACACATACGCCTACAGATTAACAGAATACCTGTGAATTCGAACTGTGCGAGAAACGCCAGAAGAAGAAAAAAATTAGCGTCCAGAAATGCGAAATTATTCGGTCGAACGAGAATAAATGAGTGTGTAGGAGAGAGGGAAGAGAGAGAATAATGAGTCAAAGGGAGCAGTGAGTGAGAGAGAGAGAGAGGCTTTGGGGGTTCACGAGAGCACTGATAACAGAGTACTCAGAACTGCGAAAAGTGTGATTTTATGATGCATTGAGTACGGTGATGCTGTTGCTCAATTTGTTGCAAAATTAATTGGAAATTTTCCCTCAAAAAGAAAACTTGGACTTTTATTTTATTATTTTTGTCCAGTAAGAAACTGGAAATTTTGAATAATTTTGTTTAGGTTTAAATCTTAATCTCACTCATTTTGATTTTCATTCTTTAAGAGTAACATTATTTCTGTAAATTTTCATTAAATGTATAGGAATTAAAGTAAAAAAAACATTGCATTAAGAAAATATTCAAAGAATTATGTAAGGGGGCATTTGATTGAGGGAATCGGTGAAAGGGCAATAGGGGCCCATGAACTTAAATTTTCATTCCTTATTTTCTAGTATTTTAAGATTCCTCCATATTCGAGTTTGAAATTTTGAATTCCCCTCGTATCACTTTTCTATTGAGGAACTTGTTTAGTAAATTTCAGTTTATATATAGCGTATTAAACTCAATTGAAATTAACTCCAAAATACAAATTACAATTTGTGTATTACTTTTAAGAAAAAAGTATTCGCTCTCAAAAAGAAAAAAAGTATTCAATAATTAATTATAAATGAAAAAAAAAAAATTGGTTTTTATCAACTAGCTTTTATATAGTAACATGAAAAGTCAGATTATTATTCTATAAATTTCTACACAATTAATTTCATAATTATTATCCCAACTTTATTTTCTGCCATCACCAACACCAACACCACCACCCAACGTTACACTGCCATATCTACTCAAGTCAAGGCCGATTAAAAACTCGAGCTAGCCCCCACAGGGCCCACCGAGCTCCCCTTATCTCGACTCCCTCATTAGGTAGGGCTGAAAATGAGTCAAACTACTCTAAGTAAAATAACGAGCCAAAGGAACTCGTTCCACCTCGTCACTCCATTCCCATCTTTCGCTTGTAGGACCTCCAGTGCTTCAGCAGAACCCCGACTCCTTCCTTGAGGGTAGCTCGTCTTCCTTCTTCATAGTTCCATAGTTCGGAAGTAACGTACCTCCCACTCGGGTTGTATTCGTTTATCTCAGAGAGAGCTGTTGTCACAGCATTGTAAACTTTGCCACCATAATTTTCTCTCAGGTCTCTCAGCTTTTTGTCGTGTTTATCTATCACGGCCTAAAACAAAACAAAAAACAAAAAAAGAACAAAAAACAAGAATTCTTTTCAGAATATAGTTATATTACTTACAAATTGACCCTTTTTTCTCTGTTGTCCACAGCTAAGCAGATATAGAGCAAAAACTGTATTTGTAACTTCCATTTGGTTCATATATGCTGCATTGACAATTTCATGATGCATGCACAATTAATTTAGTGAATTTGCTGTTAAAAATTCAATTGTATTTGTATCCACCATATACATGTGTGTGTGTAGAGGGAGAGGGAGGGGGGGGAGAGAGAGAAGAGACTCAAATCCTTTTACAATTAGAAAACTAGAAAAGTAGGGCGGAATAGGATTTCGCCCCGATCTCCTTGTTAACAGAGATGACCCATCTAAAGCCCCAAACATCAATAAGACTATTCCGAAAACATCACGTTTATGGTCATTTCCAGAAGTAAACCCTAAAATCAGAAAGTCATTTCATTAACCAGTAGTGATAATTCCTGCTGTATATTTCAAGCTTGACAATAAAAAGAAGTGGAAAGCAGATGAAACTTAGCCAGAAGAATGAATCATAATAAAGTTATAAAAACAACGAGATGAAAAAGAGCAAGGATAGGAAAGGATAATGGAACAAGCGGGCAACTAGAGAAAGAAAGCAAATAAAAAGGATAGAAATTGCAAAACACAAATTATTTGCTTGCTTTAAATGCACTTTAGCAATTTACCTGATGCTTGCCATTTACGTCGACCACCTTTATAGGATGCCATTCAGGATCTCTGAGGTACTCCTCCCACAATGAGCATAACTCTGTGGCCCTTTCATCTGCTAGAGTGTCGTCGTACTTCCCTTTCATTGCTTCATGAAATGGCTTGCTATCGAGCTCCCCCATTCTCTTGACACCAATATGACCACTTATTGACATGTCTTTCAAGTCCTGGAAAAAAAAATTCTTCTTGTGAGACTTGGTAGGTTTGTACACGATAAAAGTTATATAACAACTTAAAGAAGAAACAAAGTGCGTCTCCTCCACAACATAATCATTGAATTATCAAAGACTCAGAAAATGAGATGAGATAAATGCAAAAGCAAATGATAGGCATGTTGTGGAGCAAAATGAGTTTCCATGTACGAAAAACAGTTATACAACTAACATTAACCAATTCTTTACGTGCATCTTGTAGCTCATCATTTCTCTTGCGTTCCTGCACAACTAAAGTTTGGTTTATTGCTTCCAAATCTCCAAGCTCTCTTTCCTTCTCTCTTATGGCCCTGTGGAGCAACTCAACTTCATCTAACACTTCTACATCACCTTCATACCTTATGTGCCTCATGACATTCAAGTTACCCCTCAACTGCTCGATCTCAAGCTGTAATGCTTGTTTTGCACCCAGTTGTTTCTCCAGCAATATAATTCTCTTATGGAGTTCCTCCTTTTGTTTCTGAAAATTACAAGCCCAGCACACATTACCTATTCTTTTAACTTCATGTGCGAAACAGGTCCAGTCACTATTGTAACAGAAATAGGAACAATTAAATACCTTCTGTTGCTGAGCCAACTTCATTACTCTCTCATTAGCCTTTCTTCGTACCTCAGATGTAGCTTGAATGGAGCAACTTTTCATTGCATTCTGTAAAAACAATTGGCCATAAAGAAGTATTATGTGAGACAGATAATTATAGGACATAACAGACATCAAGATTAAATAGCTTAATGATGTCTATGCAATGTAATAGAATTGATGCTAATGTAAGAGCAGAAGATAGCTAAACCTTAATGTAGTTTCAGCATGCAATATATGCAATATCAATGTGCATTGCATAAGAACAGAGAGTCCGTCATTTTGTTGGAATATAAGGAGCTTCTAATTGATAAACTTTCCAAAATTGACTAGCTAAACTAAGAATGTATAATGCATGCCTTATATTTCCTTACACTTAGCAGTTAGAACATGACCCAATTATATATTAACGACAGGAAGACCAAGACATTGTGAATGATACAGTGAATCACATCTTAGTCACTCTAATAGAAAAATATCGAACATACATAGCCAATGGAAAGAAATTGACCGTTGATCCATCTATTGCTTATTTTACAGGTAAAAATAAGAGTAAGAAACTCAAAACACAGAGTAGCTCTGAAACACAACCAGGCTTGTCAAGCCATATGCATCCTGCTTGATAGTAAATCAGATAATGGTAAAAGGTAAACAGAGTTCGATAATCATTGAAAAGAGAATCAAGTATCAGGTTGAAATGCCAAACTATCTATAACTACAATTTTCATACTATTAGGACACCAAAATACTGTAAACTTAGCACCACAGATCCAAGATACAGCTATCTATCTATAAGCATTTGACAACCAGGAGTATAAATAATGTGTGAAATTTGCAGAACAGATATTTCGTCAAGTTTTTTTCCTCCTCATTAAGCATATGGATGATGCAGCGAGCCTCTTCTTCTCATTAGTGATTTGGCTTAGCATTACGAGAAAAAACAGTAAGGAATGAATTTTGACACACAACTTCTACAGTGTGCAAGCCATCACTACATGCTAATGGCTTGCTTTACTGGATAAATGGGAAAAACCAGCCAGCTTCTTTCTTTTAGATCAATTTGAGCAAAAAAAAAGGTGAAGATACAGATATAAACCATGATAATTTAGAAAAATATGCAATACCTGTTCAAGGTCTTCAGCAAGCTTTTTCCTTTCGATTTCATTGTGTGTCTGCCGTTCCATTAGTTCTTGACATCGGAGCTCAAGATCTCTCTTCTGAATTTCCAGCTGAGATTTCAGCTTCTCGTGATCTTTGGATATCTTCCAGTAATGATCTCGGGCACTTGACTCGATCTTTTTCATCTCTAATCAACATGAAAGGGTACATCAGGTATACAACATCATGTAATGTTGAGGTATGTGGAAGAAATTAAAACTTTATACATGAAAAACCTTCATTGTAAGCTTGACGAATATTATCTGTTTCCTTGATCAACTGGTGCAGAGAGATTTCTGTCTCCTTCAATCCACTCTCCAATTTCAGCAAGAGCATTTTCTTTGACTCAATAGCATCTGTTAAGTTACAGATAAGCTTGTTTGTCTTCCGAGCATCTTCTGCCATAATATCTGGAACGGTATCTAGATCTCCAAACTTCCGAAGATGCTCTCCAACAATGTCATTAGAATTATAATCATCTGCACGAGCAACCCATGCATATAGATCAGATTTCTTCTCATCCTTTGCCAGCCAATTTTTCTTTCCGTGATGATCAGCCGCATATTCTTTCTCGAAATACATGGCGTCGGCAAATCCAAGCCAATCCTTACGAAATTCAACAAGTGCAATTCCAGAATGGCCTTCGTCGTTCCACAAAGCTCGTAATCTAGTTGGTTTAAACCCTCTACTTGCCAGCCAATCCCTCATTTTACTACCACTTTCCCCAACATACAGATCATCCCTAATGCTAGTAGGAATGTTTACAACTATGCCAATCCACGGCCAGACAAACATCTCATTATAGTCATGCTCTGCAAAGGCATCTACCTTCCCAGAAGGCTTTGAAGTTCCAGCTTCAGCAGATGTTTCACTTCTTAAGGACTTGGCCAGTGCAAGGGCATCTACCTTCGGAAAAGGATCCGAAGGGCCACCTCCACTAACTATTTCTCTTTCCAAGTAGTTAGCTAGTGCAAGGTGATTTGCCTTGTCTCTTGCTGTCCGTTTCTTAGAATTGCAGCTGGCAATTGAACTTGCATGCTGCAAAAGATTATTATAAAGGAAGTCTCGTTTACTTGTCTTTGGACAGTAGGGGCATGTGTTGGTCGTTCGAGCTTCTTCTCCCACAATATCTAATAAGGCTCTAATATGTGCAACCTTGCGTAAATCTTCTCCAACCATACTATTAGAATCATATTCATCTGCACGAGCTACCCATGCATATAGATCTGACTTCTTGGCATTGTTTGCCAGCCAATTTTTCTTACCATGAAGGTTTGCCTCATAATATCTCTCAAAAGCCATGGCATTAGCAAATCCACTCATATCCTTATGAAATTCAACAATTGCAATTCCAGAATGGCCTAGGTGATTCCATAAAGGTCGCACTCTTATTGGATTAAATCCTCTACTTGCCAACTGATCTCTCAATTCACCACCACTCGCCCCCGCATAATGACCATTGCTAAAGCTAGTTGGAATATTGACAATGATCCCAGTCCATGGCCAGACAAACATCTCGTAATGGTCCTGACCTGTAAAAACATCTACATCATCAGAAGGCTCTGAAGCACCACTTTTCAAGTGCTTAGGTAGTGCAATGGAATCTACCTTTGGAGAAAGCTTTGAAGGGACAGCTCCAGAAACTACGTCTCTTTCCAAGTACTTAGCCATTGCAAAGTGATTTGCCTTGTCTCTAGCAGTCCTTTTCTTTGAGCTGCAACTGCTTACTGCACTTATATGCTGCAAGAGATCTAAATATTTGAAGTCTCGCGTTCTTGTGTCAGGGCAGTAGGGGCACGTGTTGGTCCTTCGAGCTTCTTCTCCCACAATATCTGGTAAGGCTCTAACACGTGCAATCTTGCGTAGATTTTCTCCAACAACATGATTAGAAGTATATTCATCTTTACGGGCCACCCATGCATAAAGACCAGGTTTCTTGGCATTGCCTACCAGCCAATTCTTCTTTCCACGATGATTAGCCTTGAAAATTTTCTCAAAAGACAGTGCATCAGTAAATCCAGTAAAGTTCATATCAAATTCAACAATCGCAGTTCCGGAATGGCCTTGGTGGTTCCACAAGGGCATCACTCGGGTGGGATTAAATCCTCTACTTGCCAACTGAACTCTCAAGTCACTACCACTGTCCCCCACATAATGACCATTGCTAAAGCTCGTAGGAATGTTGACAATGATCCCGATGCAAGGCCATACAAACACCTCATATTGGTCAAGGCCTGCAAGAACATTTACCTCATGGTCCTCATCTGAAAGCTTTGAAGGACCAGCAGCTCCAGCAGCTGCATCGCTCATCAAGTACTTAGCCAGTGCACGGTGATTGGCCTTGTCTTTTTCAGTCCTTTTCTTCGAAGTGCAACTTCCAATTGAAGTTGCATGCTGCAGAAGATCTTTGTATGGGAACTGTCCTTTTCTTTTTCCAGGGCAGTAGGGGCAATTGTAGTTACCTTTCTTCAGTGCTCCGAACATTTTCTTCATATGCGCTTTAGGTGTAGAGACATCACTGTCTTTCCAAAAATTATGCTTCACATAAGTTCCCATCACCTGCAGCTATTCCCAAATTCCATCAATAACAATATCACACAACCAAAAATGAGTCAAATGAATGGAAGAGTTCCTATGCTAGCCAAAAAGCAGACAAGCACCTAATTTGAAGAGCAACAATTATATTATGTGCAACCATAACCTCTGGAGCCATCAATCATGGCACGATGGCCGTGCCGTATTCGCTATATTGCTGTAGAGTATTATCCATACGAAATTCGCCATTCATAAGCTTAGAAGGGAACAGAACAGAATCTTAAACAAAGACACTGGAGTATTGCAACTGAATCAGTAAGAAATAACTTATATTCACCGTTTATATTACGATACTGCAAATTTAAAAAGAAATCCAGTTCTCTCCTTCGATCTATCTTTTTTCTAGAAATTTGTAATGAACTCCGGCAAAATCGTACATGCATTTGTACCCAAATAATCACACACACACACACAAAAAAAAAAAAAAACTCAACTCCGAGCCGAACGTTTACCAAAATAAATAGATAAAGAGTTAAAAAAAAACTGTTAACTCATCAAAATTTCACTGGAACCTAGAAATTGTGGAAGCCCATTCTTGAAAATGCAAGTAAATAACACATACATATTTGCATATGGATTAGAAGAATATCTATAAATGTGATGAAAAATGGACTCGGAGTCCCGGAGTGCCAACAATGTTTGAATATTCAATAGCAATTTAACAATACAAATCAATCGCATTCATAAACGAACAAAAATAGATAAATAAATTTAATAGCGTTCCGAGTTCCGACAAACAAAAACTCGGTAAAAAATAACCGCATTCAAAAAGACCACAAATTGGCGCGGAGAGATGAACACTGAATCAGAAGAAAACTGCACTAAGCTAAACAGAAGGAAGATTAAACGTATGACTTGGGTTTGAGCTAAAGATAGAATTGTTCTTTTTTTTAGAGTAGTTACCTGAACTAGAGGTGACTGGCTCACTGTCTGCAAATACAGTATCTGCATTGGAAAATTCTAATCACCTCTCACATAATAATATTATATAAATATTATTATTAATAAAATATTTTTAAATAAGAGGTGTACTATATGTAACATGCCTAATATAATTTTCCTGTGATGGGTGGGACAGACTCCACTAGGAATATAAGCAGATTGGTATCAATCTATTAAGCATTTTCTTTAATCCAAATTTGTTTAGAGATCATATATTCTGTTTACGTCTCAAACCTGATAAAAAATGGATTTTACTATGTGCCGTATCGATCTCAAATCTATCCGCTAATATCCACCAATTATCAAATAAAAAATCGAATACTACAAAATAACAGTAATTAATAATAAGTACTATAAATAATTAAAAAAATTATAATTAGAATATAATTATCAATCGAATGTATTATTAAAACAAATGTCAAAACAAATAGTTAATGATAATTATATCATGAGTCAACAAATAGTTGATAGTCGATAGATAGCGGGTACTCGTAAATAATTATTCATGCTCATCGCAAATACGTCACAAGTATTAAATTTACACAAACTCGTCACAAATCTATTTAATACTACTCAAACCAGTCATGTACATGATATGGTGAAGATGGGTATCCGAAAATACCCGACTGCTGAACTCGACTACGAAATTTATCAGGTATCGTATGGTGCGACTTACTCGACATATAAAATATTGATGGCATTCAAACATAAAATATTTGATCATGATAAAACATCAACGGTTAACTATTAGATAATACTAGTACTATATTATTTTTCAATTAGGATGGGGATGTCTTGTGGGGTGGCTGAAATCGTTGCGATTTTTAGATCTATACCTATTATAAAATAGCTTTGTTTATAAAATTTGTATTGTCAATTATACCCTTATTATAGTATTTTATTATTAGCATCTAATCATTATTTTATGTTTGATATATATATAAATATTATTTAAATCTATTAATATTACGTACATCACACATACGACTCTACTAGTTTTTAATAAACAAGGCTTGGAATGATTGATGTACAACTAATTTGTCATGGTAACGAGCGAATTATGTATAGTTGTTGAATCCTCCATAAAAAATGCCATGGGTCACTTCCAATTGTCATGTGTATTTTTCGATGTCGAAATTTGAGCACAAGATAAAGCTAAAATTAGTTTGTGTTTATTAGGGGTGAAATTATCTTTATTTATTTGACACTAATCCTATTTATCGGGATAATTTATGTCAATTACATTCCCCAAAGCTGCATTATTTTGAAAAATTTATGACGATGTCGTATACACAAAATAAAATGTGTTAATCCATCAAAATACACACTTTCACTTTACACAAACGAAAAATACACACCTCCTCCAAAACAAATGAATTTTACACACTTTACGTTTGAAGAGCCGATATGGCACTTGATTGTGATTTATTTTAATAAAAAAGTGACTAATGATTGCTAATAAATACTTGCTGCATATTAAGCCTATTTTCCTCTCGAGTACCATATCCCGCTCGAGCGTAAAATACTTATAAATTGAATTAATTAACCATTTTTCCTCTCGTGTATACCTATTTCCCGCTCGAAATAAAATAAAATTAATCAAGATCACGCTAACTAACCTCTTATCCCGACATGATTTTGTATTTGCCGCAGCTTTTCTTCTTTTTTTTCTCCCCCCAAAGTCACAGACCTTGTTTTTTGTGCTATGAGTTGATGTTTTGTGGGCCATTTTAGGGTCAGTATTGTAGGTATGTGTATTTTTCATTTGTTTTGCATGTGGTATGTATTTTTCATTTGTTTCAACTCAAAGTGTGTAAAATAAATTTTCCCCCAAATAAAATCTTATTCCATATCATTAATGAACGTGCCAGCTTGTCGGGACATATAAAAATAAGAGTGATGCTATTCGGACATAAATTTTGTAATTAAAATAAAATAATAATAAGTAATATGAAAAAGAAAATTGTGTAGATGCATATTAGAAAATTTTGTAGTGGTAATAAATTAATAATATTGAAAAAGATTAATCATGAAATAAGGTAAAAAGTTGCTTACTTTTGAGCAGAAAACGAAGCGGCAATAATGTAAAATGATTAATGATAAAAGGTATTTATGAAAATATTAGATAAAATAATTGATTAAAATGATTTTATTAGATAAATCTTAAGTTAAAATTATTAATATACCCTTTTATGTCCGGACATATATGTCAAAAAAGTATTATTGTAAAAATAAATATGTCAAATTTACAACAATCATAAATATTAAAAATTTATTTACAACGTTTTAAAAAATTGATCTAAATTACAAAAAACCACAAAATTGTAAGCATAATGATTTACAAAGTAAACTCTCGAGTCTGGAGTCTTGATATAAAAAATAAGAATTGGTAAATTGCAAGTCAATTGAAACCAAGGGACTAAAAGACAGCATTCCCCAAAAATTGAGGGGAGCTAATTGATATTTTTGGAAAATCACTATGTTCGAACTAATCGTCATTCGTCATCTCTGATCAGACATCAAACAGTGGAAGAGGATTGAATTTCATGGCAGAAATCAGATTTCCGAGGGGGAAAATAAATTAAAATAAAAAATGCTGACGCAATTCGGCGCGACGGCGGAGTCGCTGAGCAAGGCGTCGATGATGGTGTTCCGGATGGGCACCGACGCACATCTCTACGACGATCCCGATGACGTCAGCATCACGCCGCTCCTCGACAGTAAGTTCGAGTCCGAGAAATGCGAGGCGCTCAAGCGCCTACTTGCGCTCATTGCGCAGGGCTTCGATGTCTCCAGCTACTTCCCTCAGGTTTGTCCGGTTCCAATTTTGTCGAATTAAGAAATGTAGTTGATATGCGGATTTGGAATTTAATTGAGAGTGTATGTATGATTGATGTTATGATTTCAATTGTATCGGGTTAGATACGAATTTGATCATTTAATCAGTGTCGAGTTTGTTTAGAATGCTACATGTTTAATGGCTGCTTGATTTGGATCATAGGTGGTGAAAAATGTGGCGTCTCAGTCCATGGAAGTTAAAAAGCTGGTGTACTTGTACTTGCTGCATTATGCTGAAAAGTATGCCGCAAAGCTCTAGTTTATGAGTTGAATTTGCAGTTCAAGATTTAGCCTTAAGTTCAAACTGTAGTCGAAGCATTTTTTTTTAAATATGTAGCGAGCGACTTGCGAATGTATCATTTAAACAATATGAACTTCTATGTGTTGTAGGCGACCGAACGAAGCATTGTTGTCAATCAACTATTTTCAGAAGGATTTGGGGGATCCGAATCCTCTGGTGAGAGCATGGGCGCTTCGTACCATGGCGGGGATTCGCCTGCATGTTATTGCACCACTTGTTTTGGTGGCTGTGGGAAAATGTGCGCGAGATCCATCTGTATATGTTAGAAAGTGTGCTGCGATTGCGCTTCCAAAGTTGCATGATCTGCGCTTGGAAGAACACACAGCAGCTATTGAAGAGGTCAGTTTAATACCTGTAACTTCATGAACTTCTTGATCTCCTATGGAAACAAGGGAATACAGCAAAAATTTGACCTATATGCTTCCCACTACCTACACTTTTCTAAGTGAACAGTTGTATTTTGCTTAATTCTTCCTATAAGTGGCATCAAGTCCAGCTAATTTCTCAAGGAACCACCATGGTTTAGTCCTGAATGGCCACTGCTTGAATATTAAGTAGATACCTGGATGGTCTGTTTGCCTAAAGTTATGTCTGAAGTCTCTGGCCTAGCGAATCTGCAATCATGTTGTGTTATGGAACTTAACATGTTAACCTTTATTCACAATCAATTCATGTTCTTTTCAAGAGGTATTTCTTTATCCGTCCTAAGTTTAGCTGATTCGTGTTTCCTGATTATTTTTTGTATTCATATCAAAATTAAGTAAAAACACATTTTCTTGAAATTACATAAATTAACTTCTCATTCTTTCTGTCAGATTTTTGTAGAAGATTTGTCTGTACTCTATTTTACTACATTAGTTAGTAACTATATGAAAAGAAAGTTAGCCTATCCTAATGTAAGTGGAGGAACTTTTTGACTTGATCATAATTTAGTCCCTGACCAGTTACATGTCTTATGGAGAAGTTAATATACTTCTAGTCAAGTGAGAGTCAAATATGTAAAATGTTTAGAAAAACTGAAAAACAATAGTCTCAATTTGAGCATCTATTCTGTAATTTCTTGAACTTTTACCACTGTTGGAGTCACTATGCTACTCGCTAGACTACATTGTATTATCTTAAGGTAGTTTGCATGCACCTATTAAGAATATTCATTAAGTTTGAGTCAGTTTATAAATATGATTTCTATCTTTTGCTGTAAAGAACTCAGTTCATTCATTTGATTTTCTGAATAAGTTATAATTACTAATTGGATATTATTGGCTGGTAGATTGTCGGAATATTGTTGAAGGACAATAGTCCTGGAGTAGTTGGTGCTGCTTCTTCTGCTTTTGCTTCTATTTGTCCCAATAATTTCTCTCTGATTGGAAGAAATTACAAAAGATTGTGTGAGATTCTTCCTGATGTGGAAGAATGGGGTCAGATTGTCATGATCGGGATTCTGTTAAGATATGCAATTGCAAAACACGGGCTAGTTAGGGAATCTCTAATGTTGTCTTCTGATGATCCGGCAAATCATAGTCTGGAGGATGATGATCTGGAACCTCATCTTACAGTAAGAAAGCCCTTTGATGGTGCCAGCTTTGACATATGTACTGAGATTGCAGATATAGTCTCTAGGAGTTACCTTGAAGGACCGGATAAGTATTTATCTCAGATGGAGCATGTAAATCAAGATTCCCTTGGATTGGATGGTTCATGCATTACGTCCGCAAAAACCAATGATGATATGAAGATCTTATTACAGTGTACATCACCATTATTATGGAGTTATAATAGTGCTGTAGTGTTGGCTGCCGCTGGGGTTCACTGGATTATGGCACCAAAGGAAGACATTAGAAATATTGTTAAGCCTTTGCTATTTCTGTTAAGGTCATCAAGCTCCTCAAAATATGTGGTACATACCTCTTTACATTGAATATCTGGTCTTACTTCACTCATTCATAAAGCTTTTTATGTTCATTTCTTTGTTTTATCGATTTAGCTTGATAGTCGAGTTCTCTGGATATGGCTATTTGTCTAGTTTGTCTGTCATTTTTCACGTGTTTTATTATTGGTTCTAAATGTTAGATTAATTGGTCTATTGTAAATGCGGGTGACTGATGGAGTTCTGCCTTTAATTGTTTGCAATTTTTTACTCATATCTTCCATCGTAATTTATTTGAGAAATGTTGAATTTGACTTAGGAAGTTTAACTTTTACGCCAGAAAGTTCACTGAAATATTTTTAGATTTATTACCCCGGAATGTGCTCCTTTATTTTAAAAATTCCCTATGCTGCTGTCTCTGCTTTACCATTATGTTGTGTGTGTTAATTAATGATGATACTCTGACGATGATCTTATTCTTGTCTTTAGTTGGCTATTATGTAGGCTGTTTAACTATTTTTGTGAAATCCAGACATCCTCATAATCTGAAACATTCTGCCTGTTAAAACTCTTTAGTATCAGTTATGGATGTGTGAGATTAGACATGTAGTAGTAGCTACAATATATATAGTTCTCAAGATGTAGGTGAACCCTAGTTTTGATCATGCTCATGCAGCACATCACAGCATAGTTGAACTAGTTCGACCATCTTTCTTAAATTGACCTTTGCACAATGTTTCATATGCAGGTCCTTTGCAACATTCAGGTCTTCGCCAAAGCAATGCCATCTCTATTTTCTCCATATTATGAAGATTTCTTCATCAGCTCTTCAGATTCATATCGAACAAAAACTCTGAAGCTTGAAATACTTTCTACGATAGCTTCAAAGTCCTCAATTTCCTCTATGTTCATGGAGTTTCAGGTAATTTCATTTACAGTTTGTTTGTCCTTCTATCTAAGGAGCTTGGGGCTTTATGCTTTGGTACCAAAATTACACACTATTTTTGGTCTTATTGTTTGCCAAGATTTGGGGATAATTTTCTGGTGGTTTGAATGGGAAATGTGTAGTGACTTAAAATATCTTCTGATGGTTTTTTTGAAAAACGATCTGATGTATTTTTGGAAGAAGTTTTCAATTTGATGTATCCTGTCAGTATTATTTTGTTTCAGTTAGTGGAAGATTGCTGTCTGGCCTCATTCATTATCTCGATGCCTTATGTTCTTGATTTTGTGTGGCTTACATTTTGTTTTTATTTACCAACTTAAAAAAATGTTCTGGATAACTTACCCCAGTATAAATACAGTTTTCTTAATATAGATTTAATTCATCATTCTACTGCTAGTTCATTTGGTGTCCATATTTTAGCTCTTTAGTCCTAACAGGATCTTCTACCCTATTGAGGTTTGTTTTGTGTACAAGTTAGATATCGTGGCACCTTGAATTGCATCGAAGTCTAGATGTTTTCGGACTTTTTATGAAGTATCGATTCTTATCTTTTAGTCTATTATTAGGATTATATTAGAGATCCAGACAGGAGGTTTGCTTCTGATACTGTGGCTGCAATTGGTTTATGTGCACAAAAACTCCCTGATGTCGCCAAGACATGTTTGGAAGCGCTATTATTTCTGGCTTTGTCAGGTAATTGTTATTCGAGTGACTTCCATTGTAGATCTGTATGCTCATGACTTTCTTTCTGAAAGTTCTTTGATGTAATTCAAATTTCAGAATCTTCAAATAGTGCTCCAGCATCGATGCGAGAAGAAGAAATTTTATTAGTTCAAGTGATCAAGTCCATCATGGCAATCATTAAACAAGATCCTCACAGTCATGAGAGAGTAAGTTTGTCAATCTCTTCTTTTCTGTTTGGTCTGTTTTATATTCATTTTTTTCTTTCGTGTCTACTGTCCACACTATCTATGTATGTAGGCATCTGAGAAATAGCTGTATATCCTTACATATACAGATCATCATGTGATTTCGTATCACATTCATAAGATTGAAATTTGATAGATGCTGCATTGATTAATTTGTTATGAGTTGGTTAAAAATTTTTTCCTACCTTATTTACCAATACATTGTTGAATCAACTGTTGTCATGTTTTTCTCTTTCACCTGCAAATTATTTTATAATCTAAAACTGAGCATTATTTGAAGGTTATTGTTCATTTGGTGCGAAGTTTGGATTCAATGCCTGCACCTGCAGCACGTGCAATGGTCGTATGGATGATGGGTGAATACTGCAACGTTGGAGGCCTCATCTCTAAGATGATACCCACAATATTTAAGTACCTTGCTCAGCGCTTTAACTTGGAATCAGTTGAAACAAAGCTCCAGATTGTTAATGCTTGTGTCAAGGTAGTTATCAAGAGTAGTTGGTTGTATCTATTATCTTCATCTGGATGTATGTGGGCACTTGGCTTGTCAGATATCAGTGATATCAGATATCTGTCTGGAAAGACGTTAATGTCTTTAGACTTGAATTATGATCAAGACAAAAAATATCTTTATAAAAACAATTGTTTAGTAGACTGATTAGAATGTCTTGAAAAAAGGCTTTATATAGTTATTTTTTTGTTAGAATGTGGTGCTATTGTTTATCATATCTCTATAGAAAATAAATAATGCTAGGTTAATTGTGAAAAATTGGATAAAATGGTCCATTCAAGGCTACTGCTTTCTAATCCTTTCAGCAATTGATCACGAACTTGTTGTCTAGAGTACCTATTGTCTATATATTGAAATGTGTAGAAAAAATGGTTTATTCCAGCTAAATCTCATGCTTTGAGAGTCCCTTTGACATCTACTGATCTGGTCTATTGGAAGACCCTTCACCTGCTTGCTCTATACCAGAAAACTGCTATTTCTTAATTCTTTTGACTAATGTTTTATTTCTGCACTGTGCCATCCGAACAATTTATTTAAAACTGACCCTCAAGCCTGTAGTGTGTTTTAGATAAAAGTGCCATCCGAACCATTCAAACCTGAATCTCGAGCCCGTACTGTGTTAGATCTAATGGATGATGAATAGCTTACTCATGATTGGTGCTGGATATATTTTACTCATCCTTGTCTGATTAATCCAAAATCTATCATCATATCTTTGCAGGTCCTACTACATGCCAAAGTGGAAGATATGTCAGAACTGCTATTAGCCATAAGTTATGTCCTTGAACTAGCCAAATGTGACTTGAATTATGATGTTCGTGACCGTGCTCGTGTTCTGAAGAATTTTTTGTCACACTGCAAGGGATATAATTATTTGGAAGAAGTTGAGAACCACACAAAGTTCAGTGACCTGACACATGTACTCGCTGAATACATATTTGGGGGAACAAAAAAAGTGCCATCTGAACCATTTAGTTATCGGTTTTATCTTCCCGGTTCTCTCTCACAGATCGTACTTCATGCAGCTCCAGGATATGAACCTCTCCCAGAACCTTGTAGTTTTGCAGATGATGAGACCTGTCTTTCCCCAATTAATAGGCAATATGATCACAAATCAAATGAAATTGATGATTCTGATGCCATGTCAGGTTCACCGGATGAAGAGAACACATCTGATTACAGTTCTGGTTCTGTTTCTGTTTCTGGTGGTGGTGGAGGCAGGTATAATAGTGCATCTGATAGCGATGGAGATGAAGAAGCTGGTACATTAATTCATCTTTCAGATGATGCTCCTGGTTCTAGAGATCATGTTGGAGTCTCAGTAGAAAATAGTTCGTCTGGATTGATGGATGCTGGTGAACTGATGTCCAAAAGAGCTCTTGAGTCTTGGTTGAACGAGAATTCTGGTTCTAGCCAGAATTCATCCAATCTGGGTCATGTTCAGAGATCATTAGCAAGAATCTCAATTAAGGACATTGGTCAGCTGGTTAAACCTAAGTCATATACACTTCTAGATCCTTCAAATGGGAATGGGTTAAGTGTAATTTATAGATATTCTTCTGAGGTGTCAAAAGTATCTCCAGAACTGGCATGCATGCAGGTTTCTTTTAGGAACAATTCAGAAGAGCCTATGCACAATGTTTTCCTTTCTGAAGAGAAATCTAACCCAAGTCCAGATTCTTCACAGAAATCCGTGTCACCAAGTGAAAGGTATTTTAACCTAAAGCTTTAATATTTTTATAGGGACCGTGTTTCATTAGATGGAGTGCGCTGCTGCATTTTTTTTTTTTTGATAAATTAGCAATTAAATTTAAAGACCGCGCCACGGTGGACTCGAACCCGAGACCTTTGGCCTCGGGCATTAACCACACTACCGCACGCTGCTGCATATTACCATGATCTCGTTGTCTCTGAGAATCTTGATTTTCTCCTTTGTCATAGTCGTATCCATTCTCTGTATTTGATAGTCCTTTAATAATTTAAGCATTCTACTAAAAATACAGTATAATAAATCATTTGTAGCTTTAAGCTGCATTTTCAATATTTCTTGTTCTGGCGTGCTTTTATCACCTTATTGGTGATATAGTTTTTGAATTTATCTAATCAAGTCTGATATCATTCATTGTTTTTAATCTAACATAATTGTCTAGCAGTCTCACCCTTGTTTTTTCATCTTTGATGTATAGTGTATCGGTATCTCATGGTGAAGTGGCTACACTGATTCCCATGGAAAAGATAGACTTACTCAATCCTGGTCAAACAACAGATAGAGTTCTCCAGGTTCGCTTTGAACACCATCTGTTGCCCCTGAAGCTGGTTTTATGGTGTGATGGCAGAAAGCAACAAGTGAAGTTACGGCCTGATATTGGTTACTTTATCAAACCACTGCCAATGAATATTGAAACATTTTTAAAGAAGGAATCTCAACTTCCTGGGATGTTTGAAAATATAAGGAGGTCAGATTTTTACAACATGTCAACATCTAATGATTTATTTGTATATATTTACATATACTTGTTTTGCTTACAATTTGCAGCTCAGAATTCTATCTACAGCCCTTGGACTTTTATTGATCCTAGATTTCGATTTTTTTTTTTTTGCATATATGCTGAAGAAATTAAGTTCTTTCAAAATGCAACCCACATTGACCTTAAATACATCACCAGTTTTCCAATTTCGTGCATAGGGATTCATGTGTCAATATTCAGTTTCTAGAAATTGCCATGCACTTAGAAAGTGCCAAATCTTCCTGGTTAAGGCTGTGCCTGCTCTGTGCTGAAGTAAAACAGACATTATTGTGATGCCTAGAAATACGATTATACTTTTATTTTCTGATAGATCCAATTCAAGACATTATTGGACCTCCCGAAAGGCCCTCACTTCGAGCTCTTGTGTATTTCCCGGACCATATTCTGCTCTAGGTGTATTGTTACTTTTAAATCAAGAGTATGATCTGAAATCTGGATTGCTAAATATTTGATGAATTTCTTAACCCCAAATTGCATTTTTGGCTCTTAGGACTGCAGCTCATGAAGTCCAAAATGGATAACTTGATTAATGATTATTATGTTTTAATAGGATTTTAAATCAAAGACCAGTTCCATAACACTCTTTCTGTAAATGCTACACACCGTTAGTCAAAGAAATAAAATCTTAAATGAGGTTATGTACTGAGAAGTAGTAAGCTATGGATAAGTTTTGGATTGAGAAACCAAAATACTAGTAACTCAATGGGAGAAGCAACCATCCAACTTGCATCAGTTTAGAGGAAGACTTGAGATCAAGAGGGAATGGGTGTGTTCTTGATGTATGAGCTATTTTAAGTTGTTCTGTCTGACTGATTCTTATCTCACTGGTTGCGAATTGTTCTATATTTCTTTTCTAGACATCTTAACCTGGGAAAGCAGTGTAATTAACTTTCTCAGACTTTAACCTTGATTCTTGAGCTTTGCTTTCACTGGTTTAACTGTTGAATAAGTACCTGGTATTTTTCCTAGAATAAATTTCCTTGCTTGTCTGCACAGTTTTATCCTTTTCATGTTGATCTCTTGGGTTCTTCTAGAGTCCGAGATGTTTAGAGATTGTGGACCTCGTGATATGTGTTTTCACTTTAAGTCCCCTCAATGAATTTTGACAATTACTCAAGCATTTATATAAGAACTCTCTATCTCTCCCCTTTCTTGGTTTTCTTCATGTACTAATTGTCCACATAATTATTCTTTTGATGTGTGCAACAGGTGCACATTTACAGAGCATATAAACCAGCAGAATGATAAAGATGGTCCTCCGCAGAAAGACATTTTTCTGATGATATGTGAGAAGTTGGCATTAAAAATGCTTAGCAATGCAAATTTATGTCTTGTGTCTGTAGAAATGCCTGTTGCTGCTAACCTAGATGATTTATCTGGTATATGCTTACGGTTAAGTGGTGAGATCTTAAACAACTCTATCCCTTGTTTAGTCACTCTTACACTTAAAGGTACTTGTTCTGAACCACTTGAAGTTGCAGTAAAAATGAACTGTGAAGAAACTGTATTTGGTTTAAATCTTTTAAATAGGATTGTAAATTTCTTGGCAGAGCCAGCACCATGATGGTACAATTTTGGATAAAAACAGAGTTGTAATTTAGTTTTATTGGCACATACATTGTTCTAGCTTGAAGCTTATCTCTTTTGTCTTGTGCTGTGAAACTTATCATTTAAAAATCAATGTTCTGGCATAGTGGTAATTAGGGTGAACTTTTTGTGGAAATGGTTAGTGACTGATCTACTTCTGAAGATGTTCGTGCTCTCTCTCATTTATGCTTGTATATAAAGGAAGAAGATGTACTCCTGTAAATCCAATCAAAAGTCAACTATTTTTTGATTAAATTTGATATAAATTTTACTCCCTTCATTAATGGCTTAACTCTATTACAAAATAACTCTGTAAGAAATATAAAAATTAATTCATATTGATGCAGCTTTTATTGTGTTCCACTTCTGGAATGAAGGGTACTATTGTTCTTCATCAGACTCAGAGTGTCAAAAAAATTGCCCAGTTTCTGTCATTTGTTTGGTTCTTGTATCGTCTCAGTAATCTATATGGGATGTTATCTTTCTATTAAATGGGAATCAAGTAGCGAAATTCAAAGACATAAGGCTGAACTTCTATCGGCTTTTGTGATGGAGATTGAGTTTCTCCATTTAGACATTCCATCATCAATCTTTTCAGTGAGCTTGTAATAGGTAGTTGGCTGTAGATCCATTCTAGAAGTGACTCCATGTCATCAGCAAAGTCTTTCATGTGTCGGTGCATGAGGTTTGGCACTGAAATCTTCTTCCTGCTCGTAATTCCTACTGATGCTTCCAGATACTCTACTTTAGCTTTCTCTAATTCATTCATTACTTCATCGGGCATGTAAAACCTTAACTGCAAGCCTTAATTTTAGTTTGAATGACTGCTAAAACTTAGTGAATATAAAATGCAATGTTGGAAATTGCACTTACTGCTGGAGATGACCAGCTGCCTCGGCAGAGAGCAAATATGACATTAGGTTCCGGGTAGTCAAGGCCACAAGCTTGCCTTAGAATTATTTCCTTCTCATCAGTTAATTCCTGTAGTTCAGTAATATTAAGTCTCATGAGTAAAGAAATTCTTACTATATAATGGCAGATTCTTGAAAAGTAAATCATGGCATAAATTGGTGTATATCTCATTTATCCTTGTAACTGATCTCTGATTACGGAGATTTCAGTTTTGTTCTTGATCTTGATAGAGACATTAGTATGGGTGTGTTTCACTCACATGTTTAGCTTCTGCTGGATGTCTGAGGATGCACTGCTGAATAGTGGAAGCCTTGAATATGAAACCACCAACATTAATTGCAGCCTGGATGATAATGCATTGTGAACATTATGCTTTTAGGTCAAGTGATTTTGGTGACGCTTCTTAAGTTCTATATATTTTGGTGGTCTGGATGTTGTTACCTCATTCATGATTGAGACTAGTTTCTCTTGTGTGGAAGGCAGCCCGTGTTGCAGAAATGCCTGGAATGGAGGAAAAATGTTATATAGATAATTATGATATTCGTTTTGTAAATTTTTGGGCTTAAAACACTTCAGATTTCTTCAGTACATTCATTATGGAGGCGTTGTAAATGTTAATCCAGAATGCCAGCTTCTGCTTGTGACTGAAGTAGTTCACTTTGACTTTGCTGAGTTTCTGCATCAAGATCCTGAAACAAAGTAACCACTCAAAAAGATGTGTTATGTCGATTGGGTAGAAGTTACAGTTACATACCTCAGTCTGCGCATGGCTGGAAGACATTCAGAGAAACGGCTCGTGTCCAGTGTACTTTTTGATATTTGTATGAAATACTTGTATGGCCCAATATCTCTGATGTTGGCATCTGGTTCAGGCAATATTTCATAAGGATCAAGATGGGATGCATTGTCGTTGAATGGAAATACGGGCGTTCTGCAGCTGAATGTGGCTTTGGCCACCAAGCCTTTTGAGTTCATGCAGGCCAGAGTTTGCTTTGAGAGGTTAGTCGATCCTTTGCTCTTACATGTGGTTTGGTTCAGTTTGAGAAATATGCCTGTCAAGCATTTGATAAGATCTACAGAGAGCTTGTTGGGGTTTACAATATCACTATCTGTATCTAGTTGATTGTGAACTGCGCGACTGTTTGAGAATTTCGAGTTTCCACTTTCCCATTCTGTTTCTATAGCTAAGGAGCTGGATGGCTTCATAGTTACTTCCCCATTTAAGGCAGAAGCTCTACTCGGAGCAAAGGGAAAATCGGGTTTACTGTATTTCCCCGGGAAAGTTGCACTTTGAAGTTCCTTGGAGGAACCCAAAGATGCTCTCCTGTCTCCTGGAAGTCTGTATCTTCTGTTTTCGTAGTTTTGTGATGTGGAATGCGCGTCGCTCTCCTTGTGTTGTATCTGGCTTGGCCGTCTAGACGGCAACTTTCGTAGTTGCCGTTGCTCCAGTTTTGTCTGAAACTCTTTCAACCGCAGTACCTCCCGTTCTTTTTTCTTGTGCTTCTCATGGTAGGTCTCCAATTTGAGTTCATTGACCTTTCTCTCCAGCCAATCTATCTCTTCTTCGACCAACGCTAGATCAGCCAGAAGCATTTGAACCTGCGTTTTCATGCAAGTGTTCACAAAATCCTTACATCACTTATTTTGAATGAATACATTGCTCTACGTGTATGTTAAACGCTAAGCAGTTCTAGTACAATCACAGTCATATATTTACTAGTGATTATGATTTGGGGTAGGTTCTAGAAAGATCTGTGTCGAAACAGGGTAGAACAACTCACGCTTAATATAGTGGTGTTTATTCTAAAAAAAATATACACCATTCAAATGGGGCTTTGAGATATTGATAAGAGCATTCTCTCTGACTAGTCACCTCAAAAAATACTTCTGGGTTGGCTTTGATACTGTATTGTGTTATGCTAAGGCACATACGCCGTTAAACCATAACATGAGTGGGGCACTCAAGTAATACGCATTATTCCAGGACGTCAATTCGTGCGTCTGATGCCTGTGTCGTTACACGACCCGTTAAGGATTCATTCAACACGATCTATACAAACAGGGATACTACACGAACATGAAGGTGACACATAATTTCATTCGTATGTGTTGATACGATATAATATCAATACGCCACGATAAATTCAAAGCCTAATTAGAAAATAAATCAATCTTAAAAATAAAAATAATATTAAGAATTAATATATAAATATTATTGTGTTATACAAAAATGATACGAATTCAATGAGCATGATACGAAGTTATCATGTTATATGAAAGGACACGGATTATGAAATTATCGTGTCCTTATCGTATCAACACGAGAAGGTTAGACATTAATTCATTAATTTTGTGCGTGTTGGTGTGGTGCTTTCATGTCATGTCGTGTCAAAAAATTTAAGCCCTACATCATTCCCACTTTAGACATGATGAACCCAAATTGCTAGTGTATTCAATTTACGGTATTTACCAACTCACAAATTGTGCATGAAATGTTGCACTTAATTAATATATAAAAATGTAAAATATTGATTAGTAATTGTTATGGGGGGAAATTAAACCTGGAAAGGAAGGAAGGGGGTGAGGGTTGAACATGAGTCGCAGCAGCCAGTTGGTCCTTGCATCGTGCATTGCAAAACTCTCTTCAACTGAAGCTCCGCATCCAACTCTTCCTCCAATCTTTCAACCTGCAAACGTGCGCGCGCGTTATTACATGATACTTATATCTATCATTTTGAGAGAGAGAGAGAGAAGCCTAACCTGTTGTTGAAGCTGGAGTTTATTAGTTTGTTTATCTTCGCCTTGCTGCATCAACAAATCCTCGAATTTCATAGTCGGAACGACGACAAGAAGATCGAAGAAATATCCTAGTCGTCCACACGCAGTTTGTGTTTGGTGGGAGAGGAACTCAATGTGGGCTGTGTGTTTGTACGTATATTAACTAATAAGAAGGTGAAGTGATGAGTCAGCAGCAGCAGCAGCAGCAGCAGGCGGCTTCACAACCTGTAAACTTTAAAGAAGTGCACAAATGTGAAGGAGCGAGCGAGAGGTGATCGACGTGAAGTCCATGATTGGTTTTAACACTTTCAACCGTTCCTTGCAAATATATATATTGTTAAATTAATTAACATAACCACCTGCTCTTTCAACTCTCTCACCCTCTCTCTCTAAGATTACAAAAAACATTGTAAATTATTTTAAGTTCAAAGAAAATGGAAATTTGTCAATTTTGTCACGGGTTCAAACTCACCTTAAAGGTTTAATGATTTGATAGTGAATAAAATCTGCTGCAGTGGAAAGGTAAAAAAAAATTCGAAAAAAATTGTCTCTAGTTGGGTGCTAGTACAGCTACAGTAATGCTTAGGTTTGGTGGTGGGCTTAATATTAGTGGGAAGCAACTAATTTACTAGAAATATCACGGAAAATTATAAATGAAAGTCCTGCTTGGATTACACTATAAACATTCTATTAAATTTATTTTTTGTATAATCTGCAAAATTGACAAAACCACAAAAAAAGCCAAAGCCAAAACTAGAGACAGTTCTTATACTTCTTTGAATATAAGTTCGCCGTCTGTGGGAATCGAACCCACGACCACATGGTTAAAAGCCATGCGCTCTACCAGCTGAGCTAAGACGGCTTATTGGAATAGTTAGATTGTTTACTTTATAAAATCATTTAATTTTTAGAATTAATCTTGACATTTATGATTTCCCCCTTTTCCCGTGATTCAAAAGTTTTCTCCCTCAAAAAAAAAAAAAAAAGTTTTCAGTCTAAAAATGTGAATTAATTCAAAGTATGCCATAAAAACTTTTCATAAGGAAAATACTCAACAAATCAAGCCCCTTTCTTAATTACGGAATACTTTAATCGATAGATAAAAGTCGAACATAGAAAAATTCCAAGGTTTTTGAGTCTATAAGGGAAACATGTTGGTATAATATATTTTGTTCACTCAACTCTTGTTAGGTTTAATTAATTAGTTGTTACTTTCACAATTGGTTATTTAATTAAACTTATAATATTGAATTGATATCGCTATTCCATCATATAATATTCGGTTTGAAATTTAGCATATTAACCATTTCTTCTACTGACTTTTCCTGTAATTAAATTGATACACGTGTTTATATTTACATCAGATAATACTGATATGGAGTACATGAAGGCGTATTTTAAGTCGGAAAAAAAATAACTAATGAATTAAATTAATAAATGGATATTCAGAAATTAATCTGCTACAAAAAATTCAAGAAATATATATGCTACACCTAACAGATGATCCACCCATGTATCATAATTGTGGTGCTCCGTTCCTACATTTTTACAAATATTTATTTGCAGCTGAAGAAACTAATATTTTCTCCTCTCCATCAAGTATTTAATTTGGTTGGTAAGTCTCACCCTGCACCACAAAAATTAATTTAATACTCTAAAAAAATATCATTCAGAAATGTCAATTAATATATATATATATATACACACAAATATATGGTATATATATATATATAAATTGAAATTAGTTTTTTTCTCAACTGAAAAGAAATATATATATATATATATATAAATTGAAATTAGTTTTTTTCTCAACTGAAAAGAAAAATTATAAATTACTGGTGATACCTTAATTAGCAGTAAAAGTAATTGCAACTTGAATTTCACCATAGTATCTGAGGTCATTGAGAACAACCCTATACTTTTGTGTGCCAAGGTTGGATTTGCCCTTCTCTAATCCTACTTCAATTAATTCCTTCACATAGATCCTGCAAATATATTCAGTTCATTAAATAATTTACCATATTATAATAATAATAAAAAACATGTTAAGAATGAGGCGGGGGGGGGGGGGGGGGGGGAATGAAAAACATTTTGAGTTGGGCCAAAAATCAAAAGTCATATTACTAAATCATAAATGTCTAGTTTCATGACAATCAAATCTGAAATTATTCAGAACACACGTTTGAGTAGCTCATACGGACAATAAAAATTTAAGAACAATGTAAACCAAGAAACAGCTAGTATTAAAGATGAAAATTAATGAAATAGAGTTTTACGTGGAATGGCCCAAATAATCATCCTTTGAGAAGGTGTCACGGTCAAAAATATGAAGAGATAACTTGTAATTATTTTGGTAATTATCCGATTCTTCTACCCTAAATTTAAACTCTTCATTCCACACCGGTCTCCTACCTTGCCCTGCAATTTTCAAATATAAGATTTATGTAAAATTATTTATATGGATCTGGTAGGAACTCAACCTTATATGAGTCCGTAGGAACCATACATTTTTATCACTTCGGAAATACACCAAATATAATTATTTAATGCACAAACATGACAAAGGACAAATTGCAGTAACTTAATGCACAATTATTTAATAAATTTTTAATGCACAACCTGCAATAATATAATGCATCAATTAAATCTCGATAATACATAAAAAAATATTAACGATTCAATTTTTTCATTAAGATGAATTTGTGCATTAAAATAATACAATTTGTGCATTAACCGATGTAATAAAATGCATGGTTCCTACGGATTCATATAAAGATGAGTTTTTATATGATCCTCAAAATATTTGAAGTGTAGCGCACTCCTGACGGAATGTCATGAACTAGCTCGTTATATAAGTAAATTGAATTTATTTTATGCGGCGGGCTATCTGATTTAATACTACCAAATTAAATAAATCAAATAATTATATACACCTCTAATATAATATTTTGGTACAGGCTTGTATTGTGCAAATAATCAAATTGAAGTATAATCTATTAACTTATTTCATTCTTATATTAGTGAATTGTGGGATTTTTTTTTATGAGTTAGCTTAATTGTGGAAGTTTATGTGGCATTTTAATTGCAACGTGAATATAATTGACAGAAAATTTATATTTAAATCTTGAATGATATAAAATACAAGTTTAGTAACCATTTCAAAATAAATTAAATTTTAGTAACCAAATTGATACAAATGATATAGTTCAATAACTTTTTATGAAATTAACCCGTGATTATATATTGTACGAGTAGGAAATTAAACATACTGTTAATTCATACAATACTATATTTAAGATGTATCTCGACTAAATAGCAACAAAAGTTATGATCGTTTCCCAAATTAAAATCAGTAGGTTTATCATTCTTCTATTATTAGAATGCTACGGATGTAAAAATGGAAAGAAATTAATTTCTCTCTGTTCTTACAAGAAATAAATAAAGGTTAAAAAAATGTTCAATTTACCTCGAGCAGTACTGCTCCTGTGCTCTTCATTTCTGTACTGAATCACAACATATGGATCCATCTTACCTGTACCAATGCATAAAATATATATAAATCTTTTATAGTTCATAATATTCTATGAATCATAATTCATATATAATCTATATGCAAATATTTACAGATAATTAAAGAGGATGCATATACGTACCGAAGAAGTCCGAACGTTTGAGGCCTTTAGCACCGATCAGTTTGACCTCCATTATACCTATTGCCATCTCTCTCTCTCTCTAAAAAACCACGAAGAATGGAGAGATGTTGGTTCAGGCGAATATTATTTTATTACCAAAAAGAAACAGAAGATGATCTTCTTAGTTTTGGGAGAAAAATGATATAGTGTATTTTTTTTGAGAAAGTGAGAGATTTGAAAAATCGAAGTCGCGTTATATAGAAGAGAGAAATTTGAAAAATAGGAGTCGCGTTTTTCCAATAATGCAGGTTGGCTTCTAGACTTGGTCTTGAGATTGACCAACTTTTTCTTTCTTGGCGTCAGTCAACTTTTTAACATCAATTTTTTCAGAGGAATTTTTAACGTTGATTTGATTTAATGAACAATTTAAATTGAGCTATCTTTTTCAGTTAAAATTTACTGGTTTTTTTTTTTTTCTGAAATTTCAACTTGACAGTTCTAGATAGTAGATACCCCTTTATAATAGATAAAATAACATTTTCTGTAATTAATTTATATATACTAGCTCTATAGGCGTCGCGTAATTTGATGAGAATTTCTTCGAAGGTGTGGGAAAGTAAACAAGTTGTGAATAATATTCTAGAACTCTAATGAGCCAAAATAACACAACTCAATTTTGATTTAGCTAATTAATTATAACTCCAAACATTTTATGAGATGTTTAAGACGAAATTCGTCAGATTTTCAGAACATGTTTTGATAAATATTATTTTTTCTAATATTAACACGTACCACTTCGGCACTTCCTATTTCTAGGAGTGTAACTTAATTAGAGTGTCCTATAATGTTGGATATAATGATTTTATATCTTTATTTATAGTGGTTAATTATTTAATTGAGAATTAAATAATTGGAATATATTCATGTTCTCAAAACCATTAATTGGTGAGTGAGAAATGGTATATTTGAATTGTGTGTTGGAGATGAATTTGTTGTAGGCAAATTTATCGTTGCGGTTATTCCACATTGTAGGAACGAGCTCGGGCTTGGACCGTGGGCTTTGAATTTGATTCGGACTTGAATTAATTCTCGGCTCATTTGTGCATGTAACACACAATAATTAAACAAGTAATTTGTTTAATTGTTTGGCAAATGGAATGTCATGGCCATTGGCTTTTGAATTCCAAATTAAATTGTCATGTTAATGGCTAACTTTTAGTTAGCTTTGTAACCACCAACTGGTGGCTTTCTAGTCGCCAGAAATTGATGGCAGAGACATCAATGTGTGCCTCTTCGGCCCCTCCCGTGAAATTGCTATATATATTCGATCATTTGGAGTTTGAGGGACAAGAATTCAGCTCTCAAATTTCCTAAAAAACATTCTGCATTCATACTAACTGCATTATAGTGTCATAGCTCGGTTCTCAAACTTTGTTTCGTTCGCCGAAGCTCTTTCCTATTTCGGTGCTGATTACGAAAGAGACGTCGTCGTTTTATCTTTGAAAGACGATACGTCATACCGTGAGCACTAGCCGGGGCATATCTCGTCTTGCGGAATGAGGCCTTCCTCGACTCGACGAATCCAAGTTTGTTAGTTCGTTATTTCTGTTTATTTCTTTTGTAATCTAATTAAGTTCAATTTTGTGTAGTTCTTTTCTCCTTCAATTCCGTCCCGTTGTAACTATTTTCCAACAATCGCAAGACGAGATAGTACGTTTTACGTACGTTAGAGGAGTTTGGACTCTAATTGAACTTAACACCTTCGAAACTTAATCCTTTGCTTTGGAGATGTCGACCTTAAACAATACCAATGGCTCTAATGGTCCATCCATTATGGCTCCGCTCGCTGTAATCTCAAGGCCGCCGCCTTATGCCGAACGTCCCGACAAGTTCACTGGCGCTGACTTCAAGCGTTGGCAACAAAAGATGATTTTCTACCTAACTAAGTTGGGTGTGGCGAATTTTCTGAAGGAAGACGCTCCCGTCGTTCCTGAAGATGAGACGGACGCTAATGTCCGCACTGCCTTCGACCTGTGGGGTCAAGGAGACTTCTTGTGCAAGGGATATGTGCTGAACGGTTTGGGGGATAGCCTCTATTCCGTTTATTCAAACATCAAGACGGCGAAAGAGCTGTGGGATGCACTTGACAAGAAGTACCGTGCTGATGATGCCGGAACGAAGAAATTTGTAGTTGCCAAGTTTTTGGACTATAAAATGGTGGATACTCGTTCGGTGGTTGAACAAGTGCAAGAGCTGCAATTCATATTGCATGATGTCGTAGCCGAAGGTATGACTCTTCCTGTTGCTTTTATTGTCGCAGCAGTGATCGAGAAGCTTCCTCCTTGTTGGAAGGACTTCAAGAGCTATCTCAAGCACAAACGCAAGGAGATCACTCTTGAAGATTTGGCGATCCGTCTCCAAATTGAGGAAGATAATAAGAAGCAAGATCATAAGTCAAGGAACGTGGTCGATGCTAATGCTAATATGATGGAGCGAGGTGAATCCTCTAACTTCAAAAAGCGTGGTTGTCCCAATGCCAATGACAAAGGCAAAGGGAAGGTGCACAACAATAAGTTTGAAGACAATTGTTATAATTGCGACAAACCGGGTCACATGGCGAGGGACTGCCGCAAGCCCAAGAAGAAGAAAAACAAGCCGAGTGCTCACAATGTCGAGAAGGACGTTGACGATTGGGATCAAGATGATCTGACTGTTATGATTTCTGAAGTGAATCACTTGCGGAAAGAGGCCTTCCTCGACTCGACGAATCCAAGTTTGTTAGTTCGTTATTTCTGTTTATTTCTTTTGTAATCTAATTAAGTTCAATTTTGTGTAGTTCTTTTCTCCTTCAATTCCGTCCCGTTGTAACTATTTTCCAACATATAACTCATTGTAATTTATTGTCAATTTTTTTTAAAGGAAAATACGAAACTCTTTATTACGAACAAATACATGGTAAATGAAGAAGATCCTCCATAATTTCCGGAGGTTCATCACAAACATGAGTATTACGATAATCTACCATATAAAAAGTAAATTATGAACCCAAATTGATTTAATGAATCCTAATTAATAATCATATAAGAATAAACTAAAACATAAGAGATTGAAATTGAATAAAAAAAATAAAATTATTAAAAAATAATAGTGAAGCATCATATGAAATAGTCATAATAGAAGATCATTTTTCACGATTTTGCATCTGACAAACTGATAGAAATTTTTACATCAAATATTTATTTCCCAGATGCCAAAATAGATGTATCATATAACATCCAAATTAAACACAAAAATAGGAAAATTAAAATTGGAGATTCATCTCATAAAATGACAAATTTTGAAACCAAATGGGGAATCTGAAAAGCTGACCTCCTCTATTAACTAGGTCTTGTTTCGTTTAAAAATTGGTAAAAAGAATAATAAATAAAAATCTCAAACTATATTTTCACACAGAGAAATTTGTCTCCCACTAGCTTGTTTCAAAAAAACATTCAACTTTCATATTGTCATGTTGGAGATTAACATAATTTCCACAACACATCTATGTCTTCTGCCCTAGTTTCTTTTCACATTTGCTCCGCTTCTTAATTATAAATCCAACAGTCACAATGCACTCCATTAATATTTTTGCAATGAGGTAGCTGACGGAATATAACACTGTCGAAGTCGGCTCCATCACTTGTCACGCTTCACCGCCACCATCAATTTCTACGACCAGCCAATTGCAAGTCGTCTCTAAGGAGGTTGTTCGTCACCTCCTTAGAGGACTTGTGGTCTCGAGTATTGAAGCGTTGATTGCGGAAATTGACAGTGGCGGTGAATCACGTGGCATGTGACCGGAGCCGTCTTTGATGGTGTTGTACTCCGGCAACTACCAGAATCACTGCTGGCATAGCTCCTGCAGTTTGCTTTTGTACATTTGCCCTCCGAGGTGGCGGTAAGGATCCACGTGGCAGTATTGGTATAAAAACAAAGGTCAGATTTTCAGATTCCCCGTCCTTTCTCATTTTTATTGTTTTTATGTTGTTTTCTTACGTGTAGCGGTAAAAAAATTAATTTCCTCTATTTATTAATATAATAAAGGTTCGTCTTGAAGAAAATTATGGTTAATCTTTTCAACAATTTGTGCTGTAGTAACTAAATAATAATTGCCTTTATTTTTTTTTTCAGGAAATTTGAAATTTTGTTTTTTCGAAGTTAAAATCATATTAACACTTTGTTATTAAGTCGAGCTCGAATGTGTTATTGAAAATTTTCATTTTGCAATGTCTGCAAAGGTAAGTGTGACTGTCGATCGAGAGTTTGTCATTAGCATTAGTCGTGCCTTCGCTAGTGCTAATTTTGCATGAACTTGCTCGATTTGCAGCTAATCTGCGAGATAACAAAAAATTAATATATATATATATATATAGGGTGTGGATTTGGTGGAATTCATCCTTATATGAGTATGTAGGAACCATTTATTTTTATCACTTCGAAAATACACAAAATGCAACACATACTTTAATGCACAAATATGGCAAAGGACAAATTGCACAAACTTAATGTACAAATATTTAATACATTTTTAATGCACAACCTGCAATGATATAATATACAAATTAAGTATCAACAATACATAAAAAAATATTAATTGTTTAATTTTTTAATTAACATGAATTTGTGCATTAAAATAATGTAATTTGTGCATTAACTTATGTGATAAAAATGTATGTTTCCTACGGACTCATATAAAGATGAGTTCTTATATGATCCTCTCCCTATATAACAAATAAAAAGAACATGTGCAATATTTCTCATTGTGCCTTTTAAACTAATTACATATTAAGACACATTTGAATTGAAAAAATCATATAAAGATGAGTTCTTATATGATCATCTCCCTATATAACAAATAAAAAGAACCTGTGCAATATTTCTCATTGTGCCTTTTAAACTAATTACATATTAAGCCACATTTGAATTGGAAAAAATTAACTTTAGCGAGTAGCTAAACTAGTTCGTTACAAGTCAATGTTGGTCTTGTATACCCAAAAATCGCACAATTTTAAGACGAATCGCGTCACATTATCACCGGAAATTGCACGAGAAAGGACGCCCCTCGACTAATTTTCCCTCCAACATTTTCAAAGATGTTGTAGACAACAATACCATATTTGAAAATTGGTGTCTACCATGCAATTTCCGATGATATTATGAACCCGTAAATATCACAGGAAATTGCACGAGAAACTTCCATTTGACCAATTTTTTCCCGCCATAATGGAAAATTGGTCCCATGATGTCTCTCGTGCAATTTCCGGTGATATTTGTTCTGAAATTGTGCGATTTTGGAACTTTCAATGCCAAAATTGCCAAACGGACTAATTACTCGACCAATTAAGCCACCCCTTAAACGATTGCATTTTCCCTTTGCCATTAAACAACATGAAGGGAGGCAGAAGGCCTTGGATAGGAAGCAGTTTTTCGCCTTGAATTGTCTGCGTGTGTAGTGTGAAGATGTCTCTGAGCTTGAGCTTCTTCAGGTTTGACACCACCTGTGTCTTGAAGTTGTTCTAAAGCTTTCACGACTTCATCCATCGTAGGCCGGTATTTAGGCTCCATGGCTATGCATTTCACGGCTAGTGTTGCTGCTCGTAGCGCCCCACTTGGCGTGTATTGACCTTCTATGCGAGCATCCATGACACGAAGCACTCTTCGTTTGCTTGCTAGATAAGGCCTTGCCCATTCTATCAGATTTTGCTCACCATAGGGTCGGTTCTTGTCTAGCACGCGTCTCCCAGTCAGTATCTCTAGGAGAACGACGCCAAAACTATACACGTCGCTCCTGGCAGTTAGATGGCCTACACAAGAAAATAAAACCTAAGATTACAAGTTAACCAAAAAAAAAAAATAGTTGTTCATGTCTCCATTGACATGGCATAATTTGTTGGCTTATGATATTCTTGGACTGAAGAATTTCACCTACGAGCGCAAATTAATGGAAGAAAATAGGGAAGGCTTCGACAATCCAAGTTAATTTAATGTAGTTAGAGAATTTATGGAATATTTATGTATACCTGTGGCCATATACTCTGGAGCTGCATAGCCATAGGTACCCATTATTCTTGTAGATACATGGCTTCTCCCGTCGTGTGGCCCGTCCTTGGCCAATCCAAAATCAGAAAGCTTAGCGTTGTAGCTCTGCTAGTAAGTAAATCAGCAAAATATGTAAGTGAACTGCACAAATTTTACTTGAATATATAGTGAAGTTGAGAATCATTAGACGTACAGCATCAAGCAGGATATTGGAGGCTTTGAAATCGCGATATATAACTTTGGCCTCAGGGCTATGGAGGAATGCAAGTCCCCTTGCTGCACCGAGGGCAACCTTCATGCGTAGATCCCATGACAATGGCTGGAAATACGACGTCCCTATTCAACCAACCACATTGCAAAAATCAATTCAACACGACAAACAAAACTATCGCGTTGTAATAAGCAATAGACTGCTTAAATGAAAATCAAGAACTCACTCCTGAACAAATGATTCTCCAAGCTGCCACGAGGCATGAACTCGTAAACCAGAAGTCTGTGCTCATCTTCTAAGCAATAACCAACCAGTTTCACTAGATTAGGATGGTGTAGCTGTCCTAGATAATTGATCTCTGTCTGAAATTCAAGAGAAAGGGTCAACCAAATCAGACATTCTGGATTAAGGTTGTACTACATTTGATGAAACAGATTTTTGCACAAATTTAAGACAATCCCTCAAACAAAGAGAAGTTTATAGTACTAACCAACCATTCCTTGTGACCTTGAAAACCTTCTTGATTCAGTCTCTTGGCAGCAATAACCATCCCCGTCCCTGCCTTGGCAGCTTTGAAAGTATGCTCGTCGATCCACCCTTTGAAGACACAACCAAATCCACCTTCCCCTAACACACTGTCGGGGCGGAAGTTTCTAGTAGCTATCCTAAGATCATTGAACCCGAAGCTCTTCAAACTCCCCGTGTCCAAAATCTCACCCTCGTTCCGAGGGGTCAATGGCACTGAGGAAGACGAACGTCTGCTACTCGTGTCCCTCCCATCAAAGCTAGCATATCTAGAACTTGGCCCTGTTTGGGAAATTCACATGTCTTTACTAAATTAGACATCAAATTCTTGCAAAATAATGTGTCTGCATCAACAACAACTAATCCAATAACCAATCTCTCTTGAGTCTAGAATAAGCATTGATTTAGGCTGGAAATAGGTGCTTTCAGATGTACAGCATTTGCATTTCTTTCCATAAATTGACTTTCACATAAATTTTGCATCACATAAAAAATAGCATCCAGATGGAATTAAGACATTATGAGAAAAGACATAAGACATTGAACTAAATTTTCTAGGTGCAGATTATCAATCCAAAAATCAAACTAATATACATTTCTTCATCAAAAAAAGAATACTAGTATAATTTATCTCGACTATAACATCTATAGTGGGACCAAATTGACCTCAAACACAAAAATTCCAAACCGCCAACCAAAAAGGAAAACCTCAATTCATCTTCATCTTGCAGCAGAAACTCAAGAAAAACAACAATCTTACACACACACACACACACACAAAAAGAAGAAATCATCGGAAGGTGAGAATCCACTAACCATCTCTCCGAGGACTATGGTCCGCCCTTATTCGGGCACTGCAGCAAGAACCCATCAATTTTGTCTCCTCAAATAGCAAGAATCAGAATTATCAAAGACAAGAAAAAAGAAAAAAAGAAGAAATTAAACCCACAAAAGGATTGTCCAAAATTGAAGCAGAATTATGGTGTGAACAAGTAGAAACTAGAAAGAAGAAAAAAAGCAAGAGAGATGACAAATGTGTAGTGAAATGTATGGATGTGTTAAAATTCATGATTTTATTACGTGGATTGGGGTTGGCTTCACGAGAAGCTGGCTACTGCCATTATTATTTTTCAAAAAACATAAGGGTTGACTTTTTCTCTCATATATGAGTCAACCATCAACTTGCTCCATGTTTTGTATGTATTCATGTACAGTCAAAAAAATTGGTTTAGTGTCTCGTTTATAATAATACGAATAAAAATAATTATAATTTTGAAGAGTCCTCATTCTTTGAAATCTTTAATTTGAATGGCATTTATATAAAATTATTTTTCGAGGTAGTAAGTATACTAAAGTTTGCATAAAAGAAAAATAAAATAAAGGTAATACTTTAATTGAGCAAAATAAAATGAATATATTTTTAGTTTAAAAAAATGACAGTTTACGTAATATTCATGTGTTTACTCTACACAAGTACCACTTCTAAGTGCGTAAACTAACAATTATCTCAAATAATAATAATATTATTATTATATATGTATATATATATAAAATAAAAGTATCCTTCACAGTTCACAATCCCCATTTCTAGGTTTTTTGTGAAAAAGTTGGAATTAATTACAAATAAAACGAAACGAAGGAATCGAAATTTATTCGCAAATAATCGGATGCGACCGGTCGCGCGCGCGACACTTTTTTTTTATTAGGTGCGTGTATTACACGCACCTAACATATACTCCCTCCGTCCCCAATTAAGTGTCCCCAGCCGTCAAAATGCGTATACTAAGGTAGTGGGCAAAATAACTTATTTTACCCCTAATTATTGCATGGAAAAATGAAAAAGTGAACCTCTTGGAATAAGACAAGGGGTAAATAAGACAATTTGACATAACTTTTGCATAGAAATCTGAAATATGACACTTATTCGGGGACAAAAATTTTGACGGTTCGGGACACTTATTTGGGGACGGAGGGAGTATATTATTTTAATCCGTCAGACTTATTAGGACACTTTTAAGTATCCTAATATCTATTTTTTTAATTTTTTATTATTTTTATTATTTTGTTTAAGAGTCGAGCGAGGGGAACCGAAGGTCTCGGAGCGAGCTAAAGGATATTAATGTTGACACAATCATTATCTTATAATTGGAGCCGAAGGCGGAGACGAAAAAAAAAATTGAATTTCCAAAAAAAAAATATAAAGTCAACGGATTGACCCGAATCAACCCGACCAAATCCGATCGCTTGGGATGCAACCGGTTGCACCAGAGTACTCCTCAAATTTATTTATATTGTGTGGAGGGAGGAGGATCGACAAGGTAGTGGTCTATCTCTTTGTTGTGTAATAGCACCTTCTACAGGGGAGAGGACAATCAGTGGTTGGCTGCATGTATTTTCAGCCGTTGGATCGGTTCAAAGTAGTCTAACACCGTTTAAAATTTTCTCTTCCGCATTTATTGCTCTCTCACTAAATTTATTTATAGATAAACTTTCGGTTTTGTTTAATGTTGTTTGGAATAATGCTTTTCTACTCCAATTATTTCCTTCCAACCCTCACCTCATTATTAATTATCGTACTTGGAGAACTTATGTTGCGGGTGGATTTTAGAAATAACAAATAGTAAGTTATACTTATTTATTTGCCATAAATATGTGTGAAATAATAGTCGATGAATGATAATTAATAAATATTGTTTACGATACATTTCATCTAATTATTTATTATTATTTTTTAGAAACAATATACATTATATTCCCTCTATCCCAGGTAAATGTGGTTCAACTAATATTTTATACCTTATAACAAATCAAATATGAACCACAATTTTGGAGGACTGAGGGAGTACAAATCAACCTATAACCCACACTTTAATGTAACTTGAACCAAAAAGTTTTAATTAAGGAGAAACTTTGGTGCCTCAACTTCGCCACTTGAGCTAAATGTAAGTGGTGAAAAAGAAGTAATATCTAATTATAACATCTAAAAAGAAGTAACTTCTAAAAAAGTAAGCAGAATTGACCATCTTTCTCTATGCATTTTTCGACCACATTAATTAATGCAAAATAACTAGTAAAAATAAACAAACTATTTAATCATAATCTTTATTATTTTCCATAACTTAAATTCACATTGTTCATTTATTGGTAGACTTCATCTTTTACAAATTAAATACCCTTTTGTTAATAATTTTATTGAAGTTTTAATCTATATACAACCAAAAAAATACATGATGAACAATCTAATGTTCCATTACGCGTTACAATTAATGAAAATGGCTTGTGAAGTGATAAAATATCATCAGTATATTGTAGTTATATGGGCGATCTAGTTGATGGAGTGACGATCGTATAATTCAAAGTTCATAATTTTGTATCTCTTCAATACATTCTAAATCGAAATATTTCGTGTATACTAACCAACATGCGATTACAATCATATACATGTGAAACGAACATATAATTGGTATTGCTTGGTTATTTTTCTTGTTTTATTGGATATAAAGTAACTATATTACCTAATCGTAGACTTTTGAAACTAATGATTTTAGTGTACGGATGTTTGACGTTAAGGACATTGTCATTTTCCTTTGAGCCGCCTTGTAAATTTTTTCAAGAGAATAAAATTCCTTAACTTATAAAAGTCTAGAGAGACAGAGAATTTTTATGCACAACACATGCACGATCATAAATTATATCATTAATATTTAAATATATTAATAGACGGAGTCGACTAAAAACAGTGTTTTTTATAATTGAATATTGATATTGATATTGTCAAATTGGTTCTATTAATTAGCGCTCGGTTTAATTTACGGTCCATCCGACCTAATCAATTTAAATATATGAATATATGATTATTAAATATATTTATTTATTTATTTATTATAATGGTCGACATTGGATGTTTTAATTAAATAATAGTAATAATATGAGTTCTCGTGAGTGGAAGATGAGAAATAGTAAACGGGTGCATGTTCTATCTCATCCTCTTGTACCTCTCGGTCCTCTTCCGTACTTGGGTTCATCCTTTTTTACTTTTTTTCTTTTTAAAAAAAAAATATATCTATCATCGTAACTCATAACTACGTCCATAAGTAATATTTTCACTATCCATAATAATAATGAATCAAACTACTACATATTGCATATTTTTCCTGTTCCATTCAATTTGTCTACTTACTGTTCGACACGGAGATTAAGAATAAGGGTAAAAAGATTAAAAGTGGGTCGGTGCCATCATTTTTTAAGGGTTAATTATTTCCTTATTTGAAAGTAGATAAATTGAGTGAAACATCTATTTAAGGGAAGATAGACAAATTGAGTGGAACAGAGGAAGTAATATATAACTTTCGATAATGCACCCACATTCACGATAGCACTTCTCACTCTGTAACACAAATGTTCAATTTAACACATTGACAGTGTGATTATATGAAGAAAAAGGTTAAGTAAATTTTTGAATATCGATGTCAAATGAATCAGACAATAATGATTTATCTTATCATTATTATGTTTATGAAGTATATATATGAGTATAAATATTAATCCATCTATTTTTTATCCTATAATTTGAATAATTTTTTTGTTAATCTTAATAAAATTAATATTACTACCATTTTATTGTAAAACCTCTTTTACACGTTTTACACTAGATTTTTCCTTTTTGTTCATTAACGATTAATTTTCTTTATAAAAAATATAATATAAGTAATGATATATTAAAAAAAAAAAGCACATATCTATATATTGATGTTAAGACGACTATAAACTATTCACGAAAAATCAGCACGAGTGCGAATTCCTGCACTCTAGAAGCAAATTTGTTCCAGAAAAAAAGTTGATAATATAGACATCATACTTTGACAAAGTGAAAATCGGACAGCGTAAGCTCTCGTGACTTTTTATTTTATTTAATTCCTAGAAATTTTTTTTTTTTTTTTTGAAATGGTATTTAATTCCTTGTTAGGCAGGCGTTGATCTATAAACAACTTCTCTTTACTCTTATTATTTCTTTTCAAAGAAGAAAACGACAGGAAAAAATATAGTATGATTTTCTAGGTAATAATGTCATCGAATAATGAAACAATAATATTCTTTGTTTGGTGTTCTAATTTGACCTTTAATAATACTTAAAAATTTATTCATTTTATTGACTATGCCTTTCAGCAACCTGGCAATTTTTATATGTAGTTTATTTTCTTTTTATATGATTGTGGTAATTATTAGAAGCACAAATTAATGAGCTTTTATCAAAACTTCCATTTTAAGCAACTTGTGTGTGATGACCAAACACCTGTGACGTATGTTTTAATTTTCATGTTCTTTTGGGATCTTTATTTTTATGTTTTTTTGTTAAAATTTATACTCCATCCGTCCATCAAAAGTTTGGTTTTTTGTGGGTGGTACGAGTTTTAAGAAAAGTAAGATAGAGCGATGTTATTTGAGTGGATAAAGAGATCCACCATTTTGAATTTATGCGAAGTTTAAAATATAAGAGAGCGTGTGAGGTCATTTTCTTAAATGGAAAAACCATACTCTTGTTGAACGGACGAAAAATGAAATATGACCACACTCTTTGTGGACGGAGGGAGTAGTATTTACTACATTGGTTCAGTTACACGTCACAATGTTCATACATTCAAAATATTTAATTAGGCATCTTTTTTTTTCTTAACAAAATATCTATAATACAAACCAATATACTTCATCCGACCCGTTATTTGTGGCTCATACTCTTTGGGCACGGTAATTAAGAAGAAAGTGTAAAAGATATAAAAGTAGTAGGGTTCACACTTTTTAAAGGGTTAATTTTTACTATTTTGGGTTCAGGCCACTAATAGCAGGACAACCTAAGAAGAAAAACGAGCTACTAATAGCGGGACAGAGGGATTATATATATATTATCACTGGGAAAGTCTTGTATGAGGTCATTTTGCAGGGGGTTAAAATCACAATCCAAACTCATATTCAATGATATATTTGTAACTTCAGTTTTTGGCATTTTGCATTACTCTTTTTTACATTGTTTTTGAGTCTTTTGTTTATGAATAGGCCAATCATATACTATAGATTCAAGGCATGGTCTTGACTCAAGAAGGGAAGAAGCTGTGCATTCACATTTTAAGCTGATTAGCTAATTTAAAATTAATGTTGATTAGCCCATGTCTATAACCTAGTCATAAGTCACATATGATTACTCATATTGTAATAATGAACGATATTAAAAGAATAAATAAAGATAACAATAATTAAAAGAAGTGTGTTGACTTTCAAACTATTAAAAACACCAACTGGCCTGTCCTAATCTTGGTCCCATTTTGTTCGGGGGGACATGGAAAGTCAATAGATTGACTACATTAATATATATCATTGGTGTAAACTTCATTGCTTTACTTGTCCTAAGGGGATGAATATTTATGGATGTCAATTCAATTTAAAATAGATACGATGATATGAATAGACCGGAACAAAGATGATTTGGATCAAAAGTTTACAGTCCAAAAAAAATTCAGTTTGTTAGCCTAAACTAAATAGTGAGATAGTAAGATTAAATTTGAATTTGAAATTGTGTGTGGAGTCCAACGGCATATTCATAATATAATCAATTTATTTCACCATGTTGATTGTGGGGAATTCGTGACAGAGAATTTTTTTTAGTAGGCCATCAAATTAGATCCAGTTCAATTTGAAATTGAATCAAATACGGCCATAATATTTTTGGTTGATGAGAATTTCGGGCTCACACAGATTGCCCATAAAAAATATTTCCATTAAAACGTAACCAATTGGTATTGAAATGTAAATTTATCATATCAATAGTATATTAATAACCTGCATCAACAGATCAACTATACTGTAGTATATAATCTCCATCATCTTCAAATATTTTAAAAATAAAATCAAAGTCCCTTAAATTTCCCGCCATCATCTGTCACTGTGTAGAGCTAGGGCTGGGAGCTCGCACACCCTATTCACCGCCGCCCAACTCTATACAGTCGCCGTACCGGAAAATGGCTGGTACTTCTGATCCCCATGGTTCCGCTTTTTCGGCAGCAGAGGTCCGTTTTCATCTTTCTCAATATTCTCCAATCGATTCGATTCGTCGATTTTCTCAATTTTCCCTCCGTGTTTTTTTTTTAATACGCAGCTGGAGTTTCTTGCGGAGGATGAAATGATTGAAATTGTGCCAAATTTGAGAATGGATCCGCTCAATTTTATATCTGTATGATTCGTTCTGTAAATCTCCTAATGTTCGCGTTTGATTGGATTTTCTGCTAAAGAACATCATTGATGTCTAATTTATGATTTTTGGTTGTTTTGCTCCGTTAACAGGGAGATTTTGGTCCTTTTAGACCACAAATAGCAACCCAAGCGCCACTTTGGTTGGCCGTGGCTTTGAAGAAGAGAGGAAAGTGCACAATTCGAGCTCCGGAGTGGATGTCTGTTGGTGAGTTCGGAGCAATAACACTCCTTTTATGATTAAAGTTATGAAGTATGATGGGGCGCTATTACAATTATACAATGAATAAAGTTCATTCATTGTATAATTCATTGTTGATTTTCTTGAATTATATTTATAACTTGCTATTTGTTGAGATATGGTGGGATCATCCAGGTCCAGCTTTGTGGTCATTTTAGTGGAGGGATCAATTCGAGTTCCCCATTCAGTTTAACGTATTCCATTTCTATATGGGAAGCCCATATTCTCTTGCAGCTTGCAACTCTAAACAAATTATTTTTTCGGTCTGGACCAACAAAAAACTTATTGGCGTTTCTTTGTTGGTGGATTTTCCATTTCCTACATCCATGATAAAATTATTACAGTTGCCACCATAAGTTACAGTGTTGCAAAATGATTAATCTCAGTTAGAATAAGTGACATGTCTCCACTGATAAGATGCTGCAGCTAGTATCTAAACATAATCTTTATTGGGGTTCTTCTACCTTGAGGACATCTAGTAGCTCCTTTCCTCGTCAAATTTGATTTCACACCATGATTTCTAGATTAGTTTGGCTTAGTACTACCGTATTTGTGGCATCTGAAAAATTAAAAGATCGACTTATCCCCGAACGTGGTTTATAATCTTTCGTATAAGAATTTCCATGGCCTATGTTCTCCATTTCGATCAGTACCATGGTCATTATTTCATTTAGGTGTGTACTTTCATCCTTTCTTTTCAGAGCTTGCACACATGGGACCTTTTGCTGTTGCATCAGTTGTTAGTATTGCCAGTTTTTATTGATTTAGTTCTTACATGGGAAACATGTTCTGTTCATGGACTCTGGCAAAAAGCTCTTTCTGCAGAACTTGGCTTATTTTATTTGTTTTGGCGATCTTGACATTGTGTGTTCCTTAATTGCAAGTTTTCCTTTGTATGTTATTTTATTATTTTAATATAGTATAGTAAAACAACTCCTGTTTTGGTTCAAAAGGTGAACTAGAAAGCTCTCTTATTTTGTTCTCAGTTTCTAATTTCTTAAGCAAAATCCTGGGTATGTTGAACTTTTAACAATATTGATCGAGAAAAGGAATCGTGTTATAAACAACGGGTCCCAATTCCCAAGTAATCATATCCGACGAAACAGCCGTACTACTTTCTTGCCCAAGATGTGGGGGTTGATGTTGGACTAGTTCATAGAGTGATGGTATTGGACTCACTGAATCTTATTGACTTCTTCTGGTGAGACTGCCATGACAGCAACAATATTCTTTATCATTTTGCCTTTTTTTCAAGGCCATAAGCATTTTATCTATGTGGTTACATTTGTTGAATCAGCTCTTCTCATATCATTCCAAAACTCTTCTCTTCAATATTCACAATTGTCATGAATAAGAACATTGATGCCCTTCTCTATAACCAAAAGTCAGTTTTCCATTAGAATGTTTTTTTATGGAATTCACTCGATTGAAAGGTCAGCAGGTTGGACCAATTTGATAGAGTAAAATGCAATCAAAGGCTGTGCACTGCTTAAATGAATTTAAGAAAAACAACTAATCCCGCCCATCACCCTAAACGGATTGCCCAGCTAAAAGCCAAATTATGCGCTGGTTTCCTCTATGATCCCTTCCTCTACAATCTACTCTAATTAAATCTTCTTTTCCTTCTCTTGCACATACCCAAAAGGAAAGATTGTTATTGATATCAATATATGCTTTTGCTATAGATAAGTTAGCACAAGTACTGGAAGCAGAGCGAGATTCAGAGAAGTTCCAGCCCTTGCCATTTCACTATGTTGAAATATCAAGGCTTCTTTTTGATCAGTAAGTATTTATATGGTAAAGATTTAATTTTCCTGTTTTTTTATTTCGACAGTGATTAACATACTTTTGTTTGATGTAGTGCACGGGATGATATTCCTGATATCTACATGGTTAGTGAGCTGTTTTCATGTTCATATTCTTTCTTTGGCCTATCATGTATTTCTGGAATCTTGATTCCAATTTCCATACAGGTAAGGTCCCTCATTGAGGACATCAAGGACGTGCGGTTTCATAAAATTGGGAATGGCCTGGAGATTATCTCAAAGGAACGAACTTATGCACTGAGGGTATGTTGTATTTCTTGATTTATAACTTCACTGTTGCATATTAGTGTGTAGCTGTGTGCATATATTTTTGGTTCTGTAACTTTTGATGTATTCAGTTATGTTGATAGGAATCATGGCTCAGTATGGCTGCTCACTCTGTTTTTTGTTAAAGAAGTTTTTTCAGTTTTAATATTTATTAACTTATGTAAGAAGTGCATTCGGGAATCAATGGTGAATATCTGATTTGCATCTTTTGGATAGCTTATGCAATATATTTTTGTCACATTTGATAGTCAGTAGTGAACAGGAATTGAATATGACATTACTCAATATGTTAGGTTGGATGGTAACTGGGTCATTACAGCCAGTTGCATGTAATTATTTGTATTTTTTCTCTTCTCACCATTATCCTTGAAACTTGCAGCTTAAGAATTTATCTGCTATGGAAGCAAATATAGTGCGGCCATTTGTTACAAGAGCTCTGGAGACATTTTATAAGCTTGGTAGTTCTGATATGATACAAGAATCGGACCACGCGCCCAATAGACAGCAACAAGCAGCCAATCGTGGGCCAAGAGTAAGTTACATATTTATGCTTTATGTTGTCTAATTCTCCCCCTGTGACTCAAGTTGGTATCCTATCAAATGGTTTAACTTACCTTCTAAAAGTAAAAATTACTATTATTGCTCAATTATCCATATCTTTTCGGCCAGCTAACTGATCGGCCGTTTTCAGTGAATTCCATCAAGCATTGGACACTTGATTCATCTATATACTCTTAGCATTTGGTAGCATCACATAGATTACGTGACTGCTCTAGTCATTATTATTAGTATTCGTGGTCGTTGAATATCATCTACTCTATATTTTCAGCGGCAACTGAAAGATAGATGATTCCAATCTGGACGTGCTGTACAATTATATGCTTATACAACAAATATTTCGCCGTTTCTGTGAGAGTTACTGAGTTGAGGAGAATCAGTTTACAACAACAGATGGCCTCTTATCTTGTCCAAGGACTCCTTAATTAAAGTAAGTTTATTCCTTGCATTATCTTCAGCTGCTTTGCATTTCTGGTGATGATATTGATCCTTAATTGTATAATTCTACTGCTGTTGGTGAAGACTGCTAACTGAGGATAAATTATCTAATTGCATAGTCTTATCTTTATGAACCTGTCCGCGATAAACAAGTCTAGATAAATCAAATTAGATCAGTAATTCAAATTGTGCGTAAATGTGTTTTGTCGTTATGATTTTAATATTATGGCACCAGTGTTATGTCAGTTGAGATTCCTAGACATGCTGAACTGTGGTGCTCCTATATTGGTGGTTAATATTTGCAATTTGTTGCTTCTTGTCTTATTTAATTTATTGTTTTGGGGGCTAATCTTACTTTATTCATTTCTGAGCTGTCCCTAAACTTGGGGTCTGCTGAAAATCACTTAATACCTAGAGAGAGAGAGAGAGAGAGAGAGAGGCCTAATTTGCCTGCCTGACTATCTGAATGTGCCTAACTCCTAACATGTATCATGTTCTACGAAAGTTTCTTCCTTTAATTAAAATCTTAAATGTATTCATGTAGACACACACGTCAGGTTAAGAGTATCAAATAGAATTATAGATTTCTGAAACCTTTTTTTTATATACTCTCTCCGTCCCATTGAAATTGTTTTCCTTTTCTTTTTGGGTTGTCCCATTTAAATTGTTCCCTTTCCCAAAAAGGAAATAATTAACCCTTCAAAAGTAATGAGACTTACCCATTTTCTCTCTTTTTACCTTTCTCCTTACTAACCGTGCCGAACAGTAAGAGGACAATTTCAGCGGGATGGGGGGAGTACCTGACAGTTTATTAAAAAAATCTAAGAATATTTGACAACTATAAAGAAATGTATAGTCGACGTATTTAGGAAGAGAATTCTATGAGCACTAGAAGGCGATCTTATGATCTACTTTTCTTAAAGGTAGGGAATAATTTTTATTTATTTATTTATTATGTGTGATTTTATAATGAGAATAAGTATTTTAGAATTTTGTTTTATTGAAAAACTCTAGTATTATTTATCTTAGAAAGGATGTATTTTCTTACCATTTGAAGTATGGATGTTTTTATACTCAATTGTCCCTTTTCCTTTTCTCCCCGTATTGTTTATGATTCATATTTTTAGATATTTCCGATGTTTAATACTAGTATTTGTTAAAATTGACTACAAACTAATCGATATTCAATATTGAAAGTGATGGAATACCTCTTTAAAAAAAAGGTGACGCAATACCAAAATTTTGATAGAAACTTTCATATCCTCATTGATATTATTGGCCGTCGACTATACAAAATATTGTGGATTTTTTTTTGTTTTTCTTGATTTTTTTGGTGGTGAGAAAATGTAAGGATACTACTCGGAAGTGCTCCATGGGTAAACTTACTTTTTTATATTAGTCCACAAATCATGTGATGAATTTGATTTGGTGAAATTCAAACTCGTGATTTTTTACTTCAAATTTATTCATTTCTATAGTTATGTCACCTCACATGAAAGAAAGTTGTGGATATATTCATCATAGGTTGATGATTAGTTTGAAATTTGGTTTAAACCAATAATTGGGTCATCTTTACAATCTCGAGCTGGATATTGTTATATTTTGTCAGCTAATCTTCCATATTATTAGGCATCATCTGCATGTGCACTTATACTCCATTTCAATAATTCTGTTTTATGTCTAATCCACTCAAAATACTTTTCGACTTTTGTACGTTCGGTCTCCTAATTTTTCTTTTAATTTCCCCATTGCTTGTGTTAGTGAAACTAACATTCATTAGCATGCCTTAAAACAAGAAAATTAAATGCAAAAATTGTATGTACACATCTTTCCGCAGTTTTTTATTATATATTTTTTATATTTTACTTCTCATGACTATTCTTAGGAAAAAAAAAGGAACTCCGTAAGAGATCAACACATCGTTATATAAAAAAGTCCCTCCGAATATTATAGTTGTCAACAAATTTATGTGAAAATAGCAAATTGGACTTATGTGCGTATATGTATCTCTAGTAATCGGTCGATATGCATGTACATCTATTGACATTTCGCATCTGGAGTGTCTTAAAACCAAATAATACAAATATTTAAAAATTAAAAGTACCCTATTATACGATGAATGCAATGTTAACTTATTAAATTATAATTTGAACCTAGACTCGTTACTATATTTATTTCTCTTTTTTTTGTTATCTCCTTAAATTTAAGCCCAATGAAAATGTTGAAATAAAGGAGGGACAGGTATTTGAACTTTTGAATATTGAACCAGCTACCGTTGATTCATGACCGTCATTACTATACACTTTTTTTAGACAATCATTAATGTATACTTTATGTATAGCAAAAAGGCGATTCCAGGAAGCTGTGGTCAAATAATTGAGACTTTTAATAGTAACATATATATATAAAATTAAAAGAGGATTCAGCCAATGAGTGATCCCCATTTGTACATGCAGCGGCCAACTCAATTCTCAATTTCTCCCAACCCTAATTACTTTTTTGCATCATACAAAATTAATTAACAAAATAATGAACGATATTCGCCACCTGAATAAATTATAAAAACACAAAAAAGGTGCTCGTCAGATGGGTCAAAATTCATCATACGACATATGAAAAGAAAAAAAAAAATTGTGCTGGAATTATATTACATAAACGTATTAGTGCAATATTAGTAACATTCACTCCTTTAAAACTCAACACCTTAATTAATCCCACAACTACCAACTTGGGATCTATGCTTACAGATATACAATTATGTAGATAGATGAGACTAATGTTGGAGTTCAATGTTGCTTCGCTGCAACAGGTAACCTTGACGAACAAGTTGAATTCCAAGCAGTGACGGAAGCAGGCCTCGAAGATAGGGGGCAAAATATTTAGTTTTATCTTTATTCCTATTTCTTTTAATTTTTGGTGGGGCAAGATCTAAATATTTTTGTGAAATAATTTGTTTAAATGTGCATTTTGAAAGTAGTTTTGGACCACGTCTCAAATCCTGGCCTTCAAGAAAAAACTCCATCTTCAACCCAATGTTGCAAGTTAACTAAGTCGAAGTTTGATAAGTTTGGATTCGAATTTTGATCGTCTGAAATTTTTTGACACGTTTAGCATAAGACTTTCAATATAAAATATTGTCAGCAATTTTATTGTGTTTTTACAATGATATAAAAAATTAGCAATTTTATTTATTATCAAGTGTGCATATATTTTCTTTGAGAAAAATTAATTAGGCGTCTCACTTTGGGCGTGTAGTATGGTTGATATACAATTCTATGGATTAAAATATTAGTAGCGATTTTAAATTCGACGTATTAGTTATAGTAATATTTTATTCGGAAAACTTTTCACATTACGAGAGAAACCAATTAATTGACTCCTCTGAAAAACAAAACGCCATACTTCAAAACAGCGGCACCTATTTTTAGATCATAGCTGCCAAATGATATAAATACAAAGCAATTAATGAATGCGGCCGATATTACCGGCCCCATTCACTCAATTTCTCTTAAAACTTATTATGGGTTCGAATTCTTTGCGTATTGCTCATGGCATTTTATTTTATCTTGCATATTCCAATTACTTTATAAAATTTAATAAATGTTTACTAATAAGTAATAATAATTCAAACAATCCTTCAAAAAATAAAAATAGTAATTCATATCAATCGATATATTAATTAATTATTGTTATTATTATTTTCGGATGAGGATTGCATTTTTGTTATCGTGCCGTGTTAAGCATTATCGTTCAAAAATCAACATTACCGATTTCTCAGGTCACATAATTCTCGTGAACAGTTTAACTTGCCCATCACGAAACACATCCTCCTGTCCTTTTCGGTCATTTCATCTCATACAGTTATGTATATCTGTCATGAACAACTCCGCCTGCCAGTTGCATTCTTCGTCTTCCTTCCCTTTCTACCTATATCTCTTTTCTCTCTCCTCCCCTTCTCTCTCCGTTTCTCATTTTCCTTGTTTTTTTTTTATTATTACGATTATTTTTATTATATATATGTATCTATAGGATGTTTCCTTTCTATCCATTATCTGTTTGTGGGTTGGGGGACGATATTTTAAGAACAAATGCGAGCGCATTAATTTGTTGATTTAGGTTTTTTGTTGAGTCAAATGGTTCAATTGTTCTACAGATTTACAAAGTTCAGAAATTTCGAATTCGATTGACACGTGGTGCCGTTCAATCAGGATTCGAATTTGTCTTCTTCGTTTAAATTTCGCTTTCTGTAATTCTCTGTCTCGGTTTTTTTTCTGCACAAATATGAATAGCTTTTTATGCAGATTGTTGTAGCCGAAGGTTTTTTTCTCGGGCTCTTTCTGTTTCGAAATTCTCATTTTTGCTCAAGTTTGATTTCTTTTGTGTAAAGTTGATGGAGTTTTGAGAGGAAACACTTTTTTTTGGAATTGGGTAGAAGAGTATTGGCGTTGGCGTTGGCGGTTGGTGCTGGAATGAACTGCAGGGTTTATTCGTCGTCGTCCGGTGAGTTATGGGCGAGGCAGTCGAATGGAGGAGGTGGAGGTGGAGTCAGCCATGACAGTGAGCATGATTTGGCGCTGATGGTTAATGATTTCATGGAGAATGGGAATAGTGGTGGGGCTGATTCTAAATACAGCAGCGACAGCGACTCCAGCCTCTCCGATCTCCTTCAGCTCGCTGACAAAATCTCCGTTAGTCTCTCTCTCTCTCTCTGTATATATAATGTTATATATATGTATGTTTAATTAGGTGTGTGTGTGTGTTGGTTAAAGAAACGATTTTGAAGGAGTAGATTGCAGGATAAAGTCGTAAGAGAAACGCTACGATCTATTTTCAGTTGACAGGCTAACTGTTTTGATGGAACTATGTGATTGAAAGTGATAACCGAACTGTCGCTTTGGTAAATTTCAATTTTTATTTTTTTTACTTTATTAAAAGTGGTGAATTTCAATTCTAAGAATAATAGATTGAGGCAATGCGCTGGCCATCCTAGAGTTTCTCATAGTTTGAATGATAGTAATTGGATTGTGAATAGGGTAATAAATGACCTCTAGCTGGAATTAGGTGGACCTCTTTACTGTATATTTGGATTTTAGGTAAATTATGTGATTGTGCATACTAACGTTGTGTTCACGTTTTATAATGAATTGGTTATTGGTGCCTAGAAAGGGAAATTGAGTATAATAGGGATTTATCACAGTTAAGATAACAAATCTTGATGGTTTCCTGCAGAATGTTTACAGAAAACTTTTGTTGTTACCTGTGTGGTAGTAGTTTTGATTATCATATAACTTTTTCAGTGCATATTTTTGGGAGGTTTTCACGGAAAACCTTAAGTTTTTTAACATATCATTAAATTGAAGTTGATGATTGGCCCAAATTTGATACATCACTCAATTGTTTTTACATGTACTGTAATAGGATCTTACTGGCTGATGCCAGTATGCTTACAAACTTTGCTAGCATTTCTTTGGCAACTTCACTGGCTCAAATAATGGATTTTTAAGCATGTGTTGCATGTGTGAATAATCCAAATTCTACATGAATGGCGAAGTAGTTCTCTCTGTTTATGCCTTAAAATCTATGTGATGAGGCAACACTTCCTTTTCGCCTTCAAACCTGTGGTTGTTGTGAGTCCCATATGATAAATGTATCTTTTTTTTTCTTCTTTTGCATGTTTTTTCTCTGTCAATAAATTCTTCTGTTGCCTTATTTTTGTCCAACTTTGTGCCTGATTATTCTTTTATCTATATGAACTAGTTGTTTTTTGTTCCTCAGTATTTCAAGTTGGTGATGGATCAATATGAGAATGACTTGTTGTCAGTGGTGAATTCGCTTGCTCTTTCAATTAATGAAAAAGACCTCCATGCTGCGAACTCGGGTCTGTGCAAAGCCAGCTGCATCAGATTCTCCATGGTAAAACTGCTGAGGATGTCGGGTTACGATGCAGGGTTGTGCACATCCAGGTGGCAAGGGAGTGATAAGGTTCCAGGAGGTAAATGATCTTCTCCTTTTCTGTCTCTGAGTATGATTTTTGCGTAAGCCGAGTAATCTGTAAAATGTGACATGCACTGCTTTTGAATGGTCGAACACAACCATATACACCAAGGCAATATATTTGTTATTTTCCTTCAAGAATTTTGGTCGGTTTGCTCAGAGCTCTCTGCTCCAATTGTTACCAGTTTATTGAATTTCAAGATTCCAAAACTAGTGTAAATAATCAAGTTTTTTTGATACCATACAAGTTGTATTTCCTTGCAGGTGATCACGAATACATTGATGTCATCCGTTACAACGATACAGGAGGAAGTGAACGTGTGGTCATTGATATCGACTTCAGGAGCCACTTTGAGATTGCTAGAGCTGTCGACTCCTACGATAGAATACTCAATTTGCTCCCAGCTATCTACGTGGGCTCTTTCACTAAGCTCAAACAATTTCTTCAAGTAATGGTCGAAGCTGCTAGATCCTCTTTGAAACAGAACTCAATGCCTCTCCCTCCATGGAGATCACTTGCTTATTTGCAAGCTAAATGGCAGTCTCCACATCAGAGGAAATTCGATTCTGCTGAACACAACTCGAACACCACTTCTCCTCTTGATCACAAGAAATGTGCTGGACATCTTAAAAGACTGCATTCTCTGCTTCTCTCGGAGATTGAAGTCGAACGTACTCTCAAGCCCTATAACCGCGAAAGGAGGGTGAAAGCCGAGAGGCGAAGGTATGCAACTCTTCACTAGGAGGCGCAAACATAATCTTCAAAGAGCCAAAAAAAAAAAATTAAATTTTGTGGTCGTCGAGATTATACAAATAAATTCTTATATAGTAACACACCAGGCATTACTCTTATGTTTTTGTTACATTTTTAATTCATTTTTGACATGTTAAGGTTTGTGAAATGTGGGGTTCCTCAACCAACCGCGGACCAATTGTCAATGCAGAGTTGTTTTTTCGTCTTTGCGGGAATTTTTTATATTTGTTTTGTAATCTAGTGTAGCAAACTGCAAAAATCTCTCTTTTATTCTATCAATGAGATATGTTGTGTTTATTCATTATGTTATTTTCTCTGATTTTTTAGAATCAGACCACGACTTACCTTTTTTGATTGTGTTATGAAACTTTTGTGCTGTCTCTATCTAAATGTTTAGTAGTAGCTTTTAATTTCGGGAAAATGTATTACAACATCCTAACGTTGTCGAAATTTTTAGAAATAAACATTTAAAGATTACATTTGAGTCCTCTCAAAAAAAAAAAATTACATTTGAGTATCCAATATTTAAATATTATAATAATTAAAATATTTCAAGTACGATTTTTTCAGATCGAACAATTTACATTGGGAGTTGGAGATTGATGTGGATTTCTCCACGAGCCTCTATTAAACAATGTCAATCTCTCATTTCTCAATTTTTTTTATCACGAAAATCAGAATTATATTACAATGTACAAACATTAGGTACTAAAATAATACTCTCTTAAACATTGGGATATTATGGTATTTTCCTTTTTTTATTTAATTATAATATTAAATTTAAAGACCGTGTCATAATAGATTGAAGCCTAAAATCTTTGACCTTAGATATATTACTCTACATTAATGTTAACCCTAAAATCTTTGAGCTTAGGTAAATTTCTCTACATTAATTTTAACTTGTCGCACAAATCATTAATTTCATCTTGTGCAACAACTTTTGCAAGTCATCCGTCCATTTAGTACGACGTCATGTTGGGTTTGTAGGAACTGGAAATTTTAACATATTTTTATTAATTATAATATTTTTATTTAATTATGGAATCTTATGAAATCCATATTACATAAATTATTTAATTAATAAATATATATTTATATGGTGATATATATATATATATATATCTATTTCTTTGGCAACAAGTTAATTGATATATATCAATTTCTTAGAGCCAATGAAATCGTGTCACCACACCCCTAAAGCCCATAATGGAGCCCAAAAAAACCTCTCTCCCTACAACTATAAATAGGGGTCTCCATAACACTTCAAAATTACACCAAAAAATCATTTTCAAGAGCTCAAGAATTGAAGAGAAATTCTCTAAGATTTCTCTCAATATTCATGGTGTCCCGACGAGATTCAAGGCGTTCTTCGTGGAAGCAACGCGTTCTTCGTCGGAATTATCTCAAAGTGGTGTTTGATCCGGAAACAAGACGAAAGTCCTCCATGTCAACGTTATAAAGCTCAAAGTTCAACGTTTACTTCGAAAACAAGGCGAAAGTCCTCCACGTCAACTTTATAAAGCTCAAAGCTCAATGTTTACTTCGGAAACAAGACACAAGTCCTCCAAGTCAACGTTAAAGCTTGAAGACCAAGTCCAAAGAGATCAAGGAGATACTAAATCCAACAAATCTCAAAGACTAATTTGAAGATTGTTCGAGGGTCAACTTGAAGAAAAGAATCAGTTGATCAAATAGAGATTGAAGCCGCACGTATTCGAAATTTTTATATTTGTATACAATTTTGTGTTTATTGAATTAAAAACAATATTTTGTGTTTACATGGTTGTATCTAAAATTATACACAGTTTTGTAACTTTTAAAATTACTTTAAATCGTTGTATTGGAAAATAATAATCTTAATAATTTTTATAATTACAAAAAAAAGGTTAAAATGGTCGACATGATTTTAGAGTTACTATATTCCGACATAAAATCGACGCTGAAATGATGTAATGTTATGGGCCTAATTGTTGACCATAAATCTTCAAATTTGACGTCTCCATGACTTTTTTACTCGTCTAATTTTCGACACGTTTCTTCTTTTAATTATTGTTGACGTTTCTATCCTTCTATATCATCACGTGTCGTGGACACTAATCTTCATTTTGTGCCTCGTACTTCTTCCGTCCACAATAAATTTGCCACAATTTTATTTTTGATCCGTTCATAAGAAATTTGTCACATTTATTTATAGTAATAAACTCCACACACTTCACTTACTTTTTTACTCACAACACAATTTAAAACTATATAAAAATGAGACACTTATTCCACTCACAATACAATCAACCAACAAAATATTAAAACTCGTATCATTCACAATGTGGCAAATTTATTGTAAACGGAGGGAATACTTTATTTGAATTACAGAAATTACGGTGATTCGTTTTAAGATCCTTTTTTTTTTTTTGATTCGTTTTAAGATCATATTCAAAGAATATTGTACCAAGATAAATTGCGGGCCTCTTTTGCTTTTCCAAAAAGAAAAATTGCGCGTTTTAAATTTAAAATTTGTCATAAACGAATCCACTCGAACAAACTAGTCAATTTTTTTTTATTATTATTTGTAATTTTTATCAAAACTTTAGATTATTTAATCGAATACAATCTGGAAAGCTTGCCACGTAGCTGCTACACCTGTTGGGGTTCGTGTATTGATTAAACCTGTTCCATATTCTAGATCTAAATAGAACCGACAAGTTTAAATGATAGTATTGATTAATTATTTAATTAATTAATAATTATTACTATGATGATGAGGAAATGAACTTTATACTAGTATTATTCTAACTTACCTCTAACTGAGCAACGGCTAATTCGATGTGAGCGGGTCTACTCTATGATTAACTAAGACCATATTTTATCATGCACAATAACACCTCAAAAGTATATAGAAATAGTTTATCTGATTATCTCCCTGGTTATTATTTTTTATTTAATCGAAATATCGCTAGGTAATTAAAGTATATCTGTGGTAGAATTATATTCTTGAATAGAGCATGACGTGTACTATGAGCAATGTGAGTACAAGTCTTGTTTTTATTACTACATGTAATTTCAATTCTGTCCAGACAACGAACGTTCGTGTCCTCTCGTCACCCTATTTCTCTTACTTTTAACTATTTCACCAAATTCTCTCTTTCCAACTCAATCCCATCCCATCCCATCCCTCTACGCGTTTTCTCATCATTCTCTCTCTTACTTTTTTTTGCCATTTTTATCCATTTCACTGACAGCTTAATGTGTCAAGATTTTCTTAAAATCTATACTATAATCTCAATTTCACACTTAATATAGCCGCTGTCCTTTTCTAACTCACCACCATTTTAACCACAAATTCATCTCAGTTCTCGAAGCTTCTCCGCCACCTCCCCTCACCATGGCGCCCCCTCATCCCCTCATCCTCCTCCTCCTCCTCGCCGCCGCCTCGGCCGCCCATGCCATCGGCGTGAACTACGGCACCCTCGGCGACAACCTCCCCCCGCCGCAGCAGGTGGCGCAGTTCCTGAAAGAGAAAACCACCATCGACCGCATCAAGATCTTCGACGTGAACCCCGACATCCTCCGCGCCTTCGCCGACACCGGCATCCTCGTCGCCGTGACCATCCCCAACGGCGAGATCCCCGCCCTGACCGACCCCGCCTACGCCCGGTCGTATCTGGCCACCCACATCGCCCCCTTCTACCCCCGCACCGCCATCAACTACATCCTCGTGGGCAACGAGGTCCTCCACTGGGGCCCCCAGGTCCTCGTCGACAACCTGGTCGCCGCCATGCGCTCCCTCCACTCCGCCCTCCTCCATTCCAACCTCTCCTCCATCAAAATCACCACCGCCCACTCCTTAGGCATCCTCCTCTCCTCCGACCCGCCCAGCCTCGCCCGATTCCGCCCCGGCTGGGACAAGGGCAACCTCGCCCCCCTCCTGCAATTCCACCGCGACACCAAAACCCCATTCATGGTCAATCCCTACCCCTACTTCGGCTACAGCCCCAATAACTCAAATTTCGCTCTCTTCAAACCCAACAAAGGAGTTTTCGACAAATACACCAAGCGGACGTACGGCAACATGTTCGATTTGCTCATGGATGCGGTCTACGTGTCGATGATGAAGCTGGGGTACAAGGATGTCGACATCGCGGTGGGGGAGACGGGGTGGTCGGCGGAGGGGGAGAGCTTCGAGCAGCCGCGGTGCTCGCCGGAGAACGCCGCCGCCTACAATGCGGCGCTCGTGAAGAAGATTAGTTCGGGGCGGGGCACGCCGTTGATGCCCAGGAGGAAGTTCGATGTCTACATATTCGGCCTGTTCAATGAGAACCAGAAAAGCGGACCCTTGTCGGAGAAGAATTTCGGGCTTTTCCGGCCCGATTTTAGCCCGGTTTATGATGCTGGTGTTCTGCGCGCGGACGCTTCTGCTCCTACTCCTGTTAAGGTAATTATTTAATTTAATTTAATTTAATTTCTGCTGATGTAGCTTTCCTTTCTTTTCTTTTTTTGTAATTGAATATTAGTTGGATTTTGGTATTTAAAGTAGCAGAGTTTGAAATAGTAGAGGAAAGATATTGACTCCTTGTTGGAATTTTCCTTTTCTTTTAGTAATTTTTATAAGCTATTCCGGAAAAAGGAATAAAAGAAAAAAAGGAAATTATTAAGTGGGACAATGAAAGCATAATTAGTGGAGAATAATTCTTTACTAATGTCAGTGAGATTTTAATGGAATTAATTAACCTGCGTAAAACACAAGATTAGTCTAAATATGAAGTACAAATTTGTTAATTACTATATTAGATTGTAACAAGTTGTATCGACGGACAGAACTACTTCTTAGTTCTTTTCTTACCACATATCTTGCGGAGTAGAACATCTTCTATAGATTTTATTCATCTGGAATTTATTACTATTATTATTAGTACTTTTTTTTTTTTTTACGTGATTACTTTGAAATGGAAACCAATTTCGATGGTAATTGAAATAGACCATGATTTTAAATCTGACTAACGGTCTTGTGATGTTGAAAAGAGAATTTTGTAGTTATATACCAATGTGATGAATCCAGAAATCGAGATGTTAGCATGTGCGCTGTCGATTCTTTAACTTATAATCCTGTTCTTATTATTTTGCCCGTTATGCCTTTACTATTCTTTATTTATCACCTTTCGAATTCCCGTACGCCATTTGTCTTGCTGCATGTGTTATTCAACAAATTTCTTATCTTTTTCCTTCATATTATTTCCAACATATTATTTTGATTTTCGAATAATTATATCATACATCTTCTTGGTTGATGCAATCGAGATCTGATAGTTTTCTGTTCAGATCATGTCTTCCCAATAAATTATGGGTCTCATTTGAGTTCCACTATAAAATTCCTTAATATTTATTACTATTAAAATAAAAATTGTTATAATATAATGAATCATAATTAATATTTAGTATGGAGTTTAAAATAATTATATATTTAATTATTCATTTACAATCCTAATAATCAATTACTTTTAATTAATAAAATTGAAATTAAATGTTAAAAAACATAATTATATATTCTAATTTGGCTATAATAAATCCTAGTTTGTTAGTCTAAAATTAAGAAAATATTGAAGTTGAAGAAGACAATAAATTTTACAAAATAATTAGGATTAATAGGTCATCATCTGCCCTCCCTTGTGTATATTTTTCTTCTCTGCTCTCTCATACCAGCAGCAATGTGCAAAAGAGTGCTTTAATGGATAGCCCATCACGTCGCTGCGATACTGACGAACCCAATATTACAAAACAGTTGGATCGGGAGCCCCCACCAATATTATTCTATTGTGCTTATGAGTTCTGTTGATGTTTGTCTCGTGATTTTTGGCGCTAACTAGCCTCATGCCTTTGTAATTTGTGTTTCATCACACTATATGTATTATGAATGCAGCCTGCTCCAAAACCGTCTCCATCTTCCCAAGGCGGGAAGAAGTGGTGCGTGCCAAAGGCAGGGGCGAGCGAGACTGCGTTGCAGGCAGATATAGACTACGTGTGCAGCCAAGGGGTGGACTGCCAACCTATCCAGGCGGGCGGGGCTTGTTTCGACCCGAACTACGTGAGAGCGCATGCTGCTTATGTGATGAATTCATTCTATCAGAGAGAAGGTCGTCACGATTTCAACTGTGACTTCTCTGGCTCTGCTGTCATTACCACTACTGATCCCAGTATGTTCCTCTACTCTTTTCTTGTCCAAATTTCAATTTATGAAAAATTTAGCACATCCTAGTGTGCGAATATATTTATTTATTTATTTTTGCCATCATACATAATTCTCATGGCCGTTTTTTTTTTTTTTAATTCTTTTTCTAAAATATGCTCTTTGTTTGTTGCAGGCAATGGTCCTTGCAAATACCTTTCTTGATTACAAAAGCAAGAAAGGAACATCTCTCGTACCGAGTCAATTACTTTTATTTGTTAGTTTTAGACCTCTATTTATCTTGTAATTTAAGGTTCACTTAAAAAAAAAAAAAAGTAGAGGATGTAGGATCGGAGCAGTATTTATGTAGTTAGATTGGCTGTGCCAAATTGTTTCCCTTGCGTTAATATTAATATCCTCGTATTCGTCGCATTCACTAACTAATGAAATTTATAAGTTATAATTGGATTTCAATCGAGTCTATGTTTTTTTTTTTGTTAAATAGTTTTCTGTTGTGCAAAATTTTGAGTCCTCTTTGTTCAAGCTACATCATGAATACTGAAAAATGTGCCAATCGATTCTCTTCTGATTTTTGGATTCATAATCAAAATTCACAATTCTTGAAACATAGTGTATCCCATCTAATATCGGGTCGAATTAGGGCAGTTGAAAAATGATGTGTAACGGAATTATGAAGCTGGTAATGAAAATTGTGCATAGACATTGTGCAACCTTTGGAATTTATTCTGATATTAGATTTGATACAAGTCGAGGCCAAATGTTAGATTAGAACCGGATATTTGCCCTATAACAAAGATTGCAGAATGAGTTTTATCTCCAGATTTGAAAAATCACAGTAGTTAAGTTTCAATATCAGTTAAATTTCCCTTATCCGAGCCTTCCTGTCATCGTACAAAATATAAATTTCAAGCAATATTGAAGCTATATCTATTACTATATTAAAGTAAAATAATCTGCATGTATTTTCCCGCCCAAACTACCATTTATCCACCCTAAAATGCATGCATGTTCAGCCTATTAATAAATTCATGCGCTTCTATAAATTTTAACATACCGACTGTGGCTACTAGCACTACTACCAAATTAATAATAATTAAGCTTTTTATTTATTGGTAATTGTACATATTTTCATATTTCAAACTAAAAGCAACATAATATATATTTAATTTTCACCGATTATTTACAAATATGCGTCCATGTTGATTTATTCAATTATAGGATTTGACGAATTCAAATATATGTATGCGTTCATCATATCCACGTTAAATATGTCATTCTAAATTTCTGATTTAACAGTTTTTTATTTTAGATGTTTTAAATAATAATTCTTGAGTACCATTGTACAAAAACTCAATTAAATAATTGGATACTTGCAATGTATACGTATTTTAACACGAACTAAAACCATTTAACTTTTTTTTTCCGAAATGACCATTTATCTATTTTGAATTACATATAAGTTGAAGGAAATATCCAATTATATATAAAATAAAATATCAAATTGAATTCGCGTTGGTCTAAAATTTTCTAATTATCCAATATAAATAATAACATATAAATTTTCTATATATATAAATTTGAGACACTTCAAAACAACACATTAATTATTCGTCATTGTGCAGCGCAAAGCGCGCAGGTTAATCTAGTTATCTCTTGAAGTAATGTTTTGAGAAATATATATTGAGGTTTGTAAGCAACTCCCACTACGAAAATGTAAATATGCACGTAAGATCATTGCTTCACGTTACATTTCCAATTCTTTACATCAATTTTTATCAATACAAATCTTTATGATGATATATATTTTATTTTAAATTTGAAGAACTATTTACTAATTAACCTATATACATTTCGTCTCTAAGGATACATTCAAGCGGTGCAAACTTTCTGTAATTAGTGAGATTTAGGATTTAAACTTACCGCTCCCTCTACCAGTATGTTTAAACATTCAAAATTCAATGCCCGATCAAATGATGACACTGACACATGCTTTTATATATATATATGAAATATAAGCTTAATTTACATGTTTGGTATTCAATCAAAATTAATTCTTCCTAGACTAACCAATAAAGTAATATACCTTTTATCGACCAATTGATTGGAAAAGGTTACGTGTTCAAATTATGCAATTAAGGAATAATCCTGCATATATGAAAATGATTTAGCAATGGCTTAGGTAGCAAATTAAGCACGCCTTCCAAATAAAAGCATAACATACAAATCTCGCTTTTGCAAGTAAGGCAAGAAGCAAAAATCACATCAGAATAAATTCCACCAGAATAAAAAAGTACTAATTTTGTGCAAGACGTGTTTGAGTTTTGTGGTGACGACAAAGTTATTGAAATTACTCAACTTTATTTCTGATTATAGCATTAGGAAAAAGAAAAATGTCGAAGTTTCCAAATCTTGCTTCTTTGGTACTAGGGATGAATGGGCTCTTATTTTTAGTAACATTTTTATAATTTCTAATCGTATTTATTAAGTCGAGTTTGAGAGGTTGTACTTTTTACTTTTATTTGACCTTCTCGTGTACATAGCTCATTCCCTAAGAGGCAATTATTTTTTGTGATAAGAGTAAAATGACAGTACACATTATTTAAATATACGAAGGATTAGGTGATTAAATATTAGAAGCTCGAAATCAGTACATCAAAGTATATGCTATATGATGGATTAGTCCATATTATTTTGATGTAGTTAAGTTATTACTTAAAATAAAATTTCATGAATACCTCAATTTCAAATTTTAGGCTACAACCATTTGGCTGGGATATTGTTCCGAATAGTTTGTATGCAAATCGCCCAATTAATTGTTTCAGATTTTCCGTCCCATTATATAATTAATAATTATTTTAATGATATTTGCCGTAAAAACAATAATGATTATAATATAATGAAATAATCAATCCTTTAAAAAAAATAATGAAATAATCAGCCCTACTAATCAATTATTTACTAAATATACATCTAAATGCAAAAAAAAAAATCCTAGTTGGATATAATCAATCACAATTAAGTGTAAGATTTAAATAAAGCACTAGAAATTAATTTTTTTTATAAGTCCAGAAGAAAAACTCAAAATCTAATAGAAATACAGAATTGTAACACCAAAACTAGAATAAATGGTGTGCGTATGTTGGCCTAGTGGTAGGTCAAAGATATCGGGTTCAAGTTTACAGTGGCGCATTCTTTAAATTTAATTGTTAATTTATCAAAAATAAATAAATAAATAGAATAAATGTGTGCATGTGTTGGTAGCAGTAGAGTAATTAATATCCGATGCTAAAGGTTTCGGGTTCAAGTCCACCGTGACGCAGTCTTTAAAATTGATTGTTAATTTATAAAAAAATAAATAAATGATCGAAAGCAAATTGAATGATGAGCAAGAGGATTTTCTTTTCCATGTGGGATAGCTAGAAACATTTTAATTTTGTTTTGAAGTATTTTTTGGCCCACCAAAACTTGGCAATCACACCAACTGGGCTGCTTTCATCAAACTCATTTTTCCACCACTACAAAATGAATCTGGATTTTCCAAATCAAATTAAACACAACATATTCATATTCGATTACTTACTCTACTAATCATAATTCTAGTAGAGTTCAACGTTTTAGATTAAGAATTAATCGTAAAGTTTAGTACATGATATAAATTAATAAATTGGAGAAAAATTGATCCTACCTAGAGTTGTGAAGAATGACACTGAAGCAACAAAATTTGAGTTTGGACAAGTTGTGTAGTGTTGTTGCCTAGAGAGTTACTCCAAATCAGATCCAACTTAGAAATCACCCTAATTTTTATCATTGTACATCGATAATTGCATTAATTCTATAAATGAATATTTCTTTGAGACAAGAGGTTTCCTTATATAGGCGTGAGATTGTGGTCCTATTAATTTCTCTATAATTGTGTCCATAATAATGCACATTTTGTTTTAGAGTTTCTTTTTGAGTCGGGGAAGGAGACGGTAAGGTTTGAATCATAAATTTTTTTGTGTATATAGGTTCTCTTTATTGTTTGAATGTTCTCAAAGAGATGCACATTTTTTAGATTTCTTCATATTATTCCTCACATTTGTAAGGGTGAGATATCAAGGTATACCAATCCCCATCCCCGTCTCCCTACTTCAAATAAAAAATCTAAAAATATTTCTTGCACTATATAACCTTAAAAGTCCTACAGATAAAATTAATTTGTACATGATCAGGTCATTTATTTAATTTATGCAGTATTTCAATTTTGTTTGTCAATTTTGTAGTACAGTAATTATTTCCTTATTACATTAGGACACTAAGGATGTGTCTGATGTTTTTCATCATATGAATGATAATATTACTTAAATTATTTGGTTCCACACTAAATCGAAAAGTAATTTGAAGAGTTAATCCTGCACCAAGAAGTAAATTTTAGAGTATGTAAATCAGAAAACGTCCTACTTTAATTCCACATTATGTATTATATAAATACACGCACACACATATTCATAAGAAAATACAACACACAAAATATTTGAGAAATATAAGCAAATATTTAAAAGCAACACCAGTCCTATTGTATATCGAGAAACTATTTGCAATTCTCAATTTCCAACTGTACTAGTGTACTCCAAAAATATTTAATGTGCCAGTAAGTTATAAATTATTTAAATAGGGACAAACATATTTAGGAAATATTCATTAAAATTCATTTATATCGTCGGCACAATTTATTGCCAAAGATCTGTAAGTTATCGCCCATCAATCATCATACTCACCACCCACTCTCACACCACCACCACCCACCGCCGCCGCCGCCGCCCATGGAAGAAAAGTCGAAGAACAAAAACAAGAAGCAGAAGCACCAACACCCCAACGACCAAACTGCGAAATCTACCTCCGACTTCTCCTTCAAGCCCTCCGGCGACGTGAAGGGCCTCCGCTTCGGTGGCCAGTTCATCGTGAAATCGTTCACCATCCGCCGCGCGCGGCCGCTGGAGCTCCTCCGCCTCCTCTCCCTGCCGCCGACGAGGGCGGCGTTCGCCTCCGCCGCCGCCTACCTCCCCACCAACTTCACCATCCTGGCCCACCACGCGTGGCACACGCTCACCCTCGGCCTCGGCACGAAGAAGTCGAAGGTGGTGGTGTTCGTGTTCGAGTCGGAGGGCATGCGAGCCGCCGTGGAGCGGCTGTGGCCGGCGGAGATTCCGCTCGGCGACGTCAACAAGAAGCTGATCCGCGGCCTCACCGGCTGCGAAATGGCGCGGTTCAAGTTCCGGAAAGGGTGCATTACGTTCTACGTCTACGCCGTGAGGCGGATTGGGAATCTAGGGTTCGTCTGCGCCGACGATCTGAGGAGTATCCTGCAGTCGGTGGTGGCGCTCAAGGATTTCATCGATCACACGGCGATGCTCGCCTTGCCGGAACAGAGGAGTATCAGTTACGCGCCGCCGCTCGCCGTCGCGCATTGAGAGTTAGGCATGTTGCTGTTTCTGTTTCCCTTTTTTGCCTTTTTTTTCTTTTTCTTTTTGGGCATATCATCATTTTAAGGACTTGACTGAATATAAATTTTCTTTAATTTTTAGTCAATTTATCTTCTTCTTTTGTTTACTAGCTAGTCCTTATTTTTTGTAATCGGCAAGGAGGTAGTGGATTCTTTTTTGTTTGTAAAAATTACATGATTTTAAATGTTTATTTTGATGTAAGATTGAATAAACTGAGGATTTAAGTTGGATCAAGGAAGGAAAGACGATCTGCAAATTTAAAGAGTAGCTTTATTTTTAATTTGATGAATCATATATATATGTATTCTGATTTAGATTGAAATATTTGCGGAAAAAGCAGTGACTAGACATAATGCCGTGCACATCTCTTCCCTAAATCTATTAATTTAATGGTATTAATTAATTTAGTAACTACCGATAATATACAACTATCAATATTTTTTTTTTGTTGAGAGAATATACAACTATCAATATTGAATCCTCTATTCTTAAATCTATTCTAAATTTGTGTATTCTTTAATTAAACAGTTAGCGTGATGTACAGTATAACATTACTGCAAGAAGAAAGAAAATAAAATGTCATTTTCATACTTGATTTCAAAGACGGATATATTTAGTCAGGCGTACAAGATAATACTGTATATTATATTTAAATAATCTCTGTACATGCGCCACACACAATTTCTAATTACATCATAAATATAGTATAATATAGCATGGATATATTGATTATTAAAACAAGATAAAACATACTAGTTTGTATGGTTATTAACGGATAAATGGAACAGTTGTATCGATATTGTGACATGACGAGTAATACTAGCATATACTGATGGTAATTGTGTAAAAATTAGTAGTAAAATTTTAAAGAAAAAAAATTGTGTTTATGTTGGTAAAGTAATGCGGAAAAGAGTTGGCATCCATAAGAAAAGGATTTCATCGTACCTGCTAATTGACTTATTTTCAATCATCAATTGCAATTTGGTAGCTCACCTAACTAACTAATGATGTTTGCTCTACAAAAAAGCATTTTCTTTTTTATTTATTAATTTTCCTTTTATTTCCTTTTATTCTTTTTATAATTTATTATATCACTGACTGGCACAAGAATCACTGGAGAAGCAGCGCATTCTGGAAGTAATGGATGAATAATCATTTTCCCTCTCTCTCTCTCTCTCTCACTCTTAGTAATAAAAATAATAATAATAAAATAATAAATAAGGAAATACAATCTGTTGGGGTGACTCGGGTGAGCCGTGATGAATGGGTAGCCTCCATTGTCCCGAAATTTCATAATGTAAACTACTTTCTTTTTTTTTTTTCTTTTTGAAAGAGTAAACACTCTTTTCTTCACACACAATTATGGAATATAAAATTTTCTTACTATATCCTAATCCTTGTATATTCATTCAATTTTTATATATATCGCAAATTTCAAAGAATATTCAACAGGGACATTTTGAGGGAAAATATTAGTGCATATCTAGCATGGAAATTAAGTAATTGAAAATTTGTGACGGGATGAATCATTTTTTGTTTTTTTTTTTTGTTTTTGAAGAAGTGGATAATTTTTTCTTCAAAATCAACGAGTGTAATATTTTGGTATTGTGTGTCAGTGTGTATGTGTAAAGACATGCTAGCAACACTTTTTTAACACATATTTCCTGTTCAAATCTTATCATTCAATGCAATGAATATTACGAGCTAGCTAGTTACATTCTGCACACTTCAATTTTATAGGTTGAATTGTCCATAATGTAATTATAAATAACAATAGTTGTGCACAAGTTATAAAGAGTAATTAATTTATTATCGAACTCATAGTCTGATCTTTGACATGTTTTTATAAAAATATCATAAACTTCGATATATAAAAACCAAAATTTTTAACTTTTCAACATGTTTTAAAAATTTTATTGGATTAAAATTCTGATATATAATTTCTGACCTTGCAATTTGCATGCCGTAGTTCCGGAGTAAATATGTTTCCAATTTTAAAATATATTTTTACACACGAGAATTTAACGTGCAAAGTCAGAAATTGGATGTCGAAGTTTTGATAGAACGATAATCTTGAAAAATTTTAAGCTGAATTTTTTTATACAAATTTTCAAGATCACGACATTTTTGCACAACACATTGGAATTCAAGCCATAAGTTGACAATATATAACTCGAATTTCACCACTAATTCTCTAACTAATTTTTCTTAATTCTAGTGCAAAAAACCAAAATATCTCATAATAATTAAAAAAAAAATAGAGTGAGTATGACAATATATAAAACAAATTGAGCACTTATAAAATACGATAATCCAAAAAATCGATACTTTGTTGTTTGTTCTTGTCTAAGATTCAAATTCAGGATTTGTCCTATAAAAACACATTCACGTTCAGCAAATTATAAAGTAGGAAATAATAAGAGAAAAAGAAAAGAAAAATATTGGGGAACAAAAATGGCGTCAGTGATAAGCCAACAGTGCGTACAGTTCTTTCGTAAATGGAGCCGAGATTGTTGGTTTGTAGCCCGTGAAGCTTTAAATAATTTCATGTAAAACACGTCTTTACATTGTCTCACAATCAATACAATTATACAACTACTATACCCAAAAAGTAAATAAATTAAATACAACTATCCAAATTCATAGATCTCCTCGAAAATTTCAAGCATACTTAAATATATATTTTAATATTAAATATTCATCATTTTCTCTAATTATAAAAATAGTTTTATCCTAAATATTTGGTTTACTCGGTCATCGCACCTAGATTTTTTTTTTTAAATAAATTACTATTCAACTAAACTAAGGAGACTTATAATAACTTAATATCGTGTATGTTAAATTGAAAGACAATAAAGATCATATAATATAGATGACTATGATAGTAGTTTTACTTTTACTAAACCAAATGAAAGAAGAGATTCATTTCGTAGTATATATATAGCTGTTAAAGCACCTTAAATATTCTATACGCTATTGAAATCATAGATTCTCTATACTCGCCCCTCGTTTAATCTCTGGGTAAAAAAAAGTTATTAGTTTTCTTTTAGACTTTTGTTTTTAAATAAACTAGTAAGTAGCCCGTCGAGATTCGACGGGAAATAACTTATGTTTTGATTTATGTGCATATATTTTAAAATAAATTTAAATTTTATTTAAAAGTTGTGATGTTGTTCGCATATAATTAGGAATTAGAACGCATATTCATTCATTAAGTAATTTTTAAATTTAAATTTGTTTAGAAATTTTTTACATATTGTCGTCCTAATCTCAATTAAAACATTAACTTTATTATACCTACCCGTCTCAAACCTGTTGGCTAATACTCAATAAATATCTGAACACTACAAAGTTAATATTAACTAAAATTAATAAAAATCCTTCTTTTTATGTCTATTTGAACCGTCTCGTTGGTTTATGCTAAATTGATATCCCTAATCTTAACCAAAAGGCCAAAAAAATAAAATATATAAATTAATATTGCACAAAATACAGAATTTAAGATAAATAGAAATAGTGAACCGTGAGCGTTATCTGTTAATGATGTCTCTATTATACTTCCTCTCTTGACCTCTGATATACACAGACCTGGTGCGCTGAGGGTGTTGTCATGTTTAATACTCGATAAAAATATGAACACTACAAGTAATATTAATTAAAAATAGTAAAAATCCTTCTTTCTAGTGTTATTTGAACCATCTCGTTGTTTTATGCAAAATTACTCGATAAAAATCTGAACAAAGTTAATATTAATTAAAAATAGTAAAAATCCTTCTTTCTAGTGTTATTTGAACCATCTCGTTGTTTTATGCAAAATTACTCGATAAAAATCTGAACAAAATTAATATTAATTAAAATCAGTAAAAAACCTTCGTTTTAAATATATTTGAACCGTCTCGTTGGTTTATGCTAAATTGATATATCTAATCTTTGCCAAAATGCCGAAAAAAAATACGTTTACATCTTCAAATTTTTTTGTTCTTTTTTTTAGCTATCTTTGCCACATTTGATTATGTATATATAATCTAGCAAATACTAATCGAAGTTTTTAGAAAAACATGAATGAAAATTGAAGAGGATTCCATGTAGACATGTTGATAAAATATATTTAATTAGTCTTCATAGGGATTTTCATTTATAAATTTTCTATTGGCCTCTTAAAATGCTAATTTGTTTTTTTAAAATTTGTCTATTACTTTAAATGTAATTATTAGCGCTGCTTGGAGACTAACTTAAAAATAATTTTATCTCTAATATGTAAGCATAATTCAGAATGATAATTCTTCTAATACATAATATAGTGTCATAATATGACACATAAAAGTCTATTAGAATTCAATAACAATATGGATAGATCAATACTACAATATTTAATAGTTTATTAGAAGTTAATAACATTACACACGGAAAGATAAATACAAATAGATTATAAATATTAATTAAATACATACTAATGAAAATAATAATAATAATCATAATGATTGATTCGAATTAGAATATATATATATATATATTAATTAAATTGATTGACTAATACTTTTCAAGCACTTACAATTCTATACATAATCTAATTGGCGATATAATTTTATAATTGTACTATATAATATAATAAAGGAAACTTTAATGAATATACTGCCACATAATAGGAACGTAAAATTTTTTATAATATTAAATATAAATATATATATATATATATAGATTATTATATATGAATTAAGAATGTATAAAATAAGGATTTATAAGAATGCATTCCGAAATTGTCATTATTTTAATATGTGTAATAAAAGAAATTAATTAAATAGAAAGAAAGATAAATATGTGATTAATAGATAAACATGTGATATTTCAAGAATATGAAATTAATAAAATTAATTAATAAAAATTAGAATATATATGAATTAAAATTAGACAAATTACCATAATAAAGGAAAATCTGAACGGAGCACCGTGGAGGGGACAACTTTATTTTCGTATTAGTAATAGATTTAGTTTCGGATAGACCAATAAGGCAATAATTAAATTACAGATGCTATTTGATAAGGTCTCAAAATAGACTTGGACAACAATCGCATAAGCTCCATTTTGACTCCGACCATCTATAGTTTTCAACACACACACACACACGCAGAGATATATATTTGGAAGTTATCAACGTTATCAAATTAAATTATAGGACAAATCCTGAATTTGAAGAATAATTCCCTATCACTAGGAATCTAGGATCCGAAAATTCAACGACATCAATTGCCAAATCGTACTCCTTAGTTACACCTTATATCATACGATACGCAGTCACCCTTAATACGAACTATATATCTATATGAGAGAGAGAGAGAGAGAGAGAGAGAGAGAGAGAGATTGGGTGGGCTCAACAGAAATGAATGATTAAACCCTAAAACAGTGGTGGAAGCAATAATGCAATGAGATGGAGTTGAAAAAGCTGTAAGCGAAAGGGGCCTTGCATTCATCTTTTATATGAATGAATTTATGGTCTAAAATTCTTCAATCTGCAATCAAAATAATTTAATTTAAAGAGATAGAAAAAGTAGAAGGAGAAGCTAGCTGAAGCGTATGACTTTTGCGTCGCCTTTACTGGATTGAATCATAATATTGTGCCCACCACTGTCCCCCAATACACATGAATCCTCTCCTCCCACCCCTCTTTATGCCGCCTTTATTTTCTAAAAGGAAAAAAGAATAAATAAAATCATGGCATTATTCATAAAAATGATAGTATTAATATATCTCGTGTTCTATAGAGATAAAATTTGAGAGTTTCGTGTAGGAGACAAATCGTTATCTCTAGAACTTTGTTGAGAATTAAATTAAAGGATATCTCTGGCGGATTTGCAAGTATCGTAATTGTCTGTTCATTATGTTAATTAGTAGCACACGAGAAATCAAATTTCAATCCGTTACTAGCAAAATATACAGAATTGCTACACTATATAACTTCTACCAAGATAGAAAATATTGTACATATCTAATCTTTTACATGACCACCTAATTAGCATCTTCAAAACACACACACACTATTTATTAATCATATAAGTATTATTCTATACATGATATCTTTTATGGGTTGACCTAGCATGGAACTTTCCGTCGTCCCTCCCTCATACTCATGGTACAAAATAATAGTTTAGGAAATCGAAGATTGATAGTAAATTGAAGATTAAAAGATGGTGTGTCAAACAGATAAAACATCATGTGATTGTGTCAACCAAACGAGTTCCAGCTGCTCAATTAATTCCTTAACTTTGGATAAGAGATTGACGGCTCATCTCATTCTCCCATCTCCAACACTCCAAACAAATTAATATATGTACCTGCAATCTCATATTAATACTCCATCCGTCCTATTTATATAGGTTTGTTTTCCTTTTTCGGATGTCCCAAATATATGGGCTTGTTTCTATAAAAAGTAATGTTTTTTAGCTCATTTACTATTATACCCCTATTTAATTCTTTGATTAACTCATAAAATATACATAGTCAAATAATAAATAGGGGCATATTAAGAAATTTACTACATAATTTACTTTTCCAATAATTTTTCTTAATCCTTGTGAAAATTTCAATCCGCCTATATAAATGGGACGGAGGGAGTATATAATTATTATTTGGTGCAATATACAGTCCATAATTAAAGTAGAGTACTCGGAACATTTTAATAGTTCCAGTATGAATACTTTAATGCCTTTCAAAAAAATAAAAATACGTCACTTTAATTAATGAGTAAGTTTAAAGCTACAGAACCCATCATTTATATGGGATATGAGTATAAACTAGACCCATCATTTAATTATTATTATTATTATTATTATTATTATTAGATTTATATGTACCAATTTACTGAAAGTTAGCAAGCATAGCACATGTAGAGCAAAAGGTACAGTACAAACGAGGAATATTTCCGAATAAGAAGTACTTACTATTCCCTCCATCTCATTCATAACGTCTCATTTCTTTTGGGCACGGTTATTAAGGAGAAGGGTAAAAAGATAGAAAAGTAATTGGTCCCACCACTTTTGAAGAGTTAATTATTTCCTTATTTGGAAACGAGACGTTATGGATGGGACAGACAAAAAAGGAAAATAGGGCGTTATGAATGGGACGGAGGGAGTACTTACAGTTGATTTTAATCAAAATTTACCTTCTTTGAAGAAAAACCATTTTCATCTTTTCTGCAGAACAACTTTATGGAAATCATATATGTTTATATTCATATCTAACCGTTATTCATATCCAAATCCAAAATCAAACACAATAAAATTATAAATATTTATCATATACTAACCCATCCCTATATATATAGCAAAGCAATTTTTTTTTCGTCTCCGCCTTCTTCTCTGATTTTAATTTATAGATAATAATTGTGGCAACATTAATGTCCTTTAGCTCGCTCCGAGGCCTTCAGCTCCCCTCGCTCGACTCTTAAATCAAAATTGAAAAATAATGCAATTTTTTTAATTAACATATGTTTATGTATTAAAATAATGCAATTTGTGCATTAACTTGTTGATAAAAATGCATGGTTCCTACGAACTTACATAAAGATGAGTTCCTATTTGATCCTCTTCCTATATATATGTATATATATGAGCTTGGATTCAAATTAGAGTAGTTCCGTTACAAGGTCTGACACAAATTTGTGTGGCAAAAGGGTCGGTATTGGTGAGAAGAAAACTTTAAATTACTTAATTATGTAAAACTCAAAGTTATCTTTTAATTTTTTTTTTTTTTGTAATATTGCAAATCAAAGTGTAATAAAGAGTAAATGTGCACAATAGATGGATAGAATTAAAAAAAGAAATGAATACTAAAATTGTCCTCATACCTACCTATTCAATTTTCTTGGATATAAATATAGATCAAAGAAACGAGTTGATGGATCTTAATTGTTACAGGATATATTGAAAGTATCATATCCAATGCAAAGAATTTGGCCCGTTTTTAAAAAATTGTGTAGGTTCATGTTAGACTTTGGTGTTAAGCCCATATTAACATTAAATTACGATTCATTAGATATTCAATATCAACAAGATATTTTTATAAACACTAATACTTTTTGGACATATATGTCCGGACATAAAATGAATATATTAATAATCTTAACTTATAATTTATCAAATAAAATAATGGTGTTGGTTAGTACTCTAATGTATTTACTTAATTAATCTAAACCGCCATTTTTAAAGAGAGAAATATGACTACAAAAAATATGAAATTAAACTAATAAAGTTATTTTGTGATTTTCACTAATCTTTCGGAAATACTATTACTTAATAGATATTTATGCATTCACTTGAATTAGATTACTCAAAAAATAATAAATTGAATGAATGTGGAGAAATTACAAAATTAAATAAATAAGTTAAACGGATTGAAGCGATTCATTTACCTAAACTAGCTAGATTATGTCCGGACATTTATGTCCGAATAGCATCACTCTTTTATAAATACCCGCAAATGCATGAATATTCACATGGATAATTTCTATTTTTGTAGTTAATTGTTGTTTGAGTGATTTTCTTCATAACTTTACCATAAATGTAACTAAGCATAATGTGTCGTGTCGCGATACCTAGTTGGTAAAGTAGGTGAATTTGATTAGGAGTAAAAAATATGGATTAATAATCTTAAATAGCACCCGCCCAAAAAAAAAAAACCTGACCCAATACGGTATTTTTCTTGTGCTGTTTACGAGTTTTCATGTACCAATTTTTCTATTTTACCTAAGGTACCTAAATATCGATGAATGATTTCCTAAAATAGCACCAAATGTGAAAAAACATTGACCTAATACTGTATTTCTCTTATACTAGTATAATTTACTAATTTTATATGTAATAAAAAATGGGTAATTTTAAACATAGCTCCAAATCTTTCACTGTAGCCTCCTAATTAATGTAATAATAAATTAAATAAGTAAAATACAATATATACCCTTAAATAGCCCCTTAAAATTTTAATAAAACAAAAAAAAAAATTGTATTGCTTCATAGCCACCGCCGCTGGTGAACCTCTCCATCTTCACGGATCTCTTCTTCATCGAACCGTGAGCAAACAAACTAAGATTAGATGGTAATGAGAAATATTGATAGTCAGTTGGTCAGAGAAGGAAATCATGGATCCTCATTGTCGAGAAGATTGAAAATGGCTTCAATCACTTTCTCCGCAAGGATACTAAGAATACGTTTTCGACTTCTATATCTATTGTTTTGGGATTATGCTTTTTGTTTCTCAAGTTAACTGCTATGTCGAATCCTAGTGATTCTCTCTCTCTCTCTCTCTCTCTCTCTCATGTGTGCATAGATAAGAAATATGGAACCAAAAAGAGAGGATTTCGGAGGTAATTAATTGATGAATTAACACAAAAACGAACTACACGAGAGAAACATCCATTGGATTGACGACAACAACAGCCAGTAAGCAGTACAGAGAGTATTGAGGTGGTGGCGGTGGGGCTATAAATTTTTGCTTCTTTCTTAAAAATTTTGGGGCTGCATATTATTAAGTTACTAGTATTATTTATTTATTTGCAATTTAATTTGGTGTTATAAGGGTATACTAGTACTTTTACTAATAATTTTATTATTTTTTAATTAAGAGACTATGAAGAAAGAATTGGGGATATGTTTAAAATTACTCATAAAAAATAATTGACCTAACACGTGCCCAAATATAATGGTAACGAATTTCTCAAAGTAAAATAAATTAGGTTTTATTAGGCCCTGGACCCAAGGCCAAAATTTCCCCCATTTACGAAATGATAATCAAATCCCTAATTTTTGGGCTTGATTATTCATTTAAAATTTACGCACAACAGTTCCTTCAAACGGTAATGGTAGCTAGTAGCACTAGCAGCAGCAGCACAAGCTGAATCAACGATTCCCGACGAAGAATTGAAGGAATTTGATTATGAAAACGAGAAAATTCGAAGTGCGGCAGCTGCTCAAGGAAAAGAAATTCTGGGCCGCCTCTTTCCTCATTGCATGGGCCGCTGCTCTCCAGGTTTTCTGCCGTAGAAAATTCGGAAGAAAATGCGTGTGAATATTGTTCCGATAATTCGATTTGATTTCTTATTTGTGCACAAAAATTTGCAGGGGCATATGATGTGGGTTCAGCGGCAAGATTCGTTCAAGGATAAGTTTGGGAACGTCAACCCGGAATCGGATTCCGATGTGACCATAGATAAACAGTAATTGTTTTTTTTTTTTTTCTTCATTACTTCTCGACTAATTGGGCTGCGATAGCCTGTTTCTATTAGCTCGATTATTGTGATTATTGAATAAGTTTCGAATGCCAATTTGGAAATTGATAATGATTATGATATGGGAAATTTCTAGTTTGATTTTGCTCGACTTGCTAAATCTCCACACATAGTTGCAGATCCTTATTTCTTAGCTTATATCAATTTTGGAATTATCATTGGAAATGTTAATGCTTTCAGCACGAAATTCTGCCTTTTATGTCTAAATACCACTTCGGCGAAGCTTCAATTAATACTGTGTGTGTAATAGTTATCACAGAGATTTTGGGGGGAGGGGTGATGGCTTTAGGGTTTGTGAGGGAGCAATCAAGGATATTTCTGTTATTCTGTCGCCATAATAGGCATAATAGGCTGTTTTCGTAATCACAAGAAATGTTATATGAACATGTTATGGAAATTGGCTAAGGTTTAGTTGCAGTTTTTAGTGACTTGTAGGGGAGAGATCTTGTTTGTCTTGCTCTGGAAAAAGTATTGTAAACCAGCAACGAAAAGCCTAGATATTGGAACAAGAAATCCTTCGGAATTCTATCTTTCTTGGGTTAACTATTTTGATTGTCCGAGTATATGTCATCATCTGTACTGATAATGTTACAGCTTCTAACCGAAGTTTTGCTATTTGAGGACGAGGACAGTCATACCATTTTTTTAAATTTCAGATTGAAAACTACTCTTCTGAAGTATTTTGTAGCTCTGTACTGAACTAAAGTATAGAAATTTATAACTATGCAACCAACATTTAAGGTTTACCGGTATTTAAATACATTTTCAGGGCACAGAAGCCAAACTAGAAGTGGAAAAATAAACCGACAGATGTTGAGGAGTATCGCTGTTTATGCTTATGCTGTAATAAGTGTATGTTGGAACAGTAAGTAGAGGTTATGTTGTGAGTCTTATGTACAGCAGATGCTTTACCAGATTTCGTTAAGAATGATCGACTTTTGGCAGTGTCCACTCCTTCCTCTATGTTTAGTATTGATGGTCTGTTCTTTTAGATTTTATATATCCTGGAGCTTTTGGCTTTTGTGATTAGTTTGTCAAATTATAAGACAATCTATCTGGATAAAATTTCTTGTAAATCTCTAATTCTATGCATGGATATTATTGGATTTGATTCAGAATAGTTGAGGAAATTAGGTTTTAATTAATAGATGAGCTGAAGGAATGTGGATGAGTGGTGCTGTAGATGATAATATACATGTACACTTGATATGTTTTCCACCACCCATCTCAATATAACAGGAACTTTTAGCAGGAGAAATTGAATCATAGGGTAGATTTGAAAAAAATTGTACTATATGTTAGGGTATGCTTATAATTTTTCATATGTTAGGGTATTAGGAAAAAATGTATACGTTGGGATATATTCACTTGCACATTCTGTGTTCAACCAAGCATATCTGTGGGGTATTAACTTGTAAGTTAATTCAAAATTTACTTTGAAAAAACTATGATTTAACTAGAATTGAGCTTGAAATATCCGTTTGTTTCAACATTAACGAAGTTGTCAAAATTTTAAAGGAACTTTAAATTTCAAAAGGTCTTTTTAGTGAAACTGAGTTGAGCTCAAATAATATTAGTCAAGGCACTTCACATGAGTAATCGAGTTGGTCATTAAAAGATTTAAGCTCTGCCAAGTTGGATACTTTAACATCAGGCTTGGTAACTTCGGTTTAGGGACACTAAAGTGGTGAATATTTAAGTCCTTTCGACGACATCCAAGTAAGTGAAGATCTCTAGTGTTAGGAGTGAGGTCATCCTCGGTTCAAGCTCCATTGCCCTCCATCCACGGTCTAAAAAAAACGTAAATGGTGAACATCTATCGTATAAAAGTGAAAATTCTCGGTTTCAATCCTCTCTCTAGGGAAAAGGTAAGGAAACCCAATTTTTTTTTATATTATTTATTTATTTTATTTTGAGGGTAACCGCCTCAAGTGTGGTAGCTTGCCAAATTGGTTTAGGGAGTCACCATATTAATCCGTTTTTAAAATGAAATTTCGTGGCAAGTGTAAAATGGTGAAGTTACAATTGTACCTCCCAAGTTGGCCAATTGTTGGGGGGAAAAAAAAATATTCATTACTTTCCACGTACTGAGTGACGACACACACACACACACTAACCCTTACTAGTCAAATGGTGGAGTATAGCTACTTTATTCAAGAAAAAGCAGCTAACTTGGCTATCTGCGTTCCGCGGTCTTATTTCATTACTTGGGTCAAATTTTTACTATTACATATAATATGTCTATATAAATATGTGTGTGTGTGTGTGATGCATGCAAAGTTTTTTACTCAGTCACATTCGCGTGTTCATACCGTATAAAAGTTTGAGTCTATTTTGCAAAAATTCAAGTCATTTTGTACGTGTAAACGTGAGCGCAATTAGAAAATTTTGTTTTGGTTCTAGACTCTGAAGTCTTGAAAAAAAAAAAGTAATGATTAAAAAGTACTCGGTAAATAGATTGTTTCTGTAGAGATACGAATTCTCTATTTCAAACAAATGAGATCTTTTTTTCCTAAGAAAAACAAATGAGATCTTTTTATCTCAAAATAAATAAATAGGATTTTTGGAAGGGTTTTACATTTTTTGAGTTGTCGATAACAAATACTCCCTCTGTCCCACTCATCTTGGCCTGTTTTCCTTTTTGGGTCGTCCCACTCATCTTGGCATGTTTCCTTTTTTGGACAAAATTATGGCTCAATTAGTACATTAATTAAGCCCAAAAGTCAATAAAAATACTGAAGGATTGAAAAGTCAATAAAAAACACTACAAGTCAATAAAATAATATATACAAACTACACTAAACATAACTTTTACATTTAATACATTTCTTCTTAATACTCGTGCCGAAAAGAACTAGGCCAAGATCAACGGGACGGAGGGAGTAATTATAGTATAGAGGATAAAGTGAGGAGTTAATTGGTGATTAACTAACTTTTAATTCTCCAGATTACTGTAAGTTACTCTATGCGTCCCAAAATTATCGTTCTTATTTAATTTTGTCATTCACAGAATTATAATATCATTGATTCACCAAATAAACAATACATTATATCTACCCTTGGTATACACGTATTTAGTTATCTTAGAAATTAATTATCATTCACTTTTAGGTGAGCAAATGAAATAAAATTGAATTTTCATATGTTTTCATTCAAAGGTCATACGTTAAGTTAGGACAGATGAAGTATATATTTTACGTCATGTAATTTGAAATTTTAAATCCATACTTATATATCGTTAGTAAAAGTTCGTTTGAATAAATACAGCATAATCAAATACTTAAAGTTCATATCTCTTGAAGATGGACGCAAAGCTCAACTTATGATCAAAATTTAAAATAAAATAAAAAACATGGTCGACTTGATTTTAGTTTGGTCGGTTCAATTTCTGTAATTATTTAGTACCTTAGTTTAAAATTATTATTTGAAACTCGCTATAGGTTTAAATAAAATTGAATTTAATTAGATGCATATGTAATTACTTGATTTGATTCATTAAATTACACTAACTACCTATGACAACATTTGAACTTTATCTGCATTGACTTAGCATGTGGTTGTTTGAACTAAAATAGTAGTAATGCTTCTAGATAAAACGTGTAGACGTAGTTTTAATTTGCCACTCTTCTACTAATCCAGTTGGTCGCATTTTCTTCCGTTGACAAATCTCAAACATACTTATTTTCTATCCCTATATAAAATCTTCAACTTCATGTACACACCCATTTAATTAAGGTGCTATATATATATAGCAACTGGAAAATTCTAGAAACATTGAAGAAAGAATCTAATAAAATATGTCACAACATAACGACTCCGCTACTACAAGTCTAATTAATTAGCTAAGCCCCTAGCTCATGCTTACGAGTTCAATGACGGTTCAACCGTACACCTTTTACACTGCATAATTATTTATTTTTAAAATTATTTCCTCAAAAAGATTTATTTTTAAAATTATTTCCTCAAAAAGATTTATTTTTAAAATTATAATATTTTATTTTATTGGAAAATATCATTTTATGCCCAATATTTACAATAGTTACCTTAATGTACGTAATTTTTTTTAACTATGCCGAAAATGCTCGTGAGAAATAAGGTCAGATTTGAACTCAAACTAATTTTCGACGTGTTGAGTTAGTAATAAATGGTTGCAAATAAAATTGTATGATAGATTTGAAAAAAATTGCATGTATTATAATAGAAGTATAATTTTCATATGTTATAATGTGAAAAAATGTTATACTGTTTATAATTTTCATAGTCCATAGATGGATCAAACGGTCGAGTTAGAGTGGATAAAAGAGAACCGGTGGTTCGGTCACATATTACAAGTTAATAGTGAAATTAGTCATCATTATAATATAGAATATATTTAATGTTAGAAAACTAAATTTACAGTGGAGTTGTAGACTGAGAAAAGAAAGGTAGCGGTAAAAAATTGAGAGAATTTGAGGAAAATATTTCTTATCAGACTACATTGCAAAATTTACATCTGGAAATACAACAGGGACCTATTTATCTAAACTTATATAATAACTAAATTTATATTTCTAATACTCCTCCTCAAGATGTGAGCAATAGAATTGCAAACATCTTGCGAAAATATGAAGAAAAAATTACAGCTAATTAAAACTGACAGACAAATCTAACAACTAAACTTCAGCAAAAGCAAATAATAACTCCAAACCAGGCCACGCCCCTTGCTTTGAAAGTGAAAACGGTAGATGTATACAGCTGAAAAAAATAAAAATTGTGCCAAGTCCATTTCCAGTAGCAACATAAAGATCAAAAGTCTGAGGAAAGCTCTATTTGAGAAACCAGCAAGACTAACACTCCCCCTTACCTTGAAAACTCCTAAGACAACACTGTTTGTTGTACAGAAAACTCGAAAACTCGATAGCAGCAATGACAAGTGCAACAAACTTGAGAACAATATCCCATAGTCAAAATCCAACTACTAGAACAAAGCCTATCAAATAGGAAACACATTCAACTTTGAGGCATACTCCCCCTAAACGAAAGCAATCTAGAACTAGCTAGCAACAACACTCACATAGCAACAAAACTCAATCACAGCAGTATCAATCCTTACACGAAAAATTCTTGAACAAGGCTAACTGAAACTTCATCAACAACACAATTGCAGCCCTAAGGCCAGAACAAAGAGATCGAAACAACCAGAGAGAACAGCAGGATAGAAAAAAAATAGAGAATCAATTCGGTAGAAACCGAAGACAAGAGATAGCTCAATGAGCTGGATTTGAGAAAAAGAAGCTCAAAATCGACATTGATTTGAGCAAAATGCACTATGGCAAGAAAAATCAACCGATTGAAATCGGTGATACAAACTAAGAATCAACCGATTTTATCGGTGAATGAGAAGGAATATAAACGCCGCAACAGTGGCGGAAACTGAGAATTTTGAGAGAATTAATCAATGAACAAAACAGAGAGATTCGATCTAGATTTTGAAGATCTAAGATCTGAAACAAGAGAACCGAATTTAATCGGAGAGAAATTAGAAAAATCAACCGATTTTGATCGGTGAGAATTGAGAGATTAATTTGAGGCCAAAACAGAAAAGAGAGAGACACGAGAAAACCTTGGAAAACCATCTGGAGGTGAGAAAACACATCCGATAGAACGGCAACAGCGCCACAGACGCGGCACAAAAGGTGGTGAGAGCAACCGATGAATTATCTTGTTCAACAATACGGAAGGATTGAAAAATAATTGGTGAGAAACAATTCTTCACCATAAACCAAACCACAAATCGATCTACACAAACAGATCTGAACATTGTTTCTAATACACTTCAAACAGAGATGAAACAGAGAAGAAACAAGAACGGATCTGAGAAGAAAATTTCAGATGAATCTGCATTGAAGATGATGATCGAATCACACAGCGGAAGAACTTTAGCTCTAGATACCATGTTAGAAAACTAAATTTACAGTGGAGTTGTAGACAGAAAAAAGAAAGGTAGCAGTAAAAAATTGAGAGAATTTGAGGAAAATATTTCTTATCAGACTACATTGCAAAAGTTACATCTGGAAATACAACAGAGACCTATTTATCTAAAACTTATCTAATAACTAAATTTATATTTCTAATATTTAATAAATTAGAATTAAGTATTAAACCACCCTAAGAAATATAAAGTAGATATTAAACTAGTCAGGAGTGACGGAAAAAAATAAATATGAACTGCAAATGTACGGTACATTAATTTGACTTACTTTCCCATCAAGAAAGATTGCTAAATTCGTTGATTTCTTCCATGCGAAATGTCAATATCCAAATAAAGTCAATCTCTACAACTAACCAACAAAACTTTTATACTTATATATATACACACATCCATATAATTTCATCAACCCTCATTCTCAACATTACTCGAATCAAAATCCACTCAAATTAAATTTATTTTTCCATTAATTACTTATTTCCAAATCATGATGAAGAGGAGTAGAGACGGCGATGCCGACGACTTCTCAGCCATGTCCAACTACTTGATGCTTTTATCCGCCGCCGCAGCTGCCGGAGGCGCCGCTGTCGGAGGAGATTCATCTCGTATTTTCACATGCAAGACGTGTAACCGGCAGTTCCCGTCGTTTCAGGCGCTCGGCGGCCACCGTGCCAGCCACAAGAAGCCGCGGCTGGCCGCCGGTGATCCGCCGTCGCCTCCGAAGCCAAAAACTCACGAGTGTTCAATATGTGGGCAGGAGTTCCCATTAGGGCAAGCCCTTGGAGGCCATATGAGGAGGCACAGAGCAGCTATGGTAGATCAGAACCACCACCAGCTGCCGCAATCGCCGCCGTTGGCCCTTTTTCCAGTGGCGAAGAAACCGAACAGTAGGAGAATTTTTTCTCTGGATCTCAACTTGACTCCTTTAGAGAACCAGTATTTTTTGATTGCTTCCTCACATATATAGATTTTTAATTATTTTGGTCATCTTTTTCATTTATTTTTTTTACAGAGATTAAATACTTTCTTTTTTTCTTCTTTTGAATATTGGTTTATTTGTTGTTAGATTATACGGATACATCATTAATGTATATGATTTGTCAATATTGTTTTTTGTTTAATTACTGATTGGTTTTTTGATCAGATGCAGGTCATATGCATGATGATCTACTAGATTTGTTACATGCACATATATGTGTGTGTGTGTGTGTGATGAACGAAAAATAGCGTTATTATTATTATTATTATTATTATTATTATTATTATTATTATTATTATTATTAATAATAATATTAAAATCAATTAAAAGTTAATATCTGAAAAAATGTTAATTTTTCGTATTAGGAAGAATTTAAACACACATACAATATAGAACAACAATCATATTTGACGGTGGTTATGCAAGTGGTTATGGTTTCTGACTTTCTAGCTGTTCATATTCATAATTAAACTTTAAATTTGACTTTATATATATATATATATATATATATATATATGAGAGAGATCATATTATAATATATTTTAAAGTAAAAAATAAAAATAGATCTAAGCCATTCATCCTACAAGATCTAATGGATATAACGTAATCTTATGGTCAAATCTGTTTTTTTAGTCAAACATATTTTTTTTGACTTAAGTAGGGTTAATATGGTTCAAAAATTAAATGTACCAGAACAATGTAATGAGATATACCAGACAGTGCATTAAGATCATCAGACAGTGTAATGTGATGCATTAATGGTTATGCATTAGTGCATATATTTAAAAAACTAGATGCATCAGACAGTACAAAGCGATAATGCACCATAATATTTATGTTGATTGTTTTCACTTTTTTTAACTTTCATGCTCGATAGTGACGTGCGATGACTATGGTCGCGGCAGCGAGCGATAGTGATGATGGTGGTGGATGATGATATCGAGAGGAAATATGAAAAAGATTTAATTTTAGTGTTTGAAATAAACAAAAATTTGAGATGCATCAAATGCTCATAATTGATAATAATTAGTATACACATCAAATCCATATACCTAATTTTTTATTTTTAAGATAATGATTATGATTATTTGTATACGAATCACTCCTAATATATATTGTTATCTCCCTACAAATAATTTTCACTCATAGTTTTTGACAAAATAATCACTGGTATTGAGTCTATTGACATATAGCATGAAAAACTCAATTTATTAAATGCCCATTATTTATAATTGTAGTACCCCATATTTCTCCCCGTATTATTAGATTGCTCTAGCAATTAATTTATGATTATTTTTTTCTCTAATAAGTTTATTAATTAATTTAATAAGCTGCATAATATCCGGTAAATCTAAGTTGCCTTGAATAATTGGAATTTTGTTTCTCAATTAAGAAGTATAAATTATCCGTCGTGATTCTAAATTTAATTATTTGAATCACTTGTTGATAATTGGAAATGTTGTATTGTGAGAATTATATGTGATTTAATTCTTGTGCTAGTAAATTAAATTGTCTGGGAAACGTTTATGATTATTCTATGCTATATTACTGGATTAAAATTTTATGCGGAGATAATAAACCGAAATGTTACGTTTTTTTTTAAATGATAGTAAAATAAGATGAGATTATTTAATAAAGTGGGTATTTATTAAAGTATTTGAGATGTTTATTAGCCTAGCCAAAAATATAAACCTAGATAATATTTTTCCACTTGTATTAAATCCTATCCAAATTTTATTTATATCCTAAATTAATTGTTGCATTAAATGCAACTCTTATCTCTCAATCTCTCATCTCTCTCTCCCGTATCACTTTCTCTCACTCTATTAATTCCATCTTCTTCCTCAATTCTTCTTCTCCATCTCTCAATCTTTCTTTCTTGCGAGAAAAACACACACATACACACACTCCATTGAAGCTCCACCAAGCTCAAGATTCAAGAATTTTCTAAGTAACTATCAAGGTTAGATAGTTTATTAAGCTCAAAATCAAGAAAAGATACTCTTCTATTTATATTTTTTTTCGAAAAATATGCAAGAAAAATAGAGGATTTCTTTGATATTCAAGTATTTTGTATAATCTATGTTCTAGAGTAAGGTTTGATCATTTAAAATGAATCAAATCAAACCTAACTTTAATTCTAGAATTTTCGAAATTTAAAAAGAATTTGGAAGTTTTGATTCTTGATTTTTATTTATGAAATTTAGAAGTAATTATGATCTTGTATGATCATATAGAGTGTGTAAATAAAGAAAATTAGTTTTTAATCCTAATTTTCTTTTTAATCGAAAAATTGGGTTTAAGTTAAGATTTTCAATTTTTGTGCTCTTGATTAAATTGGTGTATTATATGTAGATAAATGTGTGTTATAAGCATGATTGTGGATTGATGGAATGAAATTAATAACCTATACTAATTTGGTGAAGTGACCGAAATTTTGGAGAAAATAGGAAGATATGATTTTGATTTTAGTTGGGTGAAATTAGTGATGTATATATGCTTATATGATTATTGTGAGCATGATTTTAAATGATGAGAATTTTTGGAGTTTGATTGATATGAGATTTAAAAATTAAGTTTATATGTGAAATTAGAGTTTCATGATTATGATTTTAATTTGATGAAAAAGATGATGAATATGTTGTTAATAAATATATAAAAGCATGATGTGAAATTGTAGAATTTAAATGAGAATTTTTTTGCTATTTTCGATTGTTGTTAAAAGAAATAAATTAGAGTTTATTAAGTTTATGTATGAAATTATTATATGTGAAGATTTAATGTTTCTTATTTATCTATAATTTTGTTATTTGTATTATATTTATTAAATAGCTCTTTTGTATAGTTATTTAAGAGGAAGATTAATTCCTAGAAGAGTTAAGTTTTAGTTTGAGAGGGAAATCCTAGTTGTAAAGGGGATTAGAGGATCAATCGTTTAAGAGCATCGTTTCGTTGTTTTGATTTTTATCGAAACATCCTCTCATCGTTTTCATTCGAAACCTTCTTTTGCTAAAGGACCGAGTGGAGTCGGGAAGTAAAGATCGTAAGAAGGAGAAGAGTAAGTAAGAGGAAGCGAGTCTGGTGGGCTTTTCTATCCAAAACAAAATGAGTTTGATTATATGATTATATGTATGATGATTATTTTGAATGATTGACTTGCCTAATGCTGTATAAGTTTTTGTGTGATACCATCTACTGAAGGAAGACGAATTCGGTCCTGCATGATGCGGGATTAATGTATACATATTGTGACTGTGGCTGTCCTTTTTGGTTGGCCGGTCATAGTGTCTGAGAAGGAGGCCTACTTCTCAACACATTTAAGTTATGATAGTAGATATGGTTCATACTCTTAAATATATATATGACTGCAGTCACTCATGTTTATTCTAAAATAAAAATGATTTAGCATGCACAAGGTTTATTTATAAATGACTCTCCTGTGTGATGGTTTTGAGTCAAGGTTTCAATCTATAGCTCTATGTGGCAATTGTTTAAGTATTTTACATGTGTTCACTGAGTACAACACGTTGTACTCAGCCCTGCGTATTATTTCTAAAATGTGCAGATAATCAGAATGGATGATGGAGATGTGTTGAGCGGATGTTGAGTTTTGTTTATAAGTGTTGGTTCATGCTAGGGTTATATGTCTGCATACATATAATTCAGTCCTGTTATTTTCCGCTGCTACACTGATGTCATTCACTTTTTGGATTTGTGATTTAAATCATAAATCAATGTAAATTCAATAATGTCCAATTGAACTCGCTAATGCTCAATATGTTGTTTGATCGTTTATTCTGGAATATATTTTGGTTTATATTCCTATTATGTTGAGTATAGGAAAGAGATTGTTTCAATTCTAGGCAACATGTTGAGATCGTATGTTGTCTATTTGATTAATGAAGATCACACTTATCTTAATAGTTGTGATTTAAAATTAAAAATAAGAAAGAAAAATTTATTTCTTGTTTTTCGTCCTTTGTATTCGAATTATAGTGATATATTCCTTTATTCGTACATATAGTCGTAGTTCAACCGCCTTAGTCATCTATACTCTAGGGCGGGCTGCGACAATAATACAGTGGCAATTTTTGTCATAAGATTCGAGCTGGAATTTTTGGCTTTGTAAATCTCGGAATTGTAAATGAGATAATATATTGAATCCTCTGTTTTTTATTATGTTTCATCCTCTATTTCATGCGTTGGATTAATGATATATGAAAATTTGAAGTTAATTTTTGAGGGGTGGTTTGAAGATAATTTTATTTACCTATATAATCATTATTCAATAATTAATTAATAAATTAAATATTAGTTTTGTAATTAATTAATTAATTAATAATTTTGATATGTTTTTTAAGGGATAATTTTGATAAGTTTTAGTGAAGAGGAAGGAAATATTTCCTCCAAAATGATTGTATATAGTGTAGAGCTACTTCTGCAAATACTGCTGCTAATGTGTTAAAAATTTAAAATCCATACATGTTAATACATAGATAAAAGAAGCATAATGATAATTGAGATCTAAAAAATAAAATTATAAAAATAATTGAGCCTAAAATCCATATATGTGTAAAAATCGGAGTTCAATCCTAAAATCGTGCTACCCTAACTTAACTAATTAGAAAGAAAGAAAGAATTGAAGAAAGAAAAAAACAGCACCGCATTAGGTCCCTAAATAATTGAGCCTTTTAATCAAACAACCAAAACATGATCGTGATGCATAAATCCTTATTTATTAACAAAATAGAGGCTTAGGATTTGCCAATATCAGTATATATCACCTTCTTCAACACATACTTCATATTTAGGGGTGAGTAGCGGTTCTAAGACCTAGGTTACCCGGCAATCGTATGGACATTTTTTTTGTTTTTTTGAATTATGTTGTCGTTGAATGGTATATTTTCTCCCCTATTTTTCTATGTATAATCACAACAGTTTCATCTGTCTAAGACTTTAAATACATAAATGTAACTTCATCCGTCTAATTTTAAATTCCTAGCTTCGCTCTTGAATGAGTATTTAGTCAATTTAGTCACTTTTGGTGAGAAAGCTATCAAAATCAAATAATCGAGTTTCCTGATAAACCATTCGAACTGAACGGGATTAGATCCACTAATATAAAAAGATAAAGTAATCTCGATTACGACTATAGTTTCGTTAATTTATGTCTATTGAGGATGTGACATTTTTACAACATGTTCCACAAAATATAAAAATCAAAATTCATTTAAAATTTGTATTTCAGGTCCAAACTTTATTATTTATTCACAAATATAGTTAAATTGAGTAAGAAGCAAATATGTCAAAATACATACATTTCCCAATTTTATATTAATTCATTAATTAATCATCATACAGTATATTGCTCCCGTATCAATTTATGATCGGCAGTTTAGCACATTAGGTCTCACACTAAAGTGCACAAAATACAAACAATAATAATACAAATAAATGTTTTACTAATTATTATTTATAATAATAGTAATAATAATAATAATATTCCTGAAAGAAGGGTATATTTTTCCTCCCTCCATCGCCAACTTTTCTTCCATTTCTGAAAAACCTAAAATCAAATCTGCGGAAAAACGCAGTCAACCAAATCCATGGCGCGTCAAGCCACCAGGTTGATTGGCAACTTGTCATCGCGGCTGCTCCGCCCTAATCAGCTCCATCAACACCGCAATTTCGGATCGCCCCCTCCGCCGCCCGCCGTCTTCGTCGATAAGAACACCCGCGTCATTTGCCAGGGAATCACCGGCAAGAATGGCACTTTCCACACCGAGCAGGCCATTGAGTACGGCACCAAGATGGTATAATTTCGCTCCTCGCTCGCTCTTTATTTTACTTCAGTTTAAATCGTTTTGGTGTCATTTCTTGTTGAGTGAATAGATTTTATAGTTGTTCGCTAGTTTTCATTAATACTTTTAGGATTGTTGGATCATTGGCTTGTTTTTTTTCAAAAGGGCAATGTGATCTTGGCGGATTTTAGGAGAAATGCACAATGTTTGACTATGAAATATTGTGATGCTTTGGGCCTTTAGTTTACTTTAAGTTATTTTATCCTAAGTAAATGTTATTTACAGTAGAAACTAGTATAGCTGAAATTGAGTATGTTGAAGTACTTATAGTTTTCTGGAATACTGTTTTTTCATCTGACAAGAAAAATGTTGTGAAGTATAAGGTACAAGTATTGCCAACTGATAGTTATGGCGGTGTTTTGTTCTGAGTGAGACTACTAACAAAATGTCATGGGTTGGTTAGTTTTGCTGAATCGGTGCGGATGGTGGGTTTTTGGTGAATTCGGCCACTTCTAGAACTCCTTTTATGTCAATATGCAGAAATAGAATACATGACATTTTAAAATATTTTCATAATAGATATTCAATTATTCTATGGTTATTCTCTTGATACATCAAGCTATTTGTAAAGCTTAATCTTTGGGGTTTGGACCACAAACATCACCTGTTCAAGGGTGCGTGTTATGGAGCTAAGGGTTGTGGTCATTGCAGTTATTTATTAACTCATATGATTTCAAATTTGGGAACTTAGTTTTTGGTTTCTCTGTGTTGAAAATATATTTTATCAAGAGTGACATATTGATTAAATTTGTTTGAGTACAAATAATAAAGGACTAGAGTACTATTTAAGTTATGCTTCTTAGTTTCTGAAGATTGAGCTGAAAAACATTAGTTTACGTTTAAGTCCTTTTGTGATCTAATTACAATGTTAGTGACTTAGATTCTGTTATCCAGTTATACTAATGTTTGGAATGCAAATACTTGACTTGAACTTTTCCCTAGAATAATAAGTTGTTGGCTTTGCTTGCTGATTTGATTTGTGTGGAAAAGTTTGTGAATTATATGTTTGTAATATATATCACCATTTGTCAATTATGCATGAATAGGTTGGAGGAGTTACCCCTAAAAAAGGTGGAACTGAGCACTTGGGACTCCCTGTCTTTAATAGTGTAGCAGAAGCAAAAGCTGAAACAAGGGCTAATGCATCTGTGGTATATGTTCCTCCTCCGTTTGCTGCAAAAGCTATCATTGAGGCAATGGAGGCTGAGCTAGATTTGGTTGTATGCATCACAGAGGGAATACCGCAACATGACATGGTAATGAGTTTATTGAGTGCCCAACCTGTTCTGACTTCTGATTGATGGAGATCATATATTCAGATCTTTTATGACATTGCACAAGTTAAATATATACTTTGGTCTTCATACACATATTAGTTATCATTTTGTATAGTGCATGAGTTTTCCCCCAATGGCTCAAGCATTATAAGGTACTTTTCTGTAATTAAATTATTGATTTACCAGAGACCTGCCTGACATTTCTGTGGTCTTGATTAGTTTATTCTATGAAATTTGTCTTTTCTCCTGACACTAAATGGACTTATGGTTTTTGCCTATTAGTCGGTATAGGACAGTAGCACCGTGTATCAAATTGCTTAAATTACGTGGGAATTACTGTGTTCTCAAATTGTTGACTGCAAGATACTATGTTAAGGATAGTCATGTATCCAGACCTTTACCTATAGTTCTGTTTGGTGCTAGAACAACAGTATTCCTTAATTCTTTTATTTGAGTTTATGAGCTTGCTGTGAGATATATCTATTGAAGTTTAAGGTGATTTCTGGAAATTTTGTTCATGTAAAATGGGCGTGTATCAAATATGTAAATCATGCACGTAATATATTGGTACACATTTACAGTCTTCCCTTACAGTAAGTATATCTTACTGGGAAATTATGGGTGCAGGACTGTAATTTCTTGTTCTTTCTGAATCTGCTTAGTTTTAATGGCATTGCTGTTCTCAATTTGTAATTGTTGTATTTGCCAAGTTAGAGGTATGAGTTAAGTGTGAGTGTTGTCTGACAGTTGCTTGCATTAACAAAGTCATGGCAACATCTCTGTATCTGAAAGTATCAATTACTCACAGGTTCCTAGATAATTCATGATTAAGTCATAGTATATAATGGTCACAACCCTCTATATCAGCTTAAAATATTATTAGTCTTCTTGTTTCTTCAAGATTGCTGTTCCAAATTGCAGGTTCGTGTGAAAGCTGCTCTTAAGCAGCAGTCAAAGACTCGGCTTATTGGTCCAAATTGCCCTGGCATTATTAAGCCTGGGGAGTGCAAAATTGGAATTATGCCTGGATACATCCACAAACCAGGACGCATTGGAATTGTTTCTCGATCTGGTACATTGACTTATGAAGCGGTGAGATTTCAATTTTCATTAAACAACATTCTTATGACATTAAATTTTGAACCAACATGTTCTGCTGTTAAGCCCTTTCCAAAATTTCAGTGATTTATAGTGGAGTTGTGTACTACGTTCATAACTCCACCTTTCTTTGGTTGCCTTTGTATATGAAATATCTTTGTTTGCCTTGTATTTTAGGTCTTCCAAACAACTGCTGTTGGCCTTGGACAGTCAACATGTGTGGGAATTGGTGGGGATCCTTTCAATGGGACGAATTTTGTTGATTGCATGGAAAAGTTTATTGTGGATCCACAGACAGAAGGTAAAGTTTGTCAGACAGTGTTAACTCGATGGAGTTGGAATGAAGACGCACATAGGATGTTTATTTGTCATATGCATTGCCTTCAAATAGTATAACTTTTGCTTGCCACAAACCGTTCAATTCTGTTACGTGTTCAGGAGAGACCAGAACCAATATGGTTGCTTCAAACTATGAGTGCTTTAAGACTTTTTTAACATTGAATCTAGATGGCAGGAGTTATTGTATGATAAATTGATAACCAAAACAATAATTACAAACTGCAAAGATCGCTAACCGAATGAAATTGTGGGAGTAAACTCCTTTTATTTGCAGGGGATAACAGCTCTTTATTAAATTGCGATAGTGCTTATGAATTATTAGTAGTTATTAGAGTAAAATCTTAAATACACTGGAGTATTAAAATTTACATTCTATTTCAGTATTTCTCTCTAAATGCTCAAAGGAGGTTGCTTAATACATTTTGCTTTTCGCATTTTAGGTATCATTCTTATTGGTGAGATAGGTGGCACAGCAGAGGAGGAAGCAGCGGCTCTTATAAAGGTAAATTCCATCCTTGTAGTTTCACGATTAATGAACCCTGACAGGATGTTTTCTCTAATTAATGAATCAGTTCTTATGCAATATGACAAGTGGCTTGATCAAAATGATCTGCCTTTGTTGATTTACAGACTATGAGTATAGTCCTATAGTGCTTTACTAACATGCTTTGAAGTCGTGCTTGACATGAATGTTGAGGGCATTGATGTTGTGGAGGTTGTTGACTATCTTTTCACTTATTTCCTTTTCTTCATGTGCTTAAACCTTTTGATTTTTCTAAGCAAGCTCTAATGTGGAAAGACAATCTTTGATCATAGGGGAAATAGTTTCTTGATACTGCTGCTATGTGTACAAGCAAATTCTTAAAACTTTGAGCTCGGATTGTTGATTGCCTGTATGATAATAAATGAGAGGAACTTTGGGTTACTGATCAGTGAAGTTTGAAGGTCATGAAATCTGCTCTCTGCTGAAGTTGCTTTATTGTACACTATCTGGTATCAAAGAATACTTCCCTAAGAAATCTGATTTTTTCACTGGACTTAGCAGAGAGCAATCCACTTTTATAGTATACCTTGATGTAGTCAGTTGTTCTCTTCCTCACTCTCCCTGTGAATAAGTCAAGGTCAGATGTAGCATGAGGTATTTTGAGAACACAAATGAGAACCAATTTTCAAGTACTTTCACAGAGAAAAATAGCAAATAAGATGAACCAGTACTCCTTTGAACTCTAATTTTGGTTTGAACAGTAACAAGAAACCACAAATAGCTCACTGCATCAAATGGTTGTTTTTAACCTTTGAACCACTTGTGACTTGACCAATTCTTCCCCTTGAGATTATCCACAGTTGCAAATTGCATTGACCAAAATGTTGAATGTCTACCTGATGTTACCCAATCTTCTGCATTGTCAATACAATTATTTGCGGTAGATTAAACAGTGCAGCTTTAGGACAATTCTTTGCTTAGACTAGCATGCTATCTTTGTACATGACTCCTCAGTCCCGCCCTTCTTAGAAGGTTTTGTGCTTCTAGTTACTCCCCGTAGATATCTTTCAGTTTGTTTTTGCTAGAACTTGAAATATATAATTTTTTCTGTTTCAACGTGACAGGAAAGTGGGACTCAGAAGCCAATTGTTGCTTTTATTGCTGGGCTCACGGCTCCACCTGGGCGAAGAATGGGCCACGCAGGAGGTACTTTTTTCTTTATATTCCAATGGTTATATTGTTGTTCCATGTGTTCTGTAGTAATCCCATTTTAAGGCATAGTACATATCAATGGAATAGATCTAGCTAGCAATAGCTAAGTCTTTTTCCTTTTCTGGAATCCCACCGTAAGCTTCACATAATCTTGAGCCATCCAGATTTTATGTTTGTATCAATGGTCTTTCACCTCGTGGTGTTAGAAAAACTATTTAGGACGGAGAGATTGATGAAGTTGTTGTATTTGCAGCTATCGTATCAGGAGGTAAGGGTACTGCACAGGACAAAATTAAGACCCTAAGGGAAGCTGGGGTTACTGTGGTTGAGTCGCCTGCAAAGATAGGCACTGCAATGCTTGAAGTCTTCAAACAGAGGGGTCTTGTTTGAGCCAGTGACATTGTCTGATGAGGATCTTTTTTCGCGTTTTCCTCTTTTGAGGACGAGAATTAGGCTATTTTCGATTATTGCTGAAGCCTTGCTATACCTTGTAATAACGAACACATTCTATGTCTGCAGCGGGATTGTAAAGACCTAAGCTGCTAAAAGAATATCTGGGCTGACACTTTTCTCATTATCATGTCCATACCATTAACTGCATATTATAAAAGAAAGCTTGAAATTTTCCCACAACCTTGAATCTTGAAATGGAAATTTAGTTTTTCTTTTCTAGAGTTTTGAGTTGGCTCTTTTTCACTGTTGAATTATTCTGGGTTATGTTATTTGATAGTATTTTGTTGTGTTTATATTCACGTTCTTGATTTCGTCCGTTCAAATATAACGTGTATTGAGTATAGTCCACATAAAAGGCATTAGTAGCCTTTTCAATAACCAAATTGTTGTTCTACCATCTAGATTACTTCATATGGATTTGGGAGTAGTTACCCTCGAATTATAATATTTATTTTCGAATTAGTATCATATTTTAGAATTTTAATACAAAAAATTATACTCCATCCTTCTTACATCAATAGGCTCGAAGGCTTAAGAAAATGAGTTATTTATGATATAAATGGAAAGATAAAATACTTTTTAGGATGTATTTATGTCAAACCAAGTAGGAGAGATTTAAGAGAATAATTTTTTTTTTGGCATAATGTGTAATGTATGAGTTATAAAAGCATTTATTATATATTAGTTTCCGTTTTAAGAATAAGCCTATTGAATTAAGATATCCATATAAGGAAAGCAAACCTATTAATTTGGGAATGGAGAGCGTATCAAATTTTATTAGTTAAACTAATTTTTATTTAAAGATAAGTATTACTTAATCTAAATTTTGATTTACACACTTCAAAAATTATTATGAATATACTTTTGAATTTTATTTATTTAATATAACATTTATTAATGTTGGGTGTTTAGACAATATTAAAAAATTACCTAAAAAACAATATTAAAAAATTACCTAAAAAAATAATATTGAAAATAATCATTATTTTATATCTTTATAATAAACTCTTTCTTTAAGGGATATAAACTATTTTGTATAATGAGGTACATCAAGTTAAATAATCTGATTGTGTTTCCTAATATTTTCAAATCGGAGTCTCCAAAATTCAAATGCTAAGTTCCATAAATTACCGAATAAAACTTTCATCAGTTACAAATTTTAATTTTAATTCTAATTTTAATGTAAGAAACATAACTAAGATATACTATGACACCTATTACCTATATGAGAGAGAGAGAGAGAGAGAGAGAGGAGAGAGAGTCGGGGCCGTTAGCCGTAGATAGACACGAAAGAGAAAGGACTAGAAGTGCAAAATCTTAAAAGAGAAGTATTGAGAATTAATATCGGTGCAAAAGAAATCTCTCGAACTAACCAGAACAAAAAAAACAGTCAAACATACGTCGCTCGACTTCTCTATGTATGGCAACACGCACGAAAAATAGAATTATCTAGACTAGGGGTGTGCATCGGTCGGTCGGTCCAACCGACCGACCAAAATCTCATGAACCGAAAACCGAACCGATCAAAAAATTCAAAACCGAAACCGACCGATTAGACCCTTTGGACCGAACCGAAACCGAACCGAAAAATTCGGTCGGTTCGGTCGGTTTTTGAAAAAAACCGACAGTTTAAAAAAAAAAACAAAGAGTCCGGCGGAGAGGGGCAGAAAGGCGGCGGCGCAGCGGCAGAAAGAAGAGTGACAGAGAGTCGGCGAGAGAGAGAGGCGCGGCGGGGCGGGGCGGGACGGCGGCAAGACGGAGAGGGATGGGTAGGACGGTAAGAGAGAGTCAGCGAGAGAGAGAGAGAGGTGCGGCGGGGTGGAGGCAGGGAGGGGCAGAGGCGAGGCGCGGCGGCTGCGAGGCAGAGGGAGGCGGGTAGGACGGCGGCGGAGAAGGAGAGTGAGAGAGAGTCAGCGAGAGAGAGAGAGAGAGAGGAGATGAGATGCAGGTGCAGCACAGCAGCAGCTTGAGAGTGAGAGGCGCAGCAGAAGTAATAGATTTAGGATTTTTTCATATATATATTTATATTATATATATTATATATATATTCGGTCGGTTTTCGGTGCCCGACCGATGAAATTTCGGGAAACCGGGACCGAAACCGAAAACCGAATTTTGCCAAAATTTTGGACCGAACCGAAAACCGATTACAGTGAAAACCGAACCGAACCGACCAAAACCCTTCGGTTCGGTCGGTTTTGTCGGTTCGGTTCGGCCCGTGCACACCCCTAATCTAGACTACTTTCCCTCCACTATTTATACACCTTTTTCCTTCACCGCTTCATAAAACCATACAAACTTCAAAGAGTGCGAATTCGTCGACCAAATTTCAATTTAGTGTTTTCTTTTTACGAGTGTTTCTGTTAAATTGAATAGCTGCCGCCGTTGTAATGGCTGGAAAAGGAGAAGGACCGGCGATCGGAATCGATTTGGGAACGACGTACTCATGCGTCGGAGTGTGGCAGCATGACCGTGTCGAGATCATCGCCAATGACCAGGGCAACCGCACGACGCCGTCTTATGTCGCTTTTACCGATACCGAGCGTCTCATCGGTGATGCTGCCAAGAATCAGGTCGCCATGAACCCTACCAACACTGTTTTCGGTGAGTTGTTTTTTTTTGGTCTCTGCGCCTTTTATTTTCTGATTATTCTGTTAGCTTCTGCTGTTGCTTGATGTTTTACTCTGTTTTGGTTTCAATATTTTTGGTGAATAGTTGCGTAATTTGAATTTTGAAATTTCAGTTTTAGCGACTGATAGATGTTTGCCTTTCCATTCCGTAAAATATGGCGTGTTGAAGAAATTAGTAACAATTCCTTTTCCTCCAGTAGTAGGAAAAGACTGCTATTATTTTGGCTAATATAGTCAGTAATATGGAAGCAGAATTAAATTACTGTTGTATTTGTTGGTAATTTCCTTTACTAACCAGTGAAGTATTTAATAAAAATTGTATCAGATTCTGATATAACTGTGACAAAATGGTTTAAATGATTTATATACTATTTACGTTCTATGGTTTCTGCAGAAATTTGAATGATTATCTGTGACATAGGACGGAAATTTTTTCGATTAATCTATGGTTTTAGTATGATGCTTAAACTTGTGATGATACGAATTATACTTAATGAACTTCTCCCTGCCTTGCAGATGCAAAACGATTAATCGGTAGAAGATTCAGCGATCCGTCTGTGCAGAGCGACATGAAGTTATGGCCATTCAAGGTCATCCCCGGGCCGGCCGACAAGCCGATGATTATCGTGAACTACAAAGGCGAAGAGAAACAATTCGCCGCTGAGGAGATCTCTTCCATGGTCCTCACCAAGATGAGGGAGATTGCAGAGGCCTATCTCGGATCCGCCGTCAAAAACGCCGTCGTCACAGTTCCTGCCTACTTCAACGACTCTCAGCGTCAAGCCACCAAGGATGCCGGTGTCATCGCCGGCCTCAATGTCCTGCGCATCATCAACGAGCCGACTGCTGCAGCCATTGCCTATGGCCTCGACAAGAAGGCGACGAGCAAAGGCGAGAAGAATGTGCTCATTTTCGACCTTGGTGGTGGCACTTTCGATGTCTCCCTCCTCACGATCGAGGAAGGCATCTTCGAGGTCAAGGCGACGGCCGGTGATACTCATCTCGGGGGAGAGGATTTCGACAACAGGATGGTTAATCATTTCGTGCAAGAGTTTAAGAGGAAGAACAAGAAGGATATCAGTGGCAATCCGAGATCTTTGAGGAGATTGAGAACTGCGTGTGAGAGGGCGAAGAGGACTCTGTCCTCGACTGCTCAGACGACGATCGAGATTGATTCGTTGTACGAGGGTGTCGATTTTTACTCCACCATTACTCGTGCTAGATTCGAGGAGCTGAATATGGACTTGTTTAGGAAGTGTATGGAGCCGGTGGAGAAGTGCTTGAGGGACGCGAAGATGGATAAGAGCAGCGTAGACGACGTCGTTCTTGTTGGTGGCTCGACGAGGATTCCGAAAGTGCAACAGTTGCTGCAAGATTTCTTCAATGGGAAGGAGCTCTGTAAGAGCATCAATCCGGATGAAGCCGTTGCCTATGGAGCTGCAGTGCAGGCAGCGATCTTGAGCGGTGAAGGCAATGAGAAGGTGCAGGATCTTCTCCTTCTCGATGTTACGCCATTGTCGTTGGGACTCGAGACGGCCGGAGGAGTGATGACGGTCCTCATTCCGAGGAACACCACCATTCCGACGAAGAAGGAGCAAGTCTTCTCGACGTACTCCGACAACCAGCCCGGCGTCTTGATCCAAGTCTACGAGGGAGAGCGAACGAGAACGAGAGATAACAACCTCCTAGGGAAATTCGAGCTCACCGGCATCCCACCGGCCCCGAGAGGAGTACCTCAGATCACTGTCTGCTTCGACATTGATGCTAACGGCATTCTAAATGTATCGGCTGAGGATAAGACGACGGGGCAGAAGAACAAGATCACGATCACGAACGACAAGGGGAGGTTGTCGAAGGAGGAGATCGAGAAGCTGGTGGAGGAAGCGGAGAAGTACAAGGCGGAGGATGAGGAGCACAAGAAGAAGGTGGAGGCGAAGAATGCGCTGGAGAATTATGCATACAACATGAGGAACACCATCAAGGACGAGAAGATCGCGTCGAAGCTCGCGGCGGACGACAAGAAGAAGATTGAGGACGCCATTGAAGGTGCCATCCAGTGGCTGGAAGGGAACCAGCTTGGCGAGGCTGATGAATTTGAGGATAAGATGAAGGAGCTGGAGAGCCTCTGTAATCCGATCATTGCTAAGATATATCAAGGTGCTGGCGGCGCCGACGGTATGGATGAAGATGGGCCGGCTGCCGGCGGTGGAGGTAGCGGAAGTGCTGGTGGTGCCGGGCCCAAGATTGAGGAGGTGGATTAAGCCTTTGATAGGTCTGTGTTTGGTGTTATGATGTGGAGTTTAGGAAGAGAGATTTAGTTTTTGTTATTTTTAATTAGTTTTTTAAGTATTTTCTGTGAAGCGACTGTTTTTGTATGATGATGAAGTAATATTTCTTTTTTCCTCTGTATATATTTTGGAGTTCAATTTTTTTTCAATATAGGGATCTCTTGTGTGTTTTGTTCTTTTACGGTCTCTTGTCGCTTTTTGTTAATCGGGTGGCGATATAAAAACAATGCGAACAAATGAATATTAATTACAGTATATGCAACGTAACAATTTCAAATTCATCCAACTTTTACAATTAAAAAAAAATAAGAGGGAAGAGAAGAATCAATTCTTAGATTATGATAATGCGATCCCACAAAATACACACGCATACAAAAGGGCCGAGCGCCGGTCTCTGGGCTCAAAACCTGAGTAAATAAAAAAAATTATGGCCCATATTTATCAATAACAATATGCGGCCCAGTGGGTGCTCATTATAATTTCAGCAAGTACTCTCTAATTTTCTTAATTATTTTTTAATTATAGTCAAGCTCACGTTGTGATTGACCGTACCAAAATATTTGCCTATTCACACTACCAAGAAAGGTGGACAAGGTAATAACAAACAAATTGAAAGAAAGATTTATTGTTGATTGCAACATAGGTTTGGCTTCTATGAGATCGCATGTGAGCATCTCTCCAACTCTGTCAACTTTTTTTCAACCATACAAATTACACCAACTCCACTTGCGTTTTTCACCATTTCACTACTTATTTCATACTTTTTGTTTAAATATAATTAATTCCATAACTACATATGACCTTAATATTGTACTGCACTAATATGTGACAGTCACAAATGGTAGGAGAAATGTGTTCCATCTCTGAGTGTGTATAAATTGGCTCGTGCTTATACTCCTCCGTCACTCTTAAATAAGTGTCATATTTATATAAATATATAATGTTTAATTTCTCATTTTACCCTTATCTTTAATGGGTAGTGCTATTTGGACACACTGTGGCTAGTCACACAAGCTAAAAAAATTAATATAGATTTTGAAAAAGGAAATATACTCTAATTGATAATCATAAACCTAAGGAGAAATGTGATTATTTTCATTTTTATAGGTAACTTTCCTTTTTCTTACGCGTGTGGCCGGCCACAGTCTGGCCGAATAACTTTATCTATCTTTAATATAAGGAGAAATTAATCCTTCTTACCGTAGAAATATTTTGAACTTACATGATAAAAATAATATCAAAATTTTCATTTTAACCTTATCCTCGTGCTTGAAGAAATTAATCCTTCTTTCCGTACAAATCTAACACGATCGACCAAAGCAGATAATATCTTAGGACAACACACAAAGTGCTATATGCATGAGATTATCCACTTTAATTTCACAACCATTATCAATGAATCTTGACCTCCTTTTCATCATTTTACAGGATATTATCTCTCTAAACACAAATACACTTTTCTTCTTCCCTTTGTGTCCCTCAAAACTTTACTCTCAAAATCCATTTCCTTTCCTAGTAAAGAACCACATTTTTGGCCTAGATTTCGGATTCTCAAATGAAAACATTCTCCATCCAAACATAAAGATTCAAGAAAAATGAAATCCCTAAGCAGATTAGGACTGGGATTATGCGTTGTTCTTGGCTGTCTTCTGCTAGCTCTAGTTGCAGAACTCTACTATCTACTATGGTGGAAGAAGAAGAGAATCATCACTAACATTGATGAAGAAAATGGCATCCAAATCCAAATCCCACAAAAAAGATCAAAATTTTCCTACTTTTTCCACTTCTGCAGAAGGCCCTCTTCTTATCTGAGATCCACAGCTCAAGAACTCTGCAATTCTCCCACTCTTGTTCATGAACCACAATCTTCAAACCCTAACAACAAAGATCTGTGGCTCAAGAAGCCATTTGCAGAAGAAAACATGGGAAATTTCCCAAGATTCCTCTTCACAATCACAGAGGAAACAAGGGAGGATTTGGAATCTGAAGATGGAATTTTCAAGAACAGAAAGCAGTCCACAAGCAGAAGCAATTTGAGTGATCTAATCCAAATTTTGGAGACTCCATTTTTGACACCTATTGCTTCACCACCATACTTCACCCCACCGTTAACTCCATCTTTTTGTGAGCAGAATTTGAGTCCGTTTTTGGAGTGGGAGAGAGATGCAGAGTTCAACCGGCTGCGGGCGTCGCCGCCGCCAATGTTTAAGTTCTTGAGAGATGCAGAGGAGAAGCTGGTGCAGAGGAGGATGGTGATGAGAGAGAATGGTGATGAGAGAGAATATAGTAAAGATGAGGAAAGCGGGCAGTTTATTACATTGGTTATTGATGAGAAAGATGAAGGAAAAGATGGGATTCGCTATATCAAGAATTGTTGCAGGGAAGAAAAAGAAGAGTGTTTTTCACAGAGGTAGTTCATCTGCTTGATTGATTTCATCATATTGCAGCAGAAATGTAAAATTAAATATTTGTTAGATGAGTTTTTATTTATTTTATTTATTATTGTTATCAAATTCCCCCCCCCCCCCCCCCCCTTTTGGCTTGATGACTGTTTTTGTTATGTATAGAAATTAACCTTTTCTTTCTTTCTTTTTCTTTTTTGCTGCAGTGCTAATTTTATATTTGACTTATTTTCGGAAATATTACTTTCAATTTTGTATAATTAAAAATTTTCTTATGCTTTGAAATGATGAGATGATATTGTTGATCTGAGTGGATCTTTAAGAGAATTTTTTGGAGATGATAATGTACAATAAATGTAAAAATCTTTTGCAATTCTCTTTTGTATAATGTGTGGATAGGAATGTATGTAGTTTATTATAGAGAAAATACACCTTTTTAGCCACATGAGATAGTAAAACACAAAAGTTGGCCACAAGTTTAATTTTCACAAATTATAGCAAACATTTGCCTTTACGGACCAAAATACCCTTACTTTTTCTCTCTCTTTCTTTTTCTCTTTCCTTATTTTTCCCTTCTCTCTCTCTCTTCTCATTTTTTCCTGCTGCTGCTGTGTTTTCTCTTCTCACTTTCTCTCTCTTTCCATTCTCTTATTTCTCTCTCTATGCCACCACCACCATCGCCTCTATTCCGCCCATCATAGATCTGTGGAGGTATATTTTCGTAGAGCGGTGGCGGCGGTATATTTTTCTCTCTTTCAGGTCGATGAGCTCGAGCTCATCTTTCTCGTTTTTTTTTCTTTTCAGTTGGTTGTCGGCGGCGGTGGATTAATTCACGGCGATACGGCGGTCAATTTTCTAGATCTGCGGCGGCGTATTTATAGATCGGTGGCGGCGATACGGCGGCGAATCCTCTGAAATATTTACCCACAACTGCTTCTGTAATTATTTGTAATTGTATGGAGGTAATTATATATTTAGATCTAGGTTTCTCATGAAGCTCATGAATTTACAGTTCGTCGATTTTGTATTTCTTACATTCGTTGGCATTCTTTGTTGTACGAATTGCATGTATTTCGTGCAATCTGATGGCACATTTGGTACGAATTTATATTAAATTCGTACCGAGGTGTGACACGCTAGTTACGAAATAAATGTAATTCGTACCATTCGCTAGATTCTAAACAGCATGCCACACTCTGATATGGTATACGGTACGAATATGTAAGGATCGTACCCAGACGATGATACTCTTGTTACGAATTGCAAGGATTTCGTGCAATCTGATGCAACATGGGGTACGAATTTATATTAAATTCGTACCGAGGTGTTACACGCTGGTTAAGAAATAAATGTAATTCGTACCATTCGCTAGATTCCAAACTGCATGCCACACTCTGATATGGTACACGGTACGAATATGTAAGGATCGTACCCAGACGATGATACTCTTGTTACGAATTGCAAGGATTTCGTGCAATCTGATGCAACATGGGGTACGAATTTATATTAAATTCGTACCGAGGTGTTACACGCTGGTTACGAAATAAATGTAATTCGTACCTATCGCTAGATTCCAAACTGCATGCCACACTCTGATATGGTACACGGTACGAATATGTAAGGATCGTACCCAGACGATGATACTCTTGTTACGAATTACAAGGATTTCGTGCAATCTGATGCAACATGGGGTACGAATTTATATTAAATTCGTACCGAGGTGTTACACGCTGGTTACGAAATAAATGTAATTCGTACCATTCGCTAGATTCCAAACTGCATGCCACACTCTGATATGTTACACGGTACGAATATGTAAGGATCGTATCCAGACGATGATACTCTTGTTACGAATTGCAAGGATTTCGTGCAATCTGATGCAACATGGGGTACGAATTTATATTAAATTCGTACCGAGGTGTTACACGCTGGTTACGAAATAAATGTAATTCGTACCATTCGCTAGATTCTAAACAGCATGCCACACTCTGATATGGTACACGGTACGAATATGTAAGGATCGTACCCAGACGATGATACTCTTGTTACGAATTGCAAGGATTTCGTGCAATCTGATGCAACATGGGGTACAAATTTATATTAAATTCATACCGATGTGTTACACGCTGGTTACGAAATAAATATAATTCGTACCATTCGTTAGATTCCAAACTGCATGCCACACTCTGATATGGTACATGGTACGAATATGTAAGGATCGTACCCAGACGATGATACTATTGTTACGAATTGCAAGGATTTCATGCAATCTGATGCAACATGGGGTACGAATTTATATTAAATTCGTACCGAGGTGTTACACGCTGGTTACGAAATAAATGTAATTCGTACTATTCGCTAGATTCCAAACTGCATGCCACACTCTGATATGGTACACGGTACGAATATGTAAGGATCGTACCCAGACGATGATACTCTTGTTACGAATTACAAGGATTTCGTGCAATCTGATGCAACATGGGGTACGAATTTATATTAAATTCGTACCGATGTGTTACACGCTGGTTACGAAATAAATGTAATTCGTACCATTCGCTAGATTCCAAACTGCATGCCACACTCTGATATGGTACACGGTACGAATATGTAAGGATCGTATCCAGACGATGATACTCTTGTTACGAATTGCAAGGATTTCGTGCAATCTGATGCAACATGGGGTACGAATTTATATTAAATTCGTACCGAAGTGTTACACGCTGGTTACGAAATAAATGTAATTCGTACCATTCGCTAGATTCCAAACTGCATGCCACACTCTGATATGGTACACGGTACGAATATGTAAGGATCGTACCCAGACGATGATACTCTTGTTACGAATTGCAAGGATTTCGTGCAATCTGATGCAACATGGGGTACGAATTTATATTAAATTCGTACCGAGGTGTTACACGCTGGTTACGAAATAAATGTAATTCGTACCATTCGCTAGATTATAAACTGCATGCCACACTCTGATATGATACAGCAGTACGAATTTGATGAGAGAGGAGAGAGAATGTAAATTTAGGTGGAAAAAGTAAAAAGTAGGTTGATAATGATAGAGGAAAGAGAATGTAAAGTTAGGTGGAAAAAGTCAAAAGTAAGGGTAAAAGGGTCCAAAAAGACAAATGTTTGCCATAATTTGTGAAAATTAAACTTGTGGCCAACATTTGTGTTTTAGTATGTGTTTTGGCTATTCTAAGTTTTGCCTCTTTATTATACAACAAGACTTTGTTTGTGATTTTATGCTGTAGAGTTGATCGTTTTCAATTTTATGTTTTATCTTCCACCAATTTTCCATTTGCAAAAACTTTCTTTGAGTATAACCTGTGCACTATAATTTTTTAGATATTTGCATTTTGTGCTAATATAGTACATACTCATATTAAAACACGAGAAATAGTATACTTTATTAATCTCATGGACGACTAATAATCTCAATAGTAAAATAACAGAAAGTTACCTAGTGCGAGTTTACAATCCTAGTAAAAATATGCCCCGGTTTATTTATGGAATTTGATGTGAAAATCGATACGGAACATTACATTATTTTGGCTCACCTTTTGTGAAAAATATTAAATTACTAATTGCAAACTAAGGATTTTGCTTTGAATTAATATACTAATTAGGGTGTTATGAAAGCTAAAATGTAAAAGAAAAAAAAATTGATTAAGGTTGTAGTGGAAAAGAGTTGGATATGTTTGGCCTTTATTTATTTATTTTTTTCTTTTTTCTTTTTTCTTTTTTTTGAGGAAGTGTTTGGCCTTTACAAAAACACTAATACTTTTACTAGGATTGTAAACTCTTACAAAAAAACAAAATGCGAAGTTTATCCCGTGACTCAGTGTCTCGTGCGTGCTAACCGAAAGTAAAGTGACCAACCTCAATAATCATTCGGTTCTTACCTTTCTTTACTTTTTAAATTTAATGTCCCATCATTACATATATTAACTTAAAATGTTTGGTTTTAAAAAAGTAAAATTTTTATCTTACAAAAAAAAAATTAAATTTACCCATCTAAACATATATAATCAAGAGTGATGCTATTCGGACATAAATGTCCGGACATAATCTAGCTAGTTTAGGTAAATGAATCGGTTCAATCCGTTTAACTTATTTATTTAATTTTGTAATTTCTCCACATTCATTCAATTTATTATTTTTTGAGTAATCTAATTCAAGTGAATGCATAAATATCTATTAAGTAATAGTATTTCCGAAAGATTAGTGAAAATCACAAAATAACTTTATTAGTTTAATTTCATATTTTTTGTAGTCATATTTCTCTCTTTAAAAATGGCGGTTTAGATTAATTAAGTAAATACATTAGAGTACTAACCAACACTATTATTTTATTTGATAAATTATAAGTTAAGATTATTAATATATTCATTTTATGTCCGGACATATATGTCCAAAAAGTATTAGTGTATAATCAATTATCAAGTGTATTGATATTGTTACGATTATTCTTAATAAATATTCATAATGTTTCTATTTTCTTGTATATCCATTCTCTATTGTTTGGACCTATTTTAGTATATTGGAAATAGTTATCATATTAAGGAGATGATCTGTTCCAATTGAAAATACACAACTCACTTATTCAAAAAAAGTAATGGTAAAATTCGAACTTTTTCATATAAGATCACTCACTTGCTTATAAAACTCTTTTGTTATATGACTCCTATGAGAAAAATTGACAAGAAATCCGTTATCCAAATGTAATGATTTAACTTTTGAAAGAATATTTTATTTGAGAATGTCTTTATTTTTACAGATAGAGAAGGGTATGAAGCATGGAAGAAAAGAATCAAGTAGCTGTGATGAAATATATCTCCGCTGTCTACGCTCCAAAAAAGGTCTTTATTGCCTTTAATTTCATATATAGCCATTATTACTACAAAAAATAATAATGAAATTTGTCTCTTATACTTCTTTTTTTTACTTTTTTTTAACATTGCCATCATTACTTGAATATTAGATTTAAAAAAAAAACAATAACAAACGTAAAAGGAGTACACACGACTATCATGAACGTATAAAGAGTGGAAATATAATACTCCCACCGTCCCATTAATATTGTCTTGTTATTGTTCAGCACGGAGATTAAGAATAAAGGTAAAAAGATAGAAAATGGGTAGGCCCCATCACTTTTGAAGGGTTAATTATTTTCTTATTTGGAACAAGACAAAGACAATTTGAGTAGAACAACCAATAAGAAAAGAAGACAATATCAGCGAGACGGAGGGAGTAGTACTATATACGAGAAGACAATGAATAAAATCAACACAAGGGAATAAAATGTAGAAATACGAGGTGAAAGACAATAAATAATAAAAAAAGACCATAGGGCAGAAATACATAAGTTATTGTAGAGAGAGCACAAAGTTAAGAAAAAATTACACAAGCAGTATGCCTTATTTTCCTTATTACTAATGAAGAAGAAAATTAGTGCTACAAAATCAAATTAATAATACTGTAAGCCCACAATTATCAATAAACAAACCATCAAAACAAAAAGAAAAAAGCGCATACACACGAAGAAGAAAATATATTAGTGATCAAGAAAGAGCTTTTAAGTTATACTAGTATTTAATACATCAACGCATGGGCGTTATAAATCAAATGGGAAGGAAAATGAAGCATAAAACCTGGATAATTTTCTTGCAGAAACATGTTGGAATGGTGCTGTTTATGTTGCTGATCTCGAAATTCTTCTGTACTCGGGTCTGATCTTGCATGAAAACAGCAAGTGAGGCACTCAAAGTCCGATTGCAGCAATATCTGTCATTCCCAGTTCAACGCATATAGGGTTGAGACCGGGTTCTTTCAACATGCTAAATGCACAAAACCCATAATAGGAGTGATACAAATCTGGGAATAACCGCGGGAATTTACTGAAACCTCCGTACTGGCACAAGAGAGGGAGGATCAGCGGTCAAAAAATTACTTGCGGAAACAAATACTACTTTTCATAGAAAATGAAAAACAACATGAAGAAAACCAGAGAACCCGAGAAGATGCATCAAATTACACAAATTAGTTTACAAATTATAACAATGTCAAAATGATGTTACCATATCTATAGTAAAAGCAGTCTAAATTTTCAAGAAATAAATATGTTGTGTGATCAATAGACTATTTTTGCATGCAGTTATCCCTTTGGAGGTTCGTGGTACGACAAATACGAAAACTGAGTTATGGGAAGCAATGGAAATACAAGTAATGTGTTACATGTTAATTTAATCTTACGTAACATAATAGATCAACTATTGGCTACTAGAGAAAGGAGAAAAGCACCTCAGATTGACAAGTCAATAAAAATCCACGCAATGCTTCCTCGTTTATGAATCTATCAGCTTGTAGAATCCTTAGAACTCCTCCAACCCTACAGAATTAAATGCTACTAGCGTTGCAAATAAAAAAAAAATGACAAGATTGAAACAAAAAGAAACTACAAAAGGGAGTTATTCAAACACACCAAAAGGCATAGCATGTATCAGTAGGCTTGTTCGCTCTACCTCGGAAGCCACCATCTTCTAGTGCCTGCTTCTGTAACAAAGCAGAAAAGGGTTCCTTTAAAGATAAAAAATAAAATTAAAATTAAAAAACCACTCTCTCAAGTTCAGTTTTTAATAGGGCTTTTGTTAGTACTTTCCACCCATATATTTTGTTCTTGTTCTTGCTCTTGCATATGCCAGGGATATATGTTTCCTATTTTCAAAATTTTGGACATCCATCTGCAACACTGAGAGTGAAGACAGAAATCATACTACCAAAGAAGAAAAGGAAGATCATTAGTTGAACAAGGTTTATCGATTATAAGGATCCATCATTCATCACTCATCAACAATACTTAGAAAAATGAAACTCCTTTCAGAAGGGGCTATTAGAAATACACCTAGGTTGCAAGGTTAATGAACTTGATTTTCTTTAGTCTGTAGAAATTTGCAATTTACATCTTGTAAAGACTATAAATACAAAAACACCAATCAGCTACTGGTTATGTCTTAATCATAACTCAATACAGAACCATAATTCAAGGTTTAAATTTTACTTTACTGATTTTTAGTTCTGCATTCTTAACATTGAAATAGATTTAGCTGCTGTTCTCTAAAGTCAAATCTAGAATATAAACCTGCAAGCTCCAATCCAGAAGCAATGGCACATTGATGACGTTAGATGATCCCTTTTTAGATAGTAAATCTTCTTCTATGAACCCCATCAGTTTAAGAGATGCAACAGCACAGTAAGTAGCACCACCTGTGATACTAAATCAATTCAAATCCATAAGTGTAACAAATATCTGCAAGAAGTGACTAACCACGAACCAAAAGGTCCAGCAGCATAGCAATTGAAATCAGACTTTCATATCCACTCACCATGAGATTCTGCACTAGGAATCAATCCAAAGCCACCGTCGTATGACTGCAGGGAAAGCCGATAAGTAAGTTCTTGGATATAATATAGGTGATATATAAAAAGAGATTAGATGAACCAAGTAAAGAAATAAGGTAAACTACCTGACAACTTCCAATAAATTCCTTAGCTTTTTCACGATCCATGCCAGTCCAGTTCTTCAACATTGAACAAATGGCCGCTGAAGACATCAAAAACTACATATTTAAACCATCATTCAGAAGAAAATAAGACTTAATAATATCCACTGAAATAATGACCTTACCTGCACAAAACACAAAGCGGAGATCTGTTTCTCCTCCAGTATGAATGGGCATAAAACTGGGATACATGAAACATGACAGATCAAATAATCAATTCAACCACCTGAACAGGTGAAAGTAATGTACTTGTAAAGAAGCTCTAAGCAATGATTAGAAATAAAAATGATGAAATAACTCATCTTCATTGTTCAGGCAAGTGAACGTAAATGGTTCAACAATGAACAAAAATGTCAAAAATGGTGAAATAAGATTTTTTTTTTCAATCCCTAATCCACGGTAAATAGCTTATTTTGGAATTTAGTATATTGGTCATGCAGCAGGTACACTTAGAACGAAAATAATGGGAAAAATTGAAGCAACAGAGCTGAGGCTGGCAAAGATCTGAAAAGTGATTAGTTACCATGCTAAGTCAAAAAAAATATTAAAAACATAACAGGATTAGGTACTAAAAACTACAAGTAAATAAGACAGCCATAGATTAGAATAACGGCAAAGGATGAAGTATAATAGTACCATCCGTTAGGCTGTTGAAGAGTTCTCATTGATTTCAATAATAATTCAGAGTCAATAAGCGATAAATCATAGCCAACAGTCTTTAATATCGCCAGCGCACAATATGTGCTTGCTAGGTGACTGCCATTCAGATTTGCTGCCTGCAAGACGAATTTAACAAATAACACTAAAATCAAACTCCAAAAAGAAGGTAAAATGAGATGGCCTGTAGCTTTTCTTGCTAAATATGCTATAAACAGTTTTCATACCCCATTATTATTTGATTGAAACTGTGAGCTTCTGGAACCATGGAATCCGTAAAACTGGCCTGTGCAGATATAGATTTTCATGTAAATAAATCGCTGTTGTAGAATTAATTCTGCTATAAAAGGAAGAGCTCTGGAAAATGAATTACCTTACCATTTTCAAATTGTCTGTCATTCTTTGGATGAGCTTGTAGCGATAAAACCCAATCGATAACTGCATCTTTGTCAATCTAAAAAGAAATATAGAACAGATTGTCAATAAATATATCTTCTGAACTTGACGCTAACTGTCAACTACAGAGAATCCACATCAGACATATGAAGCAGAAACTTATTCGTCCACAAGAACTGACATTCATGGCACCAAATTTAAAGGCTGAACCTTTATTATGCTATCTAAATCCTGTTAATCACACTCGAACTATCCTACAGACGGTTGTATTTTGGTAATTAAAGGGCGTTCATATTATAACTAATAGCAAAACTGAATGACATTAACAATTCTAGACTGGAACTTCCAGCCAAAACACGTGGTCAGAACCAATTTCAGTTTGGCTGACCCGAAATGAACTTCACGCTCTTTGTTATTAGAAACAAAAGCTATTGTCATTCCATGTCTGAGGGTTATAAAATCTCTAAAGACTTTTTTATCCGAAGTTCAAATCAAAGGTAGCTTCTTTTTACTGTCGACAAACACACACACACACACCATATTACAAAGAACATAGATATTTAAATTAAAGACCATGCCATGTTTTATCTATTTTTATTTTTACTTGAGCAATGCCTGTTTATTCACAAACACATGTACTAAGAACAAAGTATGTAATTAGTCAAAGTATTTACAGTTAAGTTACTGATTAAAACATCCAATATATCTAATGCTATATTATCCAAAATTGGAAAAAGAGAGTATACAACACTAACGCAGTCACATTCTGGTAGGGGGGGAAAAAGGATTACCCCACCCAACAGTTTCAACAGAGATCGGCAATCAAGTTCAGTCGGCCAAAAAAAAAAATCAAATTTGAACTGAATTTAGTAAACAACACACGAGAGACGACAGCATCAATCCCCTTATTAATTGATTCCTACATCTACAAACATGAATCCCTTCACGCCACACATAATCACACTGATCCGGGTATTCTCGTCGAGCAAAAACTTCAAATTGCACAAAGATTGGGGAGGGGGAAATTGTAGTAGGGCAAAAAGGAGATACTCGATCGAGAGCGCCGAGGATGTCGAGGCCGGAGATGACGAAGTAAGCAAGAGTGAGGCGGTTGATCTCTTGGCCTTGATACGGCGCCGGCAGCAGCTGATACATCATCTCCAGATAGAGTATGTGACGATCCTTCTCGAAGTTCAACGATTCTGAATCGGAATCCCAAATATCTTGCTCCTCCATTGTTGAATTTTCGAGGTATCCGAATTTGGAAGAGTTTTGGAGCGTGATTTTGAGCTGAGAATATGAGTTTGAGTGTTGAGACAAGAAAAGGACTGTTTTGAGAATGCAGTTCCTTCTCCAGCAGTTGGCATCAAAATACAGCAATTTCAGCACAAAATACAGCAAAATCAGTAGGTCATCTCCAGCAGTCTGCTCTATATTTTTACACAAAAACAGAATATTCTACTTTTAGTCACGGTTGATGATCCTGAAACATGTGATTAGTCACGGTTGATGATCCTGAAACATGTGATTACTTCCGATCAGAACAACAAGATATTATTCGAAAGCGGTAACAAGCCAAAGAAGTCAACACTAGTATTTCTGATATGTTTCAAAATTTATTTTCAGATGGGGTGGGACGTTCCGGAGATGGTCTTTATTAGAAATTAAATGTATTGACTTTGTGTTTATGCTTTTATTATGTAATTGTATTTTTTTTATTTTTTTTGTTTATCTTGTATTTTATTTAAATGTATTTTTTAAATAATTTTATGTAATTTTAATGTTGGTATAATATGTTTAGAAATATAACTATAATATAATATTTTGGAACAAAATAATTAAAGAACACAAAAAATAATAAATATAACAAGGATAAATAATTATAACAATAAAATTAATTGCAAAAAGAATAGAGCAATGAATAGTGTTGCTCCAAGTTTGGAGCAACACTATTCAAATCTGTATAATAGAGCAGGATTTTGGTGCTGGGCTGGAAAAGGAATTGCTCCAGATTTGGAGATACGTGAAGATATAGAGATGGGTTGGAGATACCCTAAGTAGTGAGATATATTCACATTATTTGTCAATTCTATCATGAATTTTCACCCATTAACCAATTTTATTTTAAATTACAGAAAGTTATATAGATCAATTTTCGATCTTTTTAACAAAAGTTAAATGTATAAGCTAGCTTTTTTTAATGCCACATACGTTCTGGACGGCGTATTTTTTTCAATGTCAAAACTATGTTATTTTTAGGATTATGTGGCATTAATAAACAAATCTTATTTTATACATGTATTTTTACATCACATTTCCGAGTTCATACTCAATTTTTAATTATCTAAAAATAAATTTGTATAGTTTCTCTTAGTTTGGGATATAAGGGTTCGTTTGGTATCCATATACGTATATCACGTATGTGTATGAATATGGGTAATATCCATAGCTTGTGTTTAGTATATCATTATATGGATATCAAATTGATATCTTTGATATACCTGATATACTAATATTCAACATTTTCATATACCAGTTTGTACTAGTGTATGACTCATATCTTTCATTTTCTTCTCACTTGATATTAGTCGATATCTTCAGCATATCAAACATAGATATCAGATATCAATTTCATACTCATACCTGATATCTGATACTCATACCCATACTTGATATCCGATATACTGGTATATGAATACCAAACGGGCCCTAATTAATTTTAAAAATTCAAACGGTAATAGATCTTATCGGTGAACAGAGATGTCTCGGGTTCAAATTCTACCGTTTCCTATTTCCCATGTAAAAATAAATAAAAATAAAAAAATCAATAATTTTTTATAGAATTGACAAAAAATATAATAATTTGTCATCTAAAATTTTAGTTTTTTTTCCCCTCTCCTTTTTGCCAACTCAATTTCATTTTATTTTTTCTCGATTATAGAATTTCTCCTAAATTTTGTAAATTCATCATCATGATTCATGAATGCTTGCCTAACTCATGCAATTCGCTCCTTTTTATGACAAACAATATAATGACTAATCCATTAAAGATTGTAATCAACACATTTTTCTCTTTTGAGCACAACAAAAAGTTTGCATAATTCAAATAAAATCAAGAAGTACACAGATTAATAATAATCTATATTGATCTAAAAAAATAAAAAAATAATCTATATTCTTTAGTTCTTCCTTTCGAAATCCTCTCTGTATTCTTTTAAATTAGTAGGAATAATAATAAGCAAAATTATCTCCTATCCAATCATAAATTCACGTAAACTTAGGTTGACACATCCAAAGAAGGAACTTTAAAATAAGTACTCCCTCCGTCTCGGGAGAAGTGGCCATATTTCCTTATTGAGTTCTACTTGGATAAATGACCACTTTCTTTATAAGAAAATATGTTTCTCTCACAAAAAATTGTGGCTCTACCACTTTCTATCTTTTTACCCTTTAAACACTCTTTTCCTTAATACCCGTGTCGAAAAGAATGTGACTACTTATTGCGGGACTGAAGGAGTAATAAAGATCCAAATGTGTAACAAATAAATTTTTCTCAAATAAAGTGAATTATCATTTTTAAGAACAACAAATACCTAACGCTGCCTGCAAAGTACAGAAAAACTGATGCTAATTCAACAGAGATACAAATAAATATACACATCTCACCTCTCAAAAAGCTGTTGATACAACTGGCTGAGTCAACTCGGCCCCAACTTCACAATTGAACTTCGATTTTGGGCAGTGAAACAAACAAAATCATCACTCCTTTTGCTTCTACTTTCATTCCAAATCAAAATGTTATTGACGTCCACATGCTTGCATGCTCATACACCAGTGGTGCTTGAAATTTTCTTCAGGGCTTCCTCTTCCATTTCAAGCAGCCGTTGACAGAACGTCTCAACATCAGGTGCCACGTCTTTGAATGCGAGTCTCAACTCCTTCCACTGGTATTCACGAGACCCGTCATCCTTCACTGAACCGATAACTTTGGCGAGCACATCAAATCCCTTCATATCTACTGATAAAATGAAAGCATCCTTCATAAAAATCAAAAGTCAGCATATTTGCATATGAGAGGAGAGATGGAGCTCAAATTACAGCAGAGATTTGTTTGAATAAAACTTCCATCTGTTTGGGTGTATGCATATAATTCAATAATGTCCCACCAAAACTCTATGTTGGTTACTATACTAAATTTGAAGCTTTAAGGAAATATATTGCATTGATATCAATTCAAAAAGGGATATTATAGTCTGGCTTCACGTTTGGGGCAAATTTCAAAAATGCCAAGGCCTTCAAAATATTTGTACAAAACCCTGACCTCTTGACACATTGCAATATGGCACAGAAGGTATTTTCCGATAACATAAACCTGACTCAACTCTAGCATGACACAATTAGCCAAGTTCAAATTTGAGTTCTTATAATTTCCACGAGTGTCTCCGTTGAGTTGAGTCAGATTTTCTTTCTCGGAAAATACCTCCCTTGCCATATCAAGTATTTTGAAGGTCATGTCATTTTTTAGATTCATCCTAAAGGTCAGGCCATAAACTATAATTATCTCATTCAAAAAATTACAAAAGTGTGAACTAACAAGCAAAACAATTAGTATATAAAGGCTCAAAAACTGGCATGTCTCATTATAACCAACAGCAGAATTTCAGATTAAAGACAAATGCTGTTATTTTCTTGAGCTGATAATTAGCTCTATTGCATTTCCAATAGTGCCGAGTATAATTATATGACCACCTCATCATTATCAAATGTAGACAATTAAAGTCTTACCTTTGCATTTTCATTTAGGAAAGTGATGCAGAAAAGAATAAGAGCTCGACGCCTTGTTTCACATCTGTTAATTCCATCAATGAGGCTCATTGAAAATTGAGCTAGACAACAAAGATGTAAGATGTTAGAAGTCACAAAGTAGATTTTCAAAAAAGCTGATGAGCGCTTACTTATGGAATATAATGAGCACAACAATCATCTCTATAGAAATAAATGTGTCTTACCTAAACGATCTGCCTTAGCCTTTTGAATATCCTCAAGATTTACTTCATGAACTTTCCCATTGGTGTCAATATACATGCACGACCTGCATGATAAAAAGGCATCAATTGTCAGCACATAAAGTCGCTAGTTTATTTAAAAATTATCAGAAAAATTGTACAGATACATTGTCTATATGACACAGCACTCAGCAATCACAAATTGTTATTTGTACCTGTGTATCAACTCCATAATATGAATATAAGTTGCTCATAATTGACTAAAACCAACATTGAATGCCATCAATGAAAAATTATCGTATTAACTACACTCTTCTCAAACTTGAGGCCTATAATTGCACCCTTGTTTAATATCTTAGTCAAACCCAATATACAAATGGTTTTCTTATCATGACCACATCCACACAATGTCATTCTAAAAATAGAAGTTAGAAGGATGTTCTGAAGATTCTAACCTTACATTGAACCTGTATAGATTGTATTGTATATTGCCCTCGAGTAATTCCTGGAGATTTGCAATTCGGGAAGTAGAAACAGGATGGGATGAATTCAATATTCCAGAAACTGAATAGCTTGACTCCTCAACAGCTCTCTGTTCTGCTAGCAGGGTTTCCCTAAGGTTTTCAGCTGCTAACTTAGCCTGTAATATAGCAAGAAAGAACATAAGGGCCGGCCTTCTTCTCTCCATGAGCCAGTCATTCTGGTTATATACTACAGCGGAGTACTCAGACTAGAGGGCAGAAGCATTATTGCAGGACACTAAATGCACTGTTATATATCCAGGATGGAACACTTGGGCTTTTATTCAGCATTTGGCACGAAATCAGTGTGGTATGTATGGAGCAGAACTCAAATTTTATAAATATGATTTGTGTTTCAGCCCAGCAGAAAATACTTTTTATGCATAAGTAGCCTTTTCATACTTAAACCGCCAAGCAATAAAATGAATATTCTGATGCACAAAAGCTAACCATCATCAGATCGCATAATCTACAAAAGCTGCTGAAATGAACAGTATTTGCTCAACAAGATAACTCAAAATGGCTGATAAAACATGTTCGGTTGCTCAATGAAAACTACATATTAGGCGAAAAATTCAAGTCAAAAAGTCAAGTCAAAGAACATTAGATCTTAACGTCAAGGGCAAAAAGTCCAGTTAAGGCATTAACAACATATAAAAACTGTGATATTTGATCTACTGCACACCTTTTCATCTTCAAGGAGGACAGCATCACCAACAAGAGCAACCCGAGCTGGTAGCTGCAAGTGAACAATAAAAATCTTAGTCTTAGGAGTGTTTAATGCAAAATATATCTAGACTGCAGGGTTTGCAACTGCAAGAAGGCAAACATATACCAAACATAGTATACAGAAAAACCTTACAATAAGTTAGCATTTCCTTTTCACATTGCTTTTTTTCTTGGTTTTAGCAAGCAGATGGATGAACCAAGCAGATTATAAATGCCGAGCACACAATTGAAGGAGAACAAGGAGGAAATTTCATGTGAAACTTAAAGTAGTAAGCAACAAAAGAGTAACCAAATTCACACCTTTTTAATTGATTTCAGTATGCTAGCAAGTGGCCCTGGAAAGGGACTGCTCACAGCAAAAGAGCCACGTTCGTCAATAATAGTGTTCTGTAAGAGAAAAAAATCGATTAGAAAGGACAGAACACCAACAGAGAAATTGACAACTCATCTATTACTACAGTAAGCAATTTGATATATGCTAGAAAGGACTGAACACCACAGAGCTTGTTTCTCGGACAAGTCATTTAGCAATTTAGCATAGCCTTGCTACTTGATATATGTGTCCAGCATACTCCTACAGCTCTTATAGATAGTTCTTGGAGAGCAATATTAATAATCAAAATATTTTCACATGTACTTGTGAATGAGCACACACCAAATTTTAATGTCTTTGAGGTAATTATTTATGTTGCGACTATAAATCATACCAACTTAATGTTAGAGGAGAACTGAATTTCAGATAGTAACATTCACAGATACATACTTTAACCTCAAACATGATCACAGTATACGCAAATGGTGTTTCATCCTCCAACATTGCCAATTTTCAAGCATGTAACAATGATGTTCTTTTATGATATTTGTACAGGAAACGAAACATCATATTAAACGAAGATCTTCGTGCGTAATGAATGCATCAAAAGCAACACATTTCAAGAAAATTCACTATCCCCAACAACATTAACACATTACCACATTATGCAACTCCTTCTCAGGTACCCAAATATACGGCCTTCCTTTCTGCACAAAATACTTCACTCTTGAAGTGTAAATCTCCTCCTTGCTAAAAACCACGGCAAAATAAACATCAGAGAACCAAAATAAACTAGCACAAAAAATAATTATATGTAAGTATACATATCAGCTAATAGTGCTTTTGGTATGCATACCTATCATGGGAATCGGCTTTGACGGTGTTGAGATTACCCTGCCAATTGGAGGCCAATATACTCTGCCAAAACAATTAACGAATAAATAACAGTTCAAAATCAAAAACACTAGTTAATGGAGCATGAATTATAGACCTTGTATTTCTCGGCGATACTTAAGACGGATGATTTCCCTCGTTTTAGCATGATTTCGTTCCTTCAACTAATCTGTTAGTCTGCGAGAGAGGACGAAGGGGAGAGAGAGGGAGAGGGGGTTTTAAGATGGTTTTAGTCTTTTAGAGTCTGGTGAAAAGGGAAGGGCGGGGTGGGGCGGGTCGGGTCGGGTCACCATTTCTCTGCCCGAAAGGCTCATATGCGACCTTTTTTGGGCCGTCTGTGTGCCTTAATTTTTGACATGACTGGGTCGGGCCGGACCCATTGTAGATCCATGATTTTTCAACCCGAACTAGGCTAAACCAAAGAGCAGTCGACATGTAAATATATATCCACTTATAATGTGAAATGTCATATAAATAAATTTTCGTATTAATAGTGAGTAGTGACTAGAGAAGGCCTAAAAATATTAGGTTTGGAGCTTTTCTTTAACCACATTTGCACATGTGACTGAATCTTGATCATTCATGCAATGCATGTCATGCATGATGAAATTACTTTCGAATTAGATTGATACACCCAAAAATAAGTCGGGTTGCATATCTTCCAGCGCAACATTGCACGAATCATCGAGCCAAATTGTCGTGATAATTTAATGTAATGAACCCAACTTGAGCTCTAAAATGTTGGTACTTGGAAATTAGTTTCGAACTAGAGGCCTTTTCATGTATAAGTTTAACGTCGTGCCTAATAGGCTAATACACTGCAAATGCAAGTTGCTAAACTTTTCTATAATTAACAATGAAATATGCTGGGTTTATTTAGTTCGATTTTTCGAGCTTTTTTGTCCCCAAGCCCAAATGGCTCGGCATGCCAAGTGGCTAGACTTTATGGGTCCAATTTTTTTTTGGATCCCTATTTTATTAGTCCAATTCCATCCTAATTATTATTGTCCCAGTGCATCGTGCCGGACTAATTTTGATAGCTCTAATTTGGATGCACAATAAGATTTTTGACACTTCATACTATTTCATGTTTAAAACCGCACGCAACGGCGCCGTGTTGACGCAGTTGTTGTTGAAAGCTCGCCCCATTTTTTCTTTCATCTACGTTGAAGTCGACTGCCCTTATTAATTAGTTTTTGCCTCCTTCATTCGCCGTTGACATTTTATAGTCATATTTTATACATTTAGTAATCGGGAAATCTTAAATAAGTACGGATTATAAAATAGAGAATAAATAATGAATTCTTATAAACTGTTTAGAGGAAAATGTTTGTGTGAACAATTTTTTAACACATAAAAATTATGTACTTACAAGAAAAAAGCAAATAAATTATGCATTCTCTTGTTATATGACTGAAAATGTATACTCCCTCCGTCCCATTATTGTTGTCTCATTTCTTTTGGGCACGGGTATTAAGGAGAATGGTGTTTAAAGGGTCAAAAGATAGAAAGTGGTGGAGCCCATAACTTTTTGTGAGAGAAGCATATTTCCTTTTATGAAAACAGGACAAGAATAACGAGACAACCCAAAAGGGAATACAAGACAAGAATAATGGGACAGAGGGAGTACGTTATTTCTACTTTCATCTAGATAAGATAAGATATGTAATATTACCAAAAAATAAGATAAATGATAAGATGCGTAACAAGTTAGATTAATTCAACTGTTTAATTTTTTTTTAATTTTTAGTAATTTTGTCCGAATTACTTTTAATCTTCTTTATTTATTGTTAAATCGAGTTAACGAACAATATCTTTGGAAAGGTTTTATATTGTTACACACATCTCTTTCCTACTTATGAGGTTTGGATTTGTAATTAATTTTAAACTAGATATTGAATATAATAGTTTATTAAGCTACCAACATTTCATAATTAAAGAACATAATATTGGTCGTCACATTGTATATGTATAAATATTTATAATTATAAGACTAGGCTCCATAGTTCACTAGATTAATTTCTTAAAGTTAAAAGGCCAAATTCCTTGCTTAACTAGAAAATCAAATTTACAGAGATATTTCTTCCGGTAGACTTTGACAAAATTTAAGAGTAAGCGTCTGCGCATGCAGAGTTATTAGACAAATATTCCGAGTTTACTTGCTCTATCTAGTCTAGATTAGAACAATGTCACTCTCCATTTCGAATCATCACTTGCAAGTTGCAGGCCATGCCAAATACAAACTAAAAAGCTCTATAAATAGAGATATTTTCATACTACTCTAGAACTAAATTTTGCATCTAATTAAGTTAAACACACACACACATACACATATTTCCAAACGTCGACGAGATGGCGCGGCCACCATCCATGACGGTCTCACCGGTTATATCACTGGTTGTACGCGTGATTACTTTTATTTGCCTACTTATATCTGTTGTCATTATTGCCACCAATAATCCTGAAGTAAACGGAGACAAGATTAGGTTCAACGATTTTTATACTTATCGGTAAGTGCATTCAAAAATCACAATAACTTGCATCAAACCGTCTGATGAATAAATTCATTTATTATGTTTCATTTGTTATTTTGTGGGTATTAATTTGAGTAGTGGTGAGATAATTAGTAGACTCCCAGTTTCTGTTATATGTAGATAATTAATTAAGTACGTAAATAATTATGAAAATTCTGAAATTTGAGCTCAACCTGATTAAATTAATTACATAGTTTTTATAAATATTGTGTCCTAATACTTAATTTTTGAGATTGTGGCAGCTACATGTTGGCAGCGGCGGTTATTGGAATTGCGTACACACTCCTTCAAATTGCATTCACAATATATTTTGTGAGCACTGGAAATCGGCTTGGTGGTCAAAGTTTGGCGTTCGTTGACTTTTATGGAGACAAGGTATATATATTTTTAATATTTATTCTATATGAAATATAATTATATTTAATACATTTTCAGGAAATTAGATATTGTTTTGGAAAATTATTTAAGAAACTTAAATTAGTCATCATCCAGTCAAAAAACAAATTTCACTTACACCGCGCAAGAGTAATATCTTATGGCATGAGATGTCTCGTAATGTTATCGAAGTCAATCTCTAAGTAAAAAATAAATAAATTAATTAGAAAAATTATTATAATGTTTTTTTTTAAACGATGCAGGCATTGTCGTACTTGTTGGCCACCGGCGCCGCCGCAGGTTTCGGACTATCGGTGGATTTGAACCGTCTAGAGTTTGAGTCGGACGTCAAGGATTTTCTAAATAAGGCAAATGCGGCAGCCAGCCTTCTCTTCCTTGGCTTCATATTTTCTGCCGTCTCATCTATCTTTTCTTCCTTCTCTCTCCCAAAGAAATCCTAGTTTTTATTTGGTCTTGTTATATACGTATTGTTTTTCGAGTTCGGGGGAATGGAGAGTTAGGGATCGAACAACGACCATTTATCATGCATGTAAAGATCGAGAATATATATCATTGAGTTAGAAGACTCGTGTGGAGTTATTCTTATTATTATTGTTTTTAATTTAAGAAAAAATGTTTAATTTTGACAATGTATACTTGGTAGATCTGTGAATGATGTAAATTTATTTGAACGATATTGTTGCATTTCGAGAGATATTTTTAAGAATACTATGCATATTATAAAGGGCAAATTGCCGCAAAATCCCCCAACTTTTTTCAAATTCTCGTTTTGCATACCAATTAAAAATTCTGCGTGAGAATCCCCAACCTTTGTTACTAATCTGATTTTGCTCCCAATGAACATCTCCGGCGAAACTATTGATGATATGACATACACGTGATTTAATAAGAAGTATGTGGCAATTTAAAAGATCAAAACGACATCGTTTTGATCAAATAAAATTAAATAAATAAATAATAATTTAACACATCATCTCTTAAAAAAATAAAAATTACACATCACCACCTCCCCTTTCTTCTTCACTTCTTCTTCGGTCAACTCTCTCTCTCTCTCCACTTCTTCTTCACTGTTCATCTTCTCGCTCTCCTCAAGCTACCTCCATCCCTCTTTCCAAATCTGTTGTTCCCCCTCCGCCGCCGCCGCCGCCTCCATCTCCATTAACAACCTCTCTTTCTAGCTCTCTCCTCTACTGCGAACCCAACTCCGCTTCCCTCACCGTCTCCCTCACTGAACCCCCACGCCCTCACCGTAACTGCAGCTCCGCCCCCACCATCTCCACTCTCAACGACTCCATTTCTTTTTCCGGGTCATCATTTCGGGTCTCCGATTCCTCCTCCCACATCTCGGTTCTCAAAGTCTGCCCTCCCCCATATCTTCCCAACTACAGCTGCTGCTCTTTTGAATGCAAGCTCATCAAGAATCCCGTCCACCTCATCCCGGAATGCAGCGCCGCCGCCGCCCGCCACCGCGAGGATTTCCAGCCGGAGTGCCAAGGCGATGTTCTCGGAGTTCTCGACAGCATCCTCAAAATAGAGTTTGAATTGGAGTGGGATGAAAACCCCGATCCGCCATTTTCTTCTGTATTTCGTGATTGAATTGGGGATTGGAGAATGAGGGTCGCCGTCGACGTCCTCTAAAATGGTCGAGCCAGATCTGGGAAGATGAGGACTGCGGGTGTGTGGTGGTAGAGAAATGTAGGAGTTGAGACAATTTTTTTTAGCAAATAGATAGATACAGAGGAGGGGAAAGATGATTGGTATCGGCTGTGGCGGTGGATAAAGTTTGGGCTGGAGATGGTGACGAGAGAGATGAGAGAGAGGAGAGGAAATGGGAATGGCCGCCGGAAAAGATGAAAGATTGACAATATGAGAGAGATGATGAACAGTAGAGACAATCTATTTTTTTAATTTTTTGTATTTATTGATTTATTTTCCATATACTATTTTTTAATTTATATAATTAATTAAACGACGTCGTTTAGTTCATCTGAGTATTTGCCCACATCATCAATTCCGACTGCCAAGTCAGCACCGATTTGGGGGTAAACCGGTCTTGGGAGCAAAATCAGAAAGATAGTAAAGGTTGGGGATTCTCACGCAGAATCTTTAATTGATATGCAAAACGAGAATTTGAAAAAAGTTTGGGAATTTAGCGGCAATTTGCCCTATTATAAAAGATAGTAAGCAACAAATAAATTAAATGAGTTTTCCTATATATAGAACAACGACAATATTTTATGAATTAAATATTGTAAAATTTTGTATTTATGTATGTGTGTGTATATATTTAAAAAAAATCTCTTATATTGACAGCCGATTACAGTTTGCATGGAATTAGTGCATGACCTCGAAGCACAAATTCCCCCATCAATTTAGGGTCAAATATAGTTAAAGTCAAATTAATAATAAGCAAACCATGTGAGAATTCCTTAACTTGGTTCATTATTTTGGCAATTCTACCGTGCGAAAATTCTATCGAGCATGTTTAATTTGTTAGACGAATAAAATTAATTAAGTCGGGATGAATTTGGACCGAGTCAATTAACATAAATTTAGCTCTAGCAATTTAGTCTTTTTGTTATATAGAAACTAGTCAAGATAGACTTCCAAAGAGATTGATTTAAAATCAAGTATACTTCTCCTAACTCCAATTAACAGACAATAGATTGTGTGATAAGTTATTAATTAAGTGCTGTCAAAATCTATAAAACTTTCTAACTGAAGGCCAAAATGACAGAATAGCGATTATTAAATAAATTCCGGTTGCTTTTACAAAAACAAAATAAAATAAAATCTATTACTAATACGAAAATAAAGTTGTCCCGTGCTCCGTTCAGATTTTCCTTTATTCTGGTAATTTGTCTAATTTTAATTCATATATATTCTAATTTTATTTTTATTAATTGAAATTTTATTAATTTCATATTCTTGAAATATCACATGTTTATCTATTAATCACATCTCATATTTATCTATCCCTCCATTTAATTAATTTCTTCTATTATACATATTAAAATAATAACAATTTCGGAATGCATTCTTATAAATCCTTATTTTAGACATTCGTAATTCATATATAATAATCTATAGAAAATATGTAAATGAAAATCTCTCTGTGAAGTATTTAATCAACATATCTACATGGAATCCTTTTCATTTTTTCATTCATGTTTTTCTAAAAACTTCTATTAGTATTTTTCTAGAAAATATATACATTGAATCAAATGTGGGTTAGGTAGCTAAAGAAAAGAACAAAAAAACTTGAAAATGTAAACATATTTTTTTCCACATTTTGGCAAAGATTAGAGATATCGATTTAACATGAACTAACGAGACGGTTCAAAATATTTTTCTAAAAACTTCGATTAGTGCTTTCTAGATTGTATATACATTGAATCAAATGTGGAATAGGTAGCTAAAGAACAGAACAAAAAAACTTTAAGATGTAAACATATTTTTTTCTGTATTTTGGCAAAGATTAGAGATATTGATTTAACATGAACTAACGAGACGGTTCAAATATACTTAAAAAGAAGAATTTTTACTAATTTTAATTAATATTAACTTTGTTTAGATTTTTATTGAGCAATTTAGCATAAACCAACGAGACGCTTCAAATAACATATAAAGAAGGATTTTTACTAAGTTTAATTAATATTACTTTGAAGATGTAAACATATTTTTTTCCGCATTTTGGTAAAGATTAAATATATCGATTTAGCATGAACCAACGAGACGATTCAAATATACTTAAAAGGGAAGGATTTTTACTAATTTTAATTAATATTAACTTTGTTTAGATTTTTATCGAGTAATTTAGCATAAACCAACGAGACGGTTCAAACAATATAGAAAGAATGATTTTTAACCGAGGCAAGGACGACAACTTCTTCAGTTTCTTCTTCTGTTGATTCAGTTTATGAAGAAACATCCTCTCTTTCAGAAACTCGCTTTAGTCTCTTCCTACGGGGAAATAACTTTATGTTTTAATTTATATGTATACATTTTAAAAATAATTTTATATCTTATTTAAAAGTTGTGATATTGTTCGCATTAATTATTAATCAAACTTCAAAAATTAATTATTTCACGTATCTAAATTTATAATTAAGAATGATAATGAATCGGATATACTCATTCATTATGTATTTTTTTAAATCTAAATTTGTTTAGAATTTTTCTACATATTCGTCTTAATCTCGGTTAAAATAGTGACTTTACTGTACATACTCGTCTCAAATCCGTTGAGTAATACTTGATAAAAATATGAACACTCCAAGTAAAATTAATTGTCTAATTTTAATTCATATATATTCTAATTTTATTTTTATTAATTAAAATTTTATTAATTTCATATTCTTGAAATATCACATGTTTATCTATTAATCACATCTCATATTTATCTATCCCTCCATTTAATTAATTTCTTCTATTATACATATTAAAATAATAACAATTTCGAAATGCATTCTTATAAATCCTTATTTTAGACATTCTTAATTCATATATAATAATCTATAGAAAATCTGTAAATGAAAATCTCTCTGTGAAGACTAAATAAATATATTTAATCAACATATCTACATGGAATCCTTTTCATTTTTTCATTCATGTTTTTCTAAAAACTTCTATTAGTGTTTTTCTAGAAAATATATACATTGAATCAAATGTGGGTTAGGTAGCTAAAGAAAAGAACAAAAAAACTTGAAAATGTAAACATATTTTTTTCCACATTTTGGCAAAGATTAGAGATATCGATTTAACATGAACTAACGAGACGGTTCAAAATATTTTTCTAAAAACTTCGATTAGTGCTTTCTAGATTGTATATACATTGAATCAAATGTGGGATAGGTAGCTAAAGAACACAACAAAAAAACTTGAAGATGTAAATATATTTTTTTCTGTATTTTGGCAAAGATTAGAGATATTGATTTAACATGAACTAACGAGACGGTTCAAATATACTTAAAAAGAAGATTTTTTACTAATTTTAATTAATATTAACTTTGTTTAGATTTTTATTGAGCAATTTAGCATAAACCAACGAGACGCTTCAAATAACATATAAAGAAGGATTTTTACTAAGTTTAATTAATATTACTTTGAAGATGTAAACATATTTTTTTTCCGCATTTTGGTAAAGATTAAATATATCAATTTAGCATGAACCAACGAGACGATTCAAATATACTTAAAAGGGAAGGATTTTTACTAATTTTAATTAATATTAACTTTGTTTAGATTTTTATCGAGTAATTTAGCATAAACCAACGAGACGGTTCAAACAACATAGAAAGAATGATTTTTACTAATTTTAATTAATTTTATTTGGAGTGTTCATATTTTTATCGAGTATTACTCACCGGATTTGAGACGAGTATGTACGGTAAAGTCACTATTTTAACCGAGATTAAGACGAATATGTAGAAAAATTCTAAACAAATTTAGATTTAAAAAAAATACATAATGAATTAGTGTACTCGATCCATTATCATTCCTAATTATAAATTTAGATACGTGAAATAATTAATTTTCTAAGTTTGATTAATAATTAACGCAAATAAAATCACAACTTTTAAATAAAATATAAAATTATTTTTAAAATGTATACATATAAATTAAAACATAAAGTTATTTCCCGTCGAATTTCGACGGGCTACTTACTAGTAAAATAAAAAATAAAAAAATCCCAGTTCTCTATTATGTAAATAAGAAATTAACCACGAATAAAGTCAGATGGACTATTACATAATTGCACATTGACTTGCTGAAGTCCACAAGGCTGAGGTCAACCATATTATAAATACTTGTAATTACACCCCAACAAACGGGGCATTCATAAATAAATCAAATTCACAATCAAAACAAATCAGGACTATTACACATTAATATTCCGAATCTTCTATTACAAAATAATATAACATTTAATATTCTTCTAATAAAATATACTACTAACATATAAATATAGCATAAACTTAATTAAATTTGATAATACAATCGACAAAAATGTGAGATAAAGCATCACCTACGTACTTAATTAATCAAATTGAAAAACCCGGCCTATATATATTCCAATTTTATATATTATTGTCCTCTTTTTTGAATCATATATATATATATATATATATATATATATATATATGTCCCGCTCTCGTATTTCATTAATCTAAGTTCTCATGTAAAAGTGGCATGCATGTACAATGATAAATAAGATTACAATATTACTAAGCATAATAAAATGACTCAAGTAGTGCAACTTGTAAATTGTAATGTATAATATTATCAATTCTCGCGATTAATAGCTGGCCGTGATCATAATGTATCGTCAAATAATGTATAAATAACCCCTAAACATTCAATTCCACATCATCGATCATATTTTTCAGTTGACCTAAAGATCAAAAAGCGATCGATAATCTCTAAGAATAATATTGAAGAATGGCTCCGCCGCCGTCCTACGCCGTGTCTCCGTTTGTCTCACTCATCGTTAGGATTTTAACTTTCATCTGCCTCTTGATATCGCTCATCCTCCTCGCCACCGCCACCGGCACCGTTTCGACCACCTACGCCGATGTCGAAGTTAGATTCAAAGATTTCTATGCATACCGGTATGTATAAATTTCTACATAATCAACATTATTATGACAACATTTCCATGTACTACTATGATATTATTATCCACTTTTTTTTTCATATGATAGTAACGTTTTCTGTGTCCATGTGTGTTGTAATTAATAAAGAATCCCTCTGTTTTGCACATATATAAATTTTGTTAGATATATTGGAAATACATGCATCATATATATAAGGATCGATTTTAATTTAAATAATTAAGTTATGTGGAAAATATTAGAAGAAGGGAGTGAAGATGGTAACAATAATTTCAAAGTAATTAAACGAGCACCAAATTAACATATATTTTGATATAGTAATTTATTGAAGTTACTTAGGAGTTAAGACATGTTTCCCAAGTAACTATATGTAAATAAATATAGAATTTATGTATCTTTTGTAATTTTAATTTAAAATATTTAGAAACTAATTATGTTGATTTAATGTATCATTTTTTTTTTTTGTATTTTTTGCAGATATCTATGTGCTGCAGTAGTGATCGGATTAGTGTACACAGCCATGCAAACGGGCTTCACAGTATACCAAATAACCACTGGAAATCGATTTGGAGGCGATGGCCTTGTTCTTATTGATTTCTACGGTGATAAGGTACGGCCTCGACCATAATCAGACGAGATCCTTTATTCTAAATATTAATTACTAATATTTTTTCATTATTAATTTTAGTATATTTCATGAATTATATAAAAATTATATTTAGTGTTCGTTCACCAAATATAGCATCGACAAAATTATAAGTCGTATCTTGGTTGGAAATCGCAGGCGGCATCGTACATACTTGGAACGGCCGGCGCGGCTAGCATCGGGATGGCAGTGGATTTGAAGGACATAGGAGAGGCGTTGGGCATCAGCCATTTTATGAGCATCACCAACGCCGCCGCTAGCCTTTGCTTGCTGGCCTTCCTCTTCTCCGCCGTGTCGTCGGTCTTTTCGTCCTTCGCTCTTCCTAAAAGAGCCTAAATTAATTAATAATCTGAAAACATAAAAAGGAAAATCCTACTAATATGAAGTGTGTCCGTTTAATGTTGATTGATTTATTTTTAGTTTAATTTGGTTGGTGTATGTTGCCATGTTGGAGTTTGCTTAATTCATTCTTTGTTGTATTGGTTTATGGGGGTGTTTGGCTAAGTTTATTTTAAAGAGTTTATAAGCTCTTGAAGCTTATAAGCTCTTCAAAGAACTTATAAGATGTTTTGCCTCAAGAGCTTATAAGCTATCAAAGTGTTTGGATAATTATACTAATAAGCTCCACTCCATCTCTCTCACTCTCATACCTCTCTCTCTCCAGTTTTGACCATAATAAAATTTTATTTCGAACCATTCTTTTTACACAATTGTGCAAAGTCGACAAACCTCAGTGGCATAAACATACCAGATAATTTGCATATCACATGTGTTGCTGCAACTTAAGGGAGGGTAGAGAGAAAGAGAAGAGAGAGATATATTAGTGAGAAACAGAGAGAAAGAAGAAAAACAAGAGAGAGAAAATAAAATTAGAAAGGAGAGAGAGGAGAGAACGAGAGAGAAGACGACGAGAGAGATAGAGAAAAAAATTAGAGAGGAGAGAGTAGAGAGAGAGAAAAAAAAATTAGAGAGCAGAGAAAAAGAGATGACGAAGAGAAAAAAAAAGTTGGGATAGAGGTACTTTTTTTTAGGAGCTTATAAGGTCTTAGAGCTTTTTTCATGGAGCTTATAAGCTCTTGAAGAACTTATTTTGTCAAACACTTTGCAAGAGTTTATAAGCTCTTAAACAACTTATAATAAGTTGTTTTAAGGAGCTTTTAAGCTCAGCCAAACACCCTCTAATTCTTAATTGTAATTACTGTACGATTAAGCTCGATTATAGTTGAATCTACTTTTTTTGTTGTTGCTATGGATAATTACATTGTTCATTTCTTTTTGGCATTTGAAGTTATTTCTCATTTCAATGTGATGGAGGTTTTGCGAGATATACGAGAAAAAAAAAAGATTCTAAATCAGACTAGATGGAAATCACTTTATTCTATAATAATAATAATAACTAGTGTGTAACCCGTCGAAATTCGACGGGATCACTTAATATTATATTATAATGTATGAGTATTATTTAGAAAATATGATTAAATAATTTATTTAAAGTAATAGTACGACGACAAATAATTGAAAGAAGTGTTACATTACATATAAATGAAAATAATTAAATAGTTAAAAGAGGGGGTTTATTCAATTTCTCAGAACTTTTTTTTATTTGCAAAAAACCAAAAGAAATCAAAGTAAACATATGCTTAAAATAATAATAATAATAATCAATTTTTAAAATAATTAATTTTATAATTACATAGCTCACATTCTGTTGAAAATTTCATCGTAAACCACGTTAGTTGTTGTGTCATGTGTCTTACCATCATCGTCACAGATTAAAATCGATACATTTTTTGCTAGTGACATTCAACTGACCATGGCTAAATACAGGTTTTGGTAGGTGTAGTTCTACATTCGAAAGAGATTGGCCCTGACTCTTGTTTATGGTCATAGCAAAGCAAACAGTCAAGGAGAATTACCTCCTTTGGAATCAAATTGAAATTTTAGTAAAATCCGAAGGACTCATGATCATTCTTGCAATTGGAAACATTTTGTTCGCATTCTTTCCTGAAATTAATTTGACTTTAATTACATGGTCCCCGAGTTTAGTTAATATCATCCTAGTGCTTTTGCAAAGCTTATTCGACGGATCGATATTCCTAATAAGCATGATGATTCACCCCTCCTTCAATTTAATATCTCGTGGGTAACCCATTGAAACTCGACGGGGAATCACTTCATATTTTTTATATATAAGTACACATTTAAATTATAATTAAATAATTTATTTTAGAATGATAGTATTTCTATAATTCATTAGTGATATAATTTATTTCAAAGTGATATAATTTGACAAATCATTTCAAATAAGTGTTATATGAAGGATCATCTCGTTGCAAATATGTGTTACGTGAAGGATCATATCGTGTAGTATTTATTGACGGAGATACTTTACATTGTAACTTATGTTTTAATTTATGTGTATACATTTTAAAAATAATTTATATCTTATTTAGAAGTTGAGATGTTGTTAATTCTAAGTTAATTATAAATCAAACTTAGAAAATTAATTTTATTTCACGTAATATAAACTTATAATTAGGAATGACAATAAATCGGGTACTCATTCATTAAGTATTAATTTGTTTCCAATTTTTATCATATTTTGTGCCTATACAAAGTTAATACTCTCTCCTATTCAAAATGTAAGTCTTTTTAGGTTTTTATAACTTTTGCAAAATATATGTCATTCTAGCAAAATCCATAATTACCCCTAATTAACTCACCTCCAAACTCACATTTTCACTATTCACTAATTTCAATTCATAATTTATCAAGGTTAAATTTGATAAAAATAAATTTCCTTAATTTATGTGCACAACTCTAAAAAGACTTACATTTTGAATAGGAGGGAGTATTAACTAAAATTAGTAAAAATCCTTCTTTTTATATCTATTTATTACAAAAATATTTATGTTAGAAGCATAAGATTATTATAACTCTTGCTCCTACAAAAATATAGGCCTTATATGAAATTGTTATTTCGTAATTTAAAAGGTTTGATTAAATTGGACAGAAAATCATTCTATTATAAAGTTTATATTAATTAATTTAAAAAGTAATTAAATTAAACATATTCATTAAAAAGTAAATTATAATTTATATTCCCATCTAAAATGTATATATTCATACATGTCTCTAACCTAATTTAAGAGTGAATTCACAACTTGTTCTCGTTTTACCCACTAATTACCTTAATTCATTTAAATTTATAAACATAAGTTGTTACAATAATTGTTTATCCATCTCAATAAAAATCCGAATATTACAAAATAAAAAAATGAAAAAAAAATTATATAGGCATGTCGATTAATGTTCTGACAACCCATTGATAATTTATATATTCATACATCTCAAACTAAATTTAAAAGTGATTTTACTACTCATTCCCGTTCTAGATCCATATAGTAATACCTGCTAATTTGTGCAATATTAATTCAATATATTCTAATTTTTATATAGTTAATATTCTCAAAATTTATCATATATATTCTTTACTCACATCCCACATTATCTTTTGATAATTACATGCATGTCATGTTATATCTTTCCTTGTATTTATACTATGACACATATTAAAACAAAAAATCATGATAAAATCATCAAAAAAAAAAAGTATTCGTCTTTTTCTTTAGCAAATAAAATCCTTATCATGCATAAAATATAAAAACCTTAAAACATAAAAAAATTTCAAGATTTCAAGTACATGCTCTTAGGAATCTCTAGGGGTGCGGCACCGGCAATAACCCATCTTATAGATTCTTTCTTTAAATTTTAAAATATAGTATTATTATATCTTTAAATACTTATGATTTGAAAGAATAAATAGAGAACTTCCTCACCAGTTTGACATCCACAATAATCAAACATGAAAACATGTTTTCATTGAATTCTCTTCATTTTTCATTCATATTTTTCTAAAATCTTTGATTAATGTCTGCTAAAATATATATCACATTGAATTAAATGTATGCATAGATAGCTAAAAAAGAAAAAAAAAATTGAAGACATAAATATATCTTTCTCGTCCATTGTTCTTCCTCGAAATATGGGACACTTAAAGGGGTAAGTAATTTTTTTACCCAATAAATTCTCCTAAGCCATATACAGCAAAATTACCATAATATATAAATTACATTACTTAAAAAAAATAAAAAATAAACACTACAATCCATTACTTCAAAAACAATACAATCCATTTTCCCTATTGGTCAACGAATTGAGATATACTAATGTCTTAATTATATATATTGTTCCAATTTTGACCCATATTTATATATATAATTACAGATTGATAATTTTGATGTGTTATTATAGATTGTTTATATATATTTTTTTCTAATAAAACATATTTATTGTATTTTCTGAAATTAGAAAGATCATAGATTGATTATACATTATAGAATACTCCTATAATATTTGTAATAGAACACACACATATATAAATGCCATATATAATTAAGTATAGTTAATTCATAATAATTAATTTGGTTAGAAAATGCTATATGTATGAAGAAAAAAAAACCTAATATGACATAATTTTTTTTTAAAGAAATAGAATATGCCTAATTAGGAATGATATTGGGTTGGGTTCCCACTCATTAAGTATTTTTCAAATCCAACCCCATCAAAATTTTCTCCACCGATATTCATTCCAAATCCGATTAAACAATAATTTTAAAACTCGTACCCGTCAGGCCGTTCCAAACTCGTTGGGTAATACCCGCTAAAAATTCAAATACTAAACAGTAAATATTAATATTAAATAGTAGAAATAACAAAATATTATAAATTATTAATATAATTAAAACATAAGTAGAAAGTATTTAATGAGATTACGGATTATTAAACCTAATTTTCAAAATTTTGAAAGAAGATTACGGATTATTGATTCTACATCTTGAATTCTGCGAACGAAGGTAAAAACGGGATTGGGTTATGATGGATCTAAGGATCTAACAAATGTTGCAACTACAAGTGGAACGAAGGTAACTTTTGTGAAAGCAAAAGAGAATCCAATTCCAGCCGGACAAAAGACTGAGAAACAGAAAACACAGCAAGGTCCAAGAAGACAAGCTGTAAGGCAACCCCAAGCTCAAATCAGACCACATTGGGTTCAGCAACAACGAAGGAATGACGATGGACAACATCGACACCAGCATCATCAGCAGCAAGTGGCAAGATATCAACCGAGATATCAGAAAAGATACCCAGCTGGATATCAGTCTTATGATTACCAGCTGGATTATCAAGTCCAGCCGAGATTCCAAGTTAGACAGCAGAGACAGAAGCAAAGAAATGTCTCAGCTGTACACTCAGCTGGAAATCAACGAAGAACTGAACTATCAAGAAATCAAGCTGGGAGAAGACAGAGATCAAGACCCAGCCAACAGAGTCAAACTAAGAACACAAGGAACGTGTTCATAGACACAGCTGGGAGAATTATCAGATCCAACGATCCAATCAGAGTCATCAAACAAATATGGATCGTAAAGGGATCTCTAACTAACCCATAAGGACCCAATCACAACTGGGGACCTAAATTTTGATTTCTGTGACAGGCTGCAAGAAAAAGATGCATCATAGAGGAATCGATGAGAACACTGTGGTACTTGGACAGCGGATGCTCAAAACACATGACTCATCTAAAGCATCTACTCCAAGAATACGAAGAGCGTCCAGGTCCTCAAGTAACGTTTGGTGACAACTCCAAAGGTTTAACCAAAGGTTACGGTACATTTGAAACCTACAATGTTAAAATATCTAACGTGTCATATGTACAAGGATTAAAACATAACTTGCTTTCCATTAGTCAATTCTGCGATAATGGTTTTTCTGTCAAGTTCGATGCACAGGGATGTACGATGAAAAACAGAGAAACCAAGCGTATTATGCGAGAGGAAAAGAGAAGCAAATATATACTTTCTTGGAACAAGACCCTCCGTACACATGTCTTGTATCAAAAAGCGAAATGAAGTCAATGTGGCACGTACGGCTGAATCATCTCAACTTCAAGACAATCAACAAGCTGGCTAGAAATCAGCTCGCTAATGGAATTCCAGATCAAGTTTATGACAAGAGTCATATTTGCAGTGCTTGTCAACAAGGAAAACAGACAAGGATTTCATTCTCTCTTAAGCCAACGCCCTCAACTGATCGAGTTCTTCAACTCCTTCACATGGATCTTTTTGGTCCAGTAACACCAGCAAGTTTCAACGGCAGGAAATACACTCTGGTCGTAGTGGATGACTTCTCCAGATTCACTTGGGTTTTATTCCTGTACCAGAAATGTGAAACAAGATCCAAGCTGTCGGCCCTGCTGGAAAGGTTGACGACTCAAAAGGAGTGCAAAATTATCTCAATCAGATCAGACCGAGGAACTGAGTTTCTGAATGAAACCATATATGATTATTGTGAGAAGAACGGAGTACAACATCAAACCTCAGCTGCACGCACACCTCAGCAGAATGGTGTAGCTGAGAGGAGGAACAGAACACTCAAAGAAGCAGCTACCTCAATGTTAGCAAGCTCAGCCATTCCAAAGAAATTCTGGGCTGAAGCTATCAACACAGCTTGCTTCACTCAAAATAGATCGCTACTCACATCCAGACAAGGAAAGACTCCGTACGAGCTATGGAATAACAGGAAACCCTTCATCGGATATTTCAAGGTTTTCGGGTCTAAATGCCATATCCTAAATAATGGGAAAACCCAGCTGAAGACGTTCGACGCCAAAACTGACCGAGGAGTATTCCTTGGTTACTCAGCTGTAAGTAAAGCCTACAGAGTCTTCAACAGGAGAACACAAACAGTCGAAGTGACCCCTCATGTCACCTTTGATGAAACATCCTTCGAATTCAGAGAGTCGATCAAACAAAGAAACACAGCTGGAACATCATGCTCCGATCCAGCTCAAACAAGATCTCAAGTAATTCGAATCCGGAATCTAGCTGAACCATTGATTTGGGATGATGAACCAGAAGAACCTCAAATCAATTCAGCAGAAGCAAATCAACCAGCTGATGATCCAGATGAATCCCCAATATCAGATCAATGGAGAATACCGCCAGCTGGAAATCAAGACCCAGCTGATTCTCCAGCTCCCTCTCCAGCTGGATTCACTCAGTCTACGCCTCAAGATCAATCTAACTCTAATCCAAATCAGAACGAGTCTCAGAATACGACTCCAGATCATTTCCAAGCAAGACGTGACCTAGCAACTTTAAGCATCAATGAGCTAGAAGAAGAAATTAGAAGAAGAAGAAGATGGATCGAAGATCATCCAGCTTCAGCAATCATTGGAGAACCATCAGACAGAGTTAGAACAAGAAATTCAATTGCTCAAAACCTGACATCAAATCCGCAAGAAACAAATAATGAAGCTCAAGTCGCAGTAGAGCTAGATCTGACCGTCTACAACGAAGACACAGCTCTCATGGCATGTTATGTAGCTCAAGTTCCAGAGCCTCAAACAATTTTCGAAGCCTTAAAGAGTGTGCCCTGGACAAATGCTATGCAAGAAGAACTGAATGAATTTCTCAGAAATTGCGTACGGAACTGGTCGATAAACCAGAAGGAGTCAAAATAATAGGTCTGAAATGGATATTCAAAAACAAGCTGGATACTCTTGGAGTAATAATCAGAAATAAGGCTCGCTTAGTCGCCAAGGGATATACACAGCAAGAAGGAATAGACTTTGAAGAGTCATTTGCTCCAGTAGCAAGATTGGAAGCCATCAGATTATTCCTTGCATACGCAGCACATCACAAATTCAAAGTATATCAAATGGACGTGAAGTGTGCATTCTTGAATGGAGAAATCAGAGAAGATGTCTATGTAGAACAACCCCCAAGATTTGAAGTAGAATGAAATAAAGTTTACAAGCTAAAGAAGGCGCTTTATGGTCTGAAGCAAGCACCTCGAGCTTGGTATGACACTCTGTCAGGATTTCTAGTATCCAAAGGTTTCAAGAAAGGTTCAGTTGACAGAACTCTCTTCACCATCAAGCTAGGTGAAGATATTTTAGTTGTTCAAATTTATGTGGACGACAACATCTTCGGCTCAAGATCAACTTTCTTATGTGAAAGATTTGGAGAGATGATGTCAAAACAATTCCAAATGTCAATGATGGGAGAAATGAGTTTCTTCCTAGGACTTCAAGTCAAGCAATCAGCAGAAGGAATATTCATAAATCAATCCAAGTACGTGAAAGACTTGATCACCAAATATGGAATTCAATCCAGCAAAACGGTGAAGATCCCTATGAATACAAATTGGAAGATTGAACCTGGAACCGAAGGAAAATCAGTGGATCCCAGTAAATACAGAGGGATAATTGGTTCCCTGCTGTATCTCACAGCTAGCCGCCCAGATATATCATTTGCAGTTGGAGTATGTGCCAGATTTCAAGTTGATCCTAAGGAGGCACATATGCAAACAGTCAAGAATACTCTCAAATATCTAAAAGGCACTCAGAGCGTTGGGCTGTGGTATCCAGCTGAAGATAATTTGCAGCTGTCTGGATACTCAGACTCAGACTATGCTGGAGATCGATTAGACAGAAAATCAACTTCAGGAACATGTCAGTTCCTAGGAAGCAAGTTGATATCATGGTTTTCAAAGAAGCAGACGTGTGTCGCTACCTCTACAACTGAAGCGGAGTATATGGCAGCTGGAAGCTGCTGCTCTCAAATTCTCTGGCTGAAGCATCAGCTGGATGACTATGAAGTGAAAACTGGTCAAGTTCCAATCTTCTGTGATAGCTCAAGTGCTATTGCAATTTCTGAAAATCCAGTTCTTCACACAAGGTGTAAACACGTTGACGTTCGACATCACTTCATCAGAGATCACGTGGAAAAGAAAGACGTCATTGTTGAGAAAATTCACACTGATATTCAACGAGCTGACATATTAACAAAGCCGCTGATGGAAGCAAGATTCAAAATGCTGTGTGGATTGCTTGGATTGCTTAATCCTGATGAAGAAACTTCATCCAGCTGAGGGGGAATAAGACTCAGCTGGAAACCTTTTGGGATATCAAGATGGAAGAATCCAGACCCAGTCGTTTCGTGAACTCAGTTCAAGAAGGGAAACCAGCTGAGGGGGAATCAAACTCAGCTGGATAGTTAAACTGAAGGAGTAACTCAACACAAAGAAACACAACCGAGGTATCAGCTGACTACAAAGTTCAGCTGACAGAAATATACAATGGCACCAAAGAAGATAACCCCAGGAGCGAACCAATCGTAGAACCTCATGTCAAAATTGCACTTTGAGAGTTGCTTAAGTCTCACGAACTACAAGAACTCAGAGTTCCAGGAGGTGCTGGATCTCATCGAGAAGGCAGGCCTACTTCAATGGGCGACGGCGCGTCCGAAGAACATCTTCCGCCGGGAAGTAGCAGAGTTCTTCATGGAGATGACGAACAGAGATGAACGCCTCCGCTCCAACATCACCCTCCAACTCAAAGAAAAGACAGGGCATACAACTCCCTGGGACGTCGACATCAACATCAACCGGATATTGAACAAGCTATTCGGATTGAAAACTCTTGGGGACCGCTCCCCAGACAACTACACCAGAGAAGAGATCCAGGCCGAACTGGACCAGATGCTGTTCAAGCCGGAACCATACAGGGCGAGTATGTCCAAGCTACTGCTCAAGCCCAAATTCAGACTACTTCTGGATGTGACCCAGAAGTGCATCCTAGGTATTGCTGGATCTCAAGGAGAGATCAGCATACCCAAGTTGAAGCCCATGATAGACATCCTCAGGAATGATCCTGTGGATTGGTTCTCCTACTTTATGGGAAAGCTGGAGAAGGAGTCGAAGAAGATTCACTTCGAAGATGACAGCTTCACCAAGTTCAGCTGTAGGGAGACCATCTATTTATGCACCAAGGTGGCGTGCATAATAGAACACTACACAACTGGACGGTAAATCAAGTGGAAAGACACAGAAGAGTTTCCTGTGTCCAAAGTTCTTTGAAAAGCGTAGCCGCCTCTCCGACTTGATGAAGAAAGCGACCCACGAAGGGAAGAAGAAGATGCGGGAGGCAAAACGTGACCTCTCCCTCTCAAGCGGGAAAAGGAAACGGTCGGAGGAAACTCGACGGTGGATCTCCACCTGCCAAAAAGAAGCTAAAATTTAAGGCAGCCAGCAAGCCAGCTGAGGAGACAGCAGAGAAGCCAGCTGACAAGCCAGCTGGAACTGAATGGAGATCAGTTGCTGAGGAGACAGCTCAGGATTCCTCCTCCAGCACAGATCAAGGAAGGGAGTTCGTGATTGCTTCACGAGAAACTGAGGAACCACAGATAGTGGTCCCCACGACCCGGAGGATGCTATTCCACTTCGCCAAATCCTACAAGCATCCTCACAACCCGCTCCAGTTGATCTCACATCATCTGGATCTCCTCCTCAACAACACTCTCTTCTCCTTCCTCCTCCTCCTCCTCAGGTACCTCTCCAAGAATCCTCCCCTACCTCTTCAGTACCTGAAACCACCCATCTTTCAGCACCCAGCTCACCCAAAGAGCCCCATCCAGCTGACGCTCCTTTGCAGCTGGATGATGAATACCAAGCTGAACCATCAAGCTCTACTGTTTCTTCTGAGGAAATCGAAATCCTCAGTCCCAGAGCCGTTGCACGTGCTGCCACAGTCATGAGGGTCGAGGACCTCAGACTCCAAGGAATAAAGAGCGCACTGCAACATTATCCCTCTCTTGCCTCGCTCCCTGCTGCCTTAGTCGCTGTAAGCGACTTCAAATTTTATTTGGCTACCAAGATGGCCACTTGGTACGCAAATGAAGAAATGGTGGAGTTCTTCACTTTCGATAAGCTTAAAGCTGAAGAAGCAGCTCTGCAGGAGACATTTGGCTTTGGAAGTCTTCAGGATGCTTTTGAGCATCAAGACGAGCTGATCCAGATCTTCATTCAGAAGGTTGAACAGGATGAAGTACCACCTTCTGAGGAAGTCATTTCTCGAGCCAACTCCTACCTACACAATCTCAGCTGGATCGTTCCAGTTGAAACTGCCAATGAAGCTGTCCCTGCCGATACAGCTGAGGTAATGATGATTGAAGACGAGCCAACTGCTGCAACAGTTGAGCCAACCGAAGCTGCCCCACAGAGTCCAATTGCCGATGACACTCGCTCACTGGTCGAGATCGAGGCAGTAAAACCCAGCCAAGCCGAATCTGGGACCCAGACGGATCCTGTTGAGCTTTCTGATGCAATGAATGACGAGATTGCCAAACAAGTCGAGGAAATCCTTTTTCAGGATAGACTCAAATCAAATGTTGATACCCTTCTGCGCATCACAGCTATAGAGTCGCAAGTCCAGAGCAATGGACAGTCCATTGATGACGTTCACAGATTCGCTCTGAATCTGCAGGAAAGCACCAGCAGAGATCTCAAACAGTCTCTAGTTTCTCAACGTATTGATAATTCAAATCATCTAGAGAAGAGAGTCCCTGAGATCATCTCAAACCTCCAAGCTCCGCTGGAAAGCCGCGTCATCGATTTATCCAGCCAGCTGGACGCTCTCCAACAGCAGACTCTCTCCTACGTAACCGACATCCACCAGTGTTCAATCTTTACAAAGAGTGGACAATCGGTTCAAAGCAGAAGCAAGAAGACAAAGACACGAGCCTCAATCTCATCACAGCAGACAACTCAGCAAAGATTGCTGACATTGACAAAGCCTTGGCCCAGCTGAATGAGACAGTAGTCAACCTCACCTCCACTCTTTTTGATGATGCCAAAAAGGGGGAAGATAATGACAAGAGAAAAACATCAAAGCCGGGCAAAGGAAAAGCTGTAGCTGAAGTCCAAGTGATGCAGTCAGAGATTGACGAAGTTGTTGCTGAGCTGGATGCAGAGGAACCAGCTGGACGGAAAGGGAAATGGAGCAGAATGATCATCCCTCTTGCCAAAGCTAGCGGAGCCACGCCAGAACAGCTCAATGATATTCATTGGCTCTGCAACTTTGTAACTCAGCAAAAGCAAGAGATGAAAACCCAGCTTACTGGGATTTAATTTTGTTTGTTTTCAGTTCGTTAATCCTGTATCTCTTGTAATCATCTTTTGTGGATTAATAAAACTGAAATATTTTGCTCTCAAGCTCACCCTGATGACAATAACTCTTTGTCCAGGCACTGAACTTTGAATTTAATCTTCTGCTGAAATCTTTTAAAAACCCACTTTCTCATTTAGGGGGAAGCAGGTTGTTTTTCTCAGTTAGGTTTTGGCATCATCAAAAAGGGGGAAATTGTTGGGAAAATTCTAAAGTTTTGATTTGATTCCAAAACCCAACTGTTCTCCAACCTAGTAGATGATTGTACAAACCTAAGTTAAGTTTTCCAGCTCACTTGTTTGAGCCTTAGATTTTCTAAGTTCACAGGTTTGGAACGAAGACGAAGAAGACCCGTGAGTAATCATTTGGACCCAAAGTCAGTGAAAGATCTCTTAGGCGAACGAGCTCAGCCGAGCCGAGTCGATCGACTCAAGAAAAGAAGAATGGATCCAGCCAAGGAGATCCAACTAAGCAGAATAAATTGAGCAGCATCAAAGTCTAAGAAAGACAGCTGAGCTGACCAAAAAGGGAACTAACTCTGAAGACGTCACTTCAAGTCAGTTTACCCATCCAGCTTTAAATTCAAAGTCAAGCTCAAAAGACAGAAATCCCGGTTTCAGAGGAAGTCAATATACCTCGACCAATGAGGGATTGACAACTCAGCATCCTAGAAAGGCGAACCTAGGATCTGACACAGTGATGAAGACAGGTGAAGATACGCTCAACGGCAGATCGACAGATCAGAGAGTAGGTAAGATTCAAACGGGTCCTCCAACGGCTAGTTTGAATCTCTACCTATAAATACCAGTCTTCAACCTCAGAATCACACACGAAAAACTCCCCACAAGCTTACAATTTTTCTGAATCTCTCAAGTATTTAAAAGCTCTCCAGCAGTTATCTAACTCTTTAAAAGAGCACTTAACTTCTTAAGTGTTCAATTTCAGAAACGGCTTTAGTTTTTCGTCTGATCAATAGGCTGTAATAATTGTAAATCCAAAGCCTAGATCTGAACGAGTTCATCTTTCAAAGTTCTTCATTGTAAGAACTCGTTCAAAGTTGGAAACCCAAACCCTCCTTTACCCAGAAAATGTTAGGTCAAGGTTAAGCCGTCTCGAAGCGCGAAATTCGAGTGTAAGGTTATTCGCATTCCGAAAACCGAAAAGGCGCAAAGTGTGCTTCTACAAAGGCTCCGTAACCGTTAGAACACAGCTCGAGGAAGAGCTGCGAAGTTGCTTGGTACTCGTAAACCAAGTGGTCATCCTTAGTGGATTTACCAGCTAAAACCTGGTCGTGGACGTAGGAGTTTTCTCTCCGAACCACGTTAAAATTCTGTGTTCTTTATTGCGTCAATTAAGTCTTTGCTTTATTCTTATTTAAAGAACTAACTGCATTTACACAGCACAAGTTTTCAAAGCTTCATCTTTCTGGCTGTGTGACCCAGCCAGCTGCATATTTCTCAAACCTGCTTAAACTGAAAACTGAAACTAAGTTTTTCTGAGCTTTTGTAAAAGGAACGAGCTAAGTTTTTCTTTCCACCACATTCCGCACAGCCAGCTAAGTTATCAGTCCAGCTGACCATCTTCCTTAGAAGTCAGTTGAACTCATAACTGAGCTCTCACTCAACTCCGTTTTAACTTGATAAAAGTTTTCAAAAATCCCTCTTCGGTGTATTCACCCTCCCTCTACACCGAAGACCTCGTTCCGGGACCATCATGATTAGCTCTAAATATAATTATAATTAATGTCATATAAATAGAGAGGTGATGTCAAATATAATTTTTTTATAATTCTCCTATTATATAATTATAATGTCAAATATACTTTTTATAATGTCGTATATACACACCTTCCGTCAGCACCTTTCGTGATCACCACTCTTATTTTGTTCAAATTAACATTATTCTATTTAATTTTTGATATTGTATATATTTTATTCTAATACCTTAAAAATTATTATTGAGATGGTTAAATTTATAAATTAATAAAAATCAAAGAGATCCTAACCTTTTTATTCCCCTTTCTTCCAGCCCAAAACATAAAAATGAAAAAATAATAAAACTAATAACACATACATATGCATACAGTATACGAAAACACACATCTAATTAAATAAAGAAAGGGGTGGAAAATGAACTCATATAATTGAAGAAACACGAGCAAATCTCCACAAATATTTTGAGCAGAGAAATCATTAGACTTTCGCCTTTCTCCAAAATTCTGGTCATACTTCTGCACGTTTGAGAAATAGTTTTGAATCTAGACTTTATTTCAATCTACAAATTATGTTTCCATTTCAATTTGTTCTACCGCCATCAGTACCGTCTACTTTTACTTCGGCATGCCTGTATGTGTATAAGTATATATGTAAAATGTCAAACATAAAAAGATATTAATCAAATATATAAAATGTCAAACATATAAATTAAATATTCAGTGTGAAAGTATTGCATTAGTAAAATAATACTATCAGATTTCAATATTAATTAACTCAACAATATTCATTAATAAAAATATTAATATACGACAACCATTCACAAAAGATACAAAAAGATATGTTCTTTTCAATTCATTGAATTAAAATAAATTGATTCCAGATCTAATGGGACATTTCCACACCATAGATTATAGAAACATATATTCAGCCTCATCAATAAATTGATCCTTATTACATTAATCTTGAATTCGTCATTGTCAGGGAATTGGTAGAGTTACATGTCGCACTTGTTTCACTTGGCAATGTAATCTACCATTCTGAAGTTCTTTCTATCAGCATAATGTCAAGATTAATATGCATCAACGCATTTAATTGATAAATGCACTAAAAAAATCACAAAATACACAGTTATTTTACTTAAAATAAAACAATGCGCAACAACTTATATGAAAATGCACATTTAATTATTGATGCAGATTGCATTATACACAAGGATAAAGTGCCAAGTATTAATGCATGATAACTTATTGATCTTGAAAAAAAAATTATTTAACTTATATGAAAATGCACAATTAATTGACACAATATATGCATTATAACATAAAGATAAAATGCATTGACGATACACACAATCAACATATTTTCATAATTTGGATAAACAAACCTTCTGATTCATGTACTAATGTTATTGAGGTTTATACAAAAAAGCGATAAAACCGTCGGAATAATATTGTTCCAATTCACCGGTAGGTTAGAAAAAAGAATTATAGTTGGATCCAAAATCTGAAAAATTTCTGATATAAATCTCTGAAATTGCCTTTTGGAAAGATCATTGATTCGTATATAATAAGCAATAGTAATGCATGGTTGTAGTTTCAACAAAAAGAAAATTTAAGAACAAAAAACTTATGAAAAAAATCGCACATACGTGCACAGATTCATAAACAAAAAATGGGTTATGTATATATGTATGTAGCCACAGTCCACAGATTTGGCTGCCTTAAATTACGTAACGTGATTTAATTAATAGGAAAAAAATTGGACGATCTTCATTCTAAAATTATTGAAGGTTGGCCAAAAATAAATACTATTAAATGGAAATGTTTTAATCATTGATGATCATTCTAAAATTAAAAGTTGAATAATTTTTCTTCTAAAATAGTTTCCCTGATTTTGTCTTTACCAAAATTTAATCTTAATTGCACTAAAAAGCCTAAAACGTTTCTTATAGATATATACACAAGTTGAGACTTTAGATAATTAAAAAAGTAAAATAGAGGAATTGCCACCTAGGCATGAGAATGAATGTCGTGATTTAAAAATGTTTTGCTATTAGATATTGACTAGCGTGTAGCCCGTCGAAAATCGACGGGAATTCATTATTTAACTAAATTATTAGATGCAATATGATTAACAATTATTGAATTTTTTTTCAAAGTCAGTTTATTTAATTTCTAATTAAATTCAAAAAAAATCGTTGGTTTTTTGTTTGTTTTCAGTTCGTTAATCCTGTATCTCTTGTAATCATCTTTTGTGGATTAATAAAACTGAATTATTTTGCTCTCAAGCTCACCCTGATGACAATAACTCTTTGTCCAGGCACTGAACTTTGAATTTAATCTTCTGCTGAAATCTTTTAAAAACCCACTTTCTCATTTAGGGGGAAGCAGGTTGTTTTTCTCAGTTAGGTTTTGGCATCATCAAAAAGGGGGAAATTGTTAGGAAAATTCTAAAGTTTTGATTTGATTCCAAAACCCAACTGTTCTCCAACCTAGAATCTGCTTTAGTGTTCAATTTCAGAAACTGCTTTAGTTTTTCGTCTGATCAATAGGCTGTAATAATTGTAAATCCAAAGCCTAGATCTGAACGAGTTCATCTTTCAAAGTTCTTCATTGTAAGAACTCGTTCAAAGTTGGAAACCCAAACCCTCCTTTACCCAGAAAAGGTTAGGTCAAGGTTACGCCGTCTCGAAGCGCGAAATTCGAGTGTAAGGTTATTCAATACCCGAAAACTGAAAAGGTGCAGGCTTCTACAGTGCCCGTAAACTGTTAGAACACAGCTCGAGGAAGAGCTGCGAAGTTGCTTGGTACTCGTAAACCAAATGGCCATCCTTAGTGGATTTACCAGCTAAAACCTGGTCGTGGACGTAGGAGTTTTCTCTCCGAACCACGTTAAAATTCTGTGTTCTTTATTGCGTTAATTAAGTCTTTGCTTTATTCTTATTTAAAGAACTAACTGCATTTACACAGCACAAGTTTTCAAAGCTTCATCTTTCTGGCTGTGTGACCCAGCCAGCTGCATATTTCTCAAACCTGCTTAAACTGAAAACTGAAACTAAGTTTTTCTGAGCTTTTGTAAAAGGAACGAGCTAAGTTTTTCTTTCCACCACATTCCGCACAGCCAGCTAAGTTATCAGTCCAGCTGACCATCTTCCTTAGAAGTCAGTTGAACTCATAACTGAGCTCTCACTCAACTCCGTTTTAACTTGATAAAAGTTTTCAAAAATCCCTCTTCGGTGTATTCACCCCCCCTCTACACCGAAGACCTCGTTCCGGGACCATCAATTGGTATCAGAGCAGTGGTTCAATCGACCGTTGTTTCTGAATCAAGAGATTTGTCTTGAAACTCTGCGTCAGTGGTCAACTGAACAGATCCGTTTTTCAGAAAAACTCATTCTAGTGCATTCTGTACATCTCTTCATGGATTCCTATCTTAACAGGAATCTTCCCACCTTCTCAGTTGATGACTATGCAATCTGGAAATTCAGATTGAAAAGCTTCCTGTGTGCGCATCACGACATGATGTGGGACGTCATTTCAGACGGACCCATCCTTATTTATAAACAAGGAAATGAACTCGTACCTGCTCATGATGGAGGACAACCAGAATACCGGCCAACTCTCAAGCCAAAGAAAGAATACTCTTAGAAGAGCGAAAGCAAGCTGGACTAGACGCCTTCGCAAGGAACACCATCTCATCAACAAGCCTCAAACGCATACCTAAGTAAAATCATCAAGTGCGAGACAGCCAAAGAGATGTGGAAACACTCGCCAAGCTATGCGAAGGATCGAAGAGATCAAAGAAAACAAATTCACAATAGCGTGCCAAAAATTCGACAACTTCAAGGCCTAGCCAAAGAGTCCATTGAAGCGATGGAGCTAAGGTTCTCAAACATAGTCGTCGAGATAGAGACAATCGAATCGGGAAGTATACCCGGGAAAAGAATCTAAAGGTTCTTTCAAATTATTTCAAATGAATGGAACACTTACAAGGTAGTTCACCAAAGTCGAAGTGACTTGGGTGATCTATCTACAGAAAGGTTGTTCTCACTCTTAAAAGCCAATGAATACAACTTGAAGATCACTCAAGAAGAATCTTCAAGCAGACAGAATGACGGAGAACTCATTCCAGCTCCAAAAAAATAGCTTTCAGAGCCAACTCTGAAAAGTCAGCTCATGTCAAGTCAGCCGAGTCCTCCAAGAAGAAGAATGACAAAAAGGATATGAGCAAAGAGGAACTACTCGAAGAGATTGCCATGTTGGTGAAAAATTATAACAGACTCAACACCAGCAAAGACAAGTACAAGAAATTCGCCAAGTCGTACAGAGACAAATACACAGCAGCTGATGAAAAATCAGCTGACACCTCAAAACGGACAGAGGAAGGCTCTAATTGCAAAGGAGCCGAGGACACTACAAGCAGTGATGTCCCAAACCGTCTAAGAAAAGAAAAGATCTTCCCGAAAGCTAAGGCAAACTGACTGAAGAAGAGCATATATAGGCGATGAAGAGTCCGAGTGCAACAAAATAGATGATGATATGCCCTTCTCGCATTCGTAGGAAGATGCACTCATGGCCCGTGATGATCAAGACCGGGATGCTTGCTTCATGGGGACGACGAAGGACTCGACGATGATGAGGTAACTTCTAAAATTCGGAGAACATATCTAACCCATCACCATCACACGAACACTCTACGCAGTCTCTCGAATCGAAGGACAACCCGATTGGAATGCGGAGAAAGTCATGAATGACTTCAAGGATTTACAAGAAATTCTTGATGTCATAATGTGTGAAAATGCCGAGCTAAAGGTAGAACCGAAAAGAAAGAAGCATCGAAGCGGTGATGCTACACAGCTCAACGAGGAAATAGTGTTGCTCAAGGAAAAGTTAGTCAAACAGGATCAGCTGATGAAGGAGTTCTACTATGAGAGAAAGTAGCTGATGGACAATTTGGAAAAATCCACAGCTGAGTCAGATAAAAAGACAGCTGAGATCTTGGAGTTAAAAAGGTCAGAAGAAACACTATCCACAAAGCTGGTAGCACTCATCAAAGCTACATCAACGATGGATGAAATAATCAGCGTACAATGACCCGCAACATTAAAAACGGGATTGGGTTATGATGGATCTAAGGATCTAACAAATGTTGCAACTACAAGTGGAACGAAGGTAACTTTTGTGAAAGCAAAAGAGAATCCAATTCCAGCCGGACAAAAGACTGAGAAACAGAAAACACAGCAAGGTCCAAGAAGACAAGCTGTAAGGCAACCCCAAGCTCAAATCAGACCACATTGGGTTCAGCAGCAACGAAGGAATGACGATGGACAACATCGACACCAGCATCATCAGCAGCAAGTGGCAAGATATCAACCGAGATATCAGAAAAGATACCCAGCTGGATATCAGTCTTATGATTACCAGCTGGATTATCAAGTCCAGCCGAGATTCCAAGTTAGACAGCAGAGACAGAAGCAAAGAAATGTCTCAGCTGTACACTCAGCTGGAAATCAACGAAGAACTGAACTATCAAGAAATCAAGCTGGGAGAAGACAGAGATCAAGACCCAGCCAAAAGAGTCAAACTAAGAACACAAGGAACGTGTTCATAGACACAGCTGGGAGAATTATCAGATCCAACGATCCAATCAGAGTCATCAAACAAATATGGATCGTAAAGGGATCTCTAACTAACCCATAAGGACCCAATCACAACTGGGGACCTAAATTTTGATTTCTGTGACAGGCTGCAAGAAAAAGATGCATCATAGAGGAATCGATGAGAACACTGTGGTACTTGGACAGCGGATGCTCAAAACACATGACTCATCTAAAGCATCTACTCCAAGAATACGAAGAGCGTCCAGGTCCTCAAGTAACGTTTGGTGACAACTCCAAAGGTTTAACCAAAGGTTACGGTACATTTGAAACCTACAATGTTAAAATATCTAACGTGTCATATGTACAAGGATTAAAACATAACTTGCTTTCCATTAGTCAATTCTGCGATAATGGTTTTTCTGTCAAGTTCGATGCACAGGGATGTACAGTGAAAAACAGAGAAACCAAGCAGGTATTACTGAGAGGGAAAAGAGAAGCAAATATATACTTTGCTGACTGGAACAGCAGCCCTCCAGACACATGTCTTGTATCAAAACGCAGCAATGAAGTCAGCTGACTGTGGCACAGACGGCTGAATCATCTCAACGTCAAGACAATCAACAAGCTAATGGAATTCCAGATCAAGTTTATGACAAGAGTCATATTTGCAGTGCTTGTCAACAAGGAAAACAGACAAGGATTTCATTCTCTCTCAAGCCAACGCCCTCAACTGATCGAGTTCTTCAACTCCTTCACATGGATCTTTTTGGTCCAGTAACACCAGCAAGTTTCAACGGCAGGAAATACACTCTGGTCGTAGTGGATGACTTCTCCAGATTCACTTGGGTTTCATTCCTGTACCAGAAAAGTGAAACAAGATCCAAGCTGCCGGCCCTACTGGAAAGGTTGACGACTCAAAAGGAGTGCAAAATTATCTCAATCAGATCAGACCGAGGAACTGAGTTTCTAAATGAAACCATATATGATTATTGTGAGAAGAACGGAGTACAATATCAAACCTCAGCTGTACGCACACCTCAGCAGAATGGTGTAGCTGAAAGGAGGAACATAACACTCAAAGAAGCAGCTACCTCAATGTTAGCAAGCTCAGTCATTCCAAAGAAATTCTGGACTGAAGCTATCAACACAGCTTGCTTCACTCAAAATAGATCGCTACTCACATCCAGACAAGGAAAGACTCCGTACGAGCTATGGAATAACAGGAAACCCTTCATCGGATATTTCAAGGTTTTCGGGTCTAAATGCCATATCCTAAATAATGGGAAAACCCAGCTGAAGACGTTCGACGCCAAAACTGACCGAGGAGTATTCCTTGGTTACTCAGCTGTAAGTAAAGCCTACAGAGTCTTCAACAGGAGAACACAAACAGTCGAAGTGACCCCTCATGTCACCTTTGATGAAACATCCTTCGAATTCAGAGAGTCGATCAAACAAAGAAACACAGCTGGAACATCATGCTCCGATCCAGCTCAAACAAGATCTCAAGTAATTCGAATCCGGAATCTAGCTGAACCATTGATTTGGGATGATGAACCAGAAGAACCTCAAATCAATTCAGCAGAAGCAAATCAACTAGCTGATGATCCAGATGAATCCCCAATATCAGATCAAGGGAGAATACCGCCAGCTGGAAATCAAGACCCAGCTGATTCTCCAGCTGGATTCACTCAGTCTACGCCTCAAGATCAATCTAACTCTAATCCAAATCAGAACGAGTCTCAGGATACGACTCCAGATCATCTCCAAGCAAGACGTGACCTAGCAACTTCAAGCATCAATGAGCTAGAAGAAGAAATTAGAAGAAGACGAAGATGGATCGAAGATCATCCAGCTTCAGCAATCATTGGAGAACCATCAGACAGAGTTAAAACAAGAAATTCAATTGCTCAAAACCTGACATCAAATCCGCAAGAAACAAATAATGAAGCTCAAGTCGCAGTAGAGCTAGATCTGACCGTCTACAACGAAGACACAGCTCTCATGGCATGTTATGTAGCTCAAGTTCCAGAGCCTCAAACAATTTTCGAAGCCTTAAAGAGTGTGCCCTGGACAAATGCTATGCAAGAAGAACTGAATGAATTTCTCGAAATTGCGTACTGAACTGGTCGATAAACCAGAAGGAGTCAAAATAATAGGTCTGAAATGGATATTCAAAAACAAGCTGGATACTCTTGGAGTAATAATCAGAAATAAGGCTCGCTTAGTCGCCAAGGGATATACACAGCAAGAAGGAATAGACTTTGAAGAGTCATTTGCTCCAGTAGCAAGATTGGAAGCCATCAGATTATTCCTTGCATACGCAGCACATCACAAATTCAAAGTATATCAAATGGACGTGAAGTGTGCATTCTTGAATGGAGAAATCAGAGAAGATGTCTATGTAGAGCAACCCCCAGGATTTGAAGTAGAAGGAAATAAAGTTTACAAGCTAAAGAAGACGCTTTATGGTCTGAAGCAAGCACCTCGAGCTTGGTATGACACTCTGTCAGGATTTCTAGTATCCAAAGGTTTCAAGAAAGGTTCAGTTGACAGAACTCTCTTCACCATCAAGCTAGGTGAAGATATTTTAGTTGTTCAAATTTATGTGGACGACAACATCTTCGGCTCAAGATCAACTTTCTTATGTGAAAGATTTGGAGAGATGATGTCAAAACAATTCCAAATGTCAATGATGGGAGAAATGAGTTTCTTCCTAGGACTTCAAGTCAAGCAATCAGCAGAAGGAATATTCATAAATCAATCCAAGTACGTGAAAGACTTGATCACCAAATATGGAATTCAATCCAGCAAAACGGTGAAGATCCCTATGAACACAAATTGGAAGATTGAACCTGGAACCGAAGGAAAATCAGTGGATCCCAGTAAATACAGAGGGATAATTGGTTCCCTGTTGTATCTCACAGCTAGCCGCCCAGATATATCATTTGCAGTTGGAGTATGTGCCAGATTTCAAGTTGATCCTAAGGAGGCACATATGCAAACAGTCAAGAATACTCTCAAATATCTAAAAGGCACTCAGAGCGTTGGGCTGTGGTATCCAGCTGAAGATAATTTGCGGTATGTCCGGATACTCGGACTCGGACTATCTTGGAGATCGATTAGACGGAAAATCAACTTCGGGAACATGTCGGTTCTAGGAAGCAAGTTGATATCATGGTTTTCAAAGAAGCGGACGTGTGTCGCTACCTCTACCTGGCAAAGCGGAGTATATGGCGGTTTGGAAGGCCGCTCTCAAATTCTCTGTTGAAGCATCAATTTGGATGACTATGAAGTGAAAGCCGGTCAAGTTCCAATCTTACCGTGATAGCTCAAGTGCTATTGCAATTTCTGAAAATCCAGTTCTTCACACAAGGTGTAAACACGTTGACGTTCGACATCACTTCATCAGAGATCACGTGGAAAAGAAAGACGTCATTGTTGAGAAAATTCACACTGATATTCAACGAGCTGACATATTAACAAAGCCGCTGATGGAAGCAAGATTCAAAATGCTGTGTGGATTGCTTGGATTGCTTAATCCTGATGAAGAAACTTCATCCAGCTGAGGGGGAATAAGACTCAGCTGGAAACCTTTTGGGATATCAAGATGGAAGAATCCAGACCCAGTCGTTTCGTGAACTCAGTTCAAGAAGGGAAACCACTGAGGAATCAAACTCAGCTGGATAGTTAAACTGAAGGAGTAACTCAACACAAAGAAACACAGCCGAGGTATCAGCTGACTACAAAGTTCAGCTGACAGAAATATACAATGGCACCAAAGAAGATAACCCCAGGAGCGAACCAATCGGAGAACCTCATGTCAAAATTGCACTTTGAGAGTTGCTTAACTCTCAAGAACTACAAGAACTCAGAGTTCCAGGAGGTGCTGGATCTCATCGAGAAGGCAGGCCTACTTCAATGGGCGACGGCGCGTCCGAAGAACATCTTCCGCCGAGAAGTAGCAGAGTTCTTCATGGAGATGACGAACAGAGATGAACGCCTCCGCTCCAACATCACCCTCCAACTCAAAGAAAAGACAGGGCATACAACTCCCTGGGACGTCGACATCAACATCAACCGGATATTGAACAAGCTATTCGGATTGAAAACTCTTGGGGACCGCTCCCCAGACAACTACACCAGAGAAGAGATCCAGGCCGAACTGGACCAGATGCTGTTCAAGCCGGAACCCTACAGGGCGAGTATGTCCAAGCTACTGCTCAAGCCCAAATTCAGACTACTTCTGGATGTGACCCAGAAGTGCATCCTAGGTATTGCTGGATCTCAAGGAGAGATCAGCATACCCAAGTTGAAGCCCATGATAGCCATCCTCAGGAATGATCTTGTGGATTGGTTCTCCTACTTTATGGGAAAGCTGGAGAAGGAGTCGAAGAAGATTCACTTCGAAGATGACAGCTTCACCAAGTTCAGCTGTAGAAAGACCATCTATTTATGCACCAAGGTGGCGTGCATAATAGAACACTACACAACTGGACGGCAAATCAAGTGGAAAGACACAGAAAAGTTTCCTGTGTCCAAAGTTCTTTTTGAAAAGCAGAGTCAGCTCTCTGACTTGATGAAGAAAGCAGCCCCTGAAGGGAAGAAGAAGATGCAGGAGGCAAAACAGCAGACTGCCTCTCCCTCTCAAACTGGGAAAAGGAAACAGCCGGAGGAAACTCAGCCAGCTGGATCTCCACCTGCCAAAAAGAAGCTAAAATTTAAGGCAGCCAGCAAGCCAGCTGAGGAGACAGCAGAGAAGCCAGCTGACAAGCCAGCTGGAACTGAATGGAGATCAGTTGCTGAGGAGACAGCTCAGGATTCCTCCTCCAGCACAGATCAAGGAAGGGAGTTCGTGATTGCTTCACGAGAAGCTGAGGAACCACAGATAGTGGTCCCCCACCCTGACCCGGAGGATGCTATTCCACTTCGCCAAATCCTACAAGCATCCTCACAACCCGCTCCAGTTGATCTCACATCATCTGGATCTCCTCCTCAACAACACTCTCTTCTCCTTCCTCCTCCTTCTCAGGTACCTCTCCAAGAATCCTCCCCTACCTCTTCAGTACCTGAAACCACCCATCTTTCAGCACCCAGCTCACCCAAAGAGCCCCATCCAGCTGACGCTCCTTTGCAGCTGGATGATGAATACCAAGCTGAACCATCAAGCCCTACTGCTTCTTCTGAGGAAATCGAAATCCTCAGTCCCAGAGCCGTTGCACGTGCTGCCACAGTCATGAGGGTCGAGGACCTCAGACTCCAAGGAATAAAGAGCGCACTGCAACATTATCCCTCTCTTGCCTCGCTCCCTGCTGCCTTAGTCGCTGTAAGCGACTTCAAATTTTATTTGGCTACCAAGATGGCCACTTGGTACGCAAATGAAGAAATGGTGGAGTTCTTCACTTTCGATAAGCTTAAAGCTGAAGAAGCAGCTCTGCAGGAGACATTTGGCTTTGGAAGTCTTCAGGATGCTTTTGAGCATCAAGACGAGCTGATCCAGATCTTCATTCAGAAGGTTGAACAGGATGAAGTACCACCTTCTGAGGAAGTCATTTCTCGAGCCAACTCCTACCTACACAATCTCGAATTTGGATCGTTCCGGTTGAAGCGCCAATGAAGCCGTCCCCGCCGATACAAACTCGAGGTAATGATGATTGAAGACGAGCCAAGCTGCCGCAACGGTTGAGCCAACCGAAGCCGCCCCGCAGTCCAATTGCCGATGACACTCGCTCACTGGTCGAGATCGAGGCAGTAAAACCCAGCCAAGCCGAATCTGGGACCCAGACGGATCCTGTTGAGCTTTCTGATGCAATGAATGACGAGATTGCCAAACAAGTCGAGGAAATCCTTTTTCAGGATAGACTCAAATCAAATGTTGATACCCTTCTGCGCATCACAGCTATAGAGTCGCAAGTCCAGAGCAATGGACAGTCCATTGATGACGTTCACAGATTCGCTCTGAATCTGCAGGAAAGCACCAGCAGAGATCTCAAACAGTCTCTAGTTTCTCAACGTATTGATAATTCAAATCATCTAGAGAAGAGAGTCCCTGAGATCATCTCAAACCTCCAAGCTCCGCTGGAAAGCCGCGTCATCGATTTATCCAGCCAGCTGGACGCTCTCCAACAGCAGACTCTCTCCCACAGAACTGACATCCACCAGCTGTTCAATCTTTACAAAGAGCTGGACAATCAGTTCAAAGCTGGAAGCAGCAGCACAGCACAGCTCAATCTCATCACAGCAGACAACTCAGCAAAGATTGCTGACATTGACAAAGCCTTGGCCCAGCTGAATGAGACAGTAGTCAACCTCACCTCCACTCTTTTTGATGATGCCAAAAAGGGGGAAGATAATGACAAGAGAAAAACATCAAAGCCGGGCAAAGGAAAAGCTGTAGCTGAAGTCCAAGTGATGCAGTCAGAGATTGACGAAGTTGTTGCTGAGCTGGATGCAGAGGAACCAGCTGGACGGAAAGGGAAATGGAGCAGAATGATCATCCCTCTTGCCAAAGCTAGCGGAGCCACGCCAGAACAGCTCAATGATATTCATTGGCTCTGCAACTTTGTAACTCAGCAAAAGCAAGAGATGAAAACCCAGCTTACTGGGATTTAATTTTGTTTGTTTTCAGTTCGTTAATCCTGTATCTCTTGTAATCATCTTTTGTGGATTAATAAAACTGAAATATTTTGCTCTCAAGCTCACCCTGATGACAATAACTCTTTGTCCAGATCGAACTTTGAATTTAATCTTTCGAAATCTTTTAAAACCCCACTTTCTCATTTAGGGGGAAGCAGGTTGTTTTTCTCAGTTAGGTTTTGGCATCATCAAAAAGGGGGAAATTGTTAGGAAAATTCTAAAGTTTTGATTTGATTCCAAAACCCAACTGTTCTCCAACCTAGTAGATGATTGTACAAACCTAAGTTAAGTTTTCCAGCTCACTTGTTTGAGCCTTAGATTTTCTAAGTTCACAGGTTTGGAAGCTGAAGACAGAAGAAGACCCAGCTGGACCCAAAGTCAGCTGAAAGATCTCTTAGCTGAACAGAGCTCCAGAACTGAGCTGAGTCAGACTGACTCAAGAAAAGAAGAATGGATCCAGCTAAGGAGATCCAACTGAGCAGAATAAATTGAGCTGCATCAAAGTCTAAGAAAGACAGCTGAGCTGACCAAAAAGGGAACTAACTCTGAAGACGTCACTTCAAGTCAGTTTACCCATCCTGCTCTAAATTCAAAGTCAAGCTCAAAAGACAGAAATCCCGGTTTCAGAGGAAGTCAATATACCTCGACCAATGAGGGATTGACAACTCAGCATCCTAGAAAGGCGAACCTAGGATCTGACACAGTGATGAAGACAGGTGAAGATACGCTCAACGGCAGATCGACAGATCAGAGAGTAGGTAAGATTCAAACGGGTCCTCCAACGGCTAGTTTGAATCTCTACCTATAAATACCAGTCTTCAACCTCAGAATCACACACGAAAAACTCCCCACAAGCTTACAACTTTTCTGAATCTCTCAAGTATTTAAAAGCTCTCCAGCAGTTATCTAACTCTTTAAAAGAGCACTTAACTTCTTAAGTGTTCAATTTCAGAAACTGCTTTAGTTTTTCGTCTGATCAATAGGTTGTAATAATTGTAAATCCAAAGCCTAGATCTGAACGAGTTCGTCTTTCAAAGTTCTTCATTGTAAGAACTCGTTCAAAGTTGGAAACCCAAACCCTCCTTTACCCAGAAAAGGTTAGGTCAAGGTTACGCCGTCTCGAAGCGCGAAATTCGAGTGTAAGGTTATTCAATACCCGAAAACTGAAAGCGGCGTGCTTCTACAAAGGCTTCAGAATCGTTAGAACACAGCTCGAGGAAGAGCTGCGAAGTTGCTTGGTACTCGTAAACCAAGTGGTCATCCTTAGTGGATTTACCAGCTAAAACCTGGTCGTGGACCTAGGAGTTTTCTCTCCGAACCACGTTAAAATTCTGTGTTCTTTATTGCGTTAATTAAGTCTTTGCTTTATTCTTATTTAAAGAACTAACTGCATTTACACAGCACAAGTTTTCAAAGCTTCATCTTTACCGTCGTGTGACCTACCCAACCGCATATTTCTCAAACTCGCTTAAACCGAAAACCGAAACTAAGTTTTTCTCGAGCTTTTGTAAAAGGAACGAGCTAAGTTTTTCTTTCCACCACATTCCGCACAACAACTAAGTTATCGATCCAATGACCATCTTCCTTAGAAGTCAGTTGAACTCATAACTGAGCTCTCACTCAACTCCGTTTTAACTTGATAAAAGTTTTCAAAAATCCCTCTTCGGTGTATTCACCCTCCCTCTACACCGAAGACCTCGTTCCGGGACCATCATGACTAGCTCTAAATATAATTATAATTAATGTCATATAAATAGAGAGGTGATGTCAAATATAATTTTTTTATAATTCTCCTATTATATAATTATAATGTCAAATAAACTTTTTATAATGTCGTATATACACACCTTCCGTCAGCACCTTTCGTGATCACCACTCTTATTTTGTTCAAATTAACATTATTCTATTTAATTTTTGATATTGTATATATTTCTAATACCTTAAAAATTATTATTGAGATGGTTAAATTTATAAATTAATAAAAATCAAAGAGATCCTAACCTTTTTATTCCCCTTTCTTCCAGCCCAAAACATAAAAATAAAAAAATAATAAAACTAATAACACATACATATGCATACAGTATACGAAAACACACATCTAATTAAATAAAGAAAGGGGTGGAAAATGAACTCACATAATTGAAGAAACACAAGAGCAAATCTCCACAAATATTTTGAGCAGAGAAATCATTAGACTTTCGCCTTTCTCCAAAATTCTGGTCATACTTCTGCACGTTTGAGAAATAGTTTTGAATCTAGACTTTATTTCAATCTACAAATTATGTTTCCATTTAAATTTGTTCTACCGCCATCAGTACCGTCTACTTTTACTACGGCATGCCTGTATGTGTATAAGTATATATGTAAAATGTCAAACATAAAAAGATATTAATCAAATATATAAAATGTCAAACATATAAATTAAATATTCAGTGTGAAAGTATTGCATTAGTAAAATAATACTATCAGATTTCAATATTAATTAACTCAACAATATTCATTAATAAAAATATTAATATACGACAACCATTCACAAAAGATACAAAAAGATATGTTCTTTCAATTCATTGAATTAAAATAAATTGATTCCAGATCTAATGGGACATTTCCACACCATAGATTATAGAAACATATATTCAGCCTCATCAATAAATTTATCCTTATTACATTAATCTTGAATTCGTCATTGTCAGGGAATTGGTAGAGTTACATGTCGCACTTGTTTGTTTCACTTGGCAATGTAATCTACCATTCTGAAGTTCTTTCTATCTGCATAATGTGAAGATTAATATGCATCAACGCATTTAATTGATAAATGCACTAAAAAAAATCACAAAATACACAGTTATTTTACTTAAAATAAAACAATGCGCAACAACTTATATGAAAATGCACATTTAATTATTGATGCAGATTGCATTATACACAAGGATAAAGTGCCAAGTATTAATGCATGATAACTTATTGATCTTGAAAAAAAAATTATTTAACTTATATGAAAATGCACAATTAATTGACACAATATATGCATTATAACATAAAGATAAAATGCATTGACGATACACACAATCAACATATTTTCATAATTTGGATAAACAAACCTTCTGATTCATGTACTAATGTTATTGAGGTTTATACAAAAAAGCGATAAAACCGTCGGAATAATATTGTTCCAATTCACCGGTAGGTTAGAAAAAAGAATTATAGTTGGATCCAAAATCTGAAAAATTTCTGATATAAATCTCTGAAATTGCCTTTTGGAAAGATCATTGATTCGTATATAATAAGCAATAGTAATGCATGGTTGTAGTTTCAACAAAAAGAAAATTTAAGAACAAAAAATTTATGAAAAAAATCGCACATACGTGCACAGATTCATAAACAAAAAATGGGTTATGTATATATGTATGTAGCCACAGTCCACAGATTTGGCTGCCTTAAATTACGTAACGTGATTTAATTAATAGGAAAAAAATTGGACGATCTTCATTCTAAAATTATTTGAAGGTTGGCCAAAAATAAATACTATTAAATGGAAATGTTTTAATCATTGATGATCATTCTAAAATTAAAAGTTGAATAATTTTTCTTCTAAAATAGTTTCCCTGATTTTGTCTTTACCAAAATTTAATCTTAATTGCACTAAAAAGCCTAAAACGTTTCTTATAGATATATACACAAGTTGAGACTTTAGATAATTAAAAAAGAAAAATAGAGGAATTGCCACCTAGGCATGAGAATGAATGTCGTGATTTAAAAATGTTTTGCTATTAGATATTGACTAGCGTGTAGCCCGTCGAAAATCGACGGGAATTCATTATTTAACTAAATTATTAGATGCAATATGATTAACAATTATAGAAATTTTTTTCAAAGTCAGTTTATTTAATTTCTAATTAAATTCAAAAAAAATCGTTGGTTTTTTTTTTTTTTGTTATTTAACAGAAAGTAGCATCCAATCAGTCTAAGTCGTTGGTTGTGGTAGAGGATATCAATGAACCAAGATAATGAGGCTAGGATTCAGCTACCCAGACCGGTTTAGAATATATAATCGTGCATATTTTAAATCCGATTAATAAGTAATTATTCTACCCGTTTCGTCCCCTACAGTAATATTCGTAATTAATCGAACCTGTTTAAATATAAATATCAAAATAATAAACTATAAATAATAGGTTATTTGTCTCAATTAAAATACGAACACAATAAAGTAAATATTAATAATGAATAATATAAATAATAAAAGATTAAAATTAAATTTGAAGTATCAATTTGAAGTTCATACAATTTATGGAACTCGTTTATTTATGAATTTAAGATTATATAGATGTACCGAAATCATACAACATATGAAACCCGTTTAATTTAAATTAATATATTTACTCGTCATGAACTGAATTAAATAGTAATTTCCTCTTGTACATGTATCAAACATTTAAGAAAAATAAGAATAGAATATTGGAAGAAATGTGATTCCTTTTATTAATTAGATTCCATTTGATGAAGTCTTTTAAGAAATCAATATGAAATTCATTTTATTTGAGTTTTTAGAAGAAAAAAATATGAGTATAAAATGAGGAAAATTCACGCAAACATATACATGACCACCCGTTTAATTTGAAATCATCTCAGATGTTATATAAATATATTTTAGTATATACTAATAATTTCAATTGTATTCTCCAATTGGTGAAGTCTTCTAAAAAATCAATGTGAAATTACTTTTATTTTAGATTTTAGAAAAAATAAGAATAGGAAAATGAAGAAAAATCTACGTAAGAATTTTGATTAACGTGGTCACCCGTTTAATTTAATATTACATTTGTCGTTATTCAAATACTCTCTCCTCCGTCCCATATAAGGTGACACATTTTCCATTTTGGAGTATCCCATATAAAATGACACATACCCAAAATGGAAATAATTAGTATTTCATAAAAAGTTGTGGACCCTACCACTTTAACCACTTTATATCTTTCTATTTAATACACGTGTCCAAAATTAATGTGTCACCTTGTATGTGACGGAGGGAGTACATCTTAGGACGTATAAATAATCCAGTTGTATTATGCAATTAGTGAAATCTACAAAAAAAATCCATGTAAAGTTCCTTGTTATTTAAGATTTTTGAAAAATGGAAATTGTAAATGAACCCGATTGAAATTTTAATAAATAAGTAATTAAATATAAAATCCAATACATATTTTTTGTGTATTCTGTTTGTTCCAATTTTATGTTTCAAAATTATAATCTTCTATCTTTTATTGAAAAGAAATATTATAATAAAATATTTTTCTCTTAAAATACCATATTTTTAAATTAATTATATTTTATTTTTTAATTAGAAAATCTTTAGTTTATGTTGTCACTTCTTTCTCTCTCTATATATTTTTTAATATTGATTGACTAAGAAGCTCATTTAGAATTTATATATTCATACATGTCGCAAATCAATTTTAAAATTAATTTTACTATTTGTTCCTGTTTCAAACTCGTACTATAATACTCGTTCATTATACAAACTCGTTTAAATTAATAAAACTATCTAAATTTTTAAATATAAGTACATACAACAATTGATTATCTATCTTTATATTTATTGTTAGAAAATATAATAAAATTATTTAATTGACAAATTTAATAATTGGCCGAATTAATTTTTCCAATAAAAATATGACTATGTATTCATAATAATGATTATCAATATATGTTAATAAAATTTAAGGATGAAAATTTAAGAATAATTTGAAGATTTAATCGTAGACTTTAATTTTATGGAATTCTGTACCATATATATAGAATATAAAATATGATAAATATTGTTTTAATTCAGAAAATTGAAGAATTTAGAAAAATAGGAATGAAGGGATTAGAGGGGTGCCACATAGGAGAGAGGGAACTCTATACCATATATATATATATATCATAAAATATAAAACCGATACGAAACCGCAAAAATCGGAAACCGAGGATGTGTAAAAAATGGGACCGACCCGACCCAAAGCTAGACTTGAAACCGGGCCGACACCGACCGAAATCGACCATCGGTTTCGGGTCGGTTTCGGTTCAAACCGCCCAAAAATGGGCAGTAATAAAAAAACCCATGTTTCCGCCGGAGGAGAAAGGGCAGTGGCGACCGGCGAGCCAGAGTCGAGAGACAGTCGTTGCTGGGGCGGTGGAGTAGCCGTCTGCTTTCTAGGGCGGTGGCTAGCGCCGGAGCGACAGATGGCAAAGGTGACTGATTACCTTGACTGGTGAGAGAGAGATGGAGGCGAGGTGACCGGTGAGAGAGAGAGGGTGGAGGGGGGGATGGGCAGTAGAGAGTGAGGTAGAGAGGGAATCAGAGAGAGTGGAGGCGCCGCTGTGATTAGGGATTTAGGGTTGTGATGCTTAGGTGTCTTCCCCGAGTTATATATATTTATACATATTCGGGTCGGGTCAGTTTATAGCGGGTTTGGAGTATCCAAAACCGAAACCAACCCGACTAAAATTCAATCTTAACATTCTGGACCGACCCGACCCGTGAAGCATTTTTGCACCGACTCGAACCGACCGGTTCGACCCGGTTCATCGGTTTCGAGGCGGTTGTGCTCAGCCCTATGAGAGAGGGCATCGAATCCGTTTTCCTTTATATAATATAGATAATAATAATAACAACGCATATACTCATTTTTTATCATAAGTCTTCATAAGTTTTTTTTTTTTAAACGTTAATATATTCATGAGTTATAATACTAAATGGTCATTTAACATACTAGGTTCGTTAAATTCTGATCATTTATTTAACTTCCTTAGAAATTCACACTCAACAAATTCTATGGATATAATTAAATATATATCCTCATATATGAATTTAAATTTTGATGCGTATGTTTTACGAATCTAAATCCTTTTCATACGCCGATTTTTTGAAGATTTTAAAGAATTAGCCTATCACATACATACTCATAAATTCCGAATCTACCAAATTAATACTCTGATGTGTACCAATTAGTAGCAGCCCGCAAGTATCTAAAAAATACATGAATAACAGTCGAAAAGAAAAAAATTAATAAGTTTCTTTTAAGACAATATAATTTTATACACTAAATTTTAAACCTTTTTTTGAAGGAATATTTAAACTTTTTCACGAATGTAATCTAGTGTATGAAAATATCCAATCACACATTCAATTTCTAAGAGGCTGAATGTTGATGCAGCACCACGAAAAATCCACTTAAATCATAACATAGAAAATGATATAGGCCAGGGTTTATCCGAATAATTTATGTTACGCTCAATGATCAACACTCAGCTGTTGGAAATTGAATCTAAAAGTTTGTTCATGTTAAGATGGAAATGTAAATTTGAATACGTGATGATACAATTATGCATATATTTTGGGATATAAAATGGTACAGTACTTTCCATTTCCTTAAATAAGCTGGTTATACAAATTAAATGTGAGGAGGTGAGAGAGGCAGCGGTGGTTTATCAGTGCTAGCAAACAGGTTGCTCATCTACCCCAACCACAACCCAACTTATTATTAATTGCCACTACTCACACTCTCATCATTTTTCAATCAGTTTCGGCTCATTTTTCACACCATAAATTCTAGCCCAAATTGTATTTTCAGGTAGATCTAGAATTGCAGCTGCGACAAAGATGAAGGTGTTCGTCGTCACTCGCAGCGGCCGCGAACTCGTCAAGGGAGGCTTTGAGCTCAATGATTCTGTACGTTTCTTGCGTTTTTATCAAATGGGTTCTTCTCTTCTATGTCTAGATTTGAAGTGCTGAACTTAGAATTTTGTGGGCTGCTTTGTTTTCATGAATTTCCTTATTTCCTAGATGTTACACCTACTGAATTAATGTATCCATAGCAGATTTGCGCGTATGTAGTTGGGTATATACGATTTTGTGTTAACAAACAGTGTATAATGCAACTGTAGTGTTGGTAGAACTGTTTTTTTTTTAAAGAGTAGATTTGGGTGTGAATTTGTGATTTTACGATTGTTAATGAGTTATCTTGTTAGTGAATGGGGTGTGATTTGGAATCTGATTTGGTGTTTTGTGCAGGCTACAGTTGCTGATCTGCAGGAGGCCATTCATAAGAGGAGTAAGTTATTTTGTGCTTTCTATATTGATCTTGTTTTGATTCGTTTTGTCAGTTGAATCTTTTCTTCTTCGGGTTCTTGTTTCCCACTTACGAGGAAATAGTTATCGGAATGGAACTAGGGACTGTGTGAATATGTTTGCTGCTATTGTTTTTTATGAAGGTGTGTGAGAAACAGAATTATAAAACTTAGAAATGGGATTTTTCCTTTCAGAATTTGAAGGTTACAATGTGTTTAAATTAGTTTGATGCATGTTGTTTCTTGGATATGTATCGAACCTCTTGATGATGGGGAACATAGGTATGTTTGTGATCTATAAAATTGTCAATTACTATGTGGAAACATAATTAGTTTCGAAGATTTGTTTCTTGAATAGCTCTTTTGGTCTCCTAAAATCTGTCTGATAGTCCTTTTTATTGGTTCCACCTTAAAGTTTAGATCTGCTTATGTAAATTTTTGTGTTAAAATTTAATTATACACTTCTGGAATAAAGGAAAATAGAAAAGTTTGTTACCCTTTATTGTACTTGGAATGTCACATCATTAAAAAAGGTTTAACCTTAAACTTTGTGAAATATGATTTGGCCTGTGCTTTCTAACTTTCCAAGAGAGTTAATTCTTAAAATGGGTTTGCTCTGAATTTTAATATGGAAAATTCCTAAATTCCCTGAGTCGACACACAATTTATTTAATTACAAGATTTTTGACCCCCATGAATACCAACATGCCCTCAGTGACTATCCATAAGAATTCAAAACATTAGGTTAAATTGTTCCTAACTAGGTTGCTCCCACTTTTGATTTTTTTTTTTTTTGTGTGTGTTTGTGTGTGTGCGTGCGTGTGTGTGTGGAATTATATATTTCTTCTCAAAGAGATGCAGACCTAGTTAGGTGGAGAAAAATAGAGACCTGACATTTTAATCAGTAAATGACTTGAAACAAACAAAACTTCTTAGTCGGGTGTTAGCCAGTTTAATCTGATGACCACAGGTAGTGTAGGTTGTATGCAAACCTTTTGCTCATGTGAAATGTTGCATGCTGTCTCTATCATTCCATAACCGCTCACTTTTTTTTTTTTTTGTGTGTGTGTGTATGTGTATGTGTTTTTTTTTTTTTTTTCCGTTTTAGTTAAGCAATTAGTTTATTAGGACATACAGTATTCTCATAATGTGGAGGCTCCCACCCATTGTGCTTCAAGAGACTTTCTCATATTTTGGGACAACGATTCATAATTTAGTCTAGGAGCTCTCCTTCCTTGGTCAGCTTGGACATCTACTTGGATGTTAACGAACCTTTTCCTTTTTTTTCTTTCTCTTATCATGGTTAATATTCTGTTCCACTTATTTCTTTATATTTTTAATCTATTCCTATCATATGGTGATAACATTTTCCTCATATTCTGCCCACAGCCAAAAAATACTACCCATCCAGACAGCGGTTGACACTCCCTCTCCCGTCTGGATCGAAAGAGAGGCCTACTGTCCTTAACTATAAGAAGAGCCTAAAGGAATATACCGAGGGGAATGAGTTAACTGTAGTTTTCAAGGATTTAGGCACGCAAGTCAAGTATAGCACTCTTTTCTTCTGGGAGTACTTGGGTCCTCTGATTCTCTATCCAATCTTTTATTACTTGCCTGTATACAAGTTTTTTGGCTACAAAGGGGAGCGCGTCATTCACCCAGTTCAGACGTATGCCATGTATTACTGGTGTTTCCACTACTTCAAACGTATTATGGAGACCTTCTTCGTGCACCGTTTCAGCCATGCAACATCACCTCTCTCGAATGTCTTCCGGAACTGTGCCTATTACTGGACTTTTGGTGCATGGATTGCGTATTATGTCAATCACCCACTTTACACGCCTGTGAGTGAGCTCCAAATGAAAGTTGGTTTTGCTTTTGGGGTGCTCTGCCAAATTTCCAACTTCTATTGCCACATTTTGTTGAGAAATCTTCGGAAATCTGATGGCGGTGGCTACCAAATCCCGCATGGATTCCTATTCAACGTTGTGACTTGTGCAAACTATACAACTGAGATCTATCAGTGGCTGGGCTTCAATATTGCTACACAAACTATAGCAGGTTGTGTTTTCATGGTGGTAGCTGCTGCCATAATGACAAACTGGGCTCTTGCCAAGCACCGACGTCTAAAGAAAGTGAGTTTTCTTTACTCTTGCATTACAATCAAACTTTTAGCATCTCTAAATGATTTTCATTTTACCATTTTTTTGTGTCTATATTTTGCCTTCTTTTACGACCTAAATTCAACCATCTCTAGCGTGGTTAGTTCACTTGACCTCCATGAAATACAGATAGATTTCCTGCATTAGTCTTTGCTATCATGTCGTTGTCTAGCACAGCTGAAACTAGAACTTGTTAATATATTTCAAAATAACCAATTGAATTGCTGCTGATAATGTGGTACGCGTCTTATTGTGTTGCAACTGAAAATTGATCCAAAGTCGTGTGATCTTTTTAGAGTTTTGGCCTCCCAAAATGATTCTTATTCTCGCTAGCCCCTCAATTCACCTTATTCTCGTTAGCCCCTCAATTTAGCTCCTCTAGCTCCGCCCCTGATCAAAAGTTTCAATACAGCAAACACCTTAAATTTGGAGGGTAGAGCTTATTTTTGTTATTTTCATCATGATTCTGATTTGTACGCATGGTACCGTTTCTTGCAGCTGTTCGATGGGAAAGACGGACGACCTAAATATCCCCGTAGATGGGTGATACTGCCCCCGTTCCTTTAGATGTAATGACCCACCAGGTTTTCTTCTTTTTATCTAGTAGAACGATCTATGCTGCTGCTGCACGGTTGAAACTAGTCAATTCTTGTCACGAATCATGAGTTATATCCGTCAATCGATCTTAGGTCATTTTTATTTCTTCTGATTTAGTGGAATGGAAAATGTGATTCTCCATTTCTTCTAGCTTGTGCTCCTTTATTCCTAAAAATGCAATGTAAAAAACAAAAACAAAAATCAAGATTTCATTTTTATGGTGTTATCAACTTCTTTGTCCCTTTGAGTTGGATTATGTTACATTTGTTGTTAGATTTCACCATTTAAGAAATGAGTGATAGTAGGAAATGGCCAACATGTGATGCTTTTCTTTCTGCCAAGTGTAAATTTAATGATGCATTTCAGCTGCTCACGAGATTTTCTATTTTAAATTGTGATTCGTCTCCGACTTCTGCATCATCCACGTGCATTATGTATATTAGATGATCTACAAATATATACATAATGCACGTGGATGATGCAGAAGTCGGAGACGAAAATATGCAAAAATATATACCATATTTATTGGCATTACAATATGCAAAAAGTGGGCATGTGTTTAAACATGTGAAAAGCATCAGCATGTATAGTATTATTATGTGTTCTGTTTCGCAAGAAGTTGCATGTGCTCTGGTTTTGTACATGTACCAGTCCTCCTTGGCCATTAAAGACACTATCAAAATTGGAATGACGTCGTTTTGATTCTATTTTTCACTGTATAAAGCTTGAAGCTTTTTCCAAGAAACAAAATTGGATATTTTTGTTTCAAATTTTTCAAATGCTCAAATTCCCCTACCGGTTTAATTTTTTTTTGGGTGGGAAGCAATAAGTCAGAGTATATTTAGAATATTGAAAATATCACTATTTTATAATTATATATGAATATTTTGCTTCATGCTTAAACTGAGTACAATTCACAATTTTTTGAGAAAGTTACAACTCAATTTGTTACTTCTAATATAATATAATATAATATAATATTATAATGATTATGAATATATAATTATATATATAAATTGAATATCAATATGTGTATTTGATATAATTCTTTACATAAAATTTATATTAAGAATATTTCAAATATCAAACATGGAATCAATGGTTTTGCAAGGATAAGTGAAACTGAATGCTATATGCTTAAAAGTTCAAACATGTTTATAAGTACAGCTACAATTTTAAATGCTCAATTTTAATTGGATTTCTAATATACTAGTATTATATTATTTCTAGTAGATGATAACATATGAATTTTATAAAAAGTAATATTTAAATATATGTGTTGGATGTAATAGTATTAAGTACATACTATGTTATCAACATATATAATACATAATATGTTAAATAGTTGTATATCCGAGATACTCCCTCCGTCCCCAAAAGCACTTTTGGGGGACGGAGGGAGTATATTTTTTCACACCGATCAAGTTCATTATTTGGGTGTTTCCGAAGAGTACATACACATATTGTTAAATATACAACACAAGTCCTCTTATCAAATTAGGATGATTCGCATAAACACAGTCTAAAAAGCTGATTTTATAATCTTGAAAAATAACAATAGTATGTCTTCTTATCAAATTAGGAAGATTCGCATGAACACGATCTAAAAAGCTGATATTATAATCTCGAAAAATGAATTTAAAAATCACATAATAATTATTGATGAAAATAAGGTTTCACATGGGGTGAGATTGTAGGTGGTGGGGTAAAATTATGGCATGGAAAAAGTAGGGAGACATCTAGATGGAATCACATTAGCCAATTATAGTATAAAACTACATCTATCGCATAAAATGATAAAAAGGTGATTTATTTTTAACACAACGCACATGACCTCAATCTCTATGACAAATTGCATAACGCCTTTTTCAAAATCATTATCAATACTTGTCTAAACAAAATAAAAATTATTATCAATACGCATCTATTATATAAAGGAAAACGGATTCGAGGCCCTCTCTTCTATGTGGCATTCCTCTAATCCCTCAATTCCTATTTTTCTAAATTCTCCAATTTTTTGAATTAAAATCAATATTTATCATATTTTATATTCTATATATATGGTATAGAGTTCCCTCTCTCCTATGTGACACCCCTCTAATCCTCAATTCCTATTTTTCTAAATTAAAATCGATATTTATCATATTTTATATTCTATATATATGGTGCATAATTTCATAAAATTAAAGTCTACGATTAAATCTTCAAATTATTCTTAAATTTTCATCCTTAAATTTTATTAACATATATTGATAATCATTATTATAAATACATAGTCATATTTTATTGAGTTTGAAACGGGAACGAATAGTAAAATTATTTTTTATTTTGATTTGCGACATGTATGAATATATAAATTCTAAATGAGCTTCTTAGTCAATCAATATTTAAAAATATACCGTCTCATATAAGGTGACACATTAATTTTGGACACGTGTATTAAAGAGAAATGTATAAAGTGGTAAGGTCCACAACTTTTTATGAGATACTAATTATTTTTATTTTGGGTATGTGTTATCTTATATGGGACACTCTAAAATGGAAAACGTGTCACCTTATATGGGACGGAGGAGAGAGTATTTGAATAACGACAAATGTAGTATCAAATTAAACGAGTGACCGCGTTAATCAAAATTCTTAAGTAGATTTTTCTTCATTTTCCTATTCTTATTTTTTCTAAAATCTAAAATAAAAGTAATTTCACGTTGATTTTTTAGAAGACTTCACCAATTAGAGAATACAATTGAAATTATTAGTATGCACTAAAATATATTTATATAACATCTTAGATGATTTCAAATTAAACGGATGGTCATGTATATGTTTGCGTGAATTTTCCTCATTTTCTACTCATATTTTTTTCTTCTAAAAACTCAAATAAAAGGAATTTCATATTGATTTCTTAAAAGACTTCATCAAATGGAACCTAATTAATAAAAGGAATCATATTTTCTTCCAATATTCTATTCCTATTTTTCTTAAATGTTTGATACATGAACAAGAGAAAATTACTATTTAATTGAGTTCATGACGAGTAATATATATTAATTTAAATTAAACGGGTTTCATATGTTGTATGATTTCGGTACATCTATATAATCTTAAATTCATAATTAAACGAGTTTCATAAATTGTATGAACTTCAAATTGATAATTCAAATTTAATTTTAATCTTTTATTATTTATATTATTCATTATTAATATTTACTTTATTGTGTTCGAATTTTAATTGAGACAAATAACCTATTATTTATAGTTTATTATTTTGATATTTTATAATTAAATAGGTTCGATTAATTACGAATATTATTGTAGGGGACGAAACAGGTAGAATAATTACTTTTTAATCGGACTTAAAATATGCACGATTATATATTTTAAACTGGTCTGGGTAGCTGAATCCTAGCTTCATCATCTTGGTTCATCGATATCCTCTACCACAACCAACGACTTAGACTGATTGGATGCTACTTTCGGTTAAATAACAAAAAAAAAAACCAACGATTTTCTTGAATTTAATTAGAAACTAAAGATATTGACCTTGAAAAAAAATTCTATAATTGTCAATCATATTGTATCTAATAATTTAGTTAAATAATGAATTCTCGTCGATTTTCGACGGGATACACGTTAATAAATTAAAACAAAATAATGTAAATGTAGATACTGTTATCCTGCGTAACATTGTTAGGTGTCAACAAGTTATATTCATATTTCTTTTACATAAACTAAAGTTATTTGTATTAAGCTTTATGCATTTATACCAAATTTACCACCATTTTGACCAATATGTCACATTGAAAGATTTTTGGTGAGAAAACAAATGGCAAAAAACAACTAGAAATAATTTAGAAAGAGATTATTGATATATCAGGCACGTGCCACATGAAAAGTCCATATAACACATTTCTTCACTTTTCATTTATTTATTAGTAATATATTTAAGGTTGGATTTATTAATTCATCAATAATTAGGTTTATGTGGTTAAGGCAAATGAATTGAACGTGGTGGGAGGAGGATAAAATGTGTGTGTGTGTGTGTGAGAGAGAGAGAGAGAGAGAGAGAGAGAGAGTGAGAGATCAAGCTTATTTAAGTTTATAAATTTATTTTGAATGTGTTTTTTACTCAGTTTTATATATACCATATTTCTAATACATATGAATTTGTATTTTTGTTTTTTTTCCTGAATATATTCAATTAAGATTTCTCTAACTTTGGGTTTTTGTTTATTGATCACAGAAAACTATGGATCCTTGCTACTGATTTAGTACATAGCCGCAAGGCCCGCAAAGGTGCCGATTAAGTCGAGCCTGAATGAATACTACTTTGGCTTTAAAGTATCTAACTATTGAGATTCTTAATTTTTGTTTTTTTGGACACCTAATTTTGAGATTCTTAATTTTTGTCAAATATCTATCGTTAATTAAATGTATGAATACTACTTTGGCTTTAAAGTATCTAACTATTGCCAGCAAATAAATGGTCGATGATTACTTTATAAATGATATATATATATATAATAAATGCGTCATTAAAATTATACTATAAGTGATGATATATTATATACTATGTATTTGCATATTATTTAAACACACGCTAACAAATAAAGCGACATTAATAATAATTTATCAAAAATAACGAAACCTCGTCTATGAAAAATAATAAGAAGAATTTGGTCGCCTATGACCTATGTATAGAAAAAGCAGATAACCTACTTCTTTTTAATTATTTTTTAAAGGGAAAAATGTATATAAATACACGAACTTTCGTCTGTCTTTCATTTTGTACATGACTTTTGAATTTTCTCTGTAAAATCATCAACTTTTGATATTGTTCAATTTTTCCACGATTTGTTATTTCGGTCAAATTGAAACTGACGTGACAATAAAAAATAACGAAAATCCCTTTATAAAATCCACGTATGAAATTAAAATTCCACATGGAAATTAAATTAAAAATAAAAAAAGCATATATGCAATTAACAGTATCTCTCTCTTTCCCCCTCTCTATGGCCGATATCTTCAGAATCATCTCTTCTCCGGCGATAAACCATCTACTTCTCCGGCTACATGCACACAAACCAAAAGTAGAACTATCTTTCTCATTTATGAAACAATCCCATTTCCGCCGCCGGACAATGCCATCACACTTCTCACTTCTCTCCTCTCTCTCACCAAACCCGCGGCCGAACACCATCACCATTTTTTGGCGCACTACTCTCTTCACTCAAAAACACCATCTCTACTCGATTATGTTCGAGATTTGAAGAATTAACCCTACAATAATAACCTATATCAGTCCAGCAATTTGATTACCTTAATAAAGGAATCCCCTGAAATCACATGCTCAAATAAAAAAAATCATCAAAAATTACACACAAAAAAGGGAGAGACATGAAAACTTAGAGAAGGGAAAAAGAATGTTAAGCACTCCCGATTTGATTTAAAAAGGACACCTTAATACAGATGTTAAGGAAAATTCTTTTCACTTTTGCCCAAATCAGCCCTCCCCATCGTCATCATCTCTCTCGCCGCCATCTCCCATAAAGGGAGAGAGAGGAAGATACAGAAAATTAAATCGCCCACTTTCCTTGAATTCCAATCCCAATCCCACTTAACCATTTTCAGAAGATCTTGTCTGGGTCTCCACTCTGATCGCTACTAAAATCTATGAGAAGTCGAAAGATTTGAAGAATGATGAAGGAGAAATGGAGAGCTGACGGCGGCGGTTCACCAGAGAGAGGGAGGATGAGAGAGAAAAAAAAAGTTTCTTTACTTAATTAATCTTATAAATAAAATATAATAAAAATATGTATTTTTTAATCCACTGCATATTTTCGGCAGCCATGTCAGATTCAATTTCCCCCAAATTGTAAATTGTGGAAAAATTGAACAAATTCTTAAGTTGGTGATTTTACAGGAAAAATTTAAAAGTCATGTGCAAAATGAAAGTCCAAACAAAGTTAGTGTATTTACATGCATTTTTCCCTTTTTTAAATGTACTACGTCATGTTAAAGCTTGAGAGAAAATGGAGGGACGAAATGGTTATTTTATCCTTTATTTCAGAATAAATCTTAGAATAATGTCTTCAAGAAAAAAAAAGTTAAATTCAGAATGTTTCAAAATCAGAATAACCAAATTTAGAGAAAAAATATCGATATTTTAGTAAATGCAATAATAATAATAATAGTAATAATAAAAATAGAAAAACAAACAATAGTAAAAGCGAAAAGAGAGGGGGGTGAGACCAGCACAATTTCAAAATCTGCGTGGCCCACAACGTGTCACCCTCCACCGTACATCCAGACCGTTTTGATCCAACGCTCCATATTTCCCCATTTCCTTCATATAACCCCCCTCTGCTTCCTTCTTCTTCTTCGAAGCGTGAACGACTACTGATCGATCGCAACTCATCTCTCCCTCTCTCTCTCTACATCTTGTGTTTCCGTAAGGTACATTTCGATTTCATGCGATTTCAATTCGATCGTTACGTGCATTTACTCTTCGCAATCATTTTTGGTGACAATTCTATTTTTTTTGTGCCCGCCAATTTTTGTTGATGTTTATACCGTCTACTTTTGGTCGGCATGGGCTGATTACTTGAGCTTAGATGAGTAGCGGTTTTATGTTTCGTGATGAATGTGTTCTTCTCTTTGGGGAATTATCGATTAGATTAGGATTCGTGCAATGCTTGATCAAGAAGGTGAGTGGTATGACTGTTTCTGTGGACCGGATCTGCATGTTTAGAGAATATTGATTTGGAGCGATGATTTTTGGTGACTCTTTTGTTTTGTTTTTATTTACTCTATGAAATGCATTAAATTCCTAATATGATTAAGAATATTTTTAGAATTCCATGATCTATTAGCGTTCAATTTACTAGTTATTAATTTTTGGAGCTTATTCGTGGATTTATATTGGACGATCGATATGGATGATGCAAATCGCCTTTTGGTTTCTTGACCTTTTGGTGTTGTTTGTTGCAACATTCCTCATACGTGCAGGAGTTGATTTACATGATAATGTCGATAACCTTTGAAATGGTGAAGGTCTTTAGTTGGAAATGATCTAAAAAGTGCATGCTGATAATTTTCATGACAGAATATTATGTTTGTATAGTTATCATTTATTATGTTGCTAGCTCATTTCCTTTTTGGTGTCCTGTTTATTTGTGATTGGTAAATGAGGTTTCACTACCCAAATATCACTTTTGTTTCAAATTTTTTAAGGCCAAAACAAATCAGTGTCCTTGGTTGCTTTCGTTTTGATCATTGTTACATTAACAATGGCTGGTTATAATTTTGGAAATTTAGAAAAGTTGGTCCTCTGACTTGATGTTGGTTTTGTATTTTTTGGTGGGATGAAAAGGTTTTCTTTTAACAGCTGAAATCAGGAACCTGGGATATTTTTGAGATACAGATTTAAACATTATAGGATTTATAAAATCACAGATTGTGTGCTTATTGAAGCTGTATTTTTAGTACTAGAACTAGTGTAAAATGGCAGAAGCAGAGGACATTCAGCCACTTGTCTGTGACAATGGAACTGGAATGGTTAAGGTATAGTTACAATTCCATTGTTCATATACTTGTTATATGCTGTCTGCTTTCTGGCCCTAATTTGATCTGGCTTTTTAAAAACCTTTGTGTGGCTTAGGCTGGATTTGCTGGAGATGATGCCCCACGAGCTGTGTTTCCTAGCATTGTTGGGCGACCCCGTCACACTGGTGTGATGGTGGGCATGGGCCAAAAAGATGCATATGTTGGTGATGAAGCTCAGTCAAAGAGAGGTATTTTAACTCTGAAATACCCCATCGAGCATGGTATAGTCAACAACTGGGATGACATGGAAAAGATATGGCATCATACATTCTACAACGAGCTTCGTGTCGCCCCAGAGGAGCATCCCATCCTCCTGACTGAAGCACCTCTCAACCCAAAGGCTAACAGGGAGAAGATGACTCAAATTATGTTTGAGACATTCAATGCTCCTGCTATGTATGTCGCCATTCAGGCCGTCCTTTCCCTGTATGCCAGTGGTCGTACTACTGGTAAGTATCTCGTATATACTAATCAGCATGTAATTTCCATGTATTGAAGATATTTTACTTAAGCTTCTCACAAGATGGTAGCTACATACTATTTGAGTTAAATGTTAATGACATCTTTCTGTCATCTTTCTTGTGAAGGTATTGTGCTGGATTCTGGTGATGGTGTGAGTCACACTGTCCCCATCTATGAGGGGTACTCCCTCCCACATGCCATCCTTCGTCTCGACTTGGCTGGCCGCGACCTTACTGATTACTTGATGAAAATCCTCACTGAGCGTGGATACTCTTTCACCACCTCAGCAGAGCGGGAAATTGTGAGAGACATGAAGGAGAAGCTATCTTACATTGCCCTCGACTATGAGCAGGAGCTCGAGACTGCAAAGACTAGCTCTGCTGTAGAAAAGAGCTATGAGTTGCCTGATGGGCAGGTGATTACCATTGGTAACGAGCGTTTCAGGTGCCCTGAGGTCCTCTTCCAGCCCTCAATGATAGGAATGGAAGCTGCTGGAGTCCATGAGACCACATACAACTCCATCATGAAGTGCGACGTGGATATTAGGAAGGATCTCTATGGAAACATCGTGCTCAGTGGTGGTACTACCATGTTCACTGGCATTGCTGACAGAATGAGCAAGGAAATCACAGCCCTTGCTCCTAGTAGCATGAAGATCAAGGTCGTTGCACCTCCCGAAAGGAAATACAGTGTCTGGATTGGAGGTTCCATCTTGGCATCTCTCAGCACTTTCCAACAGGTTATTAGCACATGTTCAACCATTATTCATTTATCATGAAAACTTGAATAAAATCTTCTAAATGGGTTTTCGTTATTTGTTGTTGGTGCAGATGTGGATTGCAAAGGCTGAATATGATGAGTCTGGTCCATCCATTGTGCACAGGAAGTGCTTCTAAACATTAGTAAGCATCGGGATCTGTGGATGCATAAAATTTTCCCTTAGCGGCTGGAAAGTGCAGCTCGCAGCGTTATAGTTGTAGCTTTGTTTTTCTATATTTGCTGGTTCTGATTTTGAATCGATGAACTTGAGATGCTAGGAGTTTATTACTTGATATGTTCTTATTGTTCTCAATTTTCATATGATAAGAAGTTCTGGATAAATTTTTCCTTGTACTTCATTCTTTCCTTATATTGAATTACATCTTCCTAATACAAAAAAGCAACTTCTCATTTTATATAGTATAAACTCTCTTGTTTCCATCACACTCAAAGAAGAAAAAAATAACACTCATATACTGATCACATGATTCTTACAGAACAACACAGTCCTAAGAACTCAACTCTCTCTCTCTCTCTCTCTCTCTCTCTCTCTATATATATATATATATATATCTATATATATGTTTATACAGAAGATAATAGTGAGGCTCTGGTCTGATGTTCCTTGTCCCAGAATGGATGATCTTCTTCCATGGCATATTCATGAGTGTTGTATGCATGAGAACAGCCTTTTATATGATCATTTTCAGCAATCCTGTTGGTTACTAATAACTTGGTGTATTCATCTGATCCCAGTAAGTTAGAATTGACTGCAGCATCATGGGCAGCAGCAAAGAAGAGAGATTTTGATCTGAAAATTGTAGGGCGGTTGACGTCGTCGTCGGAGGTTTCATCGGCGTTGAAACTCCCAAAGCCTTTGATTCCAACCGTTAGTTTCCTTGCTCTTGCTCTTTCTTCTTTCAGATATGACCTGTCTTCAAGAAGATTCACTACTCTTTCTGATTTGTTCTTCACACTCAATCCCCAGTTGAACCTGTATATCATTATCATTATACACCAGTACTTTAGGAGTTTCTTGATCACTAATTCTTGATTTTTGAGGGGGCACAAAATACTTCACATAATTTTGAAATCTTGAATTCCATCACTTTATTTTGCGCATGTCATGTGGCACATGCAATGTTGAGGTGGAGAGAGAGAGAAGTAAAGAAAAGGTAAAAAAGTGCCCTTACCCTTTGTCATCTACATATTGAAAAGTTGCCATATCTCTGATGGTATCTTCATCACTTTCAAATTCCTCTGCTATTCTTTGTGGGCCACGTGTCAGAAGGTGTTCTAGAAGAATCAGTGCTTTGTACGAAGCCCTCCAGTTCCATCTTTCGAACTTCGACAACCTGAATCGATTCATATCAATACATAGGATTTGCGTCGCTACAAATACAAAATAAATATATAATAAAAATAATATATTTTCATGTTGCCAATAATTTTGTCAGAGGACGCGAAAACGTGAACTTGCTTAATTCAAATAGTAATCCTTTTATTTTCCGTTAATTTGATCATTTGAATTAAATCTTGTTAGTAATCCTAGAGAAACTGATGTGCAAAGATTGCGATGTTCTAAATAAATTCTTTTGTCAGAGATCAAATTAGAACTGAAATTATTGGAACTACGAATAATTATTTCAATCCTCTTTTATTTCCTTATTTTGTAAATTTCTTTCCTAAAAAAAAAAATTAAATTTCTTTGTTACTCTTAATACAGCTTCCATATAGTGAAAATTAATATTAAAATAATTAAAAATTAAAATACATGATTTTCTTTTTAGGTAGTTTGATGATTTCAATAATTCAATCCCTAAACTGATAATTCCAGGATAGTAATAAACATGTTCTTTGGAATCAAAGTCCATAATTAAACTCGAATAGTGTAAATGTAATTCATACAAAAAGTTTCCTCAAAAAATAAAATCATACAAAAAGTTTAGAACGATGAAAAACTTGACACACACACACACATTGAAAATATTTGTAACTAGCTAGAAACGAAATGAAGAAAAAAGAGGAGACCTGTGATGGAGGATGTGAACAATTCTGTCATAATCATCAACTTCGAAGGCAGCACGAGATATGAGTCTCATGGCATGAGAATCTGCTGCCAATGAATCTCCATTTGTTACTTCTTCTGTCAATCTTCATATATATTCCACAGACAAAAATATTAAATTAACCCAAACATTAATTAAACATCATCATCATCGTACCAACAAAAATCATATGTTTAAACACGTCAATTCTTCGAATGAATCGAGCTTACAGTTGTGCAGGTGTAACATCAGTCAGAACCAATCTTGCTGTCTTGATCTTCTCTCTCAAGAAAAACGAAGCTTGTCTCTTGAAATCTTGCATCAAAGACCCCATTTTTTGTCCCACTTTCTATCTCGAATGTTGTGGTTTCCAATATATATTATGAAATGGGCTATATATACACATATATATATATATGTATATATATGAGTGTATCTATATATTTGCACACACAACCATAGAAATTAATGTCAGGAAAATAGTCTAGATGAGGTAGGCAATATAACTACTCCATTAGCACAATGAGAATTCAACCACTCTATAAAGTGGATTTGCATGTGTATTGGAGAAGATAAGGTGACTTCAATAAATGTTTTTCTAATCAAGATTTGGCTGTGAAATTAACAGAAAACTGGCAATTCCATAGCCAAATTCCATTAGCTTGTCAATATTTAATGTATTTTATTTGTCTTTGAGTGTTTGTTTAACTGTTGATGTGTGTGGTTTAATCCCTAATGAGGATATGAAATTCAAATTTTAGCGCAATGTTTGACCATTCTCTATAATTAATATTGAAGTTTGGTCTAAATTTTGACTCTTCGTGTTTCTGTCCTAAATATTAATAGTTGGCATTTATGCAATTGTTCGCGAGAATTTGTACTAGCAATGGTTGTTTAAAGGGTAAATTAACGATTATTCTTTAAAATTTTGCCTCTTTGAATTTTTTTTATTTTTTGCTTCAGTTTACATTTAAACAGGTTTTGCCTTTATTTCACTGGTATCAGTTCTTTTGCCAATATCAATATGTACAAATTGCTAAGTGCAAACAATTATCAGTTGGGTTTTTAAGTAAAAAACTTCAATGGAACATTTTCTGCAAATAGAACGCAACTGGACGACAAATTTTAGCTTTATTCTGAATAATTTTTCAAGTAAATCTATTTTTAATCTTGAGATCTAATGTAACAATGGACGCCACTATATAGACCTCATGACCTCAGACGGTCTCAACCTGTAAGAGAATAGCTATATCCGTATCCAAACAACAATCAGATATCAATAAAGTACAAATGTATCATCTTCTGGGTTCTTTTCAAATTTTGGCAATCACTATTTGGAATTGCACTATTGCATATAAAAGTACTGCTATATTATTCACATTCGAACTCATGATATTTCTATGAAGAAGAGATCATCACTTCACCAACTAGGACAATTTAAAGGCTTACTGCGATTTTGGTAGCCAATTTAAAAATCACGTGCAAAATCTAAAAAGATTGAAAATCCGTGTATTTTATGGCATTGAAAATCCGTGTATTTTATTTTATGGCAATTATCCCTAAATAAAAATAGGACATAAATTGTCCACCACATTATAGTCATTATAATGTGTAACTATGATATCAAATCCTGTCAAAAACAAGTTGACAAACAAGTACATTTCTTGAGTCACAAATTAATAAGTACAAATTTCCTGCATACTGTAGGAATCAACTCTACAACCTCTATTCATGAAGTCTAGGAATCAAACTCCACAAATCAAAGCTAATGCAGATGTATCAAATCCTTACAAAAATCTTTCAGTTAAATGATCTATTAGAAAATATTACAGCGCTGTCACAAGTTTTGCCACATTGTTTGTCAGAACCTCAGCTGCATAAATTAGTATGTGTTTTGCTCAACTGTTTCCGTCCATCGAGGTATAGATTATGCCGCGACCTAACCTAGCTCGTGGCGAAGCTTCATGAATGAATTTTCCACATGCCAGTTCTGTAACCAACAGACATGAGTGCTAGCTCCCACAACATATTGGGAATGCTAAACAAATTGACCTTTGATCCGGGAATTTCGGACCAGCTTACAGAGATTTCAATCATGGGGACGTGGAACAATTTGCACAAGTATACTAATTCAACATCGAAGCACCATCTGCAAGATGCCAAGATTGGAGATTTATTAAACATTAGATATAGAAAACAGAATTGGCCAGTTGAATTTTAAGAACAGCAGTGAGCTACACTAGCATTGCAAAGTTGCTTAGTGTTCAACTTAAGTACATAATAGATTTTTCTTGCTCTTTTTGGGATAAGTGGAATTGATGTAATTGAAAGTGAAAAATGAAAAAGAAAAGACAAATTTTGTATGATTTGACCAAGAAAGTGCTATCTTGCAACTAAATATACATGACAAGGGTACAGCATTTAGTCAGCAGCAAATTAGCATTTTCATCCTTCCAAAGCACAATTAATCAAAGATGGTTTAGTGAGTAACTTACCTCTTTAAGCGGATATTCGTGAATAGTTTCCGGGCAGCAGCTCTTGTGAACATCTTAAAACCACACTGAAACATAAAGAGGAGCAATGAGAAGAAAAGTGAAACGAAAAATTAAGTATGATTGGGGTTGCAATGTACATACCATAGTAAACCTTTACACAGAACAACTAACTAAATTTAAGCATAAAGTACTAAAGTAATACAGAAATAGAGCACAACTATTATGATTTACGAGATTCATTATATAAACATCTAAAGAATCAATATTATGACTAAAGAGATCCAGCAACCAGATTTCATTTTCTGTGGTTTGGTGATTAGATGAAGAGAAAAAATGAGCTTTTATCTCTCAAAAGCATTCTATCACACCCTTCTCCCTCCCCTGGCACCAAAAAAATACTATGCACATAAGAGAAGAATCATAACCACAAGCAAGTCTCTAAAGAGTATAGCATGAAGGAAAAAGGATACGAAACTGTCTGATAGTGATATCAGATAACAGAGTCGTCAAGTCTGCATCACCTGTGTGTCTCTAATTCCAGGACCAGCAGCCAACAGAACTACCAAATGGAATCCCTTCATCAAGAAATTCCGGTACCATTTCCTCTGAGAAATTAGATAACATGAACATGATTTAGACAACGACATACATACAATACAAGACAAACTCAAAATAGCTCACACAAGTGACCATGCAACATTACTCAACTGATGCTAGAGCCTTTTCCTCAAGATGAGCACGCGACCCGAAAGCAGCAATAGGTACATCGGAGATCCTTAAAGTCGCATCACTAGACGAAGAGTCTCCATATTTTTGTTCCTCGGCAGCAACTGCATGAATCTGACAAGGGAAATGTCAGCTAAGTTACACAAACTATGCAAGACTTTGTTTAATTTCATTTGCAGGAAATTGCTTAAAATGAGTTGCATAAGGAGAACATAAGGTTGCCTTTGGAAACAAAATTATCTTAATTACTTGTGCCAAAGTTGGCTTTGGTCAGGTAAAATTTGATATAATGTGTCATTTCAGTTAGGGGCCAATCCGTTAATGTGGTCTTTAATGGTGTCAAAAAGATTAAGTGTTTCTGTAAAAGTGATGGTTATATGAATAACAATATGTAGTATACTATGCTTGATCGGGTAAAATTTGATATAATGTGTCATTTCAGGTAGGGGTCAATGTGGCCTTCAGTGGAAGCACAAAAGCAAGTATTTCAATCAAAGTGATGACTAAACAAATGATAATACAAAGTAATAAATAGTTTTGTGCTGTATTAGTTTCTTATATTTCAGGAATAGGAAAAATAGAAAGTGTGCTAGGCAGGATGTAATAATGAAGACCCCAAATGCTAAAAAGAGAAGGGTATGGCGCATAGCAAAGTGACAGTTTCAGAGTATAAGTTAGAACAATTCAAGCTTGCAACCAGTTTAACAGTGTAGTGGTGGATCAAGTCGGACTATTCTTCACATGTGGGTTTGCGCTCGAAAAGATGATATCAAATAAACCATAGGTTTTGCAGATACAGCACTTCTGGAAAGTGAAATAATCGACTAACCTGGTTTTCAAGTTTCTCAAGGTCGGTCACTTTGGTGGCGCCATCAGCATCAAGCATTAAAAGTAGTTCACCGCGTGAGTGGAGCATACCCTGTTTAGCCATGCTTCCCAAAGCAAAAGGATTCAGTGTTTTGTTTGTAGTACAAAACCTAGGATACACAACATCAATGTTTTGCCAAAAGAATTATTCAGAATGACTCACTTTCCTTATGGCTTCTCCCTTTCCGTGGTTCCGCCCAAGAAGAACTACCCTGACATTTTCTACAGTGTATCTCTTGACAAAGTCAAACGCTACTCTTTTTGTACCATCAGCACTTCCATCATCAACAATAACCACCTATTCCAATATTGGTTGGTAAGAAATATGCAGTTTGCTAATCAGCAAATCGTAATATAACATCCTTTTGCATATAGGCATAATGATGAGATTGAAAAGCTAAAAGCAAAGGAAACCTAAACGACATTGCATAAATTAATCCTCCGAAACAAAAACATGAGATGATCAACAATCAACATCAGTTATTGAAAAAGTCAAGGACCAAAATATAGGCTTTAGTATCTAATATGATAAACACTCAACTTAAGATCTAGGGAGATTGAATTATTTCTTCAACACTGGTGATTAGGAGATGTAAAAACATTCAACCAGGATATAGATCTTTCTTTATGTAATCTAATCTGCATTACCTCCCAGATTAACGTTTTTATATTTACAAATCTGAACAAATTAGATAGGAACATATCATGATACAAGACATTGCCCCTAGACCTTTCACATAATAAATAAATATCATGTAGTACTATTAAGTACCTCGTATGAAAACGACTTGTCCTTTGCTGCACGTTCTTCAAGATAACTACAATTATCGATTCACGATTATTAGAAAACTTCTTGAAGATATACTGAAAACTTTCTGTAAAATAGCAATGTTATAAACAAATTACTTGCATAGTTTTTAATAGAAAATCATACTCAGATTCCGAATACATATTATAGGATTAGACAGGGAATTATTTGCCTAAAAAAAACTTTTATGAATCTGGTCGATTACAGTAGACTTCATAAGATAGATTCTAAGAAATTGAACTGCAATCACTTTGAGAATAATTTAAGAGGGAGATGCAATCAATTTTCTGTAAGAAAAAAGATATTGCCAGTAATCATTCTTTTCGTCATCTGACAGGATTACAATTAATTTTTCTCTCAGAGATATGTTCTAATGGGCTATTACTTCCAACATAATATAGCATATGAGGTAAAGAGCTAGATCATGAGAGCTACTATGATGATGCAGAAGCACTTTCACTGGACCAGATCATGTTCCACAAAAAAATGATGAATTAAAAGTACAATATGTAACTAATTCACAGAATGGCACTAAAAATAATAGAAGAACTGCCACCGAATGCTACGTCCAGTTAAATTTGATTCTAATATACTATTGCTAAGAACCAAATCATATTGTAAATGCATACAAATTTAGAAAATCAAAGGATTGGATATGAATATGATTACTTCATGGTTTCATCGAGAGCCCCTGGAAGCCTGTGCTCTTCGTTGTATGCTGGAATTATCAAAGATATGTACTTTTCAGCAGGATCAAGGATATGAGGACAAGGCACCTAGCTCACAACAGAAATCCAATCAAAAAAATGCGTGCATGTAAACTGCAGGCAGACAAAGGCTTTCAAAAGACTTGAAATTTTTTACCAAGCTTCAACCATTTGAATTAAAATTTTCAAACGTTAAATCCATGCAGTATCAAATACCAAACTACCTCCAAATTAATAATTCGCATCCCTTTAAGCAATTATCAAATTCAAATAAAGATTGTGCTACAGAATATCATCAGAAAACCACTTCAACGTTAAACTAAACACAGAAAACAGTCAATTGTACAGCATGGGAACGAAGATCAGAGTGAATAATATCATATCCCACTATCTGCAACAAAACTGAATATTGAACTCATACCGGTTTCAATGAATTGGGATCCTCGAAGACTGGCGACGCCTCAACGTGGCACCTAAAAGAAAAAATAAATAAAATTGCAAGAAGAAAATTTGAGAAAATTCAAGACTAATTGAGAGTCTGAATCGTACTTGTGACTGTACGTTCTGCTGTATGAGGCGAAAACAATGGCCGCCAACAATCCAAACGCAAAAACTGAGGCCACGATCGATAGGGATTCAAACAACGCCCAAATGAATCCCATTTCTCTTCGCAATCAGAAATTCAAAAAAATAAAAAAAAAACCCAATTAACGATTGATTCTCCAAAATCCGCTGCAATCTTTCCCAAAAGATCGGGAATTCAACTGGAATACAGTAATAAATCGATCTGCCAGTTTAGGTAAGTCGTAGAGTTCAAGGCTCGCGCCTAGGGTTTGAAAGATATCATTCCATTTTTTAATTTAAATTTTAGTATAATTTAATATGTAATTTAATGGAAAAAATAAGTTTTGAAGAATTGCTGATATCAGTATACTTTCTTAGTCAACTACTTATCAACTTGTTCGTCGCTTGCTTTGCTATGGGTGCCGTAGTTCTACAAGAAATAATAAATTTGTGTAAAAATAATATGAAAGTAAGTAATTGAATTCTCAAAAAAAAAAAAAAAAGTATGAAATAGTAATTTGTTATAAGTAAGCTCCCTCAAAAAAATAAATTGTTATAAGTAAGCACTAATGCCATAAGATTCGATTAATCGGCTTAGAAACCTAGTCATATGTAATATATTTTGCAAGAAATTTTATAATCACTATATACATTAGTAGAGTATTCTTCAAGGTTAACTCAAAAAGGTTTACTCTTCAATATTTTTTTACTTTATTCATAATAGAATTTCTCACCTTTTTTTTATTAAAATTTTTTTATTAAAAAAAGGAGAATTTCTCACATCGTCTTATCTTCAATGTCTTTTTTAGTTGGGGGACTCTAGGAAGGGAAATAGAGAGACCCAAGATCTCTGTCGACACAAAAGATAGGTATTTTTTGGAATTTCTTGCACATTTAAATTCTTCATTGTCAATTTATGATCAATTTTCGGTTTAATTTTTTTCTTACTCCGAAGATCTACCTATCAAAATTCTGACTCGTTAATGCAATGTTAACAATTCAGAATTTCAAGTAATTTTCGAATATTTGTTCCATAATCCTCAACTGCTATAGAATCACATAAGTGATGAATTAATTTAAAAAGTCTCAATTATAGAAAAGTTGAAATAAGACAAGTCCCGGTTAAAATTGAGGCGACGCAGTCCGGATGGACTATGGAGCGCTTGGAGGTATATTAAAGAGCATTCTCTCTCTCTCTCTCTCTCTCTCTCCAACATCGAAAGCTATCCTAAACCTTTGTATGGAGAAATGACATTCACATAATAATCAATTTCCATAATCATCAACGAATCGCGTATAAAGACTAAAAATGAGTTTTATTGATGCAACTATTATAAAATTATAAGAATCCGTAATGAAGGAAACAGTAATAATATGCTACCGAGAGGAGAGACTTCCGCATAGTGATTTGTACGCATTCACGCAGTGCTTAAATTTCTCTTCAGCAGCTGCCTGCAAAATCAACAATCAAAACTTAAGCCATTCAATTCTAAAACCCTAGTACCAGAATTTAACTCGAAACGATAAAACACATTTCGCATCAGCATGCCTCGAGGCCGTGGAAATACGTACTAGTTCTCAATAAACAAACTCAACATCAAGCTGCATCATCATGTAGGCAGAAATAACAGTAGAGTGGGTGAGGTGAACGAAAAAGAAGAAACTTACTCGTGAAGAACCTTGATGCCTATCAGGATGCCATTTCAAGGCAGACGCGCGAAAGCTGCATAAAAAGGTAATTGTCATAACCTCTTGTAATAATACAGAGTTTAGTTGCACCAACACACACGTGTGATGCCTCATAAATGCAATACAATTAGAGTGCTTACGCAGCCTTGACGTCTTCGATTTTCAAAGGACCGGTTGTTGGCAAACCAAGGCTTTTCCGATCAGCATATGTTCCTAGAGTGAAAGACTGAGACTCTGTCCTACTTCTAGCCTCCTGTTCGCTGAATCTACCGTTACTCCAGTAAGGTTTTTCTGTCCACTCAGATCTCTGCTCCCAGTGTCTGAAGTTCCAGCTGGAGGTGTTCCCAAATGCAGAAAAAAATTCTTTTGCAGGGTCGTCGTCGTGATCATCATATGGATTTTCTCTCCGATGCTTCCCTATACATAGAAAACATGTAATCAGAATTCTATGGGAAAAGAATTAGAAGAGGGAAAGATAAAACAACATAACATACAATCAGATGTAGACCAATAATCCCAAGAGCATGAAGCAGAGAAACAAGTGTTCCGCTGATAGAGTCCAGTTATTTAATTTATTTAAGAATTAAGATGCTTATTTGGATGAGCACAACAAAGAAACAACATCAATGAACGTGGTGTTGAAGTCAAGGCAATAGTAAAAACGGTGATTACAGGGCAAGGAGATCCATCAAACAGGGGAAACAGGCCCGCTAATACAAGAAGAACTTCAAGAGATGGAACTTACGTTTCAACTTCCTGTGGGCTGCTCTCTTAGAATGATGAGCAGGCTTTATTCGAGATTTCTTGTTTAGCCGATCTGTATAGTCTGCCGCTATCTTTGAACATAAGACAATGAAAGGATTAGACGAGCATTAACCAGTAACCCAACATGGAAAAAAAAGAGAGAAATAAATAAAATGCAATATTAACAAAGGGGTTAATGACAAAACTTGAACAGCAACTGACTTTAAATAGTAAACAAAAGAGGTGAAGAGTAGACAGGAGACTGAATTCAAACACTTTGTGCTTATTAGGCAATTTGGAGTTAGGATCAAATCAAAACTGTATGCAAAACATAAATGGTACATATCTAGATCTGCACATACAAAAGTAACCTCATGTAGATCTCCACACACTTAAAACATGTATTTATAATTAATACACATATAGCACCATAAAATATAATTTTATATGAGGCCAGCCACGTATTCAAGTATATGTGACTGATAAGACGCCATACCTCATGTCCTGATGTTGAACACCCCCCATTGTAGAGAATGCTATTAAGAGCTTTCTTCGTGTCAGATCGCTTCTTCCGTACTGAGTATTTTATATGAGCCTGAAAGAAAAGTGCAGTAAATTCAATCTCAATGCATAACAAAACACTTGTGAGTTGATAAAAGGCATTCATCAATTACAATCTGAATCAAAGAACCTTACTTCCCCTGAGATCAACAGGATGAATTCAAGTAATTACTTAACCCGTTAGGTATGAAGAAGGCTTGTGAAGACAAAAAATGCTGAGGTTAGGAGCATAGAGAAAACTCCAGTCTCCAGCAAAGTGTCAGAGATTATGAGGGAGGAGGTTGAGAGAAAGGCGGAGATGTGATTTAACGAGGAAGAACCACAAGTTTTAGAATGGACATATAAAAACTCTGCGCCTCTAAATGCACCATTGCCTGTACCCCACCCCCACCTCTAATCCCTAGGCTATTCTCGCCATTAGAGTTTTTAGTAACTAATAAGTTTTATAGCTGAAAATTAATCATTAGAAAACCATGACTCATGGAGCAGTTGATTCCTTTTTCCCAAATTTAAGATTGACATCCTGGATAGTGTTGCCAAGGTGTCAAGCTAATGGGTTGCAAGATGAAACTCTTTTAGCTAGTGACAGAGAGAACTTAACTTACAAATGATACAACTTTATTGAATCAATTTACATTGTGTATAGGGCAGTGACTGTAGAAGCATTAATTTGTAAGAAAGGCCAGATGTTCCGCAATTCTCCAAAGATGTTCTATTTAGTGAAGAAATCTACTAGAAGCAAATCATTGCCATATTGAAATTCAAGATCTTAGAAAGATTGAATATGTAGGAGCAAGAATGAGCATTTCAAGAAAAATAAAAATAAAAATTATATATTTATGAGATGGCATTGAGTCGAGCAAATTGGTATTCAATTACAGTCATGAAATGAAAAACTTAAAAGACAAGGGTGGTGACAGTCGCATCATGATCATTAGAAAATATAAAATTCAGAAATGCTATCAAAGAAAAGAGAGTGGTGCGGTTTGCTTTATGTAGCTGTCCTTATATACGCATTGCAAAATGTCTTAACTGAGTTTGGTGTCATTCAACAACTTACTTAAAACCAAAGTTGAACAGTATTTGACACAATAATCTTTAACAAGAAATTAAGGTAACTTCTCCACCTTGGATGGTTTTTGATCTCTTGTTACACCCTGCACAATATTCCGACTGTCAGAAATCAGAACACTATATTTCAGTAAAAACACAGCTAAAGAGATCAACTAGAAAAAAACTATTTCCAGAAAAGTTCCAAACACGAACTGTGATTTGAAGGATGGTAATTGAGAAAAACTGGACAATTGTTTGTCCATAAACTGGAAAGATTATAAGGACTAAGCACTACGCAGCATAGTCATTCCTAGACTGTGAAAATCAGACAATAAATGAAACAAAACCCAGAAAGTGAAAGCAAGAATCTTACAGAATTAAAATTATTTTTCCATTTGTCGAAGAAAGCATCAGTTGAATGCAATGGAGCCAAATGGGTAGCTACTACTCCTAGTCTTGCCGATTGAGTGACAGTGTTGTTGAGTATCAATAGGTTTCGCCATCTCTGTAAAATTTGCATGATATAATCCTGTGATTCCTGAGGATAAGGATAAATTAGCAACAAGAATTTGACACTGTCAAAACAGACCGTCAGTGCTGGGCAGGTTCATTAATGCCTATTGTTTTGGCGATTCCCAACCCGAGCCCGTCCCTGAATGCTGGTTGGTGGGCCGGCCTGAGGGCCTTCGCCTCCCACCCCCCTTTTATTATACAAAAAATTTAATCGCTTAAAATGAAACTGGATTTATCTAAGCTCATACTATGAATCCAATTCATAGAGTCCGTCTTCTGAATCCTCTCTCAGCTCAAAACCAATGCACCCAAAAAAAAAGCAGGGAAGAACTGGATTAAATGAGAGTCGAATCGCGCGAAACTGGATTAAGTGCGAGTAATATGATATTACAATCATTTCTGAATCTTGCTACGTGCTTTAATTTGTTCCTTTTCTTCCTCTTCTTTCTTTCAAATGCGTCCTATTTTACACTTTTTTCTCTCACACATAATCCCCTAGCGTAACAGTAAAAGAGAACACGTTTCGTACATAAATGTTATTTTTAGTTTAGTGGTGTTGTAGTTGATGACATAATTAGACATGTAATTACTCTCTACTTGCTTTAGATTTTCAATTTGAACGATCAAAAATGGATCTTCAGATGAAAAGTTCTTTCTTCCTCCAGAATTTATCAGCTAGTAATTGTAGAATTCAGCAATTATACAAAATCCGAGAAGCGATAATGTACCAACCTGAGAAACTCGCCGACGCCGCGAATATAAACGCCGCCTTCCGTAACCGTGCTGTCGTGAGACGCCGAGCGCCGGACGCCGCGAATTGGTGGAGTGGAGGCTCGGCGCGTGGGAAAGGCTTTGGGAATATATTGATATGGGGGGCGGCGAGTCATCAGAAATTGTGATTTGGGAATTCAAAAATTAAATAAATCAAAATCATTAAAAATAAAATTAAAAAGAAGTATTTATAAATTAGTAATCTTTTTTTTAAATATCAACCTTTTTTTAGAATAATCGTGTTGATAACGTATTATAAACTAGAAAGTATTATAAACGTGTTTATAACGTATTACTCTCTCCGTCCCAATAGCAAGGTCTCACTTGCTTTGGGCACGGTTATTAAGAAATAAGAGTAAAAGGAGAAAAAATGGAGCTTTTGAAGAGTTAATTATTTCCTTTTTTTGGAATGAGACCTTGCTATTGAGACAGACAAAAAAGGAAAGCGAGACTTTGCTATTGGGACGGAGGGAGTATAAACTAAAGAGGACAGAAAGAATATAGCGGAGAACGTATTATAAACTAGAGAGAAAAGAGAGAATATAACGGAGAATAAGAATTCCCACAGACTTATATGTTGACCAAAGGTCTCTCTATTTATTATAGTGGAGAATAAGAATTTTGTATATTCAAGTGTATCGAAGTGTACAATATGTAGACAAAAAACTCTATTTATAATGACACATAGTTAGAATTTTAGAATGGATAACTAAAATTAGAGTTTTAGGGTAGATGACTTTGTCAACCCTCATATAATGTGTATGTAGAGGTGTCAAAAAAAGGCATGGGCCGGCCCGATTTTGGGCCGGGCTCGCACTACAATTACAAGCCCGACCATTTTTCGGGTCGGGTCGGCCCGGACAGAAATGGGTAAAAATCCAATGGGCTCAGACCGGCCGAAAAAATTACACTACAAAATGGTTTTCCGGGCCGGATTGGGTTCAACTTTTTCAGGCCTGGAGAATTTTCGGACCGGGGCGGCCCGGCCCGGAATTTTGACAGCTCTATGTATATGTATAACTGTATAAGATATTTATAACAAATTCCAAGATTTTATCAGCACCAATAAAGAAAAAGAAAAAAGACCTAAGCCGATTTTACATATACGAAAAAAAGGAAAAAAGAGAGGAAAAAGCGCCGACTAATAATAGCACTTTAAACAGGCTGCTTTTCCCCGCTGCCTCGTATATATATATGTACACATATATAAATACGTATTTATAATTTTTCTGCAGCCCTTCTCCCCCAATTTCCCTTCTTCTCCATTTCAATTTCTTAAAATCCACATTTTATTTTTTTCAATTTTATATTTGTCGATGGCTTCACCTTCTCAAGGTAGTCTCCTCCTTCAGAAGCAGCTTAAAGGTAATCTAATTGATGATTATTTTGTTGTTTTCACGATTTTCTGTCGGTGAATGGGTTTTATCTTTCTTAGGGTTTGGGTTAAATCTTGTGGGTTTTAATGATCTATGGTTTTCATGCGCAGATCTGTGCAAAAACCCCGTGGACGGATTTTCGGCCGGATTGTTGGACGAGAGCAATCTGTTTGAATGGAGTGTTACAATAATTGGGCCTCCCGATACTCTTTAGTGAGTATCTCGCCTTGTTAATATGTTTTCAATCTTGTGAATATATGTTTCTGTAATTGCGATGAGGGTTAATTCGATTGTAATATGTTCCTGTGTAGTTTGTTTCTAGCTTGATTACTTTTGTGTTGGATATCTTGTTGTGACTGTTGTGTTCTGTCCTATTTTCTTTTTTGGAGTCAAACTCGAATAATCTTCTATATTGTGTGAGTGCTGGTGGCATCAAGGGGTAGTTTATGCAAATTAGGCAATCTAAAATGGTTTGTGGCATAATAAATCCTGATTGTGGATTACATTATACGATTAGTAGGTCTTGTGGCAATGGGACATAGTCCAGTGGAATTCACAGCTCGGTAAATCCTTCTCATATTGTTATCTAAATTCAGATTTTACGTTTATCTGTTTGGAACACCAAAATTTGCCACTTTAGGTTTATGATAATATTGACGCGTGGGCACATGTAAATTGCTCTAATTGGTATTTTATAGATTCAATTATTGTCTAAATATTTAACATCTGCAAAGGTTTGAACTAGATGCCTATATAGAAATAGATTACAAAACCTGTAAATACAAATATTTGGTTCGGCAGATTGGTGCGGGGATACCATAATTTCTAGAGTAAATCTTTAGCCTACTATAAAATGATTAATGCCTATGTAAAATAGTAAAAGTTGATGAACAGTATCATAATTATGTACTAATGGCTTTCGGTTAGCATATACCAGTATATTACAGAGTGTTTAGTGTGAGTTCCCCATTGCTTAGAAATAAGTCTGGTTTTCATAAATAGAAATTATTTGCTTAGACATGTTGGCTATCTGGTACTTAAAGCTGCTTGAATGGATATATATATTATTGGATAACAAATATAAGTCTAAAGTTAACTATGAAGCTCTATTGAAATTATATGCTATTATAAATAATTTTTCCATGGTTTTTATATTACTATTACTTGATGTCACATGCATAGAAACTGTCCAGTTACTACTATGATATTAATAATGCAGGTCTTCCCTCATCTTTTTAAAGAATTATGTCAAATAAAGATACTCTTGTTAATTGTCTTCAACATTATATCTTTGTGAATTCAATTATTATAATATGAAAAGAGTCTAAAAAGGTCTTGCATATTTAAGATTGAAATGGGTTGGTTTTTTGCTAGAATTTGGGAACTACATAATGGCCAAATGTTTCAAATGATGAATCCATGGGATAAATTCTTAACGTTGCAAGTATATGTAAGAGTGGTCTATTTTGGCTTAAGATATTAATTTTTTCCTTGAGGGGGAATATCTTTTGGTAAATCAGCAGTTCCTTCTGTAGCTTCTCATTTTATTTGTGCATTCTTACAATGGGCGATGGTTGGCAACATTTCACACTTGAATGAGTTTTTATTCTTATTGGTTTTAAAATCGTGATGCAGTGAAGGAGGTTTCTTCAATGCTATAATGAGCTTCCCATCAGATTACCCAAACAGTCCTCCAACAGTAAGATTTACCTCAGAAGTCTGGCATCCCAATGGTTTGTACTCTTACTCATAAATCATCATTCGCTAGCTTGGTAGGTTTAGTGTTAAACCTTTTCATTGGATTGATTTTGGAATAATGTGAGGTGCAGTTTACCCTGATGGAAAGGTTTGCATTTCAATTCTTCACCCCCCTGGCGATGATCCAAACGGCTATGAGCTTGCTAGTGAGCGATGGTCACCTGTCCACACGGTATGATCATCAATAAGTTTAGTTTGTCATATATTCTGTTACACGAGTAGTAATTCTAGTTTAAATTTGTATTACTGAGGGAAATCTATTAATGTCTTAAACCTGTAGACCCCATTTTGTTCTACTTCAGCCCTAAACAAATATGTAAATTAAGAAGTTTAGAGTATCTAGGGAGATTTGTCGTAAAGTTAACCTATTCAGAGTTTTTTGGTTGTCTTGTGTTGCGCATAACTGTTGCAACATTCTTTGATATCTTGAACAATTTTGGCATCAAGGTTCAGAAAACTGGGCTTCTAAGACTATTCTGGTATTGTTCCTTTTGGGCATATTTTCTCAAATATGTTTAGAACGTAGACGGAGAGAATATTTGAGAGAGAATAAGAGTCAGTCTGAGTAAGGAAGGTAATTTTCCAAGTAGTTTTCATCAGCATAAAAGAACAAATGACAATTATTCTGAAGTCATATTTTTGTTGTTGGTTACCTAGACATTTGGGGGTTCAATCTACGATGAAAGTTTAATTGGTAAATGGAAAGGATTGTGTTGGCAAATCTCTATCATTTGCTTAGTTTTGTCGATGGATTGCTAATTTGGCCATGCTCTCTTCATTGCTTAGAAAATGCTGTTCCATTGTATGAAGGTACTTTATCATAAAGACTACTCAGAAATTGATGGTATGAGTTTGGAAGAGGGAATATTTGATGGTGTTGCTGTGATATTAAATATTTGAAAATCCTCACTTCTACCAATTTTGCTTCAAGTCATAATTTTGAATGCGATAATTTGATTTTGACCGAGACAGGTACTTGTTACATATGAGCTATTTTAATGTGCAAGAATAGTTAGTGGCGAGCTGCTGTTGTTATTCTGCAAGTATTAATTAAACAAATGGACTCACTGCAATGAGTTTCAAGTTTCAACAGGCCAGTTCTGACCAATTTATTTGCTAATCCTTTAGCTTGCTGACTGGACCTTTTGAAGCATGATTCATGAGATTATGGATAAGCGTGTAAAATGCTTCGTCTTAGAGTTGTCTTTTGGGAGTTTTGAAGCATGCCATCTGTAAATGTTTGTTTGTCAATTAGTTGGAACTCAAGTGTAGATTTTGCACCTTAAAAAAGACATGCTTTCTTGGAATCTGAAGGTGGATATGGACTTGTTTTTATGTGTGCGTGTGCAAGCGTGGAACGATGCAAGTTTCTGATGCTTTCTCGTGCACATTCTGTAGTCTGTCATAAATCACAATTGCTATAAAGTATTCCCCTGCTCTATAGTACTTTTGTCATTGCAGTGCATGCAATTCCATTCTAAAGCATATGTTTATCCAAATATTTTATTTTTCAGGTGGAGAGTATAGTTCTTAGCATCATATCAATGCTTTCAAGCCCTAATGATGAGTCTCCTGCTAATGTTGAAGCTGCTGTAAGTGCAAATGCGTTCTTTGCTCATTCTGTTAATTGATTTTCTTGAGCATGCTGATCTTCCACTCCTCTCCCTGTGTCTCTCTCTCACACACAAAAACACTTGATTTTCTCTGCCTATTACTTTAAAGAAAATCTTTTTCTTGTTTTCTTTTTCTTATTTATTTTCATAATTTTAGTAGCATGCTATTGAACTTGCAAATTTTGACTTTGTTAATTGCTGCATGCTTTGGTTAGAAGTGCATAGAAACTTTATGTCGTTGATAGAAAACCAGTCCAAGTGGACAAGATTTTGCTGTCACGTTTAGAAGTGAGTCTGTTTGAAGGCCTCTTTGAGTTGATAATTTGTACCAATTTCTCTTTATTTGGGTTGATTACTGCAGAAGGAATGGAGAGAACGAAGGGATGATTTCAAGAAGAAAGTTAGTCGTTGCGTAAGACGATCGCAGGAAATGCTGTAAGCAAAAACCCCAAATGCTGCTTCATGCTACGACCTGAAAAAAAAAGTTGGAAAAAAAAAACCTGGTGTCAACTGAAGAATGGGGCTTCCTTCCGTTCACCGACTTGTGCAAACAATTCAATTTTATAACGACCATGCCTTATCATCTCTTAATGGCTTCTTGTGTTTTGGCCTATTCCATTCAAGTTTGTTCAAGTAGAACCCATTCACAGTTGCACATGGACTTCATGAAATTCTATGGGAAATGTTTTTGACTGCTGGTGGTTGTCCAGTATTGGCCGGTCATAAGACTTTGTAATTATCGACGGCTACTCTTCTTTGCATCCTTTGGTTTGTTGCTGCATAGTGTGTAAATCGCATCATTCAACATTTACTTCTTTGTTGTGTACTGGACTACTTCTCTGCAAGGCACTTAGGCTCTTCTAATAGCATTGCTATCTATGCTTGAACCTTAGTTTATATGACTTGGGACATTATTAGCTTTTAGGTTGTCCGTATGGACGCCATGTGCTCGTCCCTGGTGACTTGGGTGTAAAAATCCTTTCGGTTTGAAAAGATTGCCTGATAATCTTCTAGTCTTAGTGCTGTGCTTGTCTCCCGTTGCTTGGTTGCCCGAGAATCCTCGTTGGGGAAAAAGTTGCTTGGAAAAGAAATGCATTCTTTGAAGTGGAGGTGATAAGTGAGTTGATATTATTTGTGGGGAGTTGATAGTATGGATGGTGCCCCAGTTGGGGTTGGTGGTTGGGTGGATTTGGTCAAATGTGAGACGATGGGTTTTATCGATTTGACACTTTATAATTATTCTATTCTTGAAATGATTTTCTTATAATGGTATTTCTATATGCATGTCAGTTTGAAATGGATTTTTGCTACTGTAAGATTTGTGTGTTGAAATTGGGACTATAATGTTACTTGTGCATTCATAAATAAAGTTTGAATACTTTCGAAGGTACATAGTATGATTTTCCTTTTTTTTTTTTTAATTGGCTGGTTATGTTTATTAACAGTTGTGATAGTTCGGGCTGTTTTCGTTCTCAGCTTATATCGAGTTTATAAATGCTTTTAAATGAAATTATTATTGGATTGATGAATATTTTGATGTGTTGGGTGTGTGTACTTTATTTTAAACTGTGATTATTAGAAATGAAACTATATTACGATAAAAATAAGAAATAGAATATTAAATTGATGATGGTAATATAAGTTTCGACAATAGTTTAGTCCCTATCTTGTGATTGAATAGAGAATTGATAGTGACAACAACTATGATTACTTTGAAACATATATATATATATATATATATATATATATTAAAAGGGCATGTATACACATTAAATTAAAAAAATAAAACACGACAAATTTATCTGAAACTTTATATCTTGTGGAATATTAGTCACATCGTATACAGATAATAAATACACAAAAATGATAAATCAATCAAGTCGAAAAAAAAAATGATAAATCAAATTGCCTAAGGGCGTTTACTTTGCGTGATAGCATAGATTGATAAAATATAGGATTGACTATATGAAGGATTAGATGATCAAATAAGTTCGAAAATAATCAATCCATCAAAGTAAACGGTGGATTAAGCTATACTATTTTTATCTATCTATCCTATCACCCAAAGTAAACACCCCTAAATGTATTTCTTCTTGTCGTGTTGACATCTTCCCAACCAATGTTGTGCGGAGCATGTGGGCAGAGATGCTCAATTTGGCATGGATTATTATCATTACTTTAAATTTTACAGAAATTGAGTAGTATGTGACATTTTTGTTTAAAGATTTGTTTTTGTATTCAATTGTAACAAAGAAAATAAAAAATTCAAATCTTTATTTTGTTAAGTTCAACTGTAAGTTTTCATATAACTTATACCTAACATGATTAGCGATCCAAGTTCGAATTCGGACAAAAGATCTGATTTCATCCTCAAAACTTTAACTACGTTAAATGAAGCTCAAACAAAACTTTCAACGATGATCTCATATCAAAATCTTTGCTTCGATTTTTAGGCACCAACATCATATTCCAAAGAAAGCAACCAAAAGCATATAAAGAAAAGAAAAGGCGCAAGTTCATAATATACAAGAATTATAATCTGAGCTTTGTTTAGACGGCAATTGATACAATAGACTCAATTCATCTAGCTTCCAAAAGCAGCACCACCATTACATATCTATCAGTTTCAGACAGCAGTTTCAGTAAGCTGTCTCACAATTCCTGGCACCTGATCTACCGAATCTACGAACCCCTCTGACGACCGACGAATAACATATAAATCATCATCAGCAACCAAGAAAAGTTAACATACCTCATGTTCTGAAATTTAGGGATGCAGTTGTTGCAGAAATCCACAAGGTTTCCAAGAACAAGAGGTGATTGCTCCAGTTAGTTTCGCCGTTTCAGGTGATTTCTTCATTTCAGCAAAATGTATATGCATCATCAGAGTGCATAAATCCTGTCAATATCAGAATTAGAAAACTCAGAGTGATGCCATGAGTTTGAGCCACTCCGAGCATGTTTCTCTCTCTTCCTCATCGACCTCATCCTCTTCGACCTGACCACATAATAAGTCATGGTCCCAAGAACTCCGGCCATTATCACTCCTCCAACAAGTGTGACCAATATTGCAGCCCACTGATGCTTACGCCCGACCACAATGTAAGAAGACGCCATAAATGCCACAGAAGTACAGACGGAAGCCAGCCACATCAGCTTGTTGATAACCTCAACTACGCGTCTTTCAGCTTTTGTCTCACCTCTGACCAACGTGATCTGAACTACGACAACAGCTAGGGATGTGAAGAGTGCAATAGCGTTGAAGATGAAGAATATCTTGAACGAAGCACTACTGACTACCACAGCCTTTCCATGATTGTCATCTCCACCTGGCACAGTGAAGATGGCTGCAAAGGCAACAGTTGCAAAGAGGACAGCAACCACGGTGACTGAGTTGGTGGCGTTGTTGATACCTTCTCGATGGAGTTTCCTCAGCTCCTTGGCGATGCCATGGACATTTTTATTTGTTCTCTTTGTTTGTTCAAGCTGAATGTGGACATCGTTTTTTATTTGAGTCACAGTTTTCCGCAGCTCGTCTCTTGGTTGATTCAATTCATTAGCTCTAACAGCACCATAATGACAAAGACACTCCTTTATCTCAGATGATTCTTCAGATAGTGGAAGATCTTCTGCAATGTCAAGAGATGTTTTGCCATCTCGGTTCAGTGCATTCACGTTGGTGTCAGGCAGGCGTAATAACAAATTAACAATCTGCAAGGAACAAAATATCAGCAAATGTAATAGTAGATTGAGAAAAGGTAATAGAAGACACAAAAACTACCTTTGCTCTCTTTTTCCTCGTAGCTATATGTAAAGCAGTATGACCAAACTTGTCAGGAAGCATCACTATAGCTGCATCAGCATCTAACAGTAATTTAACAACCTCTGAGTTAACCCCTTTAACGGCCATATGCAGTGCCGTCTGCCCCTTTTTGTCTGTCCTCCTAGCTAACTGTGGATCTTTGTCAAGCAACAACTTGACAATGTCCACATGTCCTTGTCTAGCAGCCAAGTGCAGTGGATTTTTTCCATTTGATCTAGAAATTTCTAGCAAGCTGCCGTCCTTCGATAGGAGTTCATTAACTACAGCACTATGTCCTCTAGTAGCTGCGGTTATAAGAGGAGTTGCATTTGACGGACCGATTGTTTTACTTAAGCCTGGGTCGTGATCCAACAGCACTTGGACGATTGCTACAATATAAAAAAACATTGGTCAGCCACATCAAAACACACACACACATATTATGGTCTGCTTCATATTAAGATTAATACTGGCAAAAGATCAGATTTGGGGGAAAAAAAATGAAAATATACGGATTGATCCAAAATTAGATAATCACCATGGTGTCCTTGACTTGCAGCTATATGCAGAGGATCGAACAATGACCTATTCTTCTTAGTGAGTGTTTCCTTGTTTGCATACTTGAGCAGCTCTTTCACCACATCAATATGCCCTTTCTCTGCTGCAGTAAACAATGCCGTCTCTCCCAACTCATTAGCCTCGTTTACAAGTGATGCCCTGATCTCTGCAACCTCCTGGTCAAAATCTGAATCACTCAAACTCCCTACCATTTGAGAATTGATATCTTCAAGTATCTGCTTCACAGCAGCAAGATCACCCCTTTGAGCTGCCAAATGCAGCTCCGTATCGTTGTGGCGGCCAGTCACCTGTTTCACATACTTCTTTCTCCCAGCTTGATCGATTCGCTTACCTGAATTTGACAGAACAAGAGCAGGGGCAGTAGACGAGGATGGAGATGGTGCGGGGGATGGCTCTGCCAAAGGATTATGGCTTTGCTTTGGGCTAACCAACACTTTCTCTAAATCTCCTTCTGCAGCTGCAAGATCCAGTTTATTCATTACACCACTATCAAATATATTTTCCCAGATATTATAACGACTGAAAATTCACAAATTCTTGTACATCTCAGTATTCAGCACAACAAATCTATTGGAAAATTGGGGTATTAATTTTTGAACCCCTTTCATATCATATCTTCTTTAAACAGAAATATATTAAAGAAATATACAGGATTAGTCATCAAACACAACCAAAACTAAGCATATCAATTACATCTTTTCCGAATTTTCCATATTAGCAACTTCCATCCCTATATCAAACTCAGAAAACAAGAACTCCACCACACACACACAAACACACGAACACTCACACGAATTCTTTAATACTATAAAAGTAATATAGGCCAATCCAACACACACTTTGATGGATTGAATAATTTTGAGCTCGTTTGATCATGTAGTCATTCTAATCGACCGTATCAATTTTCAATCTATCTATCACCAAAGTAAACGCCTCCCAAATGGATACAGTGATACACTGCAAAATTCAGCATTTATACATTTCCACGCACCTGTAGTTAAGTAGCTGAAAGCTATCGTTCATCTAAGAAGTTAAAAACCCTTAATTTTCCGTGAAAGATCCAAGCTCGAATTCAAATAAATTTTCGATATCATCAGAAGTTACTCGTAATCTTTTCATCAAATTAAGTTTACAAAGAACATCATCTCACCAACCCACAAGAATTATGAAAAGAATTCTAAATCTTGAGGCAAGTTGCCCAGAAAAAAAAGCTTTGAAGAAGATGTAGAGAAATAACCATTTGAGATGGGTAAAGCAAAAGCAAAAGCAAAATCAAAATAGCAGGTAGCATACCCTCTTTGACGTGCGAAGACATGATCGTTGCAAGTCAAGCCAGAGATGACCGAGAGCCTGAGTAATTTGTGAGGAAATTTTAGTGAAGGCGCAAATTGGAAGAGGAAAGTGGGTGATGAGGAAGAAAGGTAGAAAAGGTGGGAGCTACACGACAGTAGACACGAAAGTGTAGGGAAGCCGCCCCAGAGAGAGAGAGAGAGAGAGGAGAGAGAGAGAGTGTGTGAGTTTGTGTGTGTGTGTGTTTTGTTAATAATAATACTAGTACTACATTATAGCCATTTGTTGTTTCAATTTCAATATTTAATAGCATGGAATGTTTTGTTTGGATTGTTGGATTCTTAGATGGGCTCAAAATCAAATTAAGCATTCATTATTCTATATTCATAGCAGTTTTAGTTTGTTTTTTTTTTAAACATTGTCTTAGTTTGATTTGATGAATATTATCTATATTATTTAAAGAGTTCATGCAGGAAAATAACCAATTTTAAAAGATAAAGCTGAATTTATAATCATTAATCCTTAAAAGATAAATAATAACCCGAATTACCAAAGTATCATTCATACACGATGCATACATGATATGCATGAATACATGATTCATACATAATATACATGAATACATACATGACATACATAATTACATACATAAATACATGTGTATATACATGAAAATTTAAATTCATACATGTATATGTGTATGAGCGTGATTTTGTGTGTGTGCGTGTGCAGTGTGTGTGTGTGTTGTGTGTGTGTGCGCGCGAATGTGTGTGCAGTGTGCATGTGTGTGTTTGTGTGTGTGTGTTAGAAAGAGAGTTGATTTGTGTGTGGTGTATGCTAATCTGTATGATTATCATGTATGATGATAAAGTAAGGATAAGATTGCAATTTTGTAGAAATTTTGGTTAATATTTATCTTTTAAAGATTAATGAACAAAATTTATTTTTACTTTATTAGAATAAATATTGGCAAAAACTCTTGTACATCATGATGTACCATACATCCGGTTCAACCCGACCCACCGACCCGCCTGACTCGCCCGGTCAACGTTGACCGGTCAATGGTCAACGTTGACCGGGTTGACTTTTTATTTTTTTAAATTTTTTTTTAAAATTTTTTTTAAGAGTCGAGCGAGGGGAGCCGAAGGCCTCGGAGCGAGCTAAAAAATATTAATGTTGCCACAATCATTATCTATAAATTAAAAATCGGAGCCGAAGGCGGAGAGGGAAAAAAAACGTAAAAGTCAACGGTCAAAAGTTGACCAGAGCGGGCGGGTCGCGGGTCAGGTCGGGTCGGGTTGATGTATGGTACATCATGTTGCACATGAGTGCAACTCATAAATATTTTAACTTCTGGCTTTATTTAAACTCTTTAATGATAATCAAATTTTGTTTAGCAAATGTACAAGTTGGTGTTGGGGATTGGGCCATTGGGGAAGGGGCGGTCAATGGGTTGACTGTCTGTTCTTCACCGTTATTCTTTTATATTACTACGCAATTATCTATTTTTGTTTAATCTAGTACTTCCTCCGTCCCATTAGATTTGTTTGATTTCTTTTGGGCACGAGTATTAAAGAGAAAAGAATTAGGGATATAAGGTGTGTTAGTGGAGTATTAAATAGTTAATAGGGTACAAAAAATCAAATAAAATGGGTAGAGAGAGAGAGTGAATAGTAGGTGGATAGAGTTTTAGGTTGAAATGTGTAAAGTGAGTCTGATTAACAAACTAATTGGACCCTAATTATTTCCAAAAAAGGAAACAGGACAAGAGTAACGGGACAACCCAAAAAGGAATACAAGACAAGAGTAACGGGACAAAGGGAGTAGTATTAACCAAAGTCGGTAATAAAATGAAAATTAATTCATAAAAATGGGAGTTGGGTAAACCGAAACATGTAACACGTTTCATCAAATAATATGAAGAAACACGTTAATATATACTCCCTCCGTCCCACAATAAGTGGTCACATTTCCTTATTGGAGACTGTCTCATCATAAGTGGCCACTTTCCTAATATGGAAACACCCACTCTCACACAAAAGATGTGGTTCCACCACTGTCTATCTTTTTACCCTTTAAACACTCTTCTCCTAAATACTCGTGCCCAAAAAAAAGTAGCCACTTATTGTGGGACGGAGGGGGTATATATCTGTACAATTAAAACCGTAGAGAACGATCAAGAAATATTAAAATCATACAAGTTCATAAAATATAATTATTGAAAGTTGAAAACGAAATAAAGTCTAATATATTCAATTATTTAGTATATGTAAAAGCTTTTAAAAGACCAAATTACGTAAAGGTGGTGTCCAAAGAGTAGGTGGTCGATGAGGATAGAAAGGGTGTTAAAGAGTTTAATTAAGAAAAAAAAAATTATAATACTGTACTTGCTTTATCATTTTATTTATACTTTCAGTTTTACCCAATATTGTACTTGTTTTTTTCACTGATTTTTCTTCTTCTTCCACGTATTTAAAGTTTTTATGATTTTTTTGCTGATCGTGGTTGAGTTTTACACATGCATAACGTTTATAGTAGCTTTTTTCAAAGTTTTTATGACAAATTCTACATAAGTACCATCGAGCTTTCTATGAATATAATTTCTCTTTATCCCCATAATTTTGTCCTTTGGTAAAATACTATACTACTAGGGCTCGTTCGAGACATTATTAACTACTAGTGAGCCCGTTAACATGAGAAAAAAAAAAGAGAGAGATATATAACCATTTTAAAAAAAAATTAGAGGTGAAATTTGAAATAGTCATTTAAGATAGTAACAGAATAATTCTGTCAATGAACTTAGTTTCAATAAATTATAGCCAAATTTTCAATTTCGGACTAATTTGCCCTGGACAAATTTCGGACCATTCGTATCAACGCTAGTACGAAATCAACATATTCGTACTAGATTACCACAGAATCGCGGCGCGTGCTCTTGATATGCTAGTATGAAATACACTCGTTTGTACCAATACACTCGTTTGTACCAATGTACCTCGGCAGTCGCATCAACTTCTTGATAATGCTAGTATGAAATCAACATATTATTACCATTTGTTGGTACGATTGGTACTAAATCAAAAAGTAAAGGCAATATAAGAATTTTGCATCAAAGTTAGAAAAAATTATACAAACTAAATTGTTTTTACCAAAATTTATATAAATTAAATTCCTTAACAAAATTTTGATTTTACTATCTTAAGTGACTAAATCACCTATTAACTCAAAAAAATACTTTGTAATGCTATCCATCAGCTATTACTTAACGTTTAGGTCTTTTTTTTACGCAACAAAATACGTTAAGCAATATTGATAATGAAAAGTAAATAAAATCAAGCAATTTAACTTTTGTGTAAAGAACAGGTGAGAAATAAGGCCTGTTCGTCATTTTAACATAAATGAAATCTAAAGCTGGTTTTTTCCTTCAAATACTCAAACCTTCCTTTCCAAATTTTCATAATTTCTTATAAAGGCCACCAAAATTTATACTACTCCATGTCTTCCTTTTCTTTTTGAGCAGTTTCATTTAAATTGTTATGTTAAAAAGAAACTAATTAACCCTTCAAAAGTGATGAGACCTACCAATTTTCTCTCTTTTTACTCTTCTTCTTAATAACCGTACCGAACAGTAACGTGATAAAATGAGTGGGTCGAAAGGAGTATTAAACAACTCCCCCACAATTCAAGAATTTAATATTTTTGAAGTATGCCTATTTTTTTTTTGTCGAAAAGGGGCCCATGGCCCAATATATACTGGAGGGTCCATGGTCCAAGCCCATGTTGTCTGTATAACAAGAAGTCAAAATTAGACGACTGCATTTGCTAGTGGGGTACGATGTTGAAGTCACATACATAGTATCCCCCACTCTTTTTTAAGGCTAATCCCGTCATTCAAATTGCATAATATGCGATAACCTAAAAATCACATATAATAAAAAAGTTTGGTACACACTTAATTTATTAATAATAATAAGATTTGACGTGATACGAAAATACATACAAAAATATATTATGATAATAATAATAATAATAATAATAATAATAATAATAATAATAATAATAATAATAATAATAATAATAATAATAATAATAATAATAATAAGTGATTGATCCAGAGAAACGATATGATTGGAACCATCATCATTATATTATTAAAACGATTACGGATTCGAGGTCTTCCCTTAATTTTAGGTCATATATGGCGCAACCTCCATTCAATATTCTTATTTATCTTAAATTCCTATTTTATGCATTTTTAAATCATAGATTCTATTATTATATATTTATTATTATTAAATTTCCTTAATTAAAAATCCCATGATTATCTCTAAATCTATACCATTTAAAATTTCATGCGCATCTAAAAGAGAAATTCTAATATTGTTGATTATATTTTTTCCTAGAATAGATATTTTCGTGTATTATATAAATTATAGAGTGTGTGTATATATATTATATTTTACTAAAATCTTTAATTTGTGCCTTCTTATTGTCGCTCCCCGACACCCGGGCCTATGTAGAATGCCCGACCGCGACCCTGACACCATACTTTGAGGATTTGCAGCAGAAAAATATTTGAAAATAAGGTTTATTATGATTAATGATTAGTAAGAATGTTCGTTAAGAATTATCAAGTCAAAATGTTGGTTAGGTCCGAAGTATGAGGACTTCGACCTCGCAGTGCGGAAGCAAAGAAAAGTTTTCATCGATCACCCACGACGATCGAGTGATCGGTAAGAAGAAATGAAATAAGTTCAAGTTTGTTAAAGCAATAAATTACAAACAAATTATGGGTTCACCATAGGCACATCAAATTAAAGATGACGAACCAAAGGACCGTCACCCAAATAAACTTTGGAAACCATCACGCCCGCCTCCGTCCCGTCGCTCATCCTGCATTAGGGAAAACAATGCAGGGGGCTGAGTACAAAGCACTCAGTAGTTCCATGCCCCTATTTAAAAATATTTATGAAAATATTAAGATATAGCATGCTCATTTTTATATAAAGGATATTATTAGTTAGAAATACTTCCCCCTTTATATAATTTAAAACATTTAACCTGAGCCTAAACTCTAAATATAGGTGCACCATTTTATAACTCTCATTCTTGTGTTACCAAACCCGGAACAATTAGTGGGGAGCCACTCCCACTCAATTGAACCGTCCTTTACTGAGACAAGGGGGCAACGTCTTTCAGTTCCTCTCATGTCCAGTTTACCTTGTACACTACCTTGGCTTGTACGGAGCTCAAGGCCGATCGTCGTTGAATAATTTGGCATATCAATGCCAAGAGAAAACGGGGATACCGTTTCTCAAGTAATCACAAGTAAATGAGATAAAAACATTTAGCATGCATATCAATTTAAAAAGCTTTTGGGCTTAATAACCCGAAATGTTACCTCATGGGAATTTAACCCACACTTAAAAATAGGATAACCCACCTCTTGTCCTTGACGTAAGAGTATCCTCCAGTATCCCTAACTTGATGTCTCCTACAAGACAAATCTAGATACTTAGGCTTAAAGTCATAAAGGGGGTTAATTGTCTTTTAATTAACCTAAAGCTCAACCTATTCCCGGTCTTTATCATTTATTTTTTAATTTCATCAAGGCGTCGCCTTGAGATTTTATCATTGAAGAATTAGATCGGGGATCCTTTATTGAAAACATGCATTCTTAACGTTATTAAAAACTTAGTTTGAAATCGTGTCGTGATATGAAATGCATGATCATGATTGTGATATAATTCACATATATACTCAGGTCACGACATCACATAGTCTCATGCTTATTTAATCACATTAGTAATTAAATGCACATACAACATTTCATCATGCACATTTCATTTAATTACATGCATAATTAAATAATTTTGTATCATGTAATTAATTAAATAAATAAATAATTAGGAGACAAGTGATACTTGACTAATTTAATATAGTCAACTTAATCATTCAAGTCAAATATGGCCGAAGCCTATATAAGTTCACATATATACTTAATTAAACAATACGACATATATTGTCAATCATTTTATTTAATTACCTAAGTAATTAAATAATCCCATATCAATTAATTAATTAATTACTAGGTATCTAACACCTTTGACTAATTTAATTAGTCAACCTAAGCATTTAAATAAATGGCCCAACAATCATTCTTCATGCAAGATAAATTAATTAATAGTAATTGATTTATTATTTGGATTAACATGGTTAATTAATTGAATTTAATCAATTTAATAATTAAGATCAAATAAGACTTTAAAAGGCCACATCATAGTCCAAATAATATTCATAACATATTGGGCTCCATTTAAATAATTATAACACATAAGGTCCATTTATTACATAAGACATATATCGGTAAATAATTAAACTAAGTTGACCCATTTAAATAAATCTGAAATTATGGGCCCAATAGTTAGCCATATCATAAATAATCAATTGGGTCATTTTCCTACCTTGAAATAAGCCTAGTTCATAATTAATCATATAATCACATAGATAAAATATATTTAATCGTCAAATTAAATATATTACATTACTTTGACTCATAATATATCATCATATAATATTATAAGTCACATACTCAGGTTTATAAGCATAAAACCAAAATTAATAATAAGGTTTTCATAACCAATTTTCTGCACATAAACACCCTAAGGCACAACTTCTTCTACTTTTGCAAAAATAGCAAACGGGGTCTGATAGACTTAAAATTCGGACTACGTAACCTCGACACATTGGTATAACACCGGAAGTTTTTATATTTGAACAATTATCAATTTAACTTGCCGAAAAACGGGCACCAAGGACAGATCAGAAATCTGTCATTTTCTGCTGTCACGTCAATCCTTTCATTTTTGTGAAAATAGAAAACGGACTCTAGTGGTTCTGGAATTCGAACCACAAACTAAACATATATCAAGGTATTCTCAGAATTTTTCATAGTCCAAAAATAATAATTTTAACTTGGCCAAAATCGGCCCTTAACAGATGACAGCTAATCTGTCAAATATTTTGAAGCGCTGGAAAAACAGTCGTCTCTCGACGAGCGCTACGACTCACTCGATCATCCAAAAATTGGTTTCTTTATCAACATAGAAAGCTTAAGATGTCTAGATTTTGATTCTAAAAAGGAAAAGCTTGCAAATCATAAGACACAAGGGGCTACAACCCCAAAATGAGAATCTGCACAGAATTCACGCTCAAAGACAACAGGTCTGCTCTTTAAATCATAACTCGAGTTCTATTCAATGAATGGGGCTGATTTTCGGATATGTTCTTCATAACATGTGAGTGCACAACATAGTAAAATATGAGCTTAAAACTCTATCTCTAACCTCTCGAACTATCGAGGTCAGATTACAGCAGAAGTTGCTCACACATACATTTAGCATATTAACATCTCTGGTCATGGTATTCTTGATTGAAAACTTTCATATACATTCCACAGCCCTTAATCTGCTCATACTTGATTAAGACTCAAATATAGACATCTAGGTATGGAGTTTTTATTCGTGGATTACCTACAGCACACAAGATCCGAGCATAAACAATAAAAATCGAACATAGCATACGGCGAACTCACATGGTACATTTAGCATCGAACAAGCATCATACAATCATCGTAACAGCCTCAATGTATACACATCACACTTATATACATATATCATGCCTCAACATCAAAACTTAGTTCGTCATTTAGCAACGAACATCAAGGATCGGGCATATATATTCAAAGTCCGATTCATAGCGTACCTAGAACACATCTCATCACTTCCTTTTTGATTCTTAACATAATATCATCATTATACAGCCCCTAATATGCCTCTACTCAACTGTAACATACGCTTAAACACATAGTACGAAATTCCTAGTTCATGCTTTGGCTAACACATAAAAAAAATCGAACATAATCAACAAAACTTGAACATGACATACATAATGCGAAAAGGTCATCAATCCACCATCATTCTTGGCCATTTTCGTGAGTGACCCAAGACTATACTCACGCCTCATTCTTCATCATATATTCAGTTTAAATCTTGCTCTTATCGAGCTCCTAGAATCGTGTTAATGAAGGAGAAACATATCTAGAAGGGTGAAAACAAATACCTAGCCCTTTCCTCCTTCTTTCTTTCTCTCTCCCGTACGTCTGCCCTCACTTGAACCCTCTGTTGCTGCTACTGCTGCTGTACCCTTCTTGTGATCACCGCAGCCCTCCGACATCCCCAACAGCGGCGGCAGGTGGCTGCGTATGGTGGTGGAGCGGCGGCAGCTGTGGCTAGGGTTGAGGAACCCTAGTTTACTCTCACTCGACTGCTACCGCTGCTGCGCTCTCTCTCTCTCTCTCTCAACGATGGCGGCAGCGATGACGGAAGGCTGTGGAGGCGGCGGCAGCCGCGGTTGAGCCGCTAGGGTTTTCTGTGGTGGTATATGGTTGAGAGAAAGATAGAGTGAAGAGAGGGTGGCTGAAGGTGGCGTGTTTTATGGGGAAGGATTGAAGGGTTGAGTGAAGAATGGTAGTTTGCAGAGATAATAATTATTTCTGTTGTGTTTTCATTGGGAGAGTGTTTCTTTCTAGAGGCAAAATTTGGGATAACCAATATAGATAGTGGAAATTAATAGTTGGCCACAAACTTTATTTGTAGAAATTCTGGCCAACTTTTGGAAATTTGGACCAATTTGCCCTTGGAACCACTATTAACCATCCATCCACCCATTTCATTTTTCAGTTTTCAAATTTCAAATTCTCTCTCTAAAAATCCTATTTTCTCCATTTCTTCCGTCGTACTTTCATTTTGCCGTCGCCGCCGCCGTCGTACTTTCATTCCGCCGCCGCATCGTCGTACTTCCATCCCTTCCGCCGCACCGCCTTCGTACTTCCGATCCGCCCGCCGCGCCGCCTTGAACTTTCACATTCTGCCAGCCATATTCCAGATCTGCCGTCGCACCAGATTCTTCTAGATATACCGCCGCACCAGATTCTTCCAGATCCCGTTGCCTTATTTCACAGCTTTCTCTCCAGAATCCATGGCGTCACATTCCAGATCTAATGTCCTGGATGGTGTTCGTCTTTGGTCAACCGCATCCCCAGTATGCCTTGGCAAGCACCCGGGTACGAATGCAACGTATTCGTACCAGGTGTGACAAGGCATACCGCGCTTAGACTTAGCACAGCTGGTACGAATGGTCTATATCTGTACCAGGTGTGCCAAGTCTAGGCGCGGTATGCCTTGGCACACCTGGTACGAAAACATATTCGTACTGTGGTGTGCCAAGTCGCGATGCGCCTAGACTTGGCACACACAGTACGAATGGTGTGTATTCGTACTGTGTGTTCCAAGTCTATGCGCGGTATGCCTTGGCACACTGGTACGAATATGTTGTATTCGTACTGCGTGTGCCAAGTCGCGACGTTCAGTGACGTGAAAAATGCAGGAAGAACACATATGCACGAAGATGACGGCAAGATCTGAAAAATACGACAAGAACATGACATACTAGATCTAGAAAACTCAATTAAAATTAATACACTAAATTCAAAGTTGATATCTTAGATTAAAAATCATCAATCTACAATACAACCATCAAACAAGCAAATTTCCAAAATACAAGATACATTATTACGATCAAAGCTAAATTACAACCATAAAACCAACAACCTACAATACACCATCAAAGAACAAATTTTCAGATGGAGATGATATGATGACCGGAGAAGAAAGCCGCAAAATAGAGGAAAGTTGCATCGACGCCGGAGAGATTGGCCATGCTGATTTCTTAAGATCTACCGAGCTGTGACTGATAGAAGAGAGAGAAAGAAGAGAGTCGATAATACACAAATCTGCCGGAGAAGACGACCGCAGAAAGCTGCCCATGCCGGAGAAACAGATCTGAAGTTGAGAGAGAGAATCGTGGAACTCAAGAGAGAGAGAGAGTTCACAGATCCAGATCTGGATCTGGATCTTAAACAAGAGAGAGAGAGGTGAAATTAAGGGTATTTTGGTCTCTTTACCTCAAAGTTGGCCAGAATTTCTACAAATAAAGTGGATGGACAACTATTATTATTCACTAACTTGAAATGACATTCCACACAATTAACTCTTCTATTTATGTGCTCTATTATTATTGGGGGAGAGAAAGACAGATATGATTGCTCTCTCTCCCTCTCTCACGCATCTCCTCTCCCTTTCCTTTTTTCTTTTATTTATTTTTACCAGCTATTACCCCCTTTTTATCAGATATAATATATCTCAGGATTATTTTATTCTCGTACAACCATATCGGTTAATTTCCAATTACTCGATCTTACCGATCACATAATTATTTAATACAATTATCTATCGTAACTATATTGCATCTACGATTGTTAATTCCATATAGCACAACATTCACGTAATTAATTTCACATAGTCGAGCTCGTTTATCCGGCTCTATAATCACATAGATAATTAATATAAATTAATCAATTTATCATCTCTTAGGTTGCTTGAATGCAACATATAAAATGTAATGCATCAAATAATAATGTTATGCTCGTGCTCGTTTTTAAAATATAAAAGAGGAATTTATAATTTAAGCATCTATCGATTTTATTTTTCAATAAAATCTATTCTAAATTTTTATAAATGAGTTTTCATATTCTCTTTAAAAGAATTATTTTATTCTTTTAAAACGTCCGGGAATAAAGACCTATCTAATTAATCCAAAAAGTTTTAATTTATTCGGATTTTTCTAGCCCGCATTTTGCGGGATGCTACACTTATTAAAGTTAATAAACAAAATTTTATCCCACATTATTTTTCAATAAGACTCCATTGTTTGAGAACTTATATAAATACTCTAAATTAATATGTATTTTTTCATGAATTGGTTTGCAAATTGCAACCATTTAAATTTGGCCAATTAATTAGTTAGCCAAATAAATATTTTTTTTACTAAAATTTAATTTGGTCAATTATTAAATTTGTCAAATTAATTGGCCAAATAAATAATTATACTTTTATTGAAATTTTTAATTTAGTCAATCATTAAGTTGGATCAATATTAATTTATCTAATTTGACAAATTATCAAGTTGGCCTATATAAGAAAATATGGACTAGATAAATTAAAAGAAATGAAGATTGGTCTTCATAAGCTTATAGTTTTCTTATTAAAAAAATTCCACTATACATAATTAATTTGCAAATACATCAATCGCTACAAATGACAATTAATTTGATTTTTGTGAGACTTCATTATATTCTACATCCCTTCTCTCTAGAGTTTTTTTCGGAGTATTATTATACGAATTTGAGACAAAAATGTATAGTAAAATTAATTTTTATACGGGTTTGAGACATCTACGTATATATAAATTCTAAATTAGCTTATTGGTCAATCTCTATATTATTTATCTTAAATTCTCATTTTGAGCATTTTTTTTATTCATATATTCTATTATTATATCTAATATATCTACCTATCTATCTATCTATCTATATTATTAAAACGATTGCGGATTCGAGCTCTCTCCTTAATTCGAAGTCCTACGTGACGCTCTCTCCTTTCAGTATTCTTATTTATCTTTAATCCTCATTTTGAGCATTTTTATTCATTTATTCTATGTATATTTAATATTAATTTTTCCATCCCACATTGATTTTTAATAAAACTTCACTCTTGGAGAACCTATATAAACACTCACAATCAATGTGTATTTTTCCATTCCGCAATTATTTTGCACAACCAATGTAATTTGGCAAATTAATTTGTTGGCCAAATAAATAGTTTTATTTTCATTGAAAATTTTAGTTTGATCAATTATTAAGTTGTCAATATTAATTTGTTTAATTTAACAAATTTTTAAATTGACGTAAATAACACGTGAATAAAAGAAAAATATCAAAAATACATATTCTCAATTATAATTCTTGGATTTGTATATATATATAAGTAGGGATGATTCTCGAAATTTAACTCTGTGACGAGATTATCAGACGTACACAACAATTAATATCGTATATAATGAAATCTTTAACAAATTGATTTCTTGCGACTAAAGAAAGTGAAATAAAATAAAAGAAACACCATTTTTGATCAATTATTGAAATATATCACTCCTAAATACTATTAAATTATTTTTAATGTTCATGCTTATATATTGTAAAATAATAATAAAAATAAAAATATTTGTTAAAGAAAGTACAATAAAATCGAAGAAACAACCTTATTAATGTATTTTATTTTAATAATATAGTTCGCCGTCGAAAATCGACGGGATACGCACTAGTAATCTTCTAATTAAAAATCCGTGACTCTACTATTAGGCTACACCGTTATAAAGGCTCAAATTTCACATTATCACGATTATTAAAAGATTTACTAATAAACTTTCTAAATGATAATATAATTACCACATAGCAGACAACCAAAAACATAATTTTGATCTTGTTTGCCTTTTCTTTAACACGGCAAAAAACACTCTCTATACTTGTGATTTTCTCATATATTATTTGTATATATTGTGTCATAAATATACATGAAAAATCCCCATGCCTAGCAGGATCAAAGACACCTGGCTGACTTGAACTGCATCGACAATGGCGACGACGAATCCATCGAAATCGCTACACTGCCATGAAACAAATCTGACAGATAATTCTCCAAATTGTCCGGCGAAAATCTCACCAGAACCTCCAGATTCCTCTCCTCGCTCAGAATCGCTACGTAGCAGCTCTCGTAGAACTGCCGGTACGCCGGCACCAGCTTCCGCGCGATCGACACTTTGATCTCGTCGCGGAGCTTCGAATCCGGCACGGTCCACGCGCTCTGCTTCCTGTACGCTGCCTCGAAGGCGGCGTTGAATTTCCTGAAATGTTCCTTTATCGCGGCGGGGGAGGACTCCGCCTCCGCCTCCGGCAGAGCCGCCAGCACCTTCGCCCAGGCGACCGACTCGTAGTTCGCGGCGTAGAGCTTCACCTTCTTCTGGAGCTTCGACAGCCAGTCCTCGCCGAGGAGGAGTCTCAGGGCGGTGGCGCCGACTCTGTCGACGATGAATTGGAGATTGTTGGCGAGGAAGAGGTAGGATAACCCGATGTCTTTGTAGAGCTCGGCTTTGCTGTCGAGTTTGCAGAGGAGGATGAGAATGATCCAAGCGAGTCGACTCGCTACTCCGGAGTTAGGGATGGGGCTCGCGCTGTCGAAGTAGGACTCGGGGAATGGCGAGCGAGCGGCGGCGGCGGCATTCTCCGCCGCGTCGTCGGCGAGAATGTCGGAGAGCGTTCCGGCGTTTTCCGCTAGTAAAGCGACGTAGTCCATCACTTTGTAGGTCAGTGGATGAATCCCGCCGCCGGCGAGCAAAGTTTTGGACGAGTTCTTCTGAATTGACGAGACAAACTCGGGGAGAATCGCTTGAGCTGACTCGCTGAGCTTGCGGATTGAGGAGAGCGCCTGCAATTTGATCGGCGACAGCGATTCGTAATAAAAAATCGACTCAATTTCCGGCCAGAGATCGGAGACTGTCTCGAAGAGATTCATTACGATGAAAATCTTCTCAGGAGATCGCTTGCTCTTCGCCACGAGCTCGGGAAATCGCAGCAGATTCATCGCTCCTTCCATCGTCGTATGCGCGATACATGTTTGTTTAATTGTCTCAGAGACACCAAAAACACGATCGCACAGCATTTTCTCACCGCGGAAGATCGATCCAACCGCGATTTTCGCCGCTTGAAGCCATTTATCCACTTGATGCTGCAGAGATTTGTGATCCATTTTCATAATCTGAGACGGATTGTAGGTTCTGATCCCAAGCCGATACACCTCTTCATCGACGATCGACTTCCGCGTGACTCTGTAAATCTTGCCGCACTCCTTGCTGTATCCAGAGCTGATCATGCTTTCAGCAATCAACTTCAAATCCGCCATAGCTCTCTCCAGCTTCGACATCTGAGAATCTCCACCCTCAATCTCCTCCTCGTCGTCCTCCTCCGAGAAGCTGAACGACAGCGACCGCGACAGGCGGGAGCCGGAGGAGCCGCTCGAAACTGATTCCGGGCTCAAGCAATCCCTGTTTGCTGAGAGGATGTAGTAGAATTCTTTCTCCAGCCGCAGCATAGCCACTTTCATGAGATTGTTCGCCGCGACGAGCTGATCGGAGTAGCAGCGCTGGGCGACCAGGAAATGCATCGCCCCGCGGAGCTCCTCCACACATTGGATGAAGTCCTCGGCTTCAGTTCGGTTTTCTTGGAAGAGTGAGGTGAATTTCCTGAGAGATGGGCTGGCGGGATCCCATTTGGCCATGAGGATCCTAGCGTTTTCGACGCTTTCTTTGATCATGGACTCGGAGAAGGTGCGTGGAGCTTTAGTGAGAGAGAGCTTGTTTGAGTCGGGGATTTTGGAGAGAGAGAGGAAAGTAGCTAGTTTTTGGCGGGGCATATATGGAGTTTCGATTTCATCGATGGCCATATTGAAGCCTAATCTTGATTGTGCAGAATGAATTTTGGAGTTGGATTGGTAAGGATTATTTGAAATGTTGTTTCTGGGATAGTAGAGAGTGATTGATAGAGTTGGTAGCTTAATATAGCAGTGAGAGGAGAAGAAGTGGGCAGAGCAGACTGCAGAAGAAGTTTCTATTTGGTGGAGTTGACATTTGACTGACTGAGTTAGATCAGATGCTGGAATTCTCCAACCTTATGTAAATCATATTTGCGGTCTAATTTCTTTATAGAATAACTTAGATGATCCATTTGACAATGATTTACGGGTTGAAATGGAGGTACTAGTACCCAAAAGATTCTCGTTAATTTTATGAATCAAGTCTGCTGCACGTGATTTTCCTAGTCGGGTTGTCAGAATTATATGCTTTGTATGCTAAATTGCTAATACACAGGAGCATAGATTTTTTAATGCAGTTTACAATTTGTATTCTATAATTTATCCAAAACATTTCATTTTCTATGTCAAGTTGTACTGATTTTTTAGTGCAGTTTACGATTTATATTGTATAATTTACCCAAAACACATTCTCAAACGTAAGCTTTCATATCGGCACCAACACCCTCCCTCCCCAAAAAAAATTTGTCAACGAACTTTGGTTGTTTATCCAATGCATTAAACAAGACAAAACTTAATGCAATCTTTGATAGTTGTCAAAGAATTTTGATCTCTTCTTCCCGGAAGTTTCTCTAACATTTTTCTCAGACAATTTTATTAACAAGTAGGATATATATGTAAATATAAAAGGAACAACAAGTATTATAAAGTTGAGTCAAAGGTCGCAGGTTTGCCTGACTAAGCAGGGAATGATGGAAGTCAATCTAAAAATATATATGGAGTAATTTTTTTTAAAAACCAAAAAAATAAATAAAATCTATTTTCTTAATTTCAACGAAACCTTCCTGTCATATTATTCTGCATGCCATAACATTTGATAATTCCACAGAGAAATAAGACAGCTGCAAAACTACATTAATTGTCTTCATACAAAGCATTTTATTTCCCTCTGCCCACACTATGATTCTACATGAAAAGTGTGGAAGTCTTGATCAATTTTAAGAAAGAAAGAAAAAACAAAAAAAACAAATCTTGACTTAAATATTTTCTCATATTTATGTGTATAGGATATATAATGACATGATATTTGGTAGAAATTGTGATGAAGGAGCACACAAGATTTTAGATATGTTCCATCATCTATTATCGCGATATTCATGTATACTATGTGTATTAATTTCATGTTATCCTGTGTTAACAGTGAACGATATTCACTTTTCTCTGTGAAAGATACCATCAAACGTACTTCCAAATTTTAGGGTGAACGGACAAAATTGCCCTTGTAAAATTCTTAGCCAAAAAGATAGAACTTAATTTTGAAAGGTATAAATGTAATATACTCCAAATTTGAAAAACACATTTCATCATCCATTATTTTGTTGAAATACAATTGTAACGTAAAAATGATGCAAAAAAGTAGCGACTGAAGGCATTTTGGTAAATATAAGTACAATTTATATACTCCATCCGTCCCGCCATAAGTGACCACATTTCTTTATTGGGATGTCCCATCATAAGTGACCACTTTTCTAATATGGAAACACCTTCTCTCACACAAAAGATGTGGGCTCCACCACTTTTTATCTTTTTACCCTTTAAACACTCTTCTCTTAAATACCCGTGCCCAAAAGAAAGTAGCCACTTAGCATGGGACGGAGGGAGTATCTATTTAAAACCGAGGGTACATTTTTTCTTTTACTATTTTAAGCGAGTGTATATACGTTCATAATTCTTTGAGCAGATATCTGTATATACAGACTGAATGGAACTGATATATGTCATATACTACAATAACATTGTTTTCAACTAAATTGATACAGTTATTTATTTCTTCGTCAATAAAACCTGCGTGTCTGATTTCTGATACACACCAAAATTCTACATGTGATGTAATAAGTTATAACTAACTATATATATACGTCAAGTATCTTTGACATGTTATTTTGCATGTACACATATGCTTATCTTATACGTCATAAATATTTTTTTGTAAGTCTTCCTCCAATATGTATATACTACTCCATCCGTCCCAATAGCAAGGTCCCTCTTTCCTTTTTGGGGTGTCCCAATAGCAAGGTCCCAATTCAAATAAAAAAATAATTAGTGTGTAATAAGGGGGCATGAGATGAATTTAAAAAACTAAAGGGAAATGGTTGTTAGATTACTTTTAATTATAATACTCCTTAATAAAGTGAAACAACTTACTTTATGCACTAAACCTCTTCTTTTTAATACCCGTGCCCAATAGAAGGGGGACCTTGTTATTGGGACGGAGGGGGTATGATTTATCTATTTTTCATATACATCTATGTTAAATCACAATCACACACGTACACACACACACTTGTGTTGTATATATATATATATGTATGTATATGTATGTAATGGAAATTATAGAACAAATTAGTAGAAAATGTAAGAGTGGTGTCAAGGCTACTAGAAATGGACGACGAGGTCACGATTAGCTAGATTAGGAATAATTGATATTCACTAAGGGGACGTTTACTTTGCGTGATAGAATAGATTGATAAAACATATGATTGACTATATTGATAGATCTAGGGTTTGCGAAAGTAGCTAAAAGAAATAATAACACGATGACACAGTAATTTACGTGGTTCGATCGATGTGATCTACGTCCACGGGAGAGAATATAGAGAGCTTTTATTATACTTGAGAGTACAATGAGTATTGAATGTCCCTTACACCTCTAATCTTGCATCTATTTATAAGCATTGGGTTAAGCCCTAATCCTTCTAGAGATCGGACTCCTTATACATATCTGGTTGGTTGGTATATGTATATCCGATTCCCATTCGTAGTAGAATTCTATCTTCTTCCAAAGTAGGGTTTCGTTACTTGGTCTTCAAGACAGATGTGGACTTTGTTTGGGCCGAACTCTGTGGGCCGAGCGTTAATATATAGGCCCAAATAGCCTTAGGTCGGGCCCAGGATGAGGCCGGTACTATCACATCCCCCCCCAAAAGAAGAGGAAAGAAGACTTGTAGACGCAGACTATGAGAGCTTATTTTCGAGGTGATTGATCGCGCAAATCACCTGTACGAGCTTCTCTTACCGAGCTGATGTCCCGAGCTGAAGTATCAGGGAAAACAAGAGGGGCGAGCTGAGTATCAGCGGCCTGGTTAAGTTGGGGCGGTAAGTCGATTTACCCGGCCCATACCCGATGTAGGAGGAGGGAAAAGTAATGGGCCATTTAAACTGTGTTGAGGGACGGTACATATACCGAGAAGGACGGGCCCACGTTCACACGTGTCGGATGCAACAGCGGGATTCAAATGTATATGCACCGAAGTTGAAACGTTTGTTTTTCACATTATTTCACATCCGCCGCCCTTAGCAGAAAAGAAACTCTTGCTCCAAAAAAGTGTTCTTCTTCCCCAAAATCCCTAATCTGCTGTCCCGGTACTGCTGGCGTTCACTCCGTTGGTTCCTCTGCGCACAGTTACAAATCACCCGCCGGAGCATTTACCTTCTTTTTGAACAAGTAAGTATGGCCTCCCTTTCTCAGTGTAGTAGTAGTGACATCGATTTGCCTCCGTCAGTAGGCTCGAGTAGAAGTGCTGCTTTTAGCATTTTTTCATTAGGATCTGCTATCCCTTCTGTCGAATCTTTAATAGTGCCCCCGCGTGTGAAGGGGAAAGTGGCTGATTACCCTTCGACCTTAAATGAGGCTAGAATTAGGTTTCTTGCCCAAACGTATAATTTTCCAATCGACGCGGAATTAATAGAACCTCGCCCCGAGGATAGGGCATGCTCTCTCCCAATGGGGTTTGTTACTATTTATAAGGACATCCTGCACGCTGGTCTTCGATTACCCCTCCCTGAGCCCTATTCTGAGCTCCAGAAGAAGTTGGGCTTAGCGTTAGGGCAGATAATGCCGAACTCGTTTAGGCAGTTCACGGATTTGGGTGTGGCAGCGGTAGATAGGGGTTACCAAATATCCGCCGAGCTCATTCACGAGCTCTTTGTCTTCAAAAAGGCTGGGGGCTGGTATTACGTATTCTGTGCAGCCGGATCGAGTTCAAGGGCGAACTCAAAATAAGGTGGACAAGTGGCACCAGAAATATTTCTTTTGCCGCCACAGTAGTTTCATCGACCTGATTTGGAGGCTAGAAAAGCCTTGCGAGTGGGTAATAGAAGAGATCGATAAGGATTTGGAGTCCGCTGTAAAAGCGATGAGGGACCACGGTCCTTTTGAGGCGAGCTACAATGAAGACTCCCTAGCTGAAGCGGGGTTGAGCCCGTATGAGCCTCAAAATATGGTGGATCCGGCGACGGGTGAGGCCCCGCTAGTGCTATTAGGATAGTTGTGCTGTGTTTATTTATCGTCCTGACTCCTTTCGTGATTTGTATGTGCAGTGAAGTTCGGTAAGATCAAGGGGGCTGATGGCAAGGCTACAGCTCGCGGGGCTAAGAGAGCGAAGCTATCTGGACGAACTGCTTCCTCTTCCGATCAGGATCAGCTCGCTGGGGCTGCTGCGGCAACTGTTCGCTCTCCTTCCCCCAAACCACCTCAGAAGCGGTTGAAGGTCGGGGACCCGCTCGAAGTGGACATCATTGATGTCACGGGTAGTGACGCGAGCCCGGCAGCTCCCTCCAACAAGCTGGCTGGTCTGTCTTTTCCCGAGGTGAAGAATTATTTTTTCATTACACAGTTTCTCTTAATTGTTGCCGGTGTAGCTAATCGTATTCCTTCTTGCGGGGCCTTGATATGTTCGTCGGTTGGTGAAGAACAACGTCGAGGAGATGTCCTCGAAACACGAGGAAGAGAAAAGCCGATACTCCGAGAAGGCGATGTCGGCTATTGCCCGGCGAAGAAAGTAGAGGCCGAGGAGTGAAGGGCGAAGAGGGCGAGAAAAGGCGCCAAGTCCGAGTTGGTTGCTCAGCTCGCGAGGGCCGAGGCTGAGGCCGAGAAAGCTCGGAGGCTTGAGTCCGAGCTGATTGCGGCGAAGGACCGGGAGGTCAACCTTGCGGCTAGCCAAGGTGAGCTCTTCCGGGCCTTCACGAAGAGGTTTCTGTTGTCGGAGAGTTTCTCCGAGCTTGCCAATGACCTGGCCATGCTCATCAATGGAAACTTCGCCGTGGCTGCTTTGGAGCAGGCTGCCAAGGACTTCCCCGGCCTGGACGTATCCAAGTACGGCTTCGAGCGTCTAGGGGATGAAGCCCTACCTTCTCGGTATGCCAGGGTGGTCCGAGATCACCTCGGCCAGTTTCCCCTCCTGGAGAATCTTGCTGGCTCGTCCACGCTTCTATCTGTCGAGCAGATTGCTGACTGCTCGGTAGACCGGGACCCCGACCTGGATGCTGCTTTCAATTCCCTTCGCGACGAGGAAGAAGAAGGCGAGGGCCCGGAAGAGGAAGTGGAGGAGGTGCAGGAGGCTGGGGCTGGTGAAGATCCGGCCGCTGACAAGGACTTGGACGGTTCCCCCTCCGAGCAGCCACCTTCTCAGGACAAGGAGGTCGGCGATGTTTTAGTGTAGTTGTTATATATTTTTTCTTCTTTTTTCATATTGTATATCTGTACTGAACATCTTCGAATCAATGAATTTGTTTTCTTTTTCTTGCGTGTAGAGCTTGGACTCTGTCGGTATTTCTACTTTGCGCATACAAATAGCTCTCCTTTCTCAAGATGTGGTTGACCAACGGTCCATGGCTCAGCAATGGAGGGAGAAATGCCGCCGAGCTGAGGAGCTGTTCAGCCAAAAGTGTATTTTGCTGAAATCCCAAGAAGCCGAGCTGACGGGATGGCAGATGAAGTTTGAGGCACTTTGTGAGGAGGTCGAAGTCAAGCGGCTCGCTTTCCAAGAGAGTACCGACTTGCTTCAAGCCAAGCTTCTTCAGGCTGAGGAGGAGTTGGAAGTTGCCCGAGGTCGAGCTGGCCGCGTTCCGAAAGATTACGAGATGATCGTCGAGGAGCATGCCGAGTATGAAGATATTATCCGTCGCGGCGGTGGTATCACCATCTCCGAGGCGGAATTAAAGGCAAAAGAGGACTTGGAACAATATATCGCGCTAAAGGAAGCACTCGGGTCCGAGTCTTTTGGGCTTCAGGGTGCTTTTGAGATGCTGAAGGAGAGTGCGGGCAGGTATAAGTGTATTTTGGACCGCCGACCTAAGTTACGGGCGCTTTTGGCACGTGGTCCGGGGGCAGACCTTTCTTCTTCTATTCGGACAATGCCTGCTCGCGAGGTGAAAACGGCTTCGCGGGGACATCAGGTCGGTTCGAGCCAGGGTAGGCGAGCTGTTTGTCGCGGTTCGGCTACCCCGCGAGGTCGAAGTTCTCCTGCTGGAAGAAGTCGAGGTCGGGGGCGAGGTCGAATCTCAATTGATGATCTCCTAGGGCCTTCCTCCTTTGAGGAAGATTGGCTTAGCTTCAGCAAGAAACATCCTTCCCCCTAGATTAGCTCGCTTCTGCCTGTAATTTATGTACACACAAACTGTTCCAAATAGTTAGAAATAAAAATATATATATTGAGTTTTTGAACTTTCCTGTTCATTTTGAAGATTGCTACTTGGTTTTGTTGCATGTTGCATCTTTGAGGGAGTTTGGACTCGGACCTCTTTGTGTTGACAAGGGAACCATGGTTCGGACCTTGTATTTTATTCTCCCGGGGGAACTTGGTTCCGACCCCAGTTGAGAACTAATTATCCTTCGGAGGGAGTTTGACTCGGACCTCGTGGGATCTTCCTTTTTGGAGGGAGACGAGCTCGGACCTCGGAAAGGGTTTCCTTTGCGCATTATAGGAATTTGTTACCCCATGTCGGGTCATTACTGACCACGCAAGGGAACCGTAGTTCGACCTTATGAGGGGATTTTGATATTAGGGATACTTCGTATAAGCAAATCAAAAGACTCAAGATGCAAGACAAAAAAGAAATTTTATTAAAAATGACCAAAAAACAAAGTAAAAAGAGTTTTGACGAGCTCGTTAAAAACAAAACATTAAAGACAAAAAAGACAAAAAAGAAAACCTAAGACACTATATGCAAGATTTTGCTGCTTATACGAAGAATCTCTTTAGATGGGCGATGTGCCACGTTCTGGGTATTAGTTCGCCCGAAAGATAGGCGATTTTGTAAGCTCCTTTGCCGAGGACTTCGTGTACTCTGTAGGGTCCTTCCCACGTAGCTTCGAGCTTGCCGAGCTTCTCAGAGAGGCTGATCTCATTGTTTCGCAGCACAAGATCACCGACCTGGAACTGTTGGGGTTTAGCCCTTTGGTTGTGATACCGAGCCATCTGCTGTTTGTACCGAGCTTCCTTTATGCTGGCTAGTTCTCTTTTTTCCTCCAATAAGTCTAGGTCGGTTCGGCGCTGCTCTTCGTTAGCTTCGGTGGAGAAATTGATAGCTCGGGGACTGGGTGCTCCGATCTCGACAGGTATGACTGCTTCTGACCCGTATACTAAACGGTACGGAGTTTCTCCCGTTGGAGTTCGGGGCGTAGTCCGGTACGACCACATGACATTTTGGAGATTGTGGATCCACTCTGTTTTCTCCTTCTCTAGGCGGGCCTTGAGTCCGTTCACTATCGTCCTGTTGGTGACTTCAGTCTGGCCATTAGTTTGAGGTCGGTTGACCGAGGTGAACTTTTGCTGGATATTGAGTCCTTCACAGAATTCTCTGAATTCCCTGCTCGTGAATTGCGTTCCATTATCCGAGATGAGGACTCTTGGTACCCCGAACCGGCACACGATGTTTTTCCAGACGAAGTCAACGGCTTTATCACTTGTTACTTTTGTGGAAGGTTCAGCTTCTACCCATTTGGTGAAGTAGTCGACGGCGACTATTAGAAACCGTTTTTGCTTAGGTGTCGGGTAGAAAGGCCCTACGATGTCAATGCCCCACTCCATAAATGGCCACGGACTTTGAATAGTAGAGAGGTCGGTTTGGGGTAGTCTCGTCACTCTGGCATGCAGTTGGCATTTTAGGCACTTCTTCACGAACTCTTCCGCATCTTTTGCCATTGTTGGCCAATAGTACCCCCATCACATGATTTTCTGAGCTAGCACCCGAGCTCCAATGTGGCTTCCGCACGATCCTGCGTGCACTTCATTTAATATGTAGTCCGCTTCCTTTGGTCCAACACATCTGAGGAGAGGCTGTAAGTAAGACTTTCGATAGAGGACCCCTCCCTCGAGGGCATACTGGGTGGATCTAGCTAGAATTTTTCTAGCCTCCGTCTTGTCCTCGGGCACTTCCCCGTTTCCCAAACATCTGATTAGGGGGGTCATCCAATTTGGGTCGTCCTCTATGATTGCATTGACTTCTGCCTCTTCTATACTCCTGTTTCGGACTTCTTCCACTAGCGTCGAGCTGGATGGGGAGTTCGCCAGCTTGCTCAGCTCATCAGCTCGGGTATTTTGGCTTCTGGAAATGCGGACTATTCTGAAGAATTGGAAAGACTGTCCAAGGAGCTTGACCTTCTCTAGGTACTTCTTCAGCTTCTCACTTTTCACCTCGTATTTCCCTAACACATGGTTGACCACGACTTGGGAATCACAATGGGCTTGGACAGCTCGTACCTGGAGGGTTTGGGCGAGACGCGATCCAAGAATGAGAGCTTCATATTCCGCCTCGTTATTCGTAGTGGAGAACTCGAATCGCAGCGAATATGTTAGTTCCTTTTTTTCTGGGCTGATGAGGAGTATGTCGGCTCCACTTCCTTTCTTTCCTGAAGCTCCATCCACGTACATCTCCCAGCAGTCCGGGGGTGTCTTCTCTGGGGCTTCTTGGAGCCTGGTTTTGGCTTTGATTTCTTTTGGCTCCACGAGGTCCTTATACGTAGCTTCTACAAGGAAGTCTGCCAGAGCCTGTCCTTTTATAGCTCGACGGGGACCGTACGATATAGAATGTTCTCCTAGCTCGATTGCCCATTTCGCGATCCTTCCTGAAGCTTCTGGCTTAGTGAGAACTTGTTGAAGTGGTAGATCGGTCAGAACTTGTATCGGGTGAGCTTGGAAGTAGGGCTTTAGGCGCCGAGCTGCGTTTATGAGGGCTAGAGCGACCTTCTCGAGAGGCTGATACCTCGTCTCTGGGTCTTTTAGAACTCGGCTGACAAAGTACACCGGTAGTTGCCGATCTCCTTCGTCTCGGACCAACACTGCACTTATTGCCTCCTCAGATGTTGCGAGGTATAGAGAGAGAGGTTCTTCCTTCTGGGGGACTGACAAGGTCGGTAAGTCCTCGAGGTGGCGCTTGAGCTCCTCAAAAGCTAGCTCGTGCTCTCGTCCCCATCCAAATTCTGGGGCCTTCTTGAGAATTTTGAAGAATGGGAGCTGCCTCTCGGCAGCCTTGGAAAGGAAACGACTTAGCGCGGTTATGCACCCTGTTAACCTATGCACGTCGCGGATAGTCCGAGGTACCTTCATCTCCTGCACGGCTCTAATCTTCAGTGGATTGGCCTTGAGACCTTCTGGCGAGATCCAGCACCCTAAGAATTTTCTCGATCGCACGTTGAAAGTGCACTTCTTCGGGTTCAGCTTGAGGTTCGCCTGCCTTAGTATGTGGAGCGTGGTTCGCAGGTCGCTCACCGCCGAGGCCTCTTCTTTACTCTTGACGACAATGTCGTCTACGTATACTTCGACAATCTTGCCGATGTGATCTCGGAAGAGGAAATCGACCATTCGCTGGTAGGTCGCCCCGGCATTCTTTAACCCGAAAGGCATATATTTGAATGCAAAGATCCCAAAGCTTGTTGCGAAAGCTGTCATGATTGCATCCCCCTCATCCATTAGAACCTGATAGTATCCTTTGTAGAGATCGAGAAAGCAGAATACTTCGTGTCCCACCAAGGATTCGATCTTTTCATCGATGTTGGGGAGAGGATAGCAGTCCTTCGGGCAAGCTTTGTTGAGGTCGGTGTAATCTACACACATCCTCCACTCTCCTTCTTCTTTCTTACCACTACCGGATTAGATAGCCAAATCGGGTACCTGACTTCAAACAGAAGCCCTGCCTTCAACCATTGCTGCACCTCGTTGTAGATAACTTGATTTCGTTCGGCAGCAAATGATCGCCGTTTCTGCTTGACCGGGGTCGAGTTCGGGTTAATGTTAAGCTTGTGCGTAATGATTTCCGACGACACCCCCGTCATGTCCGTTGGAGACCAGGCGAAGACGTCTTGATATTCCCTTAGGAGCTGGATTACTTGCATGCGTGTTTGAGGTCCCCCGGCAAAGCCGACCTTGACAACCTTCGCTGGATCTGCCGGACGGGGAACTGTTCCGCCGGGGTGTACGGGATTGACGTCATTTCGTCCGGCTCCTTGGGATACTTTGATTGCTATGCTTGGGGTTGACCTCGCAGAGCAACCTCGCATGCACTCCTTGGCCTTTATCCGGTCACCTCGGACCGTAAGGGTTCCGGTAGGAGGTCGGGATCTTCAACGGCGGGTGGTAGGGCGAAATGATGGCCCCGATCGCATTCGGCCAATCCCGACCTAGTATGATGTTGTAGGGGGAGTTCGCTTTAACCACATAGAACCGAACCGGCTTATTGACGCCGGGTCGGCGGGCGCCAATGGCAACGTCGAGCGCGATGGTCCCTTCGGGTCGCGTCTCTTCTTTGCGTAAAGCTCTTGAGAGGCAGGGGTGTGGAATTCACCCGAGCTGGGTCGAGGCCCATCCTATCCAAGCAGTGTTGGAAGATGATGCTCACGCTGGCCCCACCATCGATGAATACGCGATGGACCATCTTGTTGGCCACTCCGACCTGTATAACCAGGGCGTCGTTGTGTGGTGTAGCGGTAGGCACAGGGTCATCCTCGGAGAATGTGACGGTTTCCCCCTTCTTGAACCTCTTTTTCGTTTGCTCCTCACCCGATGGGACCGGTGGTCTGCGAGCTTCTGCCTTCAACCTGGTTTTTGTCTTGCCTGGGGGTAGCCCGGTGATGGTAGAGACCACTCCGTCGTACTGTGGTGCGTCGTACGGAGGGTCGTCATCCTCCTCGTTGTGATCGACCTTAGCTCGCTTATTGTGGGGAGCACAACGACCTTGTCCTCCTTTCCGTTTTCCTTTTGTGTTTTTCTTCCCCCTGGCTTCGTATCTCTTCAGAGCTCCCTCTTGGGCTAACCTCTCTATCTGTTCCGCGAGGTCGCGGCAATCCTCCGTGTGGTGCCCATGGTCATCATGGAAGGAGCAGTGCTTGTTTTGGTCCCGAGGTTTAGATTTTGACATGGGACGTGGTTTAGCGAACCAGTTCTCGTGGAGTGCGAAGATCTCGGCATTCGTCTTCATAAAAGGAGGTCGTTGGGACGGCTCTGGTCCCACCCGAGGTCCAAGCCGGGACTGGATTGGTCCGGATCCGAGCCGGGACTGGATAGGTCCTCTTTGGAGGCGCTCGTGGGCACTTCTCCGATCACGATCGCTCCGACCTCGATCCCCTTCAGTTCTCTTCTTCTCGGTCTCCTCCCGCTTCAATCGGTCCGCATCCTGGCCATCGGCGAACTGGTATACAATCTTCCACATCTTCTGGGCTGTCTTAGGCTTCTGCTTAGCGAGCTCTTGGTTCAGGGACCCGGGGGCAACTCCATTTCGGAAGGCCGAGATGAGGAAGACGTCGTCGATTTTATCGACCTTCAAGCTTTCCTGCATGAACCTGGAAGCGTACTCCCTTATAGATTCTTTGTCCTTTTGCTTCACCGACAGGAGGTATGCTGTGTCTCGGCGAGCCTGAACCTTCGTATGGAATCTTTGCTTGAATATTTTTTCCAAATAGGTCCAGGACCCCACGCTGCCAGTTGGAAGGCTGTCAAACCAAGCTCGGGCATAATCGATCAGCATCTCGGGGAATAGCTTGCACATGTGTTCCTCCCTGAGACCACAGTTGTGCATGCTGTACCGGAAACGCGTTAGGAAGTTAAGGGGGTCGTCCAGCCCATTGTAGGCCGGTATGTTTGGCAATTTGTACACCGTGGGGAGTTTGGTGTCAAGCAGCTCGTCGGTGAACGGGCTGACAAGCCGAGCTGGTTCCTTTTCATGTCGGTGTCGATTCCTCGTGGGACTGCGACTCTCGCTATAGCTCGGGCTTCGATACCTTCTGGGGCTCCGAGGTCGCCTTTGGGTATGATGTCGCCTGGGGCTACTCTGCGAGCTTGGACTCCGACGTCGATCTGAACCCCGCCGGGGATCGCGCCTCTCCTTTAGCTCCGGTTCCGGTCTCTCGGTGTAGTGAGGAGCTTTAGGCAGAGATTTTTGGGTGGAACTCTCCCTGGCTTCAAGTATGGGAGACATCCGGGTTGTCGCAAGAAAGTGTTTGAAACGCTCCTTGTTCGCTTTAGCGAATTCGGCCGCGGCGTAGGTGGTGGCAAGATCAAAGTCTCTGGAGAGATCATCCTCCTTCAACTCGGATCCCTTCGGCTCCGACTCGTCGTTGATCTCTAGCGCGGGCATCCTTTCGGAGGGATTTCCTTCTATTGGGTCCCTGGCGTGCCTCTCCTTTGGGACCGAACTGCCTTTCTGGCGATTCTCTTGGCTTATGGGGCAGCTTTCTGCTTCGTTAGGATTCCCTCGTTGGCTTTGGGCCTCCCGCATGCTTTGTGATCGCGTTACCATCGTAAATCAGCTACGTAAGAACCGTTGATGAGGTTCCCACAGACGGCGCCAATGATAGATCTAGGGTTTGCGAAAGTAGCTAAAAGAAATAATAACACGATGACACAGTAATTTACGTGGTTCGATCGATGTGATCTACGTCCACGGAAGAGAATATAGAGAGCTTTTATTATACTTGAGAGTACAATGAGTATTGAATGTCCTTTACACCTCTAATCTTGCATCTATTTATAAGCATTGGGTTAAGTCCTAATCCTTCTAGAGATCGGACTCCTTATACATATCTGGTTGCTTGGTACATGTATATCCGATTCCCATTCGTAGTAGAATTCTATCTTCTTCCAAAGTAGGGTTTCGTTACTTGGTCTTCAAGGCAGATGTGGACTTTGTTTGGGCCGAACTCTATGGGCCGAGCGTTAATATATAGGCCCAAATAGCCTTAGGTCGGGCCCAGGATGAGGCCGGTACTATCATATATGAAGGATTAGATGATCAAACAAGCTCAAAAATAATCAATCCATCAAAGTAAACGGTAGATTGACCTATACTATTTTTATCTATCTATCATATCACCCAAAGTAAACACCCCTAATAATGCTTATAATATATTTGAGTAGTCGAGTCAAAACATTTAAGTAATTTGCATTAACAAGATAACATTGTGTTAGTATCTTTGACTAGCCTTGCTTCTTATATATTTATTATTTATATATTTTGATTTCTTTATTGATTAAATATCACTCTTCTCACATTTCTTTCAATATAGATAAAAAGAAGATGATGCAGATAAGGAAAGTTTAATATATTTGTATTTATTTATTTAATTTATATTGTCTTGGACGTCTAGTTAGAGTTTTAATATATATATATATATATATATATATATATATATATTAGGTCTTTTGATATGGTTTGGGGTGTCGAATTTGATATTGAGATGTAGAGTTTGGATTTGTTCTCTTCTCGTGTGTTTTTCCGATATTCATGTTTGAATCAACGGATGAACACTTATCCTACGTACGTTTTCCGGTATTTTGTGAATCAAAATCAACGGATTTCGTATATCTTATTGTTTATGAATATATTTCACGTTTCTCACTGTATCAGAAGAGGGTAACAAACGACAAATAAAGGTCTTAGATTTTAATGTGTTTTAATATATTAATTTGACACTCGCTATATATATACTATTAATTTGTGCTAGCTATCAGTTCGTTACTTTGACCACATGATAGGTGGCCCTCTATATACATTTGTGAGGTCCAATACTTATTTGCTTATGACATATTTGACTTCAAAAACTTCTGACTTAACAATTAGAGGTTGCATCTGTTCCATAAAAAAAAAGATTGATTAGATACTTTTAGATTGGGTGATCTAGTTGCTAATTAGCACGATTATGACAACATGCATGCCTACATGTTGTCTAGTTTAATAGAAAATTTGTATACTAAATCTATGGTATATTTCTTGTTGTCTATCAATAATTTGCTTGTAGTATAAAGTGAGATTCAAAGACTACGAATTCAAAATTTTCTAACAGCCATACGAAATCTATCTACACTAGAGTGAAATAGTCTCGACCATATGCTAAAGGTTACAATGTGGGAGTTCAATTCCTGCTTGGTCTTAAGAATTTGAAGTCTGATTTCTTTCCTTTTTTTTAATTATTATTGTTTAATAAGAAATTTTAAAGACTGCGTGATGGTGGACTTAAATCCGAGACTTTTTACCTCGGACATTAACCACTCTACCACTAGGCTAACACATGCACACTTCTTTTTTTGTCCCCTTTGGAATAGTCTAGTGGTAATTTTTTTTGCCTATTTTAAGATAAATTTATTGCATAATTTGTGTCGCCCGGGGCAGAAGTACAGAGTGATCGCAGGTGCAGAGGCACGGATAAGGAGCCGCTCCGTTAAGACTTCAAAGCGGAGGGGGCAGGAATGAATCGAAACACACCCGAATGAGAGGGATTTCGAGAATATGTCGGAATGAGACGACATATTCGAGGAGAGCTTAAAGGAATTGATATGGCTACTTATACCATCAAGATACATCTTCTTTTCTAGGGCTCATTGTGGAAGAATTTTAAGGTTAAGCGTACTTGATTGGAACAATTCTATGATGGGTGACCTTCTGAGAAATTTTCACAGGGAATGTGCGAGTGAGAACAAAGCACGCTAGAAAGTATCAGTCCGAAAGCCGGATCATTACATAATCGAGGATATAACTCAAAATTTTATGGTGTCTAATTTAATATAGATTCAAATCTATTTTTTATTTTTTTATTTTTAATATGCACATTAAATAACGGATGCGACTTAAGATTACTCTCGGAAATAAAACAGTCAATTATCTTTTAGCTTGAGATTGAGTCTCCATTAATTAAGTGGCTATAATATTGAATGAATGAAAACTCAAATCAGCATAGCCCAATACTAGCTCTCTTAAAATAGCCCAATATCGGCCCGTTCAGAAGCAACTAAACATATGGGCCTGAGCCCATATATGTAGCTTATTAAGTAAATACATATTTCCAAAAAGGAAAATGTCCTTTAATTTGTTGTAAAGTTCTAGTTTTCTCAAAATAATTGATAATATCTCTAACACTCATATTTGGATTTCTACAGTTTGAAACTTAGTTTAACAGTTGTCCGATTGTGAGCATGAAAACACTAATAATCAGATATTCGATATAAATTAAATCAGATCTACGTTCTGTATGATGATATATATATATTGACAAAGACTTGCGTCAGACCGGTCGTACGTACGACCGAGCTCACGCGCGTCGGGCGCGTGCATCACAAGCGCCACTCCAGGCGCTTCCACGCGCCAAACTATTATTATTATTTTTAACAGGCGCACGTGTAAACACAAAATATTGTATTTAATTCAATAAACACAAAATTACATACAAATATAAGAATTTCGAATATGTGCGGGTTCAATCTCTATTTGATCATCTGATTCTTCTCTTCAAGTTGACCCTCGAACAATCTTCAATTAGCCTTTAAGATTTGTTGGATTTAGTATCTCCTTGATATCTTTGGACTTGGTCTTCAAGCTTTATAACGTTGACGCGGAGGACTTTCGCCTTGTTTCCGAAGTAAACGTTGAGCTTTGGGCTTTGAGCTTTATAACGCCGATGCGGAGGACTTTCGTTTTATTTTCGGATCACACGCCACTTTGAAGCAATTCCGATGAAGAGCGCGTTGCGTCTACAAAGAAAGCCTTGAATCACGCCGGAACACCTTGAATATTGAGAGAGAATTCTTAGAGAATTTCTTCTCAATTCTTGAGCTCTTGAAGATGATTTTTTGATGTGATTTTGAAGTGTTATGGAAACCCCTATTTATAGTTGTAGGAAGAGAGGTTTAAGTAGGCTTTTGGGCTCCATTATGGACTTTAGGGGTGAGGTGACACGATTTCATTGGCTTTAAGAAATTGATATATATCATTAACTTGTTGCCAAAGAAATAGATATATATCGCCATATAAATATATATTTATTAATTAAATAACTTATTTAATATGGATTTCATAAGATTCCATAATCAAATAAAGATATTATAATTAATAAAAATATGTTAAAATTTTCGGTTCCTACAAATGCCCTCTCGAGACTTGTTCATGGACGATTTGTCGTGAAAATGAATTAGTCTCGATAAATTTGAACTTTATTAGATAGTTTATACTCATATCAAGGAGTTCTTGAATTTGGATTTGTTAGAAAGTTTATACTCGTTTCAAGGAGTTTTTCAATTTGAATTTGAATTTATATAGTTTATGCTCATATCAAGGAGCTTTGATGAACTTGAATAATTTATGCTCGTATCAAGGAGCCTTGAGTTTATAAACTTTTTATACTTATGTTTAGGAGTCTTCACTTGAATTTGAATTTATAGACCTTTTATACTCGTGTCAATGAGTCTTCACTTGATTAAAATTTGTAGACATTTTATACTCGTGTTAAGGAGCTTTATTGATAGTTTAGGCTCTTATCAAGGAGTGATGTAGACAGTTTAGGCTCTTATCAAGGAGCATTTGAAGTTTTTATTTGAAGAGTGTAGATAGTTTTTACTCACATCTAGGAGCCCTTTAGACAGTTTAAGCTCTTATTAGGGAGCAATGCAGACAGTTTATGCTCTTATCAAGGAGCAATGTAGACAGTTTAGGCTCTTATCATGGAGCGCTTGAAGTTATTTGTTTGAAGAGTTTAGATGGTTTTTGCTCGCATCAAAGAGCGTTTTAGATAATTTATGCTCTTATCAAGGAGCAATGTAGACAGTTTATGCTCTTATCAAGGAGCGATGTAGCTAGTTTAAGCTCTTATCAAGGAGCGTTTGAAGTTTTTATTTGAAGTCTCTTCCTCATCTTCACTTGGAGTTTCTTCAAGATATTTGCCCCCATGATATGTTTCTTGATTTTCTTCAAAGTTGTGGGCTTAAGTATTGTCATATCTTCAATTCCATTTGCAATCATGCTTAACTCCAAGTCATGAGCTCTAGTTGCCAATTCTTCGAAGGTCTTTGGTTGAATTCCTTTTAGAATGTAACGAAGACTCCAATGCATGCCTTGGATGCACATCTCAATTGTTGAAGTTTCAGACAATCAGTCTTTGCAATTTAAGCTCAAGTTTCTCCAACGATTTATGTAGTCGATGACGGACTCTTCTTTCCATTGACTTGACTTTATAAGTTCAACCATGCTCACCGTCCTTTGAGTACTATAGAAGCGATTAAGAAATTCTTTCTCCAATTGCCCCCTACTATCTATGGAGTTTGGCTGTAAGTCAGCATACCAATAAAATGCATTATCTTTCAAGGAACGCACGAATTGCTTCACCATGTGATCTCCATATGTGCCAGCATCGTTGCAAGTCTCCACAAAGTGAGTCATATGTTGCTTTGGATTTCCTTTGCCATCAAATTGTTGAAACTTTGGAGGTTGATAGCCAATCGACATCTTCAAGCTTTCAATCCTTAGAGTATATGACTTGCTATAAGTCCATGGGGATTTAGAGGTCCCTTCGAACTTGTCCTTGACTGTTACCATGATGAACTCTTTAAGTTGATCAACATGTATCGATCTATTAGAAGAGACTTCAAGCTCCTTAGTCGGAGATTTACGATCGTCTTTTGATTGCTCCTTAGTCGGAGATTTATCACCGTCTTTTGACTGCTCCTTAGTTGGAGATTTATCACCATATTTTGACTCCATAAAAAGCTCGGTTTCATGATATTCCTTCGCTTGTTTGCTCCTTGTATTAATAGACATCGCTTTTTCTTAGTTTGCAATTTCAACATCTCGTTCTTCCAAGCGTTTAGCGAGCCCTTCAACAAGCTTCATCAAGTTTGCGATTTGCTCTTCAAGAGTTGTAGACATCTTCGCTCGATGGATTTGGCGAAGGAAAGAGATGAGAGGCAGAGATTGTCCCATTGGGCGTGCCAAAATCTGTAAATACAAAATATTGTATTTAATTCAATAAACACAAAATTGCATACAAATATAAGAATTTCGAATATGTGCGGGTTCAATCTCTATTTGATCCTCTGATTCTTCTCTTCAAGTTAACCCTTGAACAATCTTTAAATAGCCTTTAAGATTTGTTGGATTTAGTATCTCCTTGACCTCTTTGGACCTGGTCTTCAAGCTTTATAACGTTGACGCGGAGGACTTTCGCCTTGTTTCCGAAGTAAACGTTGAGCTTCGAGCTTTGAGCTTTATAACGCCGATGCGGAGGACTTTCGCCTTATTTCCGGATCAAACGCCACTTTGAAGCAATTCCGATGAAGAGCGCGTTGCTTCCACAAAGAACGCCTTGAATCACGCCGGAACACCTTGAATATTGACAGAGAAATCTTAGAAAATTTCTTCTCAATTCTTGAGCTCTTGAAGATGATTTTTTGGTGTGATTTTGAAGTGTTATGGAGACCCCTATTTATAGTTGTAGAGAGAGAAGTTTAAGTAGGCTTTTGGGCTCCATTATGGGCTTTAGAGGTGAGGTGACACGATTTCATTGGCTCTAAAAAATTGATATATATCATTAACTTGTTGCCAAATAAATAGATATATATCACCATATAAATATATATATTTATTAATTAAGTAACTTATTTAATATGGATTTCATAAGATTCCATAATCAAATAAAGATATTATAATAATAAAAATATGTTAAAATTTTCGGTTCCTACAGCGTGTAACACACGCGCCTCTACAGTGTGTACCACACGCGCATGACTTTTTAAATTTTTTTCTGATTTTTTTCGATTTTTATTCTATTTTTTCAGTTTTTTCTATTTTTTTCAGTTTTTTTTATTAATTTTTTGTTCAAAGAGTCGAGCGATCATTTTTCGATTTAATGTTGCCCAATCATTATCTATAAATTAAAATCGGAGCCGAAGACGGAGAAGAATTTTTTTTTTTTTGAAAAAATCAAATTTAAAAAAAACTGAAAGTCAATGTTTGACCCGAGTTAATCCGGTTTGACCGGATCGAGTTAACCTGGATCCGGTCTTACCCGTAAGATCAGTTGCACAAGAGTCTGCCTCATATATATTTGTAATGTTTTGAGTCGTTAGGATTTTTTCTTTTTTAAATTTAAGTTGGGCCGTGAACCTTAAATATATTTTTCTGTAATAATTCCTCAAACTAATGTTTTCGCACTGAATTTATAATTCTTAGACTTCCACACTTACATAAAATATGCACTGTATAATTTGACTTATTTGTTAGAAAACATAATAGATTGTAGTTTATATAGTTTAATTACTTTGTCAAACTATATTACTTAGTTTTTAATGACATTAGTATTTTAGTTTGTCATTTATATTTATGAAAATTTTTTAGTCCCAACTATGTCATAAGTTGGAGTCGACTCAATGCGTAAAGAATCGGACATGTGTCACTAATGATACATAGTTAGCTTGATGCAATACAAAAAAATTATACTATGCATATTATCTACTGCTAAATACTCCTAAGTTATCATTACTGTTTGCTAAATGATGATGGCAAGGTGCAAATGATGACACTTGGAGGCTACTTATTTTTTTTAGAATAAACTACTATCTTCCTTCCAATCAATTTAACCGAAACGTGAATTTTCTAAAATATTATAAAGTGTTTTTTTTTTTAATAAAAGGGAATGCATTTTTTAATGTAAAAATAAAATAAAACACTATACGAGATGACTCATTCTTCTTGGGTGACTGTGAGGGACATAATTAGGTAGCAATTCTTTTAAGAAAATAAGTGATTTGGTCATTTGTCAATCTTACGATATATTTTCATTCACATTGGTAATCAATTATAAACTGATTTGTTTTCTGAAAGGGTGATGTTAAATACTCTTCCGTTCCATCCATAAGGTCCCATTTCCATTTTAGTCCGTCTCATTCATAACGTTAACTCTCTTTCTAAATAAGGAAATAATTATGGCCTTAATCATTTAATATTAATTTGGTTAAATAATTAGGAAACTAATACTAGATGATTAAGGTCCTAATTATTTTCTTATTTAGAAAGGGAACGTCATGAATGAGACGGACTAAAATGGAAACGGGACGTTATGAATGGAACGGAGGGAGTAATTGTATTGTTCACATTGAAATATTAAAAACAATTTTTTCTTTAATTTCTCTCTGCACGCATGTGAAGCTTCATGACAAAAAATGACAATTATTATCTCTTTATTTCTATTCTTTTTCTTTTTTTTTTAATTGACTAAGAAAGACTTAATTAATTAGTGTAGTTGGAAAACCCAAAAAATATCTTGATGTCACGTTGACTTATATAATTTGTTAAAGTTTGTTGTCATGACTATTTGTATATAATATAAGGTGTACCCCTTTGTTATTATCTTTTCTTTTTGTTCTTTTGTTGATGGTGATTTTGCGTTTCCCGTTTCATAGAATCACAAAATAAACTATTCCGCACGGATATTTCTAAGTAGATGCTATTATTTTGTCCTTTATAGTTTATACACTCCGACAAGCAATAGCGGTGAATTAATTTCTTTTTATTAAATGAAAAAAATGGCAAATTTAAAATAATAATAAGAATAATAAAATGGTGGAAAGCCTAGCCATGTGAAGTGGGACATGTTTCTGTGTAAATTGCGAAATGAATTAATCTATTTATTTGCATCATAATTAGGTACAGAGCCCATCGAAAATTTCGGAAAATCCCTTTATTCTCTCAGAAAATATATTTTGGTCCTTTAAATAATTAAATCTCGTCATCAACAGCCGACATCATTTGTCATGGCCGGCCACATATTTTCGTAATTTCTTTTTCTGCAATTATTCAAAACAAAATATATATTTAATATATAACAGAATTAGAGAATGCCTTGTTTTAACGCTATATAATAAAAAACATGATTAATTAATCCACTGATAATGACCTTAAAATATATTGATTTGTTTCAACATCCCACTTATCAGGCATTGACTTGACTTGCAAGGAGTTTCACAATTTCTTCCGATGCTCTGATAATATCCAAATTAAAAACAAGATTAATCCACCGGTAATGACCTTAAAAATATATTGACCCCCTGTTCATTTTATGATATGAGAGCTAATTTTGGAAAACTAACATTGGATTATATGTATTTTTAATAGTCCTAAAGTGAACAACGAAGCAATTCATATCAGTTTACTGTCGCCAAATATTTGCTCTCGTACAATAAAGTGAACAACGAATCAAAATTCTTGTTAATTTAAATATTTTTTAAAATTCAAATGATAACGTGAACAAGGGATTAAAATTCAAGCCAAAATTTATAATTAACCCTATTATAAAATGTGCCAATTTCTTCTCTAGTGTTTATATATAGTGGAATCTTTGTTTACCCACACAAACTATACCAGTACAGAAAGCAACCCTAAAATGGAAAAATCTTCCCAATATTTCATTCTTGCAATCCTCCTAAACCTCTATAGCTTTGCAATCCTTGCAAATAGCGATATCAACACCGATCTTTCTTCCCTTATTGCCTTGAAATCCCAAATAACCTCAGACCCTCAAAACATATTGATCAAAAATTGGACCACTCAAACTTCTGTCTGCAGTTGGATCGGAGTTACTTGCGATCCACGTTACAACAGGGTGACTCAGTTGAATATATCGTACATGGGTCTCGTCGGAACCATCCCTCCTGAAATCGGAAACCTTTCTTTTCTTGTTTCTTTAGATATGAATGAGAACTCTTTTCATGGTCCCATCCCTCCATCCATCTTCAACATCTCATCGCTAGAGATTTTGTCGTTACGAAACAACAGTTTGTCAAGCAGTCTGCCGAATGATATGTGCAAGAACAGTAGTCTCAAGAGACTTCGAATTTCTTACAATAAGATGTTTGCAGAGATACCGTTGAGTCTGGGGAAGTGTTCGAAACTTGAGTATATTTCCATTTATGATAACGAGTTTAGTGGAGAGATGCCGAGAGAAATTGGGAACATTACACTACTTCAGTTTTTAAGCTTTGGTGCTAATGATTTTAGTGGTAAGATTTAATACTTTGCATTTTTGAAAATTTAATATTTTATTGTTTTCTATGCTATATGTATGTATGTTTTCATTTATTTGTATAATCTTGATTTTCCTCAAAATATACATCCGGTGCTAGTTATCTCACTAGATCTTATGTTATAGTATTATTTTAGACTTTGCCATTGTAATTAACTTATTTTGACCTAATTTTAACTTTTTTGGCAATCAAGATTTTCATCTATCTAGTTAACATATATCAATATTGTAATGAAATGCATGCAGGAAGTATACCAGAAGAGATTGGTGGTCTTATTAATTTACAAAATTTGGACATGAGCTCTAACAAGTTCAACGGCTCTTTGCCTGCAAGTTTTTTCGGGATGTCGTCGTTGCAATATGCAGACTTTGCCTCCAATGATTTGAGTGGATCTTTATCAACTGATATTGGAAACATGACATCCCTTCGAAGAATTGGCCTTGAATTCAACAAGTTAACTGGTATATAATATATATGAGTTTTATTCCACCACCTCCATGCATTAATATCATTTTCATAAGTACTTATATATATAGTTGATTATAAATGAAAATGAGGTAATAATTTTATGATTTCATCATAACCCTACAGGTAATATTCCAAAAGAGATTGGCGGACTTGCTAATTTCGAGCGATTAAGCATGTGTTGCAATAAATTTAGTGGATCATTGCCAAGAGAAATTGGGAACTTGACAGCCATGTATTGGATGTTACTTCACAACAATGCTTTAAGTGGTATGAGATTGTGTGTGTATTTTTCGGTACTCTTAATTAGAATCAACGGAGTTCGTATTATTATTAATTGATCATAATTGAATTGAGATTTCAAGATTTGATAATCTGGCAGGTGGTATTCCAAAAGAGATTGGTGGTCTTGTTAATCTAGTGGAGCTGCAGTTGGAAAGTAACCAATTAATCAATGGGTCATTACCAAGAGAAATTGGGAACATGACAGCTCTTACATACTTATTGCTTAACGATAATGATTTAAGTGGTATGATATTTTCTCTCTTTCATCTCTTAATTTCATGACTTTAATTTAGCATTTTTACTTCAAAATCAGTAGCATAAAGTCATTCAATTCTGTCATACATATGCTTAATTCTTCATAAACTTTTTGTTTCCCATTTTAACTGTTGTAAAGGTATGATATAATTTTATCAGATTCTTGTGTACATCATCAATTCCAGAGTTTAATGTGAAGGTCGTTCGAACATTTTTTAATTAGTTACTCATTATGAATATATTCTTTCTTTATTATGTTGTATAACTATGTAATTTCACAGGTGAAATTCCAAAAGAAATATTCCTTCTTAAAAATTTATTGCAAATGAACATCGGAAGCAACCAACTTAGTGGATCATTGCCGAGAGAAATTGGTAACACAACCATTCGAGATTTGTGGATTCATTTCAATAATTTGAGTGGTATGCTTTTCTCTCTCATTCTACTTCACAATTCCATATTTTCATTCGTGTATTAATTTGGGAGATCGACATATCATATCCTCTATTGCATCTCCGTGTTAAATCTCCTATTGCATTATTAAGGGGATATACGTGACATTACTATTTAAGGGTTCACGATTTAGAGTATATATATGCTCAAGTCTGGCTTGTTTAATTTATGTACGTCTACTAGTCTCACTAAATGAACCTCGTGTATATAATTAAGTTGGATAGAGAGTTCAACTTCTGTCGCTCTTCTCTAAATTTATACTCCACTTCTTTTAGCTAGGTAGTATACATTCCCATAATTTAAAGATTTCATGTCAAATTAATATTGATACTTTACTTATGCACAAATAAAATTTCAGGTCCAATACCTTCCACCTTTGTGAATCAATCAGGGCTTGTTAATTTAGCACTACAATCCAACAACTTAAGTGGAGAGATTCCTTCATCCATTTGCAGCTTGACATCCCTCAAAATTCTCTATTTATCAAACAACAATTTGGAAGGATCACTTCCACTTTGTTTGGGAAACTTGAGCACATCTTTGTCAATCCTTCATTTGAATGCAAATAAATTTACTGGCCTTATTCCATCAACATTTACCAAAGGATGCAGTCTTCAGTTTCTCACTCTCAAAGGAAATAAAGTGGAGGGAACATTACCTCAATCTCTACTCAATTGCCAACCTTTGCAAGTTGTCGACATTGGTAATAATGAAATACGAGGCTCGTTTCCCTTTTGGATGGAAACTCTTCCAGAACTCCGTGTCCTCGTCTTGAGGTTTAATAAGTTCAATGGAACTATACTAGCGGCTTCAAAGATAGAGCATCCATTTCCTAAGTTGCAAGTTATAGATATATCTTATAATGACTTCTTTGGCTCTTTACCTGATACATATTTCAAGAATTTTCAAGGCATGGTAGATGCTAAGGAAAATAAGACTAATGATAGGGTATTTATAGAGTTGACTCTCACTGTAAAAGGTTTGGATTTGCAGTTTCAACGACTTTTGACAACCTTTACAACTATCGACTTATCCTCCAATAGATTTTCGGGGACTATTCCACCTTCTTTAGGAAATCTTAATTCTCTTAGATACTTGAATTTGTCACACAATAGTGTCGCGGGACGTATACCTTCATCTCTTGGAAATATGAGCGTGCTAGAATCTTTGGACTTGTCATCAAACAAATTTGACGGAGGAATTCCGAATGAGTTGACAAGGTTGACATTTCTTGCGAAATTAAACCTTTCAATGAATAATCTCGTGGGCCAAATACCGCAGTCTACTCAGTTTTCCACATTCGAGAATGAATCGTATGTGGGAAACTCGGGATTGTGCGGACTTCCGTTGACAAAAAAATGTGAAAGGATTGATGGAAATTCTTCCCCTCCGATGCAAGAAGATGAAGATGATGAAAATAGTTTTGTTAATGGATTTGGGTGGGAAGCAGTTGTGTTGGGGTATGGATGTGGATTCATAATTGGAGTGTTTTTGGGGTATTTAATTATTCATTACGAAAGGCCAACATGGTTGGTGGAATTATTTTGTGATTGAAGCTATAGAGGGAGTGTGTGACATACATATTATTTTGTACATATGTATAATTAAGTTTCTATTATTATTTTTATGCTTCGCATGTGTATGTTGTATTGCAGTAAAAATTGATTGGTTTGCACATTACGAACATATTATTGCTGAAAGTATTTGAATTACGTAGAACTGAACTCTGATATTGTATCACGTTTGAACTTTCTTTCGTGATCTATCAAATGAGTGCAAAAATTCGATTTAATGGCCACATTCCCTTCAACTTTCTTTGGTAATCTTTTGTATGGAATTTATACGAATTCTTAATTCGATCCTCTCAAATTTATTTTAAGGCGAGTTACGAATAACTCATGAATAATTTTGACTGATGCAGAATTCTAACTATAATATATGAATGAACAAAGCTTAAATCGATATAGCTTAGTTTGAACATAATTAGAAAAATAGCCCACAACATTGGCCCACTATGAAACCAGCTTGTAAATATCTTAATTAGAGCCCACTAATCTATGCTTGTACACATCTTCACTAGGAATGACTAGAGCTGGCAAATTACCGGGCCGGGCCGGCCCGGCTCGAGCCCGCCGGGCTTTTGGGAAAAATCGGGCCGGGCCGGCCCGGCCCGAAAATTGACCGGGCCTGAAATTGGGCAGCCTAGCCCGGCCCGAAATATAAATTATAGTGCATTTTTTGCCGGGCCGGGCCGGGCCGGGTCGAGCCCACCGGGCTTTGCCCATTTCGGGCGGGGCCGGCCCGGCCCGAAAATTCACAGGGCCTGGAAATGAATAGCCCAGCCCGGCCCGAAATCGGGCCGGGCCGGACCTAAATTGACAGCCCTAGGAATGACAATGGGTCGGGTACCCACCCATTAGGCATTTTCCAAATTCAAACTCATTAAAATTTCCCCAACCCATACCCATCCCAAACCCAATTAAAAAATTATTTTAAAACCCGTACCCGACCCAAATTCGTTGGGTAATACCCATTAAAAACCCGAATGTACTAGAACATAAACATCTATATTAAATAGTAGAGATAACAAAGTATTATAAACATAAGTATAAATAGAAAATTTCATTAAATTAAATTACATGTGGGTTAAAAGAATAATATAAAATCCTAATATTTATACTAATATAAATTATATATAAAATAAATATTTAATTACTAAAATTATTAATTCTTTGTATGTCGGTTAAAAGGAATAATATAAAACCCTAAAATTATTAATATTTATACTACTATCTATAATTATTTAATAAATTATATATATAATATTTTGTCATCTTACATATATATAAATGGGTTTGGGTAGCGGGTACCCGTAGGTAATTTTCCAAACCCGACCCAAACCAGTCACGGGTTTGAATGTTTCTACCTTAACCCGTTCCAAAACCATTTAATAATTTCCAAATCCGTCCCATTAGAGTTTGGTAGAACCGGGTACCCGTAAAAATCCGACCCACTGCCATCCATAATCTTCACTGTAGACTTTTAGTCTATACAAAATAATTGATTTATCAGTTCCAATTTTCCAATAAAAATTTTCAACGAAAACAATTCCCTCTAATTGTTTCGTACGCCATGACAATCAACAAAAGTCAAGGACAATCTCTATCACATGTGGGACTTTTTCTCAAGAAATCAGTGTTCTCCTATGGTCAATTGTACGTCGATGTATCGAGAGTATGGAGTCGAAGTGGTTTGAAGATCCTGATATGCGATAAAGATAAGAAGAGCACTGCATGTACCACGAATGTTGTTTACAAGGAAAATTTTCAAAATTTATAGATGTATGAATTTTGAATGAAATTTTAATTTATATTGTTTCATACTTATCTTTTTTTTTCCTTACTATACTTATGATGTTTTACAAAAAAAAAATCAAAATTCAATTTACCATGTTCATCGCACGGCAGTAGTACTAGTAAATAATAATTGCCGTCACATTACTAACGCCAGAATCATTCACTTAAATACTTGTTTTAGGACCTCAAATTTCACCCACTGGAAGTTTTTAAAGCAACGAAAGTTAGGTTGGTATAATCAGAAAACTTAAATGGTGTGAAAGTTGCAGAATAATGTAAAAATTATGTTAAAGAACAACTAATTTATGTCAACTAATTTCCAATCAATTATTCTTCTTTTTTTCAGAACAACTAATTTATTTTTAAAGAAATTATCATGGAAACTGTCACATTCAAGAAAGTTGTTTTGCCATTATCACGATCGTGCCATTGAATAATTGCAAATTCCGCCACCACTGTAATATGTGTGTGTGTGCGCTTCGGCTCCCTAAAAACATGTTTACAGTCAATCAATTAATTATTCTTCACATAATTTCAACCACTTGCTATGATGATGGGGAACAAATTGCTAATGCTTTTATTTGATTGACAAGGATCGAGAAAAAAGTGGTCGTCGGCTAGGCATCTATTAAAACGGACGTAATTTTTTATTCTGGACTTAGATTTATAAATAAGTAGAAATTGATTAGTAATTTTTTTATCTCGGGCGTGTGCATCGCATTCAGCCACTCATCCGTATACTTTAGACGATTCTTTATTGTTTTTTTTTCTTTTTTCTTTTTTCTTTAATTTATTTTTTGCTTTTCTTTTTTCTTTCATTTTTGTTTTTTCCCCTCGAATAAAGAGAATCTATTTTTAATTTCGTCTTTTTTTCTTAGTTTTGTTGTATTACTTTATTTCGTTAATTTTTCTTTTCTTTCATATTTTTAATTTCTTTCTTTAATTTTTATTTCTATTTTACATTATGTATGCAGAATATATAAGAGAGTATACGTTCAAATATATGGTACATGTCAGTTTCCAAAAATTTACGTTTCCCATTGTTGAAAATTTGCTCTTGTATCGTAAAGTGAACAACGACTCAATATAATTTAAGGTCTTTTTAGTGGGTTAGTCTTGCTTTTGGACTTACTGAGAGCATTCGGAAGAAATTGTGAAACGTTTTTGCAAGTCAAGTCAATGCATGTCTGAAGTCGGACTTTGAAGGGTCATTATCAGTGGATGATACTGATCATGTTTTTGCATAACGTTTGAATAATAAAGCATTCTATAATTCTGTGTATGTATTACATGAAAAATTATTGTTTAATACTCCCTCCGATCCGTCATAAGTGATCACGTTTTTTTCGGCATGAGTATTAAGGAGAAGAGTGTTTAAAGGGTAAAAAGATAGAAAGTTGTGGAGCTCACATCATTTTGTGAGATAAGCATATTTCCTAATAAGGAAAGGGACCACTTATCTTGGGACAACCCAATAAGGAAATGTAGCCACTTATGAGGGGACGGAAGGAGTACCAAACTATGATTACACCCCGATATAAATAGTCTATCTATCAATTAAATAGGACATGAAAGACAAGAAGAAGAAAACTAATCAAGCTTTTCAGATTTTTTTGGTTATTCATAATTTATTTTTCTTTTGCCTCGTCATAATTTGTTTTTGGGTTTATTTTGCTTTAAATTCCAAATCACCTTTCGGTGAGCCTCGCCGGATTCCGTGGTTGGAATTTAAGCCTGGAGAATAGTTATGAAAAAAATGAATAGTTCGTGTATTTAATTGATGGAATCTTTAGATAGTGTAATTGTGAAAATAATTCATAGCTAGCAAGTTTGAGTGTTAAGCGGTTTATTTTTTTCTATATTATTGGAAGAATCATATACAAAATATTTTTTTCGTAAGAAATGAGAAGTGATCTGGACCAATTGATCTTTGTAGATCTACGTTTGTCATTAACCGATGCATTATATTTGAACATAGAATGCATTATCATAACAATGCATTATAGTAACCCAAAAATGCATTATTATGATGATGCATTGTAATAATACATAAAATGCATTATTCTCATTTTTTATGGAAAAAATGCTTTGTATGTGAACCAACTCCTATAGATATATATATATATATATATATATATATATATGGATGGGTTAGTATAAAAACCGGTCCTCCCGTACAAACTACAAACCATACTTTTTTCAATATATAATCATGCTTTTTAAATACTATTTTCATGCTTTGATAATTAACAACCATAGATCATACCATGATCAACGGTTGAGATTAGTTTGTAGTTTTTACATGAGGACTAGTTTTTATATGAACCAAGGGATGAGTTAGTATAAAAACCGGTCCTCCCGTTCAAACTACAAACCATGCTTTTTTCAATATATAATCATGCTTTTTAGGGGAAAGATCATATACAAAACACTTTTCACGTAAGAATGAGAAACGATCTGGATCATTGATTTTTATAGATCTACGGTTGTTATTGAGACAGGTGCATTATAATTGAACATAGAATACATTAACATAACAATACATTATAGTATCCAAAAAATGCATTAGTATGACGATGCAATATTGTAATAATACATAAAATGCATTATTTTAGTACGTATAATGCATTATTATTATTATTATTATTATTTTTTACGGGAAAATTCTTTTGTATGTGGACCAACCCCTATATATATAACAGAAGAGGATGAGGTGAGAATATTTTCTTAGGTGAGAAATGAAAATAAATCTTAACATTTGATTTTTATTAATCAATGGTTCATATTTAACGTATGATTTGAATAATTGGAGATAAAAGAGATTACGATTTACGAATAAAAGTGGCCAACTATGATATGATAAGGGATTTAATTATTTAAAGGACCAAAATATATTTTGTGAGGGAATAATGGATTTTCCGGAATTTTCGATGGGCTCTACGTGCAGTTGACCTAAAATATTTTAAAGAGTTGAATAGCTTTGTATATAAACGGCTTTACGTAGTCTTGTTGTTTGCTCACGCAATTAGCACTTCAATTCCAGTATGGAGAGATTTTCCCCATTTTTCTTACCTCTTGTGCTACTCATATTGTTTTCTTCTCTCTACTTTGCTACTACAGAGATGATGATGATATCTCAAATCAAAAGTGATGAATCTTCACTTGTAGCCTTGAAATCCCTCATCACTTCAGATCCTCACGATATTTTAAAAAATAATTGGACCGTTGGAACCTCTATTTGTACCTGGATAGGAGTTACTTGTGATTCACGTAATAGTAGAGTGACTCAATTAGCTATCTCGAACATGGGACTCGTAGGCAGCATTTCACCAGAAATCGGAAATCTTTCTTCCCTCGTTTCTCTTGATTTGAGTGGAAACCTTTTTTATGGTCCTATTCCTCCATCCATTTTTAATATGACGTCACTCGAATCTATTTTTTTATACAATAATAGGTTATCAGGTGGCCTACCAAAGGATATTTGCTGGCACAATAACCTTCAAAGACTCGAGTTACTTGACCTTTCCAGGAACGAATTGGAGGGAGAGATACCATTGAGTTTGGGCCAATGTCAATTACTTGAGAAAATTGACTTGTCATCCAACAACTTTGGTGGACATGTGCCTAGAGAAATTGGGAACATCACACAGCTTAAGAAATTATCCCTTGGTTGGAACAAATTAAGAGGTATGTATGTATGATCTTATCTCTATATATATTATCTACTTATGTCGCCTTACTATATTTTGCTTTAATTCCTCTTATGCACTAGATTGAACACCAAAAAAATAAATAAACCCAAAAACTCATGTGCGGCACGCCTGAATCAACGGTCAGGATTGATGTGTGCTATTCAGGCACATTAGAGGGGCGTTGTGGCCCGCCAAAAATAAAAAATTAGAAAGAAAAAGGCAGGTGCTCACATGCCCGCTAGATTATTTTAGTATTTGTTCTTATTATTTATTTTTGTTGTTATTTTTTTTAATTAATCCTCAATAAGATTTTATGAATCTCAATTAATCAGAATTTTGTTAATTTTCAATTAGAATTTTTTAACTTCCACTTAGAATTTAGGGAAAAGTAGCATATACAACCCTAACGTATCAACCTCGATCTCATTTACACCCTTAAGGGAAGGGTTGGGGCTGCCATAACCCCAACGTTTAAAAAGTAGGGGCAAATGACCCCTCCCATCTAACGGCGTTAGAGAGCTGTTAGATTGGAGGAGTTATTTGCCCCTACTTTTTAAACGTTGGGGTTCTAGCAACCCCAACCCTTCCCTTAAGGGTGTAAATGAGATCGATGTTGACACGTTAGGGTTGTATATGCTACTTTTCCCTAGAATTTATTAATATCCATTTAAGTTTTATTAATTATCAATTAGAATATATTAAATATCCAATTAGAAATTATTAATTCCCAATTAAATTTTACTAAACATTAGCTAACTCTTACAAAGAAAAAAAATAGTAGTAATTAATTAATTAGAAAGTAAACTACACCGTACACTCAACTACACAAGAGTATGCCTAAAATATAAATAGTGAAGCCTCATTATGAGTACTAATGCAAACCAGGTGAACGGCTCATGTGTGATAGTTTGTGTTGTGCAATATACGAGACACTGACTATAATATAGTATATTGTTTTATTTTGCCATATTTTTTATAATGTATGAAGAGGATTGAGATACTATATTTGGATGCATTACGATAATTGATAAACCATGATTTTTATCGGGGATCAGAATTGAGCTTTAATTTGTTGGCCATGCATTTGCTTAATTTGTAGCTTTTTGGTCTTGTTTAAGCTTGTTTACCTCCAAGTTTATAGAAATAAACATTAATTTTACAGGAGTTATTCCACAAGAGATTCATCATCTTCATAATTTAGAATGGTTGTCCATGAGTTACAATAAGCTGTGGGGCCCTTTGCCGCCAACCATTTTCAACATGTCTTCCTTGAAAAGTATTTCCTTATCAAGTAACAATCTAAGCGGCGAATTGTCTTCGGAAATTGGGAACATGAAAGGACTTGAGGTTTTATCTCTTGCCTACACTTCTTTAATGGGTAAGATTTCTATCTCTTGTAACAAGAATTGGCCTTCGAGTTACAGCTATATATGTTGTTCACAGATAAATTTACCTTATGTATATCACTTTAGTTGGGCTAATTATTAGTACTACCTCCGTCCCATTTATATAGGCGGATTGAAATTTTCATAAGAATTAAGAAAAATTATTGTAAAAGTAAATTATATAGTAAATTTCTTAATATGCCCCTATTTATTATTTGACTATGTACTTTTTATGAGTTAATTAAAGAATTAAATAGGGATATATTAGTAAATGAGCTAAAAAACATTACTTTTTATGGAAATAAGCCTATATATTTGGGACATCCGAAAAAGGAAAACGAGCCTATATAAATGGAACGGAGGGAGTATATTTATATTCAACCTTATAAGCTCATCTATTACTAATACGAAAATAAAGCTGCCCCCTCCACGGTGCTCTGTTCAGATTTTCCTTTATTCTGGTAATTTGTCTTATTTTAATTCATATATATTCTAATTTTTATCTTTATTAATTAAAATTTTATTAATTTCATATTCGTGAAATATATATCACATGTTTATCTATTAATTACATCTCATATTTATCTTTCCATCTATTTAATTAATTTCATCTATTATGCATATTAAAATAACAATAATTTCGGAATGCATTCTTATAAATCATTATTTTATACATTCTTAATTCATATATAATAATCTATAGAAAATTTGTAAATGAAAATCCCTATGAAGACTAATTAAATATATTTAATCAACGTGTCTATATAGAATCCTTTTCGTTTTTCATTCATGTTTTTCTAAAAACTTCGATTATTGCTTTCTAGAAAATATATACATATAATCGAAATGGGATAGGGTAGTTAAAGAAAAGAACAAAAATATTTGAAGATGTAAACATATTTTTTTCCGCATTTTGGCAAAGATTAGAGATATCGATTTAACATGAACTAACGAGACGGTTCAAATATACTTAAAAAGAAGAATTTTTACTAATTTTAATTAATATTAACTTTGTTTAGATTTTTATCGAGTAATTTTAGCATAAACCAACGAGACAGTTCAAATAATATAGAAAGAATATTTTTTTACTAATTTTAATTAATATTACTTTGAAGTTGTAAACATTTTTTTCCGCATTTTGGCAAAGATTAGAGATATCGATTTAGCATGAACCAACGAGACGGATCAAATATACTTAAAAAGAAGAATTTTTACAAATTTTAATTAATATCAACTTTGTTTATATTTTTATCGAGTAATTTAGCATAAACCAACGAGACTGTTCAATAAACATAGAAATAAGGATTTTTACTAATTTTAATTAATTTTACATGGAGTGTTCATATTTTTATCGAGTATTACTCAACGGATTTGAGATGAGTATGTATAGTAAAGTCACTATTTTAACCAAAATTAAGACTAACATGTAGAAAAATTATAAACAAATTTAGATTTAAAAACATATATGAATGAGTATACTCGATCCATTATCATTCATGATTATAAATTTAGATACGTGAAATAAAATTAATTTTCTAAGTTTCATTAATAATTAACACGAAAAATATCACAACTTTTAAATAAGAAAATCTCTCTATGAAGACTAAACAAATATATTTAAATCAACATGTCTACATGGAATCTTTTTCATTTTTTCATTCATATATTTCTAAAAACTTCGATTAGTGCTTTCTAGAAAATATATACATATTGAATAAAATGTGGGATAGGTAGCTAAAGAAAAGAACAAAAAAACTTGAAGATGTAAACATATTTTTTTTCCATATTTTGGCAAAGATTAGAGATATCGATTTAACATTAATTTTAATTAATATTAACTTTGTTTAGATTTTTATCGAGTAATTTAGTATAAACCAACGAGACGGTTCAAATAACGTAGAAAGAATGATTTTTACTAATTTTAATTAATTTTACTTGGAGTGTTCATATTTTTATCGAGTATTACTCAACGGATTTGAGACGAGTATGTACTGTAAAGTCACTATTTTAACCGAGATTAGAACGAACATGTAGAAAAATTCTAAACAAATTTAGATTGTAAAAAACATACATAATGAATGAGTATACTCGATCCATTATCATTCATAATTATAAATTTAGACACGTGAAATAATTAATTTTCTAAGTTTGATTAATAATTAACGCGAACAATATCACAACTTTTAAATAAAATATAAAATTATTTTTAAAATATATACATATAAATTAAAACATAAAGTTATTTCCCGTCGAATTTCGACGGGCTACTTACTAGTATATAATAAATAATTAGCCTGAATTTGGATATTTACAAACACTTATTGTAATATTTGTAAGATCAACAATACAAAACATATCGAGAGACTTTACAACAAAATTTTTGACAATTTTTTATTTTCTTGCAGAGAAAGCTCATTTACAAAATGTAATAAAAAATTTAAGTACTACTACAAAATTATAATTAACAAAACGCTCCCATCATTTTTTATTTTTATTTTTAAGTGAGAATGCACGTTATGTTTGCTAGTAGAATAAAATAGGCGTTGGTATAATTCTATCATATCCTTATTTATCCATATTTATCTTTAGGTCTCATGCAAACTTTCAGGTCCAATACCATCTACTATTGGGAACCTATCAAATTTGAGGTATCTACATCTCTCTTACAACAACTTAAATGGTGAGCTTCCATATATCCTCCATCTGCAACTTCACATGCAAAATCGAAAACCGACTATAATTAGTGCATTTTAATGCAAATAATCCTGTATTAAATATACTCTAGTTTTATATTTCTATACCTTGTTTTTTTTAGCCCGTGTTCTCATATGAATAATTGATGCTTATTTTAAATAAAAATTTATCAATAGTTGTATATTCTGTTAAATAATTTGTTATCAAATGATAAACATATGCATATTTTGAGTAATGCATTGTTGGTAAACGCAATATGCATTTTTGAGATATAATTAAAGAGAATTGGTTTGTATCCTTCTCTATCTATATATACTTTAATACTTGAAACAATTTGTTTGAATGTCACCTACAAACTTCCAGGTCCAATACCATCCACTATCGGGAATCTATCAAATCTGTGGTTTTTATGGCTCACTTCCAACAAATTAAATGGTGAGATTCCATCCTCCATCTGCAACTTGAAATTTTAACTCTCTCTAATTTAAGTTTGGAAGGCATAATTTCCATATTGCTTTTTCGGAAACTTCACCAAATCTTTAGCCATCTTCATTTATGTGCAAATCACAATTACTTTTAGTTTAAACTTTATTTTTCATTTTTTTTCATGTGCATTCAGATAAGATATATAGTATAACACAACAGTATATTATTCTGCTACGTATAATTCTTTCACATCCGTCTCTATGTATCCATTATTTATCTTTAGGTCTCCTACAAATTTTCAGGTCCAATACCATCGACCATTGGGAATCTATCAAATTTGTTGATATTACAACTCTCTTACAACAAATTAAATGGTGAGCTTCCATCCTCCATCTCACATCCCTTGAGTTTATTCTTATCCTCTCTAATAACAGTTTGGAATGAACAATTTCACAATGCTTCAGGTCCAATACCATCCACCATCGGGAATCTATCAAATTTGTTGTATCTACATCTCTCTTCCAACAGATTAAATGGCGAGCTTCCGTCCTCCATCTGCAGCTTCACATCCCTCTTTGCTTTCATTCTCTCAAATAACAGTTTGAAAGGAACAATGCCACAATGCTTTGGAAATTTGAGCCAACCTAATTTGTTCATCCTTCATTTAGATGCAAATCAGTTTAGTGGGCCCATTCCATCACCATTTAGCAAGGGGTGTAGTCTTTGGTCAATCAAATTGGGTGGCAATAAATTGCAAGGACCAGTACCTAAATCCTTAATCAACTGCCAAAACCTACAGGGCCTTGACTTGAGAAATAATGGAATACAAGACACCTTTCCCTTTTGGTTGCAAACACTTCCTCATCTTCGGGTGCTCGTCTTGAGGTCTAACAAGTTTCATGGTGACATGTTGCTGCCTTCAACAGATAACAATATTATTAATCCATTTCCTAAGTTGCAAGTTTTTGATATATCCCGGAATGAATTTGTTGGCTCTCTACCTCAAATTTATATCGACAACTTCAGAGCAATGATGGATGTGAAGGAAAACGAAACAGATGGATCAACTAATTTCTCCTTTCAAAATTCTATGGAGATGATAATCACATTGAAAGGCCAGGATCAAATATTGAAAAGACTGTTGGTAGACTTGACAACAATTGACTTATCCTCCAATGGATTTTCTGGGACTATTCCACATTCCATAGGAAATCTTGTGATTCTCAAATACTTGAATCTTTCACACAATAACCTCATAGGAAATATACCTTCATCACTTGGAAATATGAGTGCACTTGAATCGTTGGACCTGTCTGCAAACAGATTGGATGGAGAAATTCCAAGTGGATTGACAAGGCTGACATTTCTTGCGAAATTAAACCTTTCAATGAATAATCTGGTGGGGCATATACCACAATCTAATCAGTTCTCCACGTTCGAGAATGATTCGTATATGGGAAACAGAGGATTGTGTGGAGTTCCGTTGACGAGAAAATGCAAAGAGGAGAAGGTAATTCAGGCAGATGAAGAAGAAGGTGAATCAGAATTTGTAGATGGATTTAGTTGGAGAAGTGTGGTGTTGGGGTATGGAAGTGGATTTGCAGTTGGAATTGGGATTGGTTGCTGCATTATTCATTATGGAAGGCCAAGATGGTTGGTGGAATTGTTTTATGGTGGTAGATATCAGTTGAAGAAGAGACGCAATAGAACTACACCAACACCAAGGAGAAGTTGATTCAGAAAATTCTTCTTTTCTTTCTTTCTTGCTCGACTTGTTTCGATCTTAATTTCTTAACTACACTTTTGCCCTTTTTGGACTTTAGAGCTTCTTCTGCTGGACTTGTTTCTTTAATGCCAATTCACGTTACAAACTTACAAATACTCTATTCAAACTTAAGTTATTTTTATCTTATTCATGTGGATTTGGCCAAGCAAGTGTTAGACCACACAAAATAAAATAAAATAAAATCATACTTTCAAACGGTATAACTCATAGTCACTGTCAGGACGGGTGGTGAGGTCCCTTTCATCATGGGCCTCATAAGAATAAAACAGCCTTTATCCTTTTGGCTCTAAAAACAACCGAAAGGCCAGAAAAGAGGCCCAATCGGAAAAAGGAAGAAGTAATTCAATAAATTTGATAAATGTTCAAACAAGTAACAGAGCTCTCTATTCTGGCTGCTTCGGATCATAACTGATGAGTTTATTTCATGTTTCTTCCAATTTTCCCCTTCTTCTCCTTTGCCGCGTTTCCCCGCGGCTGCTGGAACATCGTTAAAGCAAGCCTCTGTCGCAGTGGGCATTATTCGTTCTGGCTAGTTGTTCTACCATCACTCCTGCTCTTCCATCCGAGGTACTACTACACCTTCTTCATCTAAATTTGGCCTAATATGCTACCACTTTCTAAAGAAAAAGTTGTTAATTTTCAGTAATTAAAATTTGGGATAACCAAATAGTGAAAACTAATAGTTGGCCATCAACTTTATTTGTAGAAATTCTGGCCAACTTTTGAAAATTTGGACCAATTTGCCCTTGGAACCACTATTAACCATCCATCTACTCATTTCATTTTTCATTTTTCAAATTTCATATTCTCTGTTTCTGCAAAATATTCTCTCTCTAGAAATCCTATTTTTCTCCATTTCTCCGTCGTCGCCGTCATACTTTCATTTTGCCGTCGCCGCCGTCGTACTTTCATTCCGCCGCCGCGTCATCGTACTTCCATTCCCTTCCGTCGCACCGCCTTCGTACTTCCAGTCCAGTCCGCCCCGCCGACTTGAACTTTCACATTCTGCCGGCCATATTCCAGATCTGTCGCCGCACCAGATCCGGCCATATTCACAGCTTTCTCTCCGGAATCCATGGCGTCACATTCCAGATCTAATGTCATAGATGGTGTTCGTCTTTGGTCAACCGCATCCCGGTATGCCTTGGCACACCTGGTACGAATGCAACGTATTCGTACCAGGTGTGCCAAGGCATACCCCGCTTAGACTTGGCACACTTGGTACGAATGGAGTATTCGTATACCTGGTGTGCCAAGTCTAAGCGCGGTATGCTTTGGCACACCTGGTACGAATGGTGTGTATTCGTACCAGGTGTTCCAAGTCTAGGCGCGGTATGCCTTGGCACACCTGGTACGAATATGTTGCATTCGTACCAGGTGTGCCAAGTCGCGACCCACACTGACGTGAAAAATGCAGAAAGAACACGTATGCACGAAGAGGACAACAAGATTTAGAAAATATGACAAGAACATGACAGACTATCTAGAAAACTCAATAAAATTAATACACTAAAATTCAAAGCTGATATCTTAGATTAAAAACCATCAACCTACAATACAACCATCAAACAAGTCAAATTCCAAAATACAATATACATTATTATGATCAAAGCTACATTACAACCATAAAACCAACAACCTACAATACACCATCAAAGAACAAATTTTCAGATGACAGAAGCTGTAGATCTGAATTCCAAAATAACAGAAGTTGTAGATCTGAAAGGGTGAGACAAAGCAGATCCGAAAGTTGTAGACGACGCCACTTTGTAAGGAAGACGACGATGAAAGATGCAGACGGCGCCGGAAGTTGTAGACGGCTCGACGGAAGGGAGAAGAAGGAGGGAGATGAAAGAGAGAATTTTTTAATCTGGAAAATGAATTCTGAAAGAGAGAATCCGTCTGTAGCATATTTGTCAAGATTATTAGAGGTAATTTTATCCAGAATCCTCAAAGTTGGCCAGAATTTCTACAAATAAAGTTAGTGGCCAACTATTAATTTCCACTATCTATATTGACTGGTCAACATGATTAACTCATTCATAAATGTAGTTTGTTGTATAAGACTTCTGCGATGCGTAGATATTTTGTAATTAACCGTCAAATCGATTAGAATTCGCTAGATTTTTCTCTAGTACTAATGGCTAAGTTTTATACTGAAATTGAATTTGTTTTGCTTTACACACTCTTCTACTTCAGCCTTCCAAATCACTCATTTGTATTAAAACAGATGCTTTCAGGAAAAGGAGTGCGATATTTAAATAAAAATAAACATCAGTACAATATACTTGGATATACCTAAGGGTGAACAGTCTTGCCCAAGGCGAAGACGGGGCAGGGCCGGCCCTGGGCCTAGGCGAGAAGTGCGGCTGCCTAGGGCCCAAGGCCGGGAGGGGCCATAGAAACAGTGTAATTTTAAACATAACTCCCAAATCTCTCACTATAGCCCCTTTAATTAAATTAATAATAAATTAAATAATAAATGTACTACTATACCCTTACAGCCCCAACTTAAAAATTTATTAATAAAAAAGACTTTTTTTTTTTAATTCATAACCCCCAACTTAAATTTTAACAAAAAAGAAAGATTTTTTTCCATAACCCCCAATCCACATCCGGTGATGGTTTCCCAACTCAAAACTTCCCCCTCTATTACCGTTGCCGATCTGAATTCCCGATGACTACTTATAAATATACATGATGACTACACATCACATTTATTCTTAATAATAGGCATCAGATTAATTAGCATATAATATGCCAATCATTTGTGGTGTTAAAGAGATCTAAGAAGCAAATCCGCATATATTTTGGAAGGCGGTCCAGGAATTAGTGGTAAGATGAATTAAGAAGAATATGTTGTAAATCAATTAATCAAGTAATGAAACCTCTCGATTGTGTCGGTGAATAATTAAAGTTCTTCCAAGAAGCCATAGACGTCGTAGATGTCATCTATAATAGTATTGTTGGTCAAAATCTCTCTCAATTATCCAAAATTAGCCTCCGGTACAAATCTCAGGGCCCACGTAAAATACTCTGCCAATCGGTGTCTGCTTAATAGTTGGCGAAAGGTCGGCTTCTGGCTGATGCAGAGGAAGCCGCCCTTGTGGGGGAGGGATAGAGCGCGGTCGAACATCGGCGGAGGATTCGACGACGGTGGAGAAGCTCATGAAAGTGACGTTGGAGCTCCAAAGAGAGAAGATTGTTTTGCAGTGAATATAGGTAAAATATTTTTTTAAAAATTTTTAAGTTTCAAAATTATAAGGGTATAATAGTATATTTATTATTTAATTTATTATTAATTTAATTTAAAGTTATAGTGAGAGATTTGAGAGCTATGTTTAAAATTACCCACAGAAAAATCTATTATATGCAATATATAATTTGAAGCCCATACAATTTATTCTTTTTATTTTGGGTTCAATTGGAATTGGCCCAACAAATGGCTTAAATTAATTACTATACTCATTGATACGCTGTTGCTGCCGTCATGTCGCTCTGTCGCTCCCTTTCTCTCTCTCATGCGAAAAGAACAAAAAGCACCCAGCACAACAATTGCATTGATTTTCCATCGGTCTGACTTGTTCCTTCAATTGCATTAATGCAAGCAATATGTATTGTTCTTGGAGACAAATAATATACTCCCTCCGTCCCACTCATTTTGTCATCTTTTCCTTTTTTGGTTGTCCCATTGAAATTGTCCTCTTTCCTAAAAAGGAAATAATTAACCATTCAAAAGTAATGAGACCTATCATTTTCTATCTTTTTACCTTTCTCCTTAATCTCCGTGCCGTACAGTAAAGAGACAAAATGAGTGGGACGGAGGGAGTATATTATATTAATATTAGTCGAATATTTTAGTTGGCATTTCAATTCAGAATTTGCATATTTATATATGCAGCCTATCTGCCTTAGTTTTTGTTTATTACTCTCTCCATCTGCAAAAAGTGTAACACATTGGGTTTGGCACGAGTTTTAAGAAATGGTTTGGTAAATTGGTTTTGAGTGGGAAAAAGGACCCACCACAATGAATTGTTGTGAGGTTTAAAATAATGGTAGTTGGTAAGATCATTTCCTAAAATAGAAAGTGCTACACTTATCGCGGACGGAGGGAATATGTTATTTGTTTGTCCCTATAATCAGGATCCTAATAGTGAGTGATAAGAACTATACAACCAAACATTCAATGATCTATTCAAGGTGTTGGTGTAATTTTTTTAAAATTAAAAAAAAAAAACTCATTAAAATAGCAAATAAAAAAAATTATTTATTTTTTTAATAGAATTTCTAATGGAAAAATAGCATATTAAAAAATTTATTCAAAGAAATATTAACGATAAAGGGATCCTTTTTTCACTTTTCGCCTAGGGCCCTCGAAATGCCAGGGCCGGCCATGCGGGGAGGGATGCGACAATTGTGAAGACGACATAAATCATCCTCAAATGAGGCTTATTGTGAAGCTTCTTACGTCATAAAATTGTTATACTAGACATGTTGCTGTTTTGCTGAAGCAAAGCTACTGCAACTTCACACCAGCAGCAGCATCAGAACCGTAGTGAGGTTATGCAGCACATCGGCCCAGAATTTCCAGCCCAGCACCAAAAGGTCATGACTGAAAAATGTAGCAGCCCACATATCGCCATAATAGTTGTTATACTCAAACCCAATTTTTTTTTTTTTTTTTCATTGAAGCATTATCACGAACAGTTGGCGGAGAAGCTGATGCAGTCAATCTGCTGCTGAACAGCAGCATGCAGCAGGCAGTCAAATACAACGTTGGAGCAATCATCTTGTGGACAGGGTGGGGCAGAATGGGATCTGCGCAAGCTCTACAAGAATAACTACATGACAGCAACTTCCCCACACTTCCTCCTTTACCTTCATTTTTTTTGCCTCCTCTTCGTGACATTTTCACGAACACCAAGTGTTCATGTGTTCTTGGATAGTATCAATCAACATCAAATATGGATATATTTGATAAATTAATCATAGACTTGACTTTAATAATAAACAAGTCATAATAAAATTATAAAAAGCTTAACTATGCTCAATTCCATAAAACCTAATGTGATGCACATTAGTCGGAATTATAAATAGTCTTCTGCTTAAGTCAAAGTCTGTTCAATGTTATTGCTTGTCGTGTAAGTCAAGAAAGTTGTTTTACCATTATCCCGATCGAGCCATTAAATACATGCAAATTCCACCATCATTAATTCCTCCTCCAATGGTGTTATATATATGTATGTGTGTTTTGGCTCTCGACCGATGTTGCACGGGTGTGTGGGAGTGGGTGCGGAGGCGATACGATACATATACGAGAATACAGAATTTTGAAAATTATAAGGTGCGATTCGGCAAGGATACATCTAGTTATTAATATTTAATTATATGTAACACTTATTAAATTTATAGAGATTTAAATTTTCATAAATCAAATTTATGTAATTCACATTTTCTCTCACCTAAAACTTAAGCATTTTCAATTATGTAATTTAATTAAGCAACAAAATAACAATTCAAATATCTTTAGTCAATACATAAGTCAAAATTAAAATAAAATTCTCAAAGAGTCAATCCAGTACACGTCCATCTCACAATAAGTGTCTCACACGCGGTTTGCGAATCCGATTTTTTTTATTTTCTATTTGGATGGATACGCCCCATGAAGAATCGGGTATGAATCCAACGAGAATCATACCCTAACAAAAATCCGATGCAACAACATGATATTTTTTAGAAGAATCCGTGCATCATAGCTCCCGACTAACGTGTTTATAGTCATTAATTCATTTATTTTCCTAATTTCCAAGCACTTGCTATATTGATGTGGAACATATTAATTGCTAATGCTTATTTGATGGTAGAGTAATCAAAACAAGCGTAACTTTTGACTGCAAACTCACAATTTTTACAATAAAGGTATTTTTTTTTTTTTGGGCGCGCAATAGGTTCAGATTAGCGCGTGCAATGCAGCGTCTTCTGAGAGCTTCAGCTATCAAGTGGCGAGATTGGCGGATCCCCCCACTTACTTTAGATGATTCTTTATTGTTTTGTTTTTTCTTGTTGTTTAATTCGTTTTTTGATCTTCTTTTTTTTGCCCCCTCTTTCTTTTTGGTTTTTGCCTCCGAATAATCTAATTTCTATTTTTTAATTTCATTTTTTCTATTTTTGTTGTAATAATTTCTTTCTTTAATCTATTTTAATTCATTTTTTTAATTTGATTTCTATTTTACGTACATTTTGTGTATAAAATAAGGGAATGTGTGTTCAAATATATGATCCATGTCAGTCTCCGACAATTCACATCAATTTTTCGCCGTCAGAAATTTGCTCACAAGTCGTAAAATGAACAACATATCAATATATTTTAAAAGTAGTTACCAATAGATTAATCTTATTTTTGGATTTACATGAGCATTCGGAAGAAATCGTGAAATTCTTTGCAAGTCAAGTCAATGTTGAAGTCGGACGTTGAAACAAAACAATATATTTTTAAGGTCATTCAGTGGATTAATCATGTTTTTGCATAGCGTTGGAATAAAACATTCTTTAATTCTGCTTGAGTCAAAGTCTATTCTATGTTATTGTCCGTCGTGTAAGTTTAAATTTATGGAAACTGTTTTTTTTTTTTTTTTTTTTTTTTTTAGCATTATGGAAACTGTTAATACAAAGCAAATTATTTTTTATCTTTGTATATTGAAAATGACACATATACATATATACACTCTGTGGCCGGCCGTTTGGAGTAAAAAACAGAATCGAATGTATGCTTTATGTGCAACTGCAAATTGATCAGTTTTCATCTTCACCTATTTATTTAATATTTAATTAAATCCAATTAAAGTCTATTAATTCTCTATTAGAATTTATTAACTCCTAATTAGGATTTAGAATTTTATTATTTTCCAATTAAAATTTAGAATTTATTAATTTCTAATTATGAATTATTTTTCATCAATTAGATATGATTTAATATTAATAAAAATAAAAGTATTGAAAAAAAAAACCTTATGGAACGGCACGATGACGATAGTGGTCAACAAAAATGTACTAATTCCGTTAAATTGATTTGAGAAGCTTCTCTCATTTTCCAGTGGAACAAAAATGTGGAAAATCATGCAATTGACTTAAGCTTGTAAAAAGTCAACTCCATTGTTTTTGCTTTAATTGGATATAAATTCAAGGACATTAATTATGTAGGCTTGCTGTTTGCTCACACAATTAATTAACACTTGCAACATGGAGAGATTAATTTGCTCATTTTTCTTACCTATTTCTATACTAATAAAATTGTTTTGTTTTGTAATGAGTTATAGCGTTGCTACTACAGAGATCACAACTCAAATAAAAAATGATGAATCTTCACTTCTTGCAATCAAATCCCTCATCACTTCAAATCCTCATGATATTTTAAAGAATAACTGGACCGTTGGAAGCTCTGTTTGCAATTGGAGAGGCGTTACTTGCGATTCACGTAATAGTAGGGTGATTGCCTTAGATATCTCATCTATGAATCTCGAAGGCAGCATTTCACCAGAAATCGGAAATCTTTCTTCTCTCATTTCTCTTGATTTGAGTCAAAACTTTTTTCATGGTTCTATTCCTCCATCCATTTTTAATATGACGTCGTTGAAATATATTTATTTATACGGTAATCGACTAGTTGGTTCCCTACCAAAAGACATTTGCAGGCACAATAAGCTTCAAAGACTCAAAGTAGTTTACCTATCTGTGAATGAATTGGAGGGAGATATACCATTGAGTTTGGGTGAATGTCAACTACTTGAGACTATTATCTTGTCATCCAACAACTTTGGTGGCATTGTGCCCACACAAATTGGGAACATCACACAGCTCAAGGAATTATTCCTTAATGACAACAATTTAAGAGGTATGTATGATCTTTAATTGACTATAACAGAAATTGTTTCACTTTATTGATTTTATTTTTATTTTTATAACGCGCATGCATGAATTAATGTTTGCGCGTTCAATGAAAATGTTAGACAAAATGTGATCCAAATTGTGATTTGAAGCGGAAGGAAGGAAAATTCGGCAGTACACACATTTTTGTATATACAAATTAGTCGATGTGATGAAACATTAATATTACAGGAGTTATTCCACAAGAGATTCATCGTCTCCGTAATTTACAAACATTGGAGATGAGTGAAAATAAGTTGTGGGGACCTTTGGCGCCAACCCTTTTCAACATGTCTTCCTTGCAAATGATCGACTTATCAAGCAACGCACTTAACGGGGCATTGCCTTTGGAATTTGGGAATATGAAAGCACTAATGCAATTATACCTTGGCATCAATTCTTTAATGGGTAAGATTTCCAAGGGGTTAGATTTTACCAAACAATTTTGTTTTACAAATTTGTTTCTAAATAATTACTTCCAAATTGCGATAACATTTATCTAATTATATATATATATATATATTATTTAAACCCATTATTCTTTTTTTTTAAAGGAAATAACTTTTCATTAATCAAGATATATAGAGTCAAAATTAATAACAATATGATCATTAGCCAATAAGACCAATTATCATACCACACAGACGTGGCATTAAGAGATGTAGTAGCTAAACTAGCTAGAGAATGTGTTCCATATTAGCCTCACGACGAACATGGCTCATCGAAATAACATTCAACTCTTCGTTTCATCCCCTCGGCAATAACATTAACGGCTAGCATAGAATCTGTAAAAATCACTTATGGGCCTATGGCATATCATCCTCGTTATATAAATAGAGTCTTTGTTTAAAAAAATTTGTTTTGCCTATCATATCTTTATTATATATTTAATTCAAGGACAATAATATAATATAATATATTACTCCATATCTGTAAGAAATATAATAATAATTCGATAACAATTAAGTTTACCTTGTATAATAATTTAGTTGGGCTAACTATAATTTATACACAATTTTATATTTAGTTTTTTTTACAAACTTTCAGGTCCAATACCATCCACCATTGGAAATCTATCTAATTTGGTTTACTTGTCGCTCTCATCCAACAAATTAAATGGTGAGATTCCATCCTTCATCTGTAACTTGACATTCCTTGACTCTTATTTTCTCTAATAAAAGTTGGGAAGACACAATTCCACAATGCCTTCGAAATTTGAGCAAATCTTTAGCCATCTTTCATTAAAAAGCACTCACAATTACTTTGAATTGAAATTTTGATTTTTGTTTTTTCATGTGCATTAATCAGATAAGATATACAATGCAATATTATCACTTAAATTGTGCTAATTATTATATTATTCTGCTATATATAACTTTAATAGCTAATATTAAATATTACTGCATTTACGTAAAAGGTTATTGATGTTAAAATTACAAACGTACTATGATCGATTTTTTATTTTACACATGACTTTGAAAGTTGTTGATATATAGACGAACTTAATAATTGTTGCTAATTTATCAAAACAACTCGTTTAGATTATGATAGTTAAAGAAAAAGGAGTTTATTTTATTAAATCCCAACTAGGTCTTTGGCACATCAAAAAGGATTAAAAATGTATTGATCTTTGGCATGTATTTTGTTAAATTCCAGCGTGTTTATTATAAAAGTAAAGTTCAGCAGGTTCTAATATTCTTTAAATTTGTCTCTTTTCAAAGCTTGAATCTTGTATTTGCTACAATCTGTGAGATATGTCAAGATCCGAATCCAACACACTAAAAAATGTCTTAGCTAGGCTTGCTCAATTTTTACTTGGCTATATCTAATCTATATGGATACCAATGTAAAAATCTAATGCAAATAATAGGTATCCGCATATATATTTTGAATAAATAGGTGTTGTTGGTAAACGTAGAGTCGGATCCTCTGTTGTCTATCCGTGTTTCATCTCATTACATTTTTCAGATATAAAGAAGATTGATTCTTATCATTATGTATCTTTGAAATAATTTGTTTGAAGTTCTTGTACCTACTTTCAGGTTCAATACCATCCACCATTGGAACTCTATCAAATATGCAATTCTTAATCCTCTCTTCCAACAAATTGAATGGTGAGCTTCCATCCTCCATCTGCAACTTGACATCCCTTCCATATCTTGTCGTCTCAAATAACAGTTTGGAAGGAACAATTCCACAATGCTTTGGAAACTTGAGCAGATCTTTGAAGGTTTTTCATTTAAATGAAAATCAGTTTCGTGGCCACATTCCATCAACATTTACCAAGAGGTGTAGTCTTGTGTCCATCAATTTGAGTTGTAATAAAGTAGAAGGACCAATACCTAAATCCTTAATCAACTGCAAAGCTCTAGAGGGCCTCGACTTCGGGTGCTCGTCTTGAGGTCTAACAAATTTCATGGCAATACATCGCTGCTGCCTTCAACAACTAACAATATTATTAATCCATTTCCTAAGTTGCAAGTTTTTGATATATCTCGGAATGCATTTATTGGCTCTCTACCTCAAGTATATTTCCACAACTTCAGAGCAATGATAGACGTGAAGGGAAATGAAACGGAAACATCATCAACTAATGACGCATTTCTAGGTTTTGTGGAGATGATAATTATATTGAAAGGTCAGGATCAGTTATTGGAGAGATTGCTGACAGCGTTTACAATAATTGATTTATCCTCCAATAAATTTTCTGGGAGTATTCCACCTTCCATAGGGAAACTTAATTCGCTCAAATACTTGAATCTGTCCCACAATAACCTCATAGGAAATATACCTGCATCTCTTGGAAATATGAGTGCACTTGAATCGTTGGACTTGTCTGCCAACAGATTGGATGGAGGAATTCCAACTGAATTGACAAGGCTCACGTTTCTTGCGAAATTAAACCTCTCGATGAATAATCTGGTGGGCCAAATACCACAATCTAATCAGTTCTCCACATTCGAGAATGATTCTTACATGGGAAATTGGGGATTGTGTGGAGTTCCGTTGACGAGAAAATGCAAAGAGGAGAAGGTGATTCATCCTGCAGAAGATGAAGAAGAAGAATTTGTAGATGGATTTAGCTGGAGAAGTGTGGTGTTGGGGTATGGAAGTGGATTCGCAGTTGGAATTGGGATTGGTTGCTGCATTATTCATTATGGAAGGCCAAGATGGTTGGTTGAAATATTTTATGGTGATAGATATAAGATGAAGAGAAGAAACAGAGTCACACCAACACAGATGACAAGTTGATTCAGAATATTATTTTCTTTCTTTCGACTTTCTTTCGATCTTTCCTTCTTACTATTTTTTTTCCTTATTTTTTCGACTTTACAGACCTGTTTCTGTATTGTTACTCCCTTGTATGTTTAAATTTTGTTTAATTTCACTTTCAATAACTAACTAGTATTGCCCTCCGTGCGATGCACGGATAAAAGATATGTCATAAATTAAAATAATAAAAATATCTTATTTAAAGATAAAATGAGTTAATAGGTTAAAAATCTGGAGAGAATAACAAAATAATTCAATAAAAACCAAAATAATAATAATTCAAAACACACATATTTAAAATTATAAAATATTGACAACGAAGTGCATCTTAGTTGTAAGACAATTTCCCTCCAACCATGAGTTTGGAAGTTCGATTCATGTGTGTGTATGTTGAAAATAAAAATATATATATATATATATAAAATATTTTTAGATTTATTTCAAAAAATATGCTCTATTTTAAATTGTCTCAATTTTATTTTAATTATATGTTTTATACAAAATATTGTGTAGAATATATTACCTTCAACTTTATATAATTAACAAAATTGCCATCAAAATTGATTTGCCATTCCACTATTTTGTTTTAATATATATAGATTTTATTATTATTATTATGAAACCATAAAATAAAACTGTATTAATCTTTGAATTTAAATTTATTTACAAAATTGCCATTTAAATTGAAAATGGAGGTTACTATTATATTTTAATATATATATATATATATATATATATATATATATATAGGGATGGGTTACTATAAAAATTATTCCTCTCGTGAGAACGTGAGAATATGCTTAAATCTATATATATTCTTGCTTAAATCAATATATAGTCATGCTTAATGAGATTCATGCTTTTTTGTGTAAACAATTGTGCTTATATAAAATCATGCTTAAATCTATATATATTCATGCTTCAAATAATGACAACCATAGATCATACAAAGATCAACGGTTCAGATTGGTTCCTAGTTCACACACTAGAAATAGTTTCTATATGAACCAATCCCTATATATATATATATATATATAGATAGATAGATAGATAGATTAGGTTTGTCAAACTTGTAGAATTTTATTTTAAATTCTTCCTTTAATAGTGATTTGTTTGATTTACCGTTTTCAGACTCCATATAAATTCAATTCAAAATCCTAATTTTCTTTTGAACTGATTCGTTAATTTTTTTTTTTTTACTCTACAAATTACAGAATGCAAAGATTGAAACTTCCCAAATGATGAATTTATTCATAAACAAGGATAATTGTTTGAGTTAATTAAACAAGGACATTACTTGAAGTTGTTATATAAAAATTATTATTTTATTTAAATAATTAATCACTTTACATAAAGTATTATCGTTTTTACAATAATATATATATATATAATAATTTTCCTATAAAAAATGAGAATAATGCATTTTATGTACTAAAATAATGCATTGTTATGATAATACATTTCATGTTCAATTACAATGTATCTGTCAATGACAACTGTAGATTTACAATGATTAATGGTCCAGATTGTTTATCATTTTTTGGAAAAAATGCTTTGTACATAATCCTTCCCCTATATATACATTAAAAATTGATATATTAATTTTATAGAATTTAGGATATAAAATTATTCTAAGTGATATCAAAATAAATTGGATTTATGTGTATTATATTACTAACCTATTCTTAAAAGTTAAAAATAAATAATGATATTATATGTTTATCAAAATTCGTAAAAATACATACTGTTATCAAATGCATAGTAATATAGCTTGGTAATCTCTTCTATAGACTAGATCTCTTCTGAAAAAAAATGATTTAAAAGCAAAAATAAATTAAAAGTCGTATAAATTAGTGAAACTGAAAAAAAAAAATTAAGATATTTTTGTAAGCACATCTAAATTAAGTTCAGAGTTTTACAGTTAGACATAGTTTATTGCCTTAATACTCATATATGGCCATTTTTCATAAAATTACAAGTTATATATCCCTAGTTCATAAAGTAGAAGTTTTATAGCCATTTTGGGGTTAAAAGACATAAATACCCTTACACATGTGAGAGAAAGTTGGTGATGTTGACATTTTGTTATTAATAAATAAGATATATTATAATATAAACTTTTTCTCTCTCCAAAAACAAAAAATTGTTGCTCTCTTCTCTCTCTCTTCTATATTTACTGAACTTTTCTTTCTCTTCAACGTAAAAAATATGTAGCACCCGCACACACACACACATATATATATATATATATATATCGACACTGGCAGATCAAAAGGCATGAGAATTGAAGAGGAATATGCAGCGCCTGCGCACTAGCGGATTAAAAATATTTCTAAATATCGTTAAACTCATCTGCAAATATGAGAATTGAAGAGAATTTAAGGTAAAAAAAATGACACAAACATAAATGAAGGTACTTTAATTCAATTTCTTGTAAGAGAGTTGTTGGAGCATCATTGAATATGGCTACCAACATAAACTCGCTCAATTTAACAACTAAAATCTCTCTTTCAATCCAAGAAATATTCACTCACGCACAAATGAAAAATACAAAATCTGTGTTCTTGTTTGTACCCCAAATATTCATGCAAAGTCGAAGAAAATAGAAGCCAAAGCTCCATCGTAACGCGTTCTTGATTCTTAATTTACTAAGGTACGTAGACAATCTCTTTCGTAAAAAAAATCTGGGTTGTTCTTCGCGACTCGATGGTGAACTCGATCGTTAACTCGATCGAGTTCTTAGCTACACGATCGAGCTGGCTTGATAAATGCATGAGACTCGATGGCAAACTCGATTGTTATCTCAATCGAGCTCTTAGCTATATGATCGAGCTGACATGACAAATGCATGATTTTTTTAAAAAATAATTCTCTGAAATGAATATTTATCACATGTTAATGAACACGTGTAAGATGAGATATTGTAATTCGTAATTTTGCATGATTTATACATGACATGATTTTTATATAAATTCGAATTTCAATGAATTTAGGATTTTAGGGTTTAATGGATATGCAAATACGTGACAAATGTATGATTGAGGTCTTTGAATAGGTTTTTATAGTTAAATTGACAAAGGATCTGCCGACTACACGATGATGAGCTCGATCGAGTAGCCCATCGAGTGAGACATATGGCGAGGCTCGACGATGGACACTCGATGGTGAGCTCGATCGAGTGAGCCAACGATTCACAATTACACAATCTAAATGAACTTAATCTTTCACTTTAGCATTAATACGTAATTTATGACTGATGGTACCCTTATTATCATAAAAAATCTCAAAATAATGACATTTCCTTATTTGTTCATCACTGCTCGATGGTGAGCTCGATCGAGTGACCCATCGAGTTGACCATCGAGTTGTGATGAACATGATTGTTTTTTTTTTAAATTATTGTGACTATAAACCATGTTATATGTTATTTATGTCAATTAAAATGTATTTGGAAACTATGTAACACTATTGATAATAAATACTATCGATATTATAACTTTGGTATCGACGCTCGTAACATCCTTTGATTTTCAAGATTGTATTTATTCATACTATCATTTTTGTTCGAGATGTGAGATACATCATCATTGAATGATTCACAATTAAACAATCTATATGAACTTAATCTTTTTACTTTTCAATAACTTTAGCATTAATACGTAATTTAAGACTGATAGTACCCTTATTATCATAACAAATCTCAAGATAATGACATTAAATCCTTGTTTGTTCATCACTACTCGATGGTGAGCTCGATCGAGTGACCCATCGAGTGGTGATGAACATGATTGTTTTTTTTTTAATTATTGTGAATATAAACCATGTTATATGTTATTTATGTCAATTAAAATGTATTTGGCAACTATGTAACACTATTGGTAAAAAATAATATCGATATTACAACTTTGGTGTCGATGCTCGTAACATACTTTGATTTTCAAGATTGTATTTATTCATACTATCATTTTTGTTCGAGATGTGAGATACATCATCATTGAATGATTCACAATTAAACAATCTATATGAACTTAATCTTTTTACTTTTCAATAACTTTAGCATTAATACGTAATTTAAGACTGATAGTACCCTTATTATCATAACAAATCTCAAGATAATAACATAAAATCCTTGTGTTCATCACTACTCGATGGTGAGCTCGATCGAGTGACCCATCGAGTGGTGATGAACATGATTGTTTTTTTTTAATTATTGTGACTATAAACCATGTTATGTGTTATTTATGTCAATTAACATGTATTTGACAACTATGTAACACTATTGATAAAAAATACTATCGATATTACAACTTTGGTGTCGACGATCGTAACATACTTTGATTTTCAAGATTGTATTTATTCATTCTATCATTTTTGTTCGAGATGTGAGATACATCATCATTGAATGATTCACAATTAAACAATCTATATGAACTTAATATTTTTACTTTTCAATAACTTTAGCATTAATACGTAATTTAAGACTGATAGTACCCTTATTATTATAACAAATCTCAAGATAATGATATGAAATCCTTGTTTGTTCATCACTACTCGATGGTGAGCTCGATAGAGTGACCCATCGAGTTGACCATCGAGTGTTGATGAACATGATTGCTTTTTTTTTTTAATTATTGTGACTATAAATCATGTTATAAGTTATTTATGTCAATTAAAATGTATTTGGCAACTATGTAACACTATTGATAATAAAACACTTTCGATATTACAACTTTGGTATCGACGCTCGTAACATCATTTGATTTTCAAGATTGTATTTATTCATACTATCATTTTTGTTCGATATATGAGATACAACATCATTGAATGATTCACACTTAAACAATCTATATAAACTTAATCTTTTTACTTTTCAATAATTTTAGCATTAATACGTAATTTAAGATTGATGATACCCTTATTATCATAACAAATCTCAAGATAATGACATTAAATCCTTGTTTGTTCATCACCATTCGATGGTGAGCTCGATCCAGTGACCCATCAAAGACTGTGACTCGTATATATAGATTGAGGCCACGAGTAACATTAATCATGGTCGGTCTCTTCCACTCATAATTAGCCTGCAATATCAAAAATACAAAGATTTAGCTCAACTGCACAAAACATAATTAAAAAATAACACAAAAATACACAACCTGTTAACTACTCGATGGTGGCCTCGATCGTGTCCACCATCGAGTGGACACCCCCACACTGCCACCATCAAACTACTCGATGGTGGCTTTGATCGGAGACTCGATCGAGGCCACCATCGAGTGGACACACAACCACTGCCGACATCTAGTACTCGTTGGTGGCCACACGATGACGAACTCGATCAATCATCTTCCTCGCTACAATCGAGTAACTATGAACTACACAGTGGTGTGTGCCTCATTTCTACTATATTGTGTATAATGTGAAATCTACATCAATAGAATAAATTTTAAAACACCAAGAAAATACAATGTGAAACCAACATCAATAGAATAACCCATGCATATATATCATGTATAATCATCATCAACAAGAAGAATATACATGAAAACAACAACAAAAAAATTCGAATTTGGGAGGTTAGGGCTCATACCGGCGACCGTGGTATTTCTTGCTGCTGCGGTACTTCCTCCTCGGCGACAACGCTTGAAGCACGATCGGACTCGGTTTCGATGTCGTCGGAACTCATTTCGTATCACCGGATGTAAATTTTTGACTGTGTAATCGGTCGAGTGGAAAGGGAGGCCGAAGAGAGAGGCGAGAAGAGAGAGAGAGAAGTGGAGACCAAATTTTTTGTCCTATTTTCAAAGTAGCAGATGAAAGTGGATTTGGTGGGGTAGGTGGGGCAACTTGAATTTGAGTTAATGAACAAAAAACTCATTGACCATTATTTTTAAAAGTGGTGGACCAATAAAGGGTATTTATATCTTTTAACCCCAAAATAGCCATAAAACTTCTACTTTATGAACTAGGGCTATATAACTTATATTTTTATGAAAAATGGCTATATAAACTCAGCACTCTTATCTAGTTGATTTCATGTTTCTCCCAATTTCCCCTTCTTCTCCTTTGCCGCGTTTCTCCGCCGTCACACGTCCATCTCCGCCGCCGTCGCAGTGCGCATCATCCGTTCCGGCTACTTGTTCTGCCATCACTCCTGCTCTTCTATCTAAGGTACTACTACGCCTTCTTCATCTAAATTAGGCCTAATACGCTACCACTTTCTAAAGAAAAAGCTGTTGATTTGCTGTAATTCATAAATGTAGTTTGTTCTCTATGACTTATGCGGTGCGTAGATATTTTGAAATTAGCAGTAAAAGCTGTTAGAATTCGCTCGAAATTTCTGTATTAAAGGCTGATTTTTTATTGAAATTGAATTGGTTGTATTACGTATTTCAACCTTATACTCCCGAAATCACTCTTTTCTTTCCCCACTCTTCTATGCAGCCTTCCAAATCAGTTATTTATATTGAAATGATGCTTTCATGCGGTTCATTCGTAGAATTATAGTTCAGAAAGTTGGGAAAATTATAGTGTTAACTTTAATATAAACTAATCAAGGAAGTAAAGAGATTTGGTGTGGTGAAGTCTCCAATAATGCAAGTAGAATACAAAGGAGTGATTTTGGAAGGCTGAATTAGGAGAGTGAGTAAAGAAATGTTGTGAAGATGGAAAACAGATGTGCTCCTGAGAAGCAGAGGCAGCAAGATGACAATCAGGAACAGAAGAATGCATCATTTGTTGTGGAAATACCATCGTACGAAGAGGTGGTTGAGAGCTCTCAACCCAAGTCGCAATCTTTGTTCAAGCCTTCCACCTCCTTTTCGCAAGCCTTCAATTTCATCAAAAACACTGAATTTTACACCACTCCACCATCTGCATCAGTGGCTCAGCCCTCCAAAGATTCCCCTTCATCCTCTCAAGGATCCCATTCGAGGTACTTTTCTCTCTCTCTCTCTCTCTCTCTCTCTCTCTCTCTCTCGCTCTAAAAAATAATTCTTAAAGTGCTTTTTTGCTTAAGAGTGATTCCTGTTAGGATATTGGTTGTTGCATCAAGAGCTATTTTTGTTGTCTGTCTTGTAGGCAAACCATTCAATCTGAAGTTCCACCAACTTCAGTTTCATTAGCTGGTGCAAATAGGAATGCTATTCTCGTTAGCCATAGACAGGTGAATACTTGTGTTGTGTAGTTGTACCATTATGTTTACACCAAATATAATATTTCACTAGGTGAATTAGCATATGCCAAACAAGGCGTTGATGTTAAATTTGTTTTGTGGACATACATATAAGGTGCTAGGTTTCTCAAAATGGCTAAACAATTTTATATGTTTGGGTTAGCACACTACATTTCTTTTGAAAAAAATGACCTTTATCCATTTAAAAGTTTAGATTTCCCATCAAAATTTTGATACGTGCATCTTTTAACATCTCTATTGCATTGAACTTGGTGACTTAATATTGTTTTTCTGCTTGAATCACATGAGGTTTGGCATGTCATAAGCTGGTGATGCCTTCCAAATTCTTAGATTGTGAACTTTTGTGGTTTTTTTAAACTCCATTGGAAATAGATAACTGACGTTCTATTTGGAGTGACCCAGGTTCTGTAGGTTGATAATATCATTCTAAAGTATTCTATGTTTCTCATGTAAATGCAGAAGGGCAACCCTTTGCTAAAGCATATAAGGAATGTTCGATGGGTTTTTGCTGATGTTGTTTGCGACTACTTGTTGGGCCAAAATGCATGTGCGCTTTATTTGAGGTTTGAAGTCAACTACAGTTTCATCAATGGTCCGCCTAATATAGGATGTTTTTATGTTTGGAATCAAATTCCTCTCCGTCCACGATAACTGTATCACAATTTCCTTTTTTGACTGTGTACAAAAAGTGTATCACTTTCACTTTTGGGACAATACCCCACACACATTCCTTATTTTAAACCTTACAACAATTCATTATGATGGGTTCCTTTCTCCACTCAAAAACAATCTACCAACCATTTGTTAAAACCTGTGCCAAACTCATTGTGATACACTTATCGTGGACGGAGGGAGTACATCTATTATGACATGGTTTGACAGCACACTTATTCTGATGTAACCACTTCATGATCATAGAAACACATGTTTCTTTCTCTTTAACTGTTTTGACACAGGCTACAATCACTTCAAACCATCATGTTAAAATGCACATTTTTGATCTATCTTTAAACTTGATGAAAGACCTTTTACAACCTGCCTCTGTGTAACAATGAGGATCATAAACCTAGTTCGGCTGGTTTCCCTTTACCTTGGGTTTGAATTTTTCTCTGCTAAAGCTTGGTTAACTAATACTTATTGGCTTCCGAAGACCGAAATTTGCACGGAAGTAAATTTATAACTTGATATCTGGAAGCAAAATGTAACATCTGAATTCTGCTTCTCAGTAATAACTGTCTCAAATAAGAAACTAAGAATGTGCGGTGCATTTTGTTATAATATCATTTTATACATGAAGGGTTTGATGTTGATGCTTAAAAGCATTTTGAGTGTGTTGCTTTCTCTAACTCAATTATATATGGAAAGAAACTGTTCTGATTTTTTAAGCACTCTATACTTGTTCTGAATTTTTAAGCACTTTATACTTTTTTGCTTGTGGAAAATTGGACAAAGTTCTATGAGAGAGAGAGAGGTAGGGAGGGAGGGAGTATGACTGTCTTCATTGCTCAGAAAATGTTGTTCAGAAGTTATAAAGAAGCAAATTAGTGCCTGTTATATAATTGAAAAATATCTCAAACTATGACTGGAAACAAACTGCAACCAACTAATTGTAAGCTGACATGGCTGATAAGTTGGCTTCAGCTGGAAGCCAAAATGTAATGTCTTAGGCTGTCTGGCATAGTCTGCATTACTATGTTTCTGACAATGTAACACATTTTCTATCTTTCGACGTATGTTTTATAATTCTGGGACTTATGCCAAAGCTGCTGGGCTATTCATGCCGCTTTGGTTGAAGAGAATGGTTTTCCTTACATTAATCATTTGTTCTGTTGTGTTCATTTCACCTTTTTAATGTCCTATATCCTTTGACCAGACAATCCACACAATCGATCTTTTTTATGAAGCAAATTTTTATATGCTTGTAGCAAGGTTTGACCAGTGACATTTTTGTTGTAATAACGTAACTCCTTATTGCAGCTTGTTACAATTTAGTCTACATGTTGGCATAACGTTCCACTGTTTGTTCAGTTAGTACAGTGACCCTCTTACGTAATCTGGATTTATTCTCTTGTCTTGTTCAGTGTTCGCTATCATCTCCTACACCCAGATTATCTGTATTTTCGAATAAGGGAACTGCAGAAGAATTTCAAGCTTCGCATTGTACTATGCCATGTTGATGTGGTAAGCTTTTGATATTATCTTATACAAATTTTGAACTAAATTTTTGTTTGGGCTCTCTGATTAACTCCTGTTGGTACCAGGAAGATGTTGTTAACCCTCTACTTGAAGTTACAAAAACAGCACTACTCCATGACTGCACTCTTTTATGTGCTTGGAGGTATCTTTTCTATGTGTGGTGCCTGTGTTATGTCCTATGCAATATCATGTAAATCTTGTGAATGGGAAACAAAGAAGATAATATTTCTGGCATAGCTTTCCAATTTCTGAGTCCTGCAAAGATTTTTGACATCAGATTTGTAAATGGAATTTTTCTTGGGTAAAATTATATGCTTTTGGAGTTAAAGGAGAATGTGTCATTCCTCTTTATTTATGACACCTGACTGGATTTTCACCTGTTTATATTTAGCTTGGAAGAGTGTGGTCGGTACCTGGAGACCATTAAAGTTTACGAAAATAAACCAGCCGATCTTATTCAGGGACAAATGGATATGGACTACATATCACGGGTATATGAATCTTTTATTGATAATTTATTAGTTTTCTTGGTTGGGAAGTCACTCGCTAAGCCGTGGCCTTACTTCAAATAAACTAATAGCTTACTACTTTTGACAAAATAATAACTGCTAATTAAAATAATTTTATTGATGTGAATGTCTTGTTCTGTTGTAGCTAAATCATGCACTCACATCATTGCGGCATGTTAACAAGACAGACGTTGTTACTCTTGGGTCTACATTCGGGGTAAGGCTCTGGTTTTTTTCTTAGGCAGTTGATGTTTTTGTTCGTTTGCACTGACTTCAAATTTTACCTGATTCAGTCTCTTTCCAATATCATGGACGCATCAATGGAAGATCTTGCCCGTTGCCCGGGCATTGGAGAAAGAAAGGTAGTCTATGTTTTCATGCATTAAGAGTGTTTGTTGAGGTTCCCTGCACAATGCTATTATCTCACTGAGCTAGAAGGATGCAAATATAGAGCTCAGTCGAAGATTAGGCCGATGCTGCAAATTCTTATTGCAGTTTTCAGTTAATCTATATCTCGTTTGTGTTGTCTTCCATGAGCATGTTTACAAAAACTCGTTTCATTTACAGGTAAAACGCTTGTATGATACTTTCCATGAGCCATTTAAGCGTGCAGTTCCTAACCCTGCAGCCCCCGTTGCTGAAAATCCTATCGATAACAAAGCTGGACCCGCGTCTGGAAGCGGAAGAAACGAGAAAGTAAAGAAAAATCCAAAGACGAGCAAAGAGCAAAAGAAAGAAGAAATCAGTGTAAGATCTGCCCTCAAGGCTGCATTTGCCAAGTATTCCGGCACCACTGGAAGCAAGAGGAAGGCAGTGGTGCAGGCTGAAAGGGAAGAGGACGTCGTCAACACTCGGCAAGCCAACGACAGTGAAGACGGTACAAGGTAGGTAGTCTTTTTACTCAGTTATGATAGAGTTACCATAGAAGCTTTTAAATTATCGTATATTAATATCGATGAAAGCACACCCGAAACTAAAAGAGGTCGTTTATGTTGTGTTTGTAATCTCTGCAAGAAAGGCTAAGAAAGCCTAATGTATTTTCTAAACAAGCTAAAATAGTTATTCCTTACAACTTTGAAATACTTTGCAGTGATGGTTATAAATGAGCTAAGGTTGAGCTATTCAATCGCCCACTTGGATCTCGACGCGATAAAAGCTTATTCTTGCTCGTTAACTAAGTGAGTCGAGCTTGAGCTTTGAGCAAGTTTGTTAATGAGTTAACGTGAAAATATTCACTTATTAACTTGATATAGTAAAAGCTTTTTTGCCTGTTTAGTGAAGCTCGTTAACTAAACGAGTGAGCTTGAAATTATCTCGTGTGTCCAAATATCTGACAGAATAAATATGTATACTACCATTCTTACTACTTCTAATCTAATAGTAGTATTTCATTAAATTTGATAGATGTTTATATGCTTTGACCCATCAAGAAGGGAAGGGCTTCTGACTGAGTGGAAAATTCAAAAGCAGGCATTTAAGCCAGAGAGAGAGATGAAATTTGTGTGCAGATTGTCAGGATCACACAATCATCATTATATTATTATATTTCTACTTAATATGACAGTCAACCAATATAGCAACATCGCATTCAAGTTTTCTGACACTGGAAGCTAAATTTATGATGAGTGTATTTATATCGTAAGAATTAAAAAAAAAAATTATTATCGTCTGAATTGTCAAATGGAAAACAAAGTCTAATTCGATATATATCTTCGCTTGGGAATTATTTTCATCATCGTTAATTTTTAGGCTTAAAACCATTCATTTTACAAGTGTTGCCTTCAAGTAGCCATTGGCAAATTATTACATATAAAATAAAACATTATGATTAATAAAATAATAATGACGAAAAAATCCTAGAGAATGTTGGGACACTGGATCCAAACCCTGTGGAACGACCCTTATATAGTTATATTAGTTTAATCTTCTGAGTACCATTTAATTCCATAAATCGTGTTAATGCCCCTTCCAATTTTGGTTTACTGTTTTCTAGAGAGAGAGAGAGGGAGAGAGATTAGGAACTGCGCTTAATTTTGAGCAGACAGCCACATTTAAACTATAATAACAATTTAGTAAGAATTGAATGCTATAAAAATTCATGGACCCCCTTTCTTATTTGGTAGTTGAAGTGTATCTAAATCCTTCTGCAGAATATCAAGATTTGGATATCTACTTGAATATCATTATTATACGGCAAAAAATTGCAGTTGTTTAATACTCTTTCATGAACCAATATGCCTGATTTATATATACATGAAAAATCTTCTTACCACCAGACACCAGTTTCCACTTGGTACGTACATATATTCAAAAAACTTGGTACGTATATTCAATATCTATATATGTGATAAAAATATAAGGGATAATTATAATTTATTATTTGATATTTGGAGCGAATTTCAAATATGACATGACATTTGAACGAAATTTCAAAATATGTTTCCACAACGGAAATTCGAGCCAATTGACTCAAACATGTGTGACACAGTTAATTACCAAGTTCAAATCTGATTAAACTCAAGCTTGTTAATTTGCAATAAACAATAAACTAATTAATGGCTTCATTTATAAAGAAATTCACACTTCTTTTCAAGGGATCCATACATCAATTAATATGCATCGGTAAAAAGAGTACAATTTTTTTTTTTTTTATATATAGCACCTAAAATGATGCTACAGCCTAAACACAAAATTGAGCTGACAATCAAAGAGAATATTTAGAATACCTCTACATACCCCTATAATATATATACTCATGCTTACAGTTAATGTGCTAGGACCTCTCTAAATTCTTTTTAATAAAACTGCATGCACAAATTAAGGAAATTTTATGTATTTAGTCATGGCAAAATGTAATTTTAGCCTTGTAACTTGCGGGGTAATATTTTAGTTATATAATCAGGGGTGGTAAAAACAGTTTTAAAATTTCCGAAAGTGTGCGATTTAAATTTTTTTTTTTACCCTCCTAATTTTGTGGAAACCATAATCTAGGACTTTTTGATAACATTGTCACAATTCCCACAAATTCTTTATGGCAATGTTTATATCAAAATTCGTTAGTGAAACACGAAATGCAACATAAGAATCTAAATAGCTAGAGATAAATCAAGAACATGATCTGCATGTTATTGATATATTTAATTTAGTGTATTGCTATTTGAACACACTGTGACCAATTAAAAAACGTAATATAGGTTTTGAAAAAGAAAATATACCCTAATTAGAGAATCATAAATTCTAAGAAGAAATGTGATTATTTTCATTTTTACAATTAACTTCTTTTTTCTTATGCGTGTGACCGGCCACAGTGAACTAATAGTTTTAATTGTCTATTTAATTACGTTCATAAGTCCAAAAAGGAAGATGGCTATACGGACCCCACAAAGTAGTGGTGAGGGAAAAAGTTACAAGTAATTAAACAGATTAATGTACGGATCTACGCCCATACAGCTCAATAGGATTATTAATTTAATTACCTACAAACTTTACGGGATTTGTAATTTTTTAATGCTGCATTTCATGTTTTACTATCACTAATTTAACTTCGTTGAGTACACGTAAGTACCTAATGCATCATTTCGTTAAAGGAAAAATCACATATATAAATATATATATATATATATATATATTGTCTCCATATGTATTTAACATTTTACTAATTTTGGTATCTTATTTATATCGTGTTTGCTGAGATGGTACTTTTTCCATTGCTGATAAAAATAAAAATAATTGTGATATATATTAAGTACGTTGGAAGATATACCGAAACCACCAACTTCTCTAATTGTTTTATTCATTACAAGTTAGGAAACCACGTCCTTCCTCCGTCTCATAATAAGTGGTCACTTTCTTCTTTCTTTTGAGCAAGGGTATTAATTAGTAGAATGATGTTTAAAAGATAAAATGATAGAAAATGGTGGAGCCACATCTTTTTGTGAGAGAAATAAATTTTCATATTGAAAAAATGGTCACTTATATAACACAGCCCAATAAAAAAACGTGACCAACACAATTAATTATTCATGTCACTAAAACCAGGGGCTCCGTCACAAATTAATTACTCGTACATATATATTCGTACTTCATGCAAATTGAAATCAAGAATATCAAACCATTATTAATTCAACATTCAATTACCTTATATAAATGACTATAGTCATCCCCTACATCAAATTACTCCACCCCCAACACCCTCTCTCTCTCTCATGGAAATCCTTCTCCTCCTACTCCTCTCTCTCCTCCCCCTTCTCTCCCTCCTCCTCCTCCTCCTCCTGAAGAGATACCACCACAACTCCTCCTGCTGCTACATGCTCAACTACTCATGCTACAAACCCTCCGACAACCTCAAACTGGACACCGAAGCCTCATGCAGAGTCGTCCTCCGCAACAAAAACCTGGGATGGGAGCAGTACAAATTCCTCCTCAAAACCATCGTCAGCTCCGGCCTCGGCGAGGAAACCTACTGCCCCCAAAATGTCGTCGCCGGCAAAGAAGCCGACCCCTCTCTCTCCGACTCCCTCCAAGAACTCGACCACATCTTCTTCCAAACCCTAGACGATCTCTTCCACAAATCCACCCGAGTTTCGCCGCAGGAAATCGACATCCTCGTCGTCAACGTCTCCCTGCTCTCCCCCTCCCCATCTCTGTCGTCTCGAATCATCAACCGCTACAAACTGCGCTCCGACGTCAAGGCCTTCAACCTCTCCGGCATGGGCTGCAGCGCCAGCCTCGTCGCCGTCGACCTCGTCCGCCACCTCTTCAAGATTTACAAGAATAAGCTCGCCCTCGTCGTCAGCACCGAGTCTCTCGGACCCAACTGGTACAATCATCGCTTCATCTTAAACCTTAAATTATTAATTGTCGGATTTAACACCAATTTTGCATCATTTCGACGCAGGAAATCCACATTTTCGTCGTCACCACCTTTCAACTTTTTGGAACTTTCACACTGCTTAAGTTTTCCAGCTAAACTAAATAGGAATATTAACCCTCCAATTGATGACATAAGATTGGAGCAATTTTTTATTAGTTTTTTTTTATTAGTTTTTTTCTTAAGATTCAATATTTTATATTTTAGTTTAATTTTTAATTAATTAATTATAATTCATTAATTCAATTAGGATTTATATTTATTAGGGCTGATTGTTTTTGAAGCTTTAATTTTTAGTAGTAAAATGTATAATAGGATTCATAATATAATAATAATTTTTGTATTTTTTTTAGAACATAATAAATAATATTTAAATATCGAAATTGATAACGAAAAAACAGTGGGACATATAAATTAAATTGTGCGACAAAAGATTCGAACAGTATATAAAGGTAAAATTGATCACTAATTTTTTAATTGCAACAATTAATTAAAAAAATCACATGAAAATTACAACACATTTAAAAGGCTTGGATCGACAGGTATCGTGGGATCGACAAATCGATGATGCTGTCGAACTGCCTATTCCGGTCAGGCGGCTGCTCCATGCTTCTGACGAACAGGTCGGAATTCAGACATGGAGCGATCTTCGAACTGAAGCATTTGGTAAGAACACATTTCGGAGCGGACGACGAAGCGTATAACTGCTGCATACAGGTTGAAGATGACGAAGGCTACGCCGGTTTTCGACTGACTAAGAAACTTACCAAAGCGGCTGCGCGCGTGTTTGTTATTAATCTAAAAGTTCTGTTGCCGAAGATCTTGCCGCCGTGGGAGATAATCAGATTCGTTTTTGTTTATCTCCGGTGGGGTAAGAGGAAGAATAAGCTTATGGAAGCTCTCGGCGGCGGCGGCTTGAATCTGAAGTCCGGCGTTGATCATTTCTGCATACACCCTGGGGGCAGGTATATATATATATGTAGAATTAATAATATGATTTCTAAATTTGGGCAATTTTTTTTTATTAATTAATTCATGATGAATGATCTATTCAAATGTCCGTTGGAATAGATGATTTTTTTATATCTTAGGAATTCATAGCTGCGTACTGGGTAAATCTCTTCCGTGGAAATAGATGGCATTGTCAGAATTATTAGTGTTGAGGTTAATTTTAAAGTTGCTAGTGAAAATTAAAATGGTAGGTGCCACGCGCATGATTAAGTCGCTAAAATTAAATAATTAATGTCTTATATATACTAAAATAAGATAAATTTTATTGTAATTTTGAAGAATTATTGATACAAAATAATCTTATCTTATTTCAAATTACTAAAATATATATATATATATAATTAAGTCATTAAACTGTCCTTAGAAATTAAAATTAGCAAAAGGTATTATATATATATATAAATTTGTAATAATACACATTTTTGGGTAATAGTAATAGCTATTATAAATGTTTTAACGAAAGAAAATTAAGTGTTGGGATACTATCAGGCCACCGGCCTATATTTGTGCAAAATGCTTATAAATTAAGTTAGTTCTTTTATAGCTAGATCTATTAATGTACGTCAGTATGTTGTAGTGAAATGTGACCACACTATAGTACTTTTTGTATTTTAGGGGGTGTTTGGAATTATTAATTTTAGGGTTAATGGCCTGTAAATTCCTCAACTTTCAACAATTTAATTCCTCAACTTTCAACAATTTCTGTTTTTGCTCTCCACCTAAGGATTTTGCCTGTAAATTCCTCAACTTTCAATTGTTTCTGATTTTGCTTCCAACAATGGGATCCGACAAGAATAGTTTTGAAAATTTATAGACGTGGCTTAAATTAATCTATGTGGCACTCTTGTGGCGTATATGTAAATTAAAAAATTAAAAAATATTCCATGTCATCATCCCCACCCCTCTCTCAGTCTCGTTCTCCCCTGTTTTCTTTCATTCTCGCCGAGATAATTCAATCGAGAAAATACAGATCATGCTCAAGATTGTATGGGTGTGACTAGGATTTAAAATTCTTGTGATTTTATGGGTGTCTTCTTGCGCATGATCTGTATTTTCTCGGTTGAATTATCTCTGCGAGAATGAAAGAAAGCAGGGGAGAACGAGACTGAGAGAGGGGTGGGGATGATGACATGAAATATTTTTTAATTTTTTTAATTTACATATATGCCACGAGAGTGCCACATAGATTAATTTAAGCCACGTCTATAACTTTCCAAAATTATTCTTGCTGGATCCCATCGCTGGAAGCAAAATCAGAAACAATTGAAAGTTGATGAATTTACAGGCAAAATCTTTAGTTGGAGAGCAAAACCAGAAATTGTTGAAAGTTGAGGAATTTACAGGCAGAATCTTTAGGTGGAGAGCAAAACCAGAAATTGCTGAAAGTTGAGAAATTTACAGGCCATTATCCCTTAATTTTATAGGTTCTATAGACGCGTATTTAATCACGTTGGTAATTGACCAATTTTAGTCTGCTTGGCTCAAAATTGTGCATGAATGAGTCTTGAATTATGTTAACGGGCTCTGGAATTATTAATTAATTAGTACAAGTCATTACTAATTGAGCCCCTTGAAATATGCATATAATATCCTAACTCCTCCATCATCGACAACCTACTATAAGTTATTGTGCTCGTGTATACTATGAGTCTTTCGGTTACATTTTGGTAGACTATATAATTCGTGTTTAATTAATTTAAGTATTATTGTTATTAGTATTACATTATCTTATACTAGATTTAGATCATGGCATATATATATATATAGAGGGTGGATTAAATAAGAACACTTTTTTAGATGAGAAATAAGAACAAATCTGGACCCTTGATCTTTGTTGATCTATGGTCCAGATTTAACTGTGCATTTAGTTACTGTAATTTATGCATTTAAATGTTAATGCATTAAGTTATTGTAGTTTGTGCATTAAAATATTTATGCATTTAGTTTCTGCATTTTATGCATTTCCGATGTAATAAAAATGCATTGTTTCTCACGTTCTCATATAAGATGTGTTCTTACCAGATCTGCTCCATATATATATATATATAATACAATCTTTTTAAATTAATACTCGATAATTATTAATTTCTCTAATATAATAATTTTCTGTTGTCCTGATTTTATTACTGTCCATTAAATTTTAACTCGATAAACTAATATTCTCTATAAAATAATTTTCTAAAACCGGGGGGAGGGGGGGGGATTAGATTTTCATTAACGAAAATTAACTGCATAACGTCTTTCTCTTACACATAAGTAAGTCGAGAATTTAGTGAATATATAGTGGCAGCTAAATTCTCAACTTCAGTTAATGAAATTTTATCCGAGATCATCAAATGATGATGAACGATCCTACATATATAATAATCTTCATCTGATAACAAGAAACCCTAATTATAATCTTCTCCATCCAAAAATAGGGCTGTGATCGACGGAGTGGGGAAGAATCTAGGGCTCACCGAATACGATCTCGAGCCGGCCCGAATGGCGCTCCACCGCTTCGGCAACACCTCCGCCGGCGGGCTGTGGTACGTGCTGGGCTACATGGAGGCGAAGAAGCGGCTGAAGAAGGGCGATAGGATTATGATGATCAGTTTCGGAGCTGGTTTTAAGTGCAACAACTGTTTGTGGGAAGTCCTCAAAGACTTGGACGATGCTAATGTGTGGGAAGATTGCATCCACCGCTACCCTCCGCCGAGCCTCGCCAACCCTTTCATCGAGAAGTATGGCTGGATCAATGACGAGTTTCTTAGCTTCATTCGGATCGAGGATTGCATATTCACGAGCAGCGGTTGATTTTATTACAGTCAGAGACTTTTGTTGATCAGACGGTAGTTTAATCTCGTATTTCAGTATTGTTGAAGTTGTCGACGTTGGATTTATATCCAACGACAATGTGGCGTTTTTGGATGTGTGCGAATATAAAGTGTGCATGGTACAAGAGGATTGCGTACTCACAAGTAGAGGTTGATGAGTCTTTTGTGTTGAGACGGGTTGTGTTTCATCTCGTATTTCAATATTGTTGGAGTCGTGGGACATAAATGTGGGCGCGAGTAGAAGATGAAACATAATTTGCGGTATAGAGTGATTTGGAGTTAATTTTACATCTTCCCCATTCCGTTTGGATTTTATTATTTATAATTAATCAGTTTGGGTCGTTTGATTTGAGATTTTGGATGATTAAATAGGTCGAGTGTATTTGAATAAGTGTTTTGGTTGAGTTTTCATTTTTTTTTTTTAAACGTACATTCACGAAGTGAAATGTCTAAGGAGATGTGATCCTAATAATTAAATTAATAGTTGAATTCTCTTTTTCTTTAAAAAATGTCATGTATCAAATAAATCAGTGTATATATTAAGTACTTATATATCAAAATAAAACTTATGCTACTCAATACCTCAAAAAAAAAAAAAAAGGGTTTGCACAATAATATTTTATTTTCAAATATTACAACAAAACTGAAGTTCCATATTAGCCGTTGAAGAGTGCGTTGAAACAAATAAACACATATAAACCAACAATATAATGTGCAAAAAATTGGACACACATAATTTTACATACAATATGCCACATGATCTTACTAGACACCATCACTGTTGTTCTCAGGGCTTCTTTGACAGCAGTGGCTCCAGATGACTGGCCTCGTCTCTAGACGCGGAAATCTCCCTATTTCCCGACTCCAACTGAGAAGGAGACACTTCTTCTGGTCTCTGTTTCAGTAGTCGATTGAAGAGGCTCGATTTTTTCTCCAGCAATGGAGATTGACTTTTAGGAGACTCTGTTAAGCTTTGAACACGCTGCAGACAGACTTGGACTGCATCATGCACACGAACGAAGAACCATTCTCTGCCTATCAGATCGACCACCCCAGATTTTGTTAGGGTCAGCAGAACGTCCCGATTTGGATTGGAAACAGCAATCTAGAATTTAGAGGAAAAAGATTAGTAAATGAATTAATCTCAATGAACATGATATGTGCTAGTTTGAATTCTTTGCCTACCTGGATGTTACGCGCTTTGTATTCGTGGTACAAGTCTTTTAGAGCTTGAACAGCACTAGAGTCTATGTATGTGACAGCTGAAACAAAAGAACAGTAAATATCTGAAAATTAGATGAAATTTAGAAGCATAATTTGTTTTCAGCTTCACAATCAAGTCTAGGTGACTGCAAATGCTTGAAAAAATGAGAGAAAAATTCCAAGATTGACTCACGAGCCATCTCAAGAATGACATAATGAATTCCTGCGACCTCAGGGCCTCGCCTTATGGATCCATCAGAAACAGTTTCGTATTCTCGTAGCCTAGAGAGAGAAAATAGGACAGCGCAGTTATAACAGAACATTAACATGGTAAAGCAGTTTAAGACAGATAAGTTCAATTTAACCTAATAAAGTACTTCCTGTATCACCTGTCTTTGATGTAGCTTATATTGGCAAAATAGATCGGGGCATCAACACGAACAATCACCATTCCATTGTATGTATAAGCTTCAGGATACTGCTGGGTGTTTCTGTATACAGTTGTGCCAGGTAAACGACCCAAGGTAGCTGCAAAAAGAAATAATGTTCGATTCTCAGTGAATAGCACCCACTAACACGATCCAAACTGTAGTTTACAGAGTGTAACTAAGAAAAGAACTTATCACTCAGATAAACGGGAACAGAGAAACGTTGAACTACTTCAACATCAACGACAACTTATAGTGGATTTAGCTGAGCTAACAAGCCCATGTGATGTAAGAGAGCTTTATTTTGAATCGTAAAGTGTCAAAAGAACGCAATGGAAGGTATACCTTTTTTATTTTTTTGTAATTGTAACATTAAATTTAAAGACCGCGCCACGGTGGACTTGAACCTGAAACCTTTGGCCTAGGCATTAACCACTCTACCGCTTGGCCAACACACACACAATTTTCATTAACCCTTCTAGATTAGATCAAGACTTACCAATATGTGGATTAGCTGATTCATGGATGACAAAAGCAAGTGAAACACCAACCTAAGCACCAATACATGGAAGCAATGAGAAAAAATAGCACATTACTATTAAGATAAGCTTGATCCCAGATTGAGAAGCAACGAAAACTGTAGGTTTGACAAGACTAATGGAATGAAATTTTAAATCACATAATGGATGTTAGAACTTTATAAATAGTTAGCAGAGAGTATATAAAAGGACAATAGTATCAAAGGCAAGGCACATTACCGAATTTCTACAACTCAAATTGTGAAAAACCTTAATGCAGTAAGATAAAAATAAAAATAAAAACGCAAAAGAGAAAGATTGTACAGAAAATGAGATGGAGAGAGGTTGACACAGAAATTAAATTTTTAAATAAGTTCTACTTTTCTATTGCCATGTGAAAAATAAAGAGTCTAAGTAGATGTGAAAAAGTAAGATTACAGTTCAAATTATTCCTAGAAAATCATCATTATATCATATACTTACACCAACAAGGACGCCAATCTCTATGCCAAGGAACAAGGTAAAGAAGAAAGTAATCGTCCAGAGGAGAAAGTCTCTTTTATCCACCCTCCATAAGAAAGTAGCTTCATCATAATCCACCTGAAATGGTGAAGCGTAATATTACAGATTAGTGCCAAACTTAAGAAACCAAAACAATACAGTGATTTTCCCCCCCACCCCCTCAAAAAAAAACAAAAAAAACTGAGGGCTGATAATAAAGTGTCAACATTTAGACAAGCCACAACCATCCATGATCAATGTTATGCATGACAAAAATGGTGTATAGCAGTACTCCAAATATGAGACTAAAAGAGAAACAAATTGAAACTGCTAGAACAACAAAATAAAAAACTAAAAAACGAACGAAGAATGCTTGCATTATCATGAATCACTGTTAAGTCCAGCTTTTACAAGTAATCAAACTGAGAAGTCTAAAAAAGAGCATCTTATCAACTTGTGAGCAAGAGATGCAGTAAGATAAGCCATATCCATTAAGTGCCAGTTCATAACAAATTACTACTTAGTTTAAAATGAAATTAGAAAAAATATTGAATTAGCAGAAGAAGAAAGACAATGATGTTATTCAACAGTCAATTCTTTAGAATTTGTCAATTATATTTTTTAAAAATATAAACTAATTCATGCATAAAGAAGCATCAATCATGGAACTTTGTATCTAAAGCCAAGTATATAGTGAATAAACTCTTTTGAGATCATAATGACACATTGATAACTAAAGAAGAACTTACTCCAGCATGAATGAAGGTTCTTTAAGAGGGTATGGAGATTTTGCATGAAATAACTATATCAAGTTTGTTCTCAAGTTAGATAGTTTATCTTGCAAATTGCAACCATAGAAAATGTGGATTCTCTTACTATAGTTGGAGGTTAGGTCAGGAATATAACATAAATATGTACTCCCTCCGTCCCATTGAAATTGTCTTCCTTTCCTTTTTGGACTGTCCCATTTAAATTGTCCTATTTCCCAAAAAGGAAATAATTAACCCTTCAAAAGTAATGGAACCTATCCATTTCCTCTCTTTTTACCCTTTTCCTTAATAACCGTGCCGAACAGTAACAGGACAAAATGAGTGGGACGGAGGGAGTAGCATTTTACCAAACCCCACATCTGGGATTACTATATAAAGTTCAAAATAAGAACAGAAAATATGCACAACAACTATTGTGCTTGGTTTACAGAGAGAGAGAATGCTTTGGGTTACTTTTTGACTAATGATTCTCAAAGAAAAAAGGTCATAGAAACTTCACCCATCTTATTTAGCAGATTGCATTTTCCAATGATTAATTATAATTATGGCGATGAAATGCCTTGTTTTTTTTTTTTTTTAATTGTACAACATTAAATTTAATGACCGCACCACGGAGGACTCGCACCTGAGACCTTTGGCCTCAGGAATAACCACTCTACCGCTAGGCCAACTCACGCACGCGTAATGCCTTGTTTTTGAGCTTATATACAATGTACACCAATACTTCCAAGAATGGAAAATATGTAGGACTTGCCTACATTTCTAAAGCACAACTCACCAGTCCAATAACAGCAGAAATGACAATGGCAGCTAGACCACACTGCAAAGAGACAAATGAAAGAGAAAACGGAGTAATTAGCAACAGAATTTACACTCCTAAAAGTCAAATATTAGCTCCATCTTCACAGAGATCTGAAATACTCCAAAGTATATAGTCTTTTCATGAGGTTTGAAGCACCCTGCTATATCAAGAAGGCTTAATGCTAGTAAAGATTTTTATGAGTCATGGAAATAAAACGTAGCAATAAGTGCCAACGGAAGCACAAAGTGAAACGAACACATGAAGAAGGGCAAGTATAGTCTGCCAAAGATCTAGTAAGCCCACATACATTAAAGTAGAAAGAAATTATGTTTTCAAATTAACCTGTGGTATGTATTCAAACAATGGAGTCAGGAATTGAAGCGCACATCCCATAATAATTCCCATAATTACTCCAGATAAGCCAGTTTTGGCTCCACTTTCATTATTCACGGCTGATCTGGAAAATGATCCTGCATCACATATAATTGATGAAAATAAATTTCAGGAATCTATACCATTTGTGACATTTACTCTAAACAAGTACAAGTATTATTTGATAGGTCATAAAAGAAATTAAGTTATTGATTTAGAGAACAGAAACTCACCAGTTGTAGGGTAAATCGAAAAGAAAGAACCAACAATATTTGCCACACCAAGACCAAATAACTGTAAAAGACAAATAGTAAGCATATCTCCATAATGATGTGACAAATGGATACATGAATTAGCAAGGCAGTGCAATTCCTTAAGCTACTTTTGCAAGTTCAAGGTGACAGCTCTCTAGGAATTATATGATATGCTTGACCAGGTCCACGCCTTTTTTTACCATCTCAAGACCCAAAGACTCATACACACACAGTTAAAACATATAACTACTCATTTCACCTTTGTCCTTGAAAGAAATCTGAAATTTCATTAGATGCGAAGTAGGGCTAAGGTCAATGAAAACAAACCTCTTGATTGGAATCCAAATCGTAACCATTCTTTGCTGCAAGTGCTTTAGCAATTCCCACAGATTCCTATACATTAAAATATGTACATTCAATCCCTCCTTTCCGAAAAAGCACATACTTCTAAAACGACAAGAGAGCGAAAGGTATGAAAGAAAAAAATAGTAGCAGAGAGTTTTGATTGAAATTTCTCTTACCAAAATAGCCACGCCAGTAATGAGAATTGTTGTAGGAATCAAAGATTTAGCATACTCAAATTTCTTTGGGACGGAAAATTCTGGCAGGCCCTGTGGTATTTCACCTACCTAGAACAGCAGAACCAAAAAATATATACAGTTAAATATATTTCACCCAACCTAAAATTCATAGGTATGATAGTTCATGATAGTAAATAAACATTTGACTATTCTTTACAGTCCAACATCTTGGCTACTTGGTTATTTTAGCAGTCCTCACCAAAGATATTGAAGGTGGATGAAATACTCGCACAAAAAGTGTCCCCAGAACTACAGCTGTAAGGGGACCAGTAGCCCGTAAAAAACGCAAAGATTTCCTGGTTTTCCCCTGTGAACACGACAAAGTTAGTATAAAGAGGTTAAAAACTGAAAAGTCGATACATGATTGAAATAACAGATTCGTACCAAGTGCTTCATGATCAGAAGAACTGCCAATGTAATGGAGCCCATGACAAAAGGTTGCCACAAGAACTATAGAGGAACAAAGAAACAATAAATCAATAATAAAATCATGATTGAAATAGGCCACCAGCATATACCCAAAAATGAAGCCTAGACAGAAATTAAGGTGAAGAATACTTCTAAATGGAATAAGAAAAGAGTGTAACAGAGGCTATCCATGCACCATGGTAAAACAAAAATACTCAAAGTGACTTATTAGAGATTATAGATTATGTAGAGAGGCCACTATTGCTTAATTTATTCTATATGTGGATTCTGTAGGTGGATCTAGTAAGTTCTATCCATGAACCTTGATTAACAGAAACTATATAACCCTAAGTGGATTTCAAGTTAAGATTAACTAAAGATGAGTACCTAATGTTAATCTTGACCAAGAAGAAACTATATAAATGCAGTAATTTCTTGGAGCTACAAGGAGAACTTAAGTTAGCATCAAGTCACAAAAAAACAGACATCAAAGTAGAGATGAACGCCACTACATAACCCTAATTACTGATTAGTAAGGTCCTCATTATTTATAGTCTGTTTTCATTAGCCCTATTCTAATTTCTAAGCTTAGTGGCTTGTAATAGAAAATGATATAGTAAGTTAGTCGCTTAAAATGCACACTTAAAATAACTTCATCAACCATAATAGTATTACTAAATGATAGGAGATGGCTTCTCTACTTTACAACAAAAAAAGAATAATAAATATTAGAAAAAATTGTAAATAAGGAACCTTCCTACAAGTAGTCGTCCTAGCAGTATTATCAACCCCCAAGTCAATCACTTTGTTGCACTAAGTATGTGAAAGAGTATAAGTCAGATCCAGACGGTTTACAAGGGCCTATGCAAATATATTTCTAGCATAGTGACTTCATTTAAGCACATTTTGTGTGACATATATGTGCATATAGGGATGATAAAGAAGATCAAGTTCATCTTCACATTACTAAAACACGTAAACATAAAAATGTGGGACATGACAATTCTATACATGCGACCCTAAAGTGACCATGTATTAAGGTATTCATTGGAGAACTGATAGTGCTCCTTGGAATTTTACAAGGACGAACAAGCAGAAAAAAATGGCTTTTCAGAAGCAACGGAACGGCATAAACGTACCCCATCTGCCCCTGCAAGAATGCTCTTCACCAGGGGAATAATCTCGCTGCTTCGCACAACACTATATCCCAAGAAATCTTTTGCCTGAGACAAGGCAATTATAATGGCTGAAGCAGTAGTAAAACCAGAAATCACGGAATGGCTGATGAATCGAAGAAGCCATCCAAGCCTGAATATAAAGAAAATCAATATAAAATGCCAGTTTATTACTTTCTAAATGGTATATGATGATATGGTTCAGCCTTTGATAACTGAAAAGCTATGCTGCCTATTTAATCCTTGAATCAGCTTATTTATGTCAAAATCTAAAAAACAGTGAAGCTCTATGTGATGTCCAACAAATCCTACGTTCAGTAAAGAATTTATATAATGTTACAAATTCATAAAATATCTTAACACAACTAAACTGGACAGGTAAATGAGCATATTCCCATGAGAAGCAGAAGCTTGGGTGAGAAAAATTAATTTGATGCACAGGGTTCACATTAAATGATGTACAAATTTCAAAACCAACTAAAGAAGAAAGAATCAAGACATGTTCACCTTAAAAGCCCCATCATGCATTCAAATATTCCAACCATAAGTGCTAATAGTATCGCAAGCTCAGTGTACAACGGCTCTGATGGGTTTACTATGCTCCCCAATACATTAGACACCAGGAGGGACGTAAGTGCAACAGGACCAATAGCAAGCTGACGAGATGATCCGAAAATGGCATACACAAATATAGGCACAAAACCAGAGTCTGAACAACAAAAAAGTACACAAATCAAGATTGGCCACTCGGGCATACATTATTGAATGCAACAAGACGATACAAGTCAAGCTACCAACAACGGATAAGCACCAATAACTTGCAAGCATCATCAACTAGTAATGTCTGATTGCATCACGAAATCTTGAATCGCAACAACATCATTGACACCTGAACTTGACTAAATCTGATATTAGCTTGTTGCATCACTACGGCTGGAGCCTGGCGTGTTACATAAAATCTGATATGAACTTGACTAACCGTCGATTTGTACATTTATACATGATGGTATGTGTGATAATATATAAATAAAATGACACACTTGAGATAGTTCACGCATAGCACCTATCGAACTAATTAATAAGCAAAGGATCAGTAACAGTAAGAGTAAAAATCATGAAAGGAAACTTACAAAGTCCATATATAGGATGCAGCCCAGCTAGCTTTGCATACGACATGGACTGGGTTTGGCACAACAAAAAAAACAAAGTGCACAAATAATATCAGTAACAATTAGAAGAAATTAAGTGAAAAAAACAACTACAAATTATCGATCAATATAATCAATTATCCTCCAGCACCTGAGGAACGAGCATGACGCCGACGGTGATGCCGGCCATGAGGTCGGGCTGCAGATATTCGCGCCATTTGTATCTGCTAATCCAACGGTAGCACGGCAGAAACAGCTCAATCCAGTCCGTCCGAGTCATCCGCTCCATCTTCGCTCTCCATTTCCAGAAATATGACGACGGCGGCGCGACGGCGGAGGTGGAGGTGGTGGCGGTGGGATGCTGCAACTGGATGATTTTGACGGGTCGGCTGGCCGTGGTGGCGATGGAGGAGAGGTCGACGGCGCTGGGAGAGGAGTGGCTTAACCTCTCCATGACGGAGGCGGCCGCCGAGATGGTGGCGCGTGCGTGAAACACGTGAAGTTTAAGTGTTTAACTGTAAATTTGCTGCGATTGGCGCAAAACAATACTGACCATTCTATACGAAAATTCGCAAATTGCTCGTATTAAATAATGACAAAAAGAAAAAATAATAACTAATCAAAGAAAAAGGATAAATTTGAAGTTGTCAATAAAAGTTTGTCCAAAATAAATTAAATCATTTTATTCTCATTTTGGATTTATTAATATTTAAAATTAGGGCTGTCTAAACGGGTGGCGGGTAATCGGGTAGTATTGTACCGACCCGATACCCGACAGGTATTGGATACCCGATACCCGCATATTCGGGTAAACGGGTCGGGATACGGGTTGAGTGTTTTAAAAATTTCAGGTATCGGGTATACCCGACACCCGATTCGGGTACCCGAATATACCCGAGTTTGAATTTATACTATATTATATTACTTTAAATTAAGTTAATTAACTTTTAGGATACAAACCTGAGATATATTTATGGTTTTAGTTTATGATTAATAGTGTTGGTGACATTTTTTAATTTTAAATTGTTATACATTTCTTGTTTCTTTTGGTTACAGATTGTTATGGTCATTGCTACGAGTTTAGTAGTTTATAATTTAAATTTGATATAATGCGATCTGACTTTATAAATCAATAATACCTCATGATGTATGAATATATCATATTGTTCTTCTATATATATTAGACATTGCATATATATAGTGTAAGCCATAAATTGAATAATTTATTTTAGGCATAACATAGAACATAAATTAAATAATATTGGGTAATTCGGGTACCCTAATACCCGATTGGGATACCCGTTTTGGATATTTGGGTACCCAATTTTTAATATAGGGTCGGGATGGTATAATAAATTTGGAAAAATCGGGGTCGGGTACCCGATATTTTCGGGTATGGTACCCTACCCGACCCGTTTAGACACCCCTATTTAAAAGCATGCTTTTATATGTTATGCCCTTTTATATACTATGCAATTGACTTTTTAAATTTGTGAAGGGGAAATAAAATCTTAACCAGGTCATCTTTAGTCTAATTTATTGGGCTAAGAAAAATTGAAGCCGAATTCTTAGAGAATACGAATTCAAATGAAGATGAGCTGTATTTACTTGTGATTATATAATGATGAAAAGTCATGACTATCTGCAGTTTTTGCTAAAAATTATTCCTTAAATTACACGTATAAAAATGCACACAAAAAATTAAATAAAAATATCCCTTTAATTATAATTACACGTATGAACATTGATATGCATATATCAAAGTAAAGTATAAGATGTGACCAAAGCAGTTATTTTCATAAGAAATCTATTGGGTTCTTGAAAGAGATATGTAACATGAGAAATAAATCAATAGTTGGTGAAATGCAAATCTTAATTTTGTAAATAAGTTGGAATGCTAATAAAAAATAGAAATAAAACTAGAAACAGTGTTCTCCAGAACCCTTTTTACTCTCTCATTCTTTTTTTTCTTTTTTGACATTCTTAATTTATGAAGCGCACATATTTAGGGGTGAACAAAAATAACCGAAAATCGAAAACCAAACCAAACCAAACCGAAAATAGAATTTGATTTGGTTTGTTCGGTTTGTTTGGTTTGTTTGGTTTTATTTTTTTTAAATTTAATTTGTTTGGTTTGGTTTGGTTTGATGCTTTGGCATCCAAACCAAACCGAAAACTGAATTTTTATATTTATATATGTATATATATATATATTAATTTTTTATATAGTATATATAGATTAATTATATTTATATATAACTTTTCTCAATAATGAAAAATAATTTGAAAGAATTTAGCGCAAGAGCTTGTTGGACCCAATAGAACTTTAAATAAAGCATGGATATCAACATGTAAATGCAATGCGATGGACCGATCTTTTTGTTGCTCGTTTAACATATTTGGCTTTTCCTATAATATGTGTGTGTATATATATATATATGTTATGTTAATTTTTTAAATTAAAATACTATTATTGTCTTATTGTATTAAGTATATTTTTGTTGATTTTGGATGAAATATTTAGAACAACATGACCGTTCGGTTTGTTTGGTTTGGTTTGGTTTGGTTTTAACTTTTAAAAATTTGGTTTATTCGGTTCGGTTAGTTCGGTTTGGTTTGGTTTGGTTTTGATTTTTAAAAATTTAATTTATTCGGTTTGGTTTGATTTAGACCAAAACCAAACCGAATAACCGAATGTTCACTCCTACACATATTATATTGCCTATCATGCAAATAAAATCCAGAAAATTAGAATAATAAATTTTGCATATTATTTACAATCAAAAAAGAAAACATGTGTCAAAAGAAACAATTTCAATTTTATTTTCATGTCCTTTTACTAGCAAGTTACCCAAGTCGGGTATAATTTACCTACTAGTTCATTTATCAAAATAAATAAATAAATAAATACTTCCTCCGTTTCGTTATTCTTGTCTCATTTCTTTTGGACACGGGTAAGGAGTAGAGTGTTTAAAGGATAAAAAGATACAGTGGTGGAGCCCACAACTTTTTGTGAGAGAAACATATTTCCTTATATGAAAACAGAACAAGAATAACGGAACATCCCAAAAAAAAATACAAGACAAGAATAACGGGACGGATGAAATAATACAATATGAAAATAGGAAGAAGACCTGTTATAAGGGCTGCTCGATATGGAAGAAGTAGTGACAGAATGTATGAAGACGTTATTGCGTCCAAGTTCACTTTAATGTGACAGACAGACTTGACTTACTTGCACGATTCTGTGCCAGTTTATTATAATTCAATATAATTAGTTATTAGTGTACCGCCCACTCGCCCAGCTATTATCATAATCACGGATTCGCAATATCATTACAAATTAATTAAAAAAAATTCCGGTTATAAGAATGAATCAAGTCTTCTGGTGAGAGACTTTATTTGATTCGAATTTTTTCATTAGTATCAAATAAATAGTAATTCTCGTTTATTTGCTACAGAAATATATTCTGTATTACTCAGTCACTGAACTACTGGGTTTATGACTTTTTATTCTTCTTCTTTTTAGGATTTTTATAATTTAGAGTTCAATATTTAAAGTTTAGTTTAGTTTAAAGTTCAACAGTTTGGCTATCGTGGCCAATCAAAATTACGACATCAATAATATATATATTTTATTAATTTAAAATCTTCCAAACTGAGTTATTTCTTGAAAAATAATTCAAATTTTGAGTTATTTTATTTTATTTTATTTATTAGATTGGGATCCCAGCTCGAAGTAGTAGATAAATCGAACACGAAAACTATAAATCACGTCACTTGCATAGTTGCATATCAGCAATAAAGTATTTATATTTTAATCAAACATTATAAATGTAGCCTACAAACTAGGGTTGTAAATGAATCGAATAATTTTGTTCGGTTCGATATTCGATTCGAATTCAAAATTTTGTGATTCGAATACTTTTTTTGATTCGATTAGTTATCAAATACGAATTCAAAATCACGATATTCGATTCGATATTCGAAAATATTCGATTCGATATATATTAATATATTTATATATAATATATATTTGATAATATTCATAAATATAATATAATATAATAATACATATATATTTATTAGGTAAAATATTGATTTTAAATATTATTTTACAAATTTTATTCAAAAATCTAATCGAATCGAATATTGCAAAAAACAGGAAATTTCAAATCGAATATTAGATTCGAATCGAATAAAATAAATTTGAAAAAAATTAAATCGAATATTCGAATCGAATCGAATATTCGTGAATAATATAACGAATCGAATACAAATAAAAAAAAAATATTCGAAACCGAATCGAATACTTAGAAATTTTTTCGAATCGAATCCAATATGTTGATATTCGCTCCAATTCGATTCGTTTGCAACCCTACTACAAACCCTCAATAAAAATAATAATAGTAATATTTTAAAGTAATAACAAAAATAGTCCACATAAAGATATTAATATAATAATCAAATAAAAACAAATTAAATACGTGAGCGCCATTCACGTAAAGTCCAAAACAACACTTCACTTATCTACAAGGAGAGGTGCAATGCAATGGTGGAGTGAAGAACTTTTTGCATGTTGTTAAACGTTAGACCATTTTTTAAACTCGAACCAAAAATCATATCATAAAGTATAATCAACCCGTAACAGTATTCTGTATAAAAAAATCGATAACAAATAGATAGCTCTTTAGCCATATTTGCAGCAAACGGGAACCAGAAAAGATGAACGATAAAACAGAGACTTACTTCACCACAACATCATACAACATACCATGATAATCAGAGCCCTTAACAGATCCATATACGTCGGCTGTCGTCTCTAGTCGAGGATTATTATTAGCAAGGAGCATCCTAATATTCTAGCAGAATTTTGGAACCAGAGCATCAGATTCTATGATGTAGGTGGATTAGGACATATTCATGCGTTAACTTTTCGCGCCCAGCCTGCAACGACGTGTTCCTTTGCAGCCTGTGTTTTCTTAAAAGACTCGCGAGAATAGAGCAGCTGTCATGAAAGAGAGGGCGGGATACATTAGCCGATTATGGTTATATATACACTGACTAAGAATTCTTCATCTTTCATATTTCAATTCGACTCTAAAGACACTACAGAAATACTTGGGTCTGTGCAATACATTAAGGCTTGAATTAGCGAAAAATGAGTATGATGACAAGATAATGCCCATCTGAGACTAAAACATTTTCTAGATAGAAACTACTTTGAAGAATAATTTGATAAAAAAAGAAAAGCTTCGAAGATGCAACTGGTTATAGTTTTCAAAGCTGCTTGGAGTATGCAGATAGCAGTCTAAGTTATTCCAAGTTCAGAAGAGATGACCGTCTCATATGAGACTAAATAACAATATTGAATGCTTCAAAAAAAACAATATTGAAGCAATATTTTCAACACGCATGACATATCCAAAGTCGAACTACCAGTAAAGTGCTTGATATGAGAATTCAATTCTTAAAATTGAAGAATTATGGTATGAACTGAAGTAATTTGTTTCGGAGGAAGAATCACAAGGTGTTCAATTTCGATGATGCCATCTATGCACGAAAAGGTGTCAAAAAATTTGAGGCATACTTTACCCAACTAAATGAAAAATGCACTCATTTAAAGTTCAACAAATATAATAAGGGAGACAAGCCACATAGAAGATAACTATGGCTGAGCAAGTTTTTAGAGACCTGTTATTTCAGTTAGAGTATCGTTCCAATTTCACAAACTGCATAAAAGTCCACATATTCATGATTTGGCACTGTATTTGAAGCTCATTTATAAGTTATAACTTAAAAGAAATATCTTGAGAAACAATTTCAGTTGACAGATTGAGGTTTAGGCCCAGTAGGTAGAACAGCAGAGAGCTTCGAAAGCAAAATTGTGATATAGACTTAATTGTATTAATTGTTGAACATCAATCAAGTCACATAGCATAAAAGAAGACAATACCAAAAAGAAACAGATTAGTAATAATATGAGATACCTTCTTGTAGTTGTGCACATGAGTCAAGCTTTCAGGAATAGTCCAACCCTTAAAATGGCCGAGCGCCACATCAAGATGGTAAAGCTTAGGTGCCAAACTCAAATCAGCAGCAGAGACGTTTTCTCCATTGATATACGGTCCCTGATCACGTACATAGAAAGAAAATTTAGCACCAAAAACGAGCAATACGAAATATAATTATACCTTCCCCTCATAATTTCAACTTGAAGTAATGCATCACATTAATTTACCACCTTATTTTTCAGGTGCTCATCTAGCGCCTTCAATTCGTCAAGCAGAGCTTGTTCCGACCCATCACTGGAATCCTTGCTCTTCAGAAATTTGACAAAGGAAGAAAATATTTTGGAGCCCCTATAAGAATATCAAGGACAAATGGCAAAAGAAGTCAGATTGCTGTAGCATAAATCTATTTTCAAAAATGCACAAAAGAGCAGCGACATTTTCTTTCGTAGAGACATAGAAGAGAGAAAGCACACACACACGCACAAAAACACTCTCTTGCTAATTCACAATGTCAAGTATGTTCTTGACTCTAGATTCTCAAGGGAAGAAAAGCTCAGCACATGAAAGCCTAAAAATTGCCTTTAAGCACAACACAAAACAAGAATCGATTAAAACTCCAAATCCAAACATCATATTTCCATTCTATCAGTAAAAGCTCACAAATATTATATAATGTCCAATAAATATACTAGATCATAATTCATATGCATATAAACATGAGCACGAAATGGAAAGGGGGAAAAGGAAAATCATACACGGAGGAGACTTCAGGAGGAGTAGAGAGAGAGGGATTGGGGTATTTCTCCTCCAAAATACCAACAATTACATCAGAATCAGAAATCCACTTGTCATCAAACTTTATGAGCGGCACCTTCCCTTCTGGGTTCACTTCCAAAAACCTAAAAAAAATCCCATCAAGAAAATTGAATTACTTCTCTCCACCTAAAAAAACAAAAAACCTAAAATCACAAGCACTTTGAGCAACTTACCATTGGGGCTTTGAGTCGAGGTTAATCAAATGCAGCTTGTAGTCAACTTTCTTCTCTTCCAAAGTCAGCGTAACCCTTTGGCAAAAGGGGCCTACAATATCAAAACAATTCATCAGAAAAAAGTTCACGAACAAAAAAAACGAAAATTGTACGTGGTTGATTGTGGTGTTGCGTAAAGTGAAGATTGTGGACGAAATTGGAAATTTACAGTCTCCAAGAATGTCAGGGTTGCCAGCAGCAGCCTTGACGCAGAGCTCAACAGCCATGGCTAGAAGGTGTTTATGAAGATCTCTGTAGCAGACAGATGAGAGAGAGAGAGAGAGAGAGAGAGAGACGAATGGATTATGGAATATATCAAATATGAGAGTGGAGTGGAGTATCCGAGTATGGAAGAGTGACAAGAAAAAGTGGCCCAAATATAGGGGAATCAAATTTTTGCATTTATGTAGATTTTTTAAAATTATTTTTACTTTTTATGTTTTAAATAAAAATAAATTTAAAGAGAGAAAACTTCCATCTTTAAGATCTTTTTAAGACATGGAGTTAATGTTTTAAATAAACATAAATTTAAAACGAGAAAACATTCTACTTTTGTATGATATTATTGATTGCAAGAAATTAGTAGTCTAATATGCAATTTTGGAAATTTATTACGGTTTAATATGACAATTATTATATTTTAAATGTATGATTACAGATAGCCTATTAATAGGGTTATTAAACTTATAATGAAAGCGAATTTCATCTCGAAGAAAGTATTAATATCTAAATTGCAAAGTATTTATTGCATGAATTGCGTGGTGAAATTAGCACCGCTACCGAACTTCCAGAATACTATATAATGGGTAGGTAGCTTTCTAGTTTCTTTTGCTATCCACTTTATTTTCATACCGGGTCCCTCCAGTCACGTGACTGAGAAAATCACGTGTTCATAACAATCGAACCAACTTATTTGATTTCTAACCAATTTTATTAGGCTGCTAATGATTGAAATAATTTCGGACTACAGTTTCTCACCTTGTTTAGTCTATTCGGACCAACCGGTCGTATTGGCTTGGCTTTTCTAGAGCTTATCTACTTATTTTCGAATCAATCATATTGGACTACTGTACTACTCCTTCCGTCCGCAAAAAATGTAGCACTTTTTATTATTTTAAACCTCACAACAATTAGAAAATATGTTACACTTTTTCGCAGACGGATGGAATATTTGGTTAGGGCTAAACGGACTCAAATATTTTGGGCTAGGAATCTTCAGCTCTAATACTTCTTTTATCTGACTTATTCAAATCAATCTGTTGGTTTCAAGCTAAATTGCCATCCTTGGACAGTATCTTATAAGCTATAAGATTCAACATGTAGCAAGAACGTGAAAGCATAGAATTACAGAAAGAAGAAAGTTGAAAAGCCCAGGTAAAATAAAATACGTGACAAAATAGTATTATGCAGCTCCAGAGGTAATAACTAATAACCAATTAGGCACGCACAGAATTTTAACACTTACAAGAACAAAGATGGGAAGAACAGAAAAAAAGATTAAAAAAAATGTTAATTACATGTTAGAAAGTGAAGCTAGATTACTACATGTTAGAGAAGTAAAGTTGAAGATGTAAGAACAAAATTTGCATTGCACTTTTGAGCTCTCTGATCCAGAAAGCCTTTTTCCTAAGCAATGAATGGATGAACAAAATTTAATTAAATTTCTCAACAAAACTTGAGCACCAGAAAAGAAAAAACACCCAACATCCAGCTACATACATGTATGTACAAATGGTGCTTCGACCCAGAGATTCAAGCTGGGCGACAACGCTATGTACAATCTATTCTTCTGGATCAAAAAGACAATCCTTCAGAAAAATGCATCGCTGAAAACTGAGACGGGTGCGCTTCTATGAAGAACTTTGCCATCCGGCCAAGTAATGACTACAAACGAGTTCTCCAGTTGAAAAATAAACCCCCATAGCTGCAAGCACAAACCGAAGATTAATCATCAAGGGAAGGAGCAAGAATAATGAAAGACAAATAAAAGAAAAGGTGGGTTGGAGGTTGTTAAAAATGTACAGAATTTCCAACCTACAGATTCAAATATAACCTTTATTTTACTTGGCTGTTAAAAAACTATAGAGAATGCATTTTAGAATGAACAAAAAGCACTGCTTAGATGATTTTAGTATATTGGAATAAATTAAAAATGGGATGCATATAAGTACCTGAAGATGGCAGAAGAATATGCCAAATTTCAGCATACAGAAGCAGCTTTTGCTGGTCAAATATGCAGCCATTTTAGGATCATCAGCCATGAAAAAAAAAGGCTTTACTTTGTTTATGTGGGCTTTCCCATAAGTCTCTGAGTAAATCAACGGTCTAGAAGCAGTCCCAACCATTATTTAAGAAACCTCTTCAAGCGCGCACACAGACAAAGTATTTGTCCCCAAGAGGATTTTCAGAAAGCACACCTCTGATTCTATTGTGCTTAATAGAATTAGAGCTCAACTTCCAATTTGTTTGAACCGTTATAAAAGAGGCATCAGCTATTTCACAGCTTAACCATGAATTCGCTACCGTAGCCAGAAAATGAGTATCAGGAGAAATGAAATGAATTCTCTATTATCAGGCCAGTAGAACAGGAAGGTAGGTTTAGCTGAAATTTGAAATATATGGCTACTCATTTGACAGCTGAAGCAGGCCACGCATCTGGAGGTACGGATTTTCCAATAGCTTTTCGTTGTTGCTCTGTAAATATAAGTAGCATCTCAAGCACCAGCATGGAAATCATGACCATAAAAGGAGAACATTCACATAAAGGAGTTTCAAAAGTATATAGGATTTGTATGATGCCACTGATAGCAAAAGTATCCAACCTCTGTGATGTGATATTCTATTCTACTTCGGACCTAATCTGGGTAATCGAAAAGGGTGATATAAGCTGTAGCATAAAGTTGCAATTCTCATACAGGACGCTCAATTCTTCTAACTTTGACAGTGTGCTTTGTAACGTGGGGACTAATATCATTGGCTGGTCACAGTGAATAATTATCAGACTCAAGATTCATTTGCTGCATAAACCAACAATGGAATTCCAAAAGAAGCCATAATATTTATAGATGAAAAATTAAACAAGAATGAACCTGTTGAGCCCTTGAAACAAGACTTTGAAGTTTGCGCTGGTAACTCTCTGGTTCCTCAGTCATCATTCTCTGTAAGACATAAAATATTTAATTACATATCTTCAAATTTCACTGTTCAAAATCAGCAAAAGACACCCAATACTTGCCTTCAAAAGAAAAGTTGAAGAGTAGTATGCCACTCTTGCATCTGTGTCATCCAACAATTCCCTGGCAGATATGCATACAAATATTAAGAAGTAAGTCAAAGTAAACTCCATTCACAGTGAATACAAGTTGATAACTTACCGGAAGAATTCTTCTCCACCAACATCCTTAAAAGCAGCAGGATCTGCTGTGCATTTACCAATCAAAAGTAAGAGAAGCGTAGCCCTTATATCTGATGTGCCACCTGGAAGATTTCCTCTCCCTTTGCTACCTACAGAGACGCCTAATGCAATATTATCAGTAGCAGCACCAGCAAGCTGGATCAAAGGCCAATAGAATAATGCAGCAGGAACACGAGCAACCAACTGCATGGGAACAATGGCTTGTCCACGAAGAAGCAAGGCTGCCATGGATGCAGTATCACGAATTGGAATATGCACATTTTTTCCAACTTTAGTGCTAGGACTTCCAGTAAAATCACTGCGATCACTGTTCTCTGCTAGGGAGAGTCTTTCTGCCCCATCTAACTTATTCATTCTTTCTAAATTAATGGAATCTTGACGGCGCATTGTATCTCCAAACTGTGTTGCAGCAGCATATGCGACTTTCAAGCACAGTTGAGACAACAGAATATCACACATCTGTACATGCATGTCCAAGAAAAACACAAGCATTAGAAAAATAAGTAGCACAAACAATTGTATAGCTAATTATTATGTATCTCTGATGTATCAGGAAGAGAAATCCATTTTAGCTACTGTTCCTTTTCTCAGCATTAGTATGGAGAGGATCAACACAACATTCAGGCACTATATGCACAACAATTGTGTTATAACATGAGGGAGGGCACTTTCATACTTGCAGCAAAGCCTAAAACCATTAAATACAAAATGAAGGAAAGGGATTTCTTTTGAGACATGTTTCCAGGTTGTCAACAAGCAACATGTAAGACATTTCACCAGCATCTCCTTTAATTTAAAGCAGATGCAAATGAGGATACATATAATCAAGGAATATTGGAGATTTTATGCCCTTCATATTGGAAATATATGTTTAAATGAAGCAGCAATGATGAAGCAGATAGATCATAGTTACCTTTAAGATATTCATTCGATCAGTTTCATTTATCTGAGCCATCAAGGATAAGCCACAGCTCATGATATCTATCACTGCATTTGCTTTCTCGAGACGACTCTTGTCATGTATATGATCCTTAGATTGACTACGCATTACCTGTTGGACTTCTTTTTCATCTAGCAAAAACTTACACTGGATCAGCAGCCTCTCCAGAACAAACAGAAAGCCACCTCTAATATGGTTATTTTTGGACTTGAGAAGTCCACACATAAGCCAAATAGGTAGAGGAACATTTAACGATGCTGAATATTCATTAACTCCAGCAAGCGAAATTTTCTGCTCCAAGTTTTTAATGCTTGCGAGACTCAGATCTCCTTCCCTGCTGATTTCTGCAATCAGCAAGTCCCCCAACCACAAATATCCATTGTGACGATAAGCGTTTCGTTCAGAATGAAGAAGAGAATGTAAAGTGGTCCAGCAAAGCTTTGCATTCATAGCAGCATTCCCAGGAACTCCACCAATGTTTTCAATAGACTTGATTGATTTTGTGACTTTAATCATTTGGGTGAACTCTTTATCTACCCGAGTAAATGATCCTATGAGAGCATCAAACTTCTCTACGATCTTCTCCAATAACTGCAAGAGGAGAATAATTTAATGCACAATCAAAATAAGTTCGTCCATAAATTATTTTTCCTCTAGGCGTGTCTCTGACACATGTCACCACCTTATAAAGTCGTCTTAAAACAATATAATGCAGAAAGAAAATGAGAAACAATTAAGCTTTCGAGGCCAAAAATATGACTCATAAATGATGAAAGGTGAATTTGACATAGCAAAGTGTTCATGGATGAATTAGAAATGCATTTGGATAAATTAAGGAAATAACTGCAAGAGGAGAATAATTTAATGCACAATCAAATTATGTTCATCATTAAATTCTTCTTTTTCCTCTAGGCATGTCTCTGACACATGTCACCACATCGTAAAGTCATCAACAATATAATTCAGAAAGGAACGGGATACAATTTAGTTTGAGAGCCAAAAATAAGAGGCATAAGTGCTGAAAGGTGAATTTGACATGGCAAAATGTACATGGATAACTGAGCCACGCATTTGGTTAAATCTAGGAACTTGGGTCAAGAACATTCAAAAGATTAAAGTAAATGAGGTAATCAGATGCATAACAGAATAATGTATGATGTTGAATAAAAAGATAGAATTTAATCTAAATCTTAAGTACTAAAATTTTCAACTTCCATGTATGTATATATATGATTGTAGATGCTTTCTCCTAAAAAAACTGGTTGCGTGGAGACTTTTACTATCTACACTACACATATATCTGTGTAGTTTAGACAAGTTGAAGCCACAATAGAGAAACTGAAGAACCAAACCAACTATGCAGTAATAGGATACACACAGAGCAAACAAGAAGGCAGCTAATGCATGGACCATCAGTACTGTATACACCTCATATGTTTCAGAATTTCAGCATATCTAATATCAAACTGTGATCATTTCATCCTATGTGAGCTACTTGAACAGTACACAATAACAAAATTGTTTGAAATTAAAGAATATTATATGTTACCCTCATCTTCCTTGTAGGACAGTTCCTGACCATAAAAATTGAGTAAATCCACCAGTGAGTTTATACTATCCTTTCCATAAATTAATCAAAATGTAGCTCCCAAAACATAACAAAGTCCTTTACGTTTGATTATCCCCTACAGGTTACAGCCCTATGCATCTATAAAGATCCTCTAGAAAGAATTTACCAAATCATCAAGAGCTCAACTAGAAATTTAGAGAATGAGAAACTCATATCCTGATTATTCAGTTACTTTTTAACATATTGTTTAAACCATGTGGTAGAACACAGTTGAATGAATACATCTTGTGTATATTGAATTATGCAAGTATATATACAAGAGAGGCTAAAACTATTCGGGGCAAGTAAATCAAAGGAGTAAGCATATACACACTACCAGATATATATACAATCTCTAACATTTATGAAGCTGAATTCAAGTATGACATCAAATCACTATAATTTGATTACAGCATAACTGTATGGACAAAGTCAAGAACATTTGTGAAATATACCATTAAAAGCCGATCATTATTAGGATATGTGGATAACGATGTAGAGATCGATCTCCTCAACAGTTCCACAATACCTTCAACTCCCAACTTGACAGAACTATGCAGTGCTTCGGGTGCATCAGCAAGCACTAGCAAGGTAGCAATAGGCCGAACCTCATCATCACTATACTCTGAAACTCCAACAGCTGAACAACTCTCATTTATTTTATGTAAAACATAATCGAAAATCACCAGATATAGATTTCTCCTCTCTTCTCTTGAGTTTGACAGCACTAACTGCATTGGACAAATGAAAATGCAAATTCAACAATACAATCATTGTAAATTATGCCAAAAGTGAAGTTTATTTCTTATTTAATAAGAAACACAAAAATTAATAAGAATTCAATGAGTAGGTATTACAGGAAGCTAGTTATTTAATAGTGTTTGGATTAAGGGATTCAAATGAATGGATTGAGGGATAATAGCCTCACACGTAACACATAGAATTACAAAAATAGATAATAGTCCATATATAACACGACACTAGTTAAAGATATAAGTCCTAATAGTTCTAAAAAGTTTTGGTATATACCATCCTTATAGATAAATTCTGACTTCTATGAACAGATTAGATTGATACCTCCCCAAATATAAAATCAATTCCACCAATCTGATCAACTTGGTTAACAAGAAACAAAGGATTTGCTGGAACATTTTTATCAGGTTCCTCAGGCAGTTGATAGAACAGGTTCGTCATCACGCAGATAAGCTTTGAATGGACTATTTCTGCCCAAGTGTTTTTTCTACTGATCTTCATCAGTACTTCAATAACCTGTAAACAAACAAAAAACAGGAGAAGATTTGAGGTAAGACAAATGTGGAGCATACGTAGTTAAAATTTGTGGAAAGATAATATATCCTCTCATGAACACTTAGAATACTATAATCCATCATGAGATTCTTTAGTAGATTAGTAGATTCAGTTGGATATAAAGACATGCTCAGTAATTAGTAGATTACAAGAAAGCAGGTCATTGAATACTCACTCTAATGTCAAGACCTTTTAATCTACTTCGCCGAATCTTGCCTCTATCACAAACGAAATACAGTAAACAGCTTAAGGAAGAAGCCCAGACAGCCTCTTCTGCTTCTTCTATCTGTAAATTGCCATGCATCAAGTAGGAACTGATAAGAATGATATTATATGATCTTATAGAATCATTTTGTGATCTGAAAGAAGAAAATAAAAATGATTCTTAATACAATACGAATAGCATATGTTCATCCCAACAGCTTCCAACTTTGGCATGATGCCTAAAAAGCAGCTTCTAGATTGTCTTCCGTTCATGATATTTTATCAAACAAGACCTGTTTACCGAGCATCGTTCAGCTGATAACATGTGCATTGTTCAAAATCTACAAGTTCTTATCCTGTAAGGCTTTTCATATAATTACTTTGGTTACCCTAAACTGTATCGACATGAAGTCCTTAATTATTTGATACCACCTAAATCTGATGGGGTACTGCATTTCATTGGAAGTAGAGCCAAAAAAATATAAATTAGATATTTTGGTTGCATAACAATCTAGAAATGTGGCAATAAGTGCACTGAAAGATTCAGGATGGTGTGTTTCAAGTTTAAAAATTTAAGGAATTATCTTTACCACCATCTCAAGTCCAATTCTTGCCACCAATTGTCTTATTCATGGATGAAAGGTAATTCGAGAAAGAACGGTTGCAAAGACATCTTTTTTTTCATTTGTCTTGTGTATTCTAGTTGCAGCAAACAGATGCTAATTTTAAACAAACAGAACCAGCAAGTATTCCAAGCACGACTCTCTTGCTATCAAGATACCAATTTGGGCAGTCTAAGAAGAATATAGGGCTCTTCTGTCATGAAAAGGTCACATTTAATGCAAAAGTTCATAATAATTGATACTTTAACCACTTTATACATCCAATTTGAACTTCCCCAGTACCTGAAAGGTTAATTGATTATGTTCCAGTCATTATATGACTGACAACTCCCATATAAAACTCTACTGGTCAAAACTTCCATAGTTCCATAAAGAAGATTAAAAGAAATATTCAATCGTTACAAATCTTTCTGGTTACAAATAGGATATACCTGTACTAGATGAAGCAGAATCTCAAAGAGAATACCCAAAATCCAACATTCAAACTTCTCAACAGCTGAAGAATTTCCTGTTTTCCTGAAAAAGTCAGATTTTATCCCGTTTGTTGAATCTTGAGTTCCATTGTCAAAGTATGATTCCTGGGAGTACTGTTCCTCAATCATTGTGGAACCATCAAGTGCTGGAGGCTCCAATAAATGTGCATGCACTCCAAGGTTAATAATTAAATCAAAAGCCCGGGTTTTCGACATCACTCGGGGAGAATTTAGCATGTCCTACAATATCACAATAAAACACTTAGATTCCTCACACGTTCAACTTATGATCATGTGAGAAACAAGCAATACCTCTAGCAAGGATAGAGCGAGAGGAGCAGCTGTCTCAGAATCTAAAACATACCTGCAAAACATGTCAGGCGTGAAATCAGTTGGGCTGCTAGTTAAAAAAGACTGTTAGCTTTGTGTATTACTGTTCCCTCCCATAAAAAGCTATAACAAAACAAATTTAGTAAAATATATTCAGTTAATTAGTAGTGAATTACAAAAAAGGCACTTATGTTGTAGTCAATTGTGTGGAATCACTCAAGCCCCATCATTAAATAAATACACAAATAGTCAAACCGCTTAGTCAGTAAATGAATCAGACTTACCAAAATAGAAACCTAAAACTAAAGAACTTACCCAAGGACTCTATCAAACTTGATGATGACCGGTACCAAAAAAGATTAGTTTATTGAAGATAATGCTGAAATAATTTACATATAAAGTTATCTTCTAGCACCTGCTATCCCCTATTCCCCTTTACCCAGTAATTACTCATGCCTTAATACATTCCTCTTCCTTGCATATAGAATGTGTGTGTGTGTGTGTGAGAGAGAGAGAGAGAGAGTGCTCTGGTTTGTAACATTGTAGAGTCATAAGACATAAGCACAAGCAGTAGAACATACATGTCAATTACAAGTTTGACAAGAACGCTCACGGCCACATCCATCGATGGCCTTCCATTATGTCTCAATTTAGATGACACAGTTAACTGATTGGATTTGACAGTAGACGTCTCAGAACAAACAGCCGCAATAACCTCGCATACCTCCACAGGATTTAATCGCAAGGGTTGTTGTTCGCTGGAACAATAAAAAGGTTGAGATTCCGAGAATCAGGTAATAAAAAAATTTTAAGTGACTAATTCAAACATGACAACCACAGGTTGCATACAAAATAAATTGCTGTGCAGAAAATGGTTGCCTGAGAACAGGAAATTACTCTTAATATGATAATCACACAGTAAATAAATAATTTTCATAAGCAAGTGAACTTGCAACAGAAAAGGCATAGTCATCTGATAATTAGTCAATGATAAAGAGCACCTAAAGAAATTCACAGTTCTTTTACCTGTAATGACGGTATTGAAAGAGTGGTCTTGCACGCGGGCGAAAGGTGCTCATAGGAGAATCTTCCCTGGAAATACACATATATAGAGATATATGTTATTCTCGGATCAATATTAGAGACAGATGTTCAGATATCATATTATCAGCATCAAAGAAAATGTCCACAGCCTGATAAAACCTAAAACAAACTTCAATCCACAATGGAACAGGTAAAGATGCAACATTTAATATGATATTCTTGATAACATGATCCACAAAATAAAAAATAAACACATCCCCACCCCCTTTCCCCAAAAGAAAAGGAAAATAAAAAGCGATGAGTATTTTGAAAGTCTTCTTGTCTATATGTACAATCATGCAAAGCTCTAGTCAATATTGTCTTGATATATCCAACTTTTTTTTATCAGTGTTAGAATGTACTTGCACATCTACACATGTGATGTTGTGGAAAGTGCACATACCCCTGTATAAAACTTTAAACAAGCAGTAAAGTTTGCATAAATAAAGTAAAATTTATCCAACCATTCTAAAACAATATTTTTTTAACACCCAATAACATCCAATTAAGCCTCCAATATCTTGTATCTCTTACTTATACGTAAAATAAAATATCTAAATGCATAACTTCACCAATAAGTCAAACGCGGTTTATGGTTTGCAAAGCCCTTGAGCATTAGAAGGTCAAAATTAGCTTAAGTGAGAGTCCATAATCCGAAACAAAATAAATTGAGCATGAGAAAACCCACCAAAAATTATAAAACAAACAAAATACCAAAAAAAGCAGAGGATAAAATATGGGATGTTGTGTGGATTTCATGGATATTAAAGGAACAGGCACGGGCTGAAAGGAAAATCAGTATCAAGCAAGAAACTAGACAGCCACGCCACATTTCAATAACAAAAGGATTAAGAAAAAAAAACTTGCCAAATTTGATCAGTCCCTTGTTTGGAGCGTTTCAGTGCTGTTATTGCTCTCAAATGAGCAAAAGCTGAATTTGAGTTGGTAAGAGTAGTCAACAGTGAGGGCTGCAATAGTTGATCCAGAAAAGGCATCGCGGCACTCCCAAATATTTTCCATGTTTCACCCTTCATTTTTGCTTCCATGTCCCCGACAAGAAGAGCTGCTGCACCCACTTCTAGGAAATTATGAGTGCGCATGTCTTGGAGATTCAATATTTGATCACTGTAAGTGAGTATTTCAGGAGTTGAGACATAAAAAAGATATATAGTGATTAGTGAATTACAGTAACTTGAAGAGAAGAAGAGAACCTCTTGGGCAAGAGAAGTGATGGTTGTTGGTCTCCAGCCCAGCGCCATCTAAAAACATCAAGTGCCATATACTCCAGATTTCCAATTTCATCAACTTCTTCAGCTATTGGAGAGTCAGAAACAGATGCAATAGATGTGTCCTTGCTCTCCAAAGACTCTTTGGCATTTGCAGGACTGAGTTGGGAATTGAATGATTTACTCAATAAGGACGATAGAGTTGGCAGTGATTGCGGCCTTGATGCAGGTGCAGCTCCCGCAAAGGCAGCTGGTTGGAACGAACGTTTTGGTATATATTGAGCAACTAAAGAGCGAACATAGTTTAAGGATTTAACGAGTGCTCCAGATGCAAAACTTGAAACGGGCAAAGGATTTACATTTGTAGATGGTACTGGATTTAGTGATTTTTGACTTAAAGAACGTGACCATGGCAACAACTTCCGATGTGGGCTCATATCACACTCAGCAATTATACTAATGCAAAACCGATCAATCTGTAGTAAAGTCTCCTCACTGGGCTTATATCTGCAAAGCATGAAAAACCTCGCATATGAGATCTTTAGACAACATAGATTCGCATGCTTCTTAGAGCCCTACTTATGTGATCTGAAGATATAACTTTTTTTTTATCACCCTCTGCACCATGTTATCCATTTAATGCATTAGCATTGACATTGAAGATTATTGACACTGAAGATTAACACTTCTATCTTGTTTGGTGTGGGAAAGAAAGAAAAAGATATACCAGTCATTGTCAGAGAAGGGAAATAGAACTCAAATGGATAGCATATTCAAAATGAGACTTGGCTTGTACAGTGTTCCGCACCAGAGACAGTTATCATAACATATAATCTATGTCTCTAATCTTTTAGAAAGTACTAAAGCATCTCTGTGAATCTTATCAAGCAAGGGAAGCACTTAACATAACAAGGATGTTCTTCAGACTTGTGAGTCTTAATGTTAAGTGAGTCTGAAATAAAGCAAATATGGTAGCTCTTGTGAGTTAAGAACATCCACAGTGCCGGCTTTCATCAAATGATTGACATTCAGAAATTACATTTTAAGCATAGCACAACATAATTAACACGTCAAGGGAAAAAATTAACAGATCTTAATTAAGTTGAGCAAGGAAATACTTGTTCTCTCATAGGCCAAGGATGACATATTAGTTAAATCCCACTACTCTTTTGGAAGCTCAGAAGCAAGCTATCAACTACAGTGCTAACCACCAGAAATTTTATTTTATTTTATTGGACGGCCAAGGTTTCACAAAATTTTAGTACTTCATAGCTAGCTCTTTCTCAATTTCTTTCTCATTCAAATAAAGACAGCGGATATTTGAATCAATTAACCTTGTTGCTTGGACTAGTTATAGTCTATAAACATTACTTGATTACCAAGAAGCCATTTCCTATATCCTCATAACAAGTCCAAAACCCTCTCTCGCCATCTCAGTTCCCTGAACCTTTAGTGTTCAATTGCACCGCATTCTCTGCCCTGCCTTAGTCCACACCACTGTCCCTCCTCTCAACCACTTATCACCTATTGTTTTAGAAAGTATCCAGTTACGCTACATCGCTACTAACAGTGGGCACTGACACTGTCACACTAAGAGATGTGCATTCTTGTTGTTTAGAAAGTATCTAGTTATGCTACCAACAGCCTCTTAATTAGGCATGATCTGACTGCAAGAGTTTCACAAACTATACCCAATAATTATCTCGGCGCACATTTTAGTTATCCATTCCCATTGTCTTGTGGAACCATAATTTTCGTGGTTCTGGTAACCTATTTCCGTTTCTTCAGTTACTGGAGTCATGGGTTCTTCTATTAAGGATGTAAATCAGCGTTACATAACGACCACATGTTCACTTTATCATGGCAGCTTACACGTCAATTCATTCGACACACCCTCACACCAAAAGTAATCCAAACTCACTCTCTTCAAATAAAACATGAACAAATGTAGCACGATTCAGACTTGTGCTCGGAATTTTCAAATGGCACTCCAAGAACACACGATGTTTGCCACCAATCCACAACCATTATACCAAGATGAGAGAAAACCGATTAATATAGATGTCATTAATTTCCCATATTAATAAGCCTGGAATGACAACTTCTAACTCTAAGTTCAAAATATTGTAGCAAACTAGCAACCCAGTAATGCATAGTGTTGAGTGAACCGTCACAAAATTAATTGATGATACATTTATCCATTATGAATGTGAAAGATTCTCGCATTAAGCCAAGATCATAAACACACAATTCTCACGCATAATTCTTTAAACAGAAGACTGATTCTCGCATTAAGTCAAGATCATAAACACTCAATACTCATTCATAATTCTTCAAACAGAAGACATCAGTCTGATGATGAGATAAGATAAGATGAGATTACCTTAAAAGAAATCGCTTCAAAAGCGCCACACACCTTCCAACCACAGCAGGACTGTTTACAGCAGAGATAGAAAGAGAGAGAAAGTGATGTAAGTCTTTTAATAACACAAATAAATGATGGGAAAAAATCATCTAAAAGCATAAAAGGTATAGAAATAACTGCAGTATACAAATTATAAAATTTCCCCAAAGATCGATAATCAAGAAAATGCCTTTTAAAGTGTAGCAGAGCATGGTATAGGTACAATTGACTTTTTTATATCCATACATGATAAGATATTAGCTGAACAACATTTCAAACAACCAGCAAAAAAGTACCTGCGTTCCCTCTCTGCAAGAGTGTGTTCTAGAATCATGCCATATGCCAAGTCAATTGTAGCCTGTGCTGCCATGTAATCCTGCCATTTCATTAACAGATTCATATCATGCCATAGCCAATTCTCTGCATCACACCCTTTAGAAACATATACATCAAATAATCATTCAAAAGGTTAAATCAAACTGAAACGATTCACATCTACTGCATTAAAGCCGGGCGGAGGAGTTCTAAACTGGATTTCTATTAAATTAGATTCTGTAAAAGAAACTCTATTGTCTGCTAGCTGTACTTCATCAGAAATAACATTTACATCATAAACCTATACAAAAACATTTATGTCAGTCTAAATCTTACGTATGTCAGTGGATAAATCCATAAAAGAAAATGAACTTGTATGGAAATTTAGACTTTCCGCCGTGGCATTCAGGACGATCTGTCATTTGCAGTGGTGTAATTAGTAATTACACTAAACAAAAAATAAATCTTTTTCACAAGTTTAGGCTTTTCACCAATTTGCAGTTCCATGCAATGCATGGTGCCATTTTCCAACAAAATTAAACTTGATCGCCCCTTGTGCCTTTTCATATTTTTTCTGAATAAAAGAAGTCAAACCATGAGCTGCGCTGAAAATTTAATCTCACATGATCACTAGCATTCAGCAAACCAAAACCTGCATAGCTCAATAATTACATAAACAAACCACTCCCCAACTCGATTCACCTGCTATATCTACTCCTCACATGACATCACGGAATGTAATGCATAATTTGAAATACAACAACGTATTAACCCAGCAGTCAGATAAAAAAGGAATAGCTCAATTAGACAAAAAAAAAGGAAGCAGTAAACAAGGAGAGGATCTAAATAAAATCGGAAATTTAGGAAGAGAGAATGCTGAGAATCCAAACCCGCAAAGTCCTAGACGCTTCAACCTGCGACGGAGCAGCGGCGGACAAGCAATCGGCGACGGCCCGGCGGAGCGGCTCCGGCGGCTTCTTGATGGAGGAAGATCTTAGGCGGGACATGGAGGCGGCGCCCAATTGCATCCTGGAGATCGCGGGGGTTCTCGAAGGACTGAAACCGGTCGACATCACGTACAAGTGCGATACGTGTGCTGCTGTTCGTCTGTATATGTGCGGGCCTATCTAGAAGTTACGCATTTGGATTCCGATTCGGATTCCAAAGAAGGTAGAGAGAGAGAGAATTATTGAGCAGCGATTGTGATACAGTGGGAGCGAGGAGTTACCGTTTGGAAAGGGGGGTTGAAGATACAGCTCGGCAGGGCCAGAGAGAGAGAGAGAGAGAGAGAGTCAAATTTAGATTTTTTTTTTTAGATGAATCAAATTTAGAATTTTGGAATTGAGACATGAGAGAAATAATTTTGGGATAAATTATCTGAAATTTGGATTTTATTTTTATTTTTGTGCAAATATATGTATTGCAAATTAATACTTGATTTTTTGACTTTTTATTAACCTAAACTTTTATATTAACTAGCAGGATATTACGTGCGTTGCACGTATAATCTCTAATTTAAAATAACTAATTTATTATATAATAAAATATATTTGTTGATATTTTTTTAAAGTTATAATATTATTAATTATTGATTATTAACTTCAACAAAATATTAGCAAGTAGTATATGTAAAGAGTAGGAAAAAAAATCAAATTTCTTATATCATATCTTATGTACAATTATCAAAATTGTATTAAGATCGATAAGAATCGTCTATTATAATATATTTATTCTAATTATGAATGAAAGGTCATATGTATAAAAAATGGAGAGTTCCAAAACCAAAACTCTTGGTATAACATGCTTATACTTCAGAGTCGAACCTAACTTTTATGGGTAAAATCTTATATTAAGGTTCTTTTTAGGTCTTTAAAAATATTCCCTTGATGTATCGTGAAACAACCTTTGATATTATTATCGTAAGCTATTATTTAACTTTCTCTTTCATACGAAAAGCGTTTGTCTTATATGTACACCGTCTCGTGTTAAGTGAAGACATTCAGCTCTCTTCTTAAGTTAAAATATGACAAATTCAGTGTTGTAGCAAAACCAATGAAAAAATTAAAGGGAATATATTTTGAATTATCTAAAATATTAATTTTAAACAATACAAATTACATATATACCTATATTCTAAATTAAATTAATATCCATGAATACAATATATTAATTAATATATTAGTATGCATTTATTGCTACATACTATATATAGTGATAGTTAATATATCATTAAAAGCGTAAAATTTTTCTATTATGCATAATTATATATTTAATATAGGGTTAATTATCGAAAAACACGTGACATTTATCTGTATTCTACATATGACTTTTGAAATTGAAACAACCACCCAACGTCCGCTCCTCCTTCCTCCTCTCACAACCACCATCCACCACCATAATCAGTCGCAGCTACCAGGCCCACCCCCTTCTCCCTCTTAGGGATGGCAATGGGTCGGGTTTTTACGGGTACCCGACTCTCCCAAACCCTAATGGGACGGGTTTGGAAATCATTAAATAGTTTTGGGACAGGTTTGGGTAGAAACATTCAAATCCGTGACGGGTTTGGGTCGGGTTTGGGAAATTACCTAAGGTACCCGCTACCCAAACCCATTTATATATATATACAAAATATTATATATATAATCTATAATATAATCATAGATATTAGTGTAAATATTATTAATTTTAAGATTTTATATTATTCTTTTTATACTGTATACAAAGAATTAATAATTTTAGTAATTAAATATTTATTTTATATATAATTTATATTAGTATAAATATTAATAATTTTAAGATTTTATATTATTCTTTTAACCCACATATATTTTAATTTAATGAAATTTTCTATTTATAATATTTTTTTAATATTAAAATTATGTTTATAATATTAAAATATTAAAATTATGTTTATAAATTTTTTTTACTAAATTTAATATTGATGTTTATGTTCTAGTACATATGGGTTTTTAGTGGGTATTACCCAACAGGTTTGGGTCGGGTACGGGTTTTGAAATGATTTTTTAATCGGGTTTGGGACGGGTATGGGTTGAGGAAATTTTTATGGGTTTGGGTTTGGGACATGCTTAATGGGTGGGTACCCGACCCATTGCCATTCCTACTCCCTCTCCCTTACCCTCATATTTTTTTAATTTTTTTATTAGAAATTATTCTATACAATTAAACTTGAATAAATTCTTTAATAAATGAATTATATTTGAGTTTGATGGTATTCGACTTATTTTTACTCAATTAAAAATTATCAACAAATAAGAACAGTAAAGTATAATAAATTACATAAATAAAATATAAAATAAAATTTTGTGAAGAGATGTTTCAATGATAAAGAGAAAATATTGAAATATAAAGATGAAATTTAATAATAAAGATGACATGTTAATTATTAGTGAAAATAATTATTAAATTGCTAACTTAATAAAAGTATAAACTTTTACCAAAATTAATATCCAACTATATTAATATCCTAATAAATCTTAACACAATTCTCAAAATTTATGTTGTCTTTTTTCTTTCACTTTTGAAATTTTTTATGAAGAGATGTTTCAATGATAAAGAGAAAAGATTGAAATATAAAGATGAAATTTAATAATAAAGACGACATGTTAATTATTAGAGAAAATAATTATTAAATTGCTAACTTAATATAAGTATAAACTTTTACCAAAATTAATATCTAACTATATTAATATCCTAATAAATCTTAACACAATTCTCAAAATTTATGTTTGTCTTTTTTCTTTTACTTTTGAGTTATAGTACGGGTATGATTATATTATTAATTAATTCATTAAATTGAGTTGTAATAGGAGTAGAACTATTATTATTTATTAAGTTTATAATAAATTTAATATATATAGATTTACATTATTGCCCTTAAAATAAACATAATAATAGGGACATATTAGGCAATTCCAATTTTGTAAGAATCCGCTCTTTTATAATAGGTATAGATTTGATCTGCAAGCTTTCTAATGTTTTGCATTGTTTATACGAAAATAAAATATTAGCAGTTGCACAAGTGAGTATATAAATTAAATGTCACATCCTTTCAAAAAAACTAAAAATTGAATGTCACATGAATTGGATGGTTGAAATCAAATTGTGTACTAACTTGAAAAACAAAAAATACCAAACAAACAAACAATATAATTGAGATCTCGAAGTCATGTTAAGTTACCAAGCTAAATTACCTTCCCAAATCAATTTTAGCATCGGATTGGATGCGTAGTCATGCATTATGCAAATAATATACCATATTTAGTTTACACTAAGGGAGCACGCACAGACACACATATTTTATTGTATAATAAAAAAAGGTACAAATGTATCTTTTACTTTTAAAGTGCTCATAAAACAGTTAAAATGTAAAATTCTCGACTTCTTCTTACCTTGAAATCCTAAAAAGAAAAGGTCAATCACAAAAATGTAACTTAATAGCATATCAAACTTAAACTCAAACTTACCCTTAAAAAAAAAAATTAAACTCAAACGTCTTGTCTCAAAATGACTATTGACTAGCAAGTTGCAATCCTTCAAAATACTTGCGACATTTTACATAGTTTATGTTTGCATAACTCGATAAAAATTATCGTAAAAAATGAAGAGCTCGTATTCTTAAAAATCGGGTGCTCTAATTTGCAGATTTAACTCATTAATGCATTTCAGACTCACAAATATTACTTTTACATCAAAGAGTTGATTGCCAAATAAGTAACAGTTGTAACGCATTTTGCAACTTAGTACCACGTTTCAATGATGATCACATTTGAAATCCATTTTTTTTTTAATTCAAAATTCACGATTTTTTCTAAATAAAATTTTCCCCGAAACAATGTCATTCAAGACTAAAAATATTGTTAGAAATTAAAATATGGAGTCATTATGGAAACATAGTGTTGTTAGTCATCAATCCAGCCAAATCCCTAAATTAATTGGGTCAATCTAGATTTGCTAAAAAAATACGGTCTTTCTGGTACTGCCATACATCTATGCTTTAGTTTTTTGAATCAATCTATCTAAATCCACATATCCACTACATAAAATCGTCACGACTCCAACAACCAACATGACCCAATATTAGTCACTTGTATTGTAACGTTTTAAAATTAGTGTTCAAAGTTCAAACAATAAAATTAGTCAAAAGGCCTCATGTATTTAACATGTAATTTTTAAATAAAACCAAAAAAATATAAAAGAAGATAAAATCACAATAAACTGTATAGTTCGGAGTTCCCTGACCAGTCGAAATGTGCATGCACTATCCATAACAGGATAGAGAGAGAGAAAGCCAAGCTCTGCTGCTTCTCTGCTAACATGGCAGTTTCATCCCTCTCACTCAACTTCGTCTCCAAACCATTCACATACAACGTATGCCCGATTCTTCAAACATTTGATTATTGCAATTTTTGTAAATAAACTTTTTTTCGTATATTAAGATGTTTCAATCTGCAGTTGGGAGTGCGCGGTTGGATTAGCCCAGCAGAATGTGCCGCAGTTTCAGCCACGAAGTGCTCAAAGATCACTTCTTTTGACGAAGAAAGTATGAAATTGATGGGCGTTTATGCTGTTTGATTCCGATTTTTGTTTGATGTTTGTTTACAAAATGTGGGTTCAATTTTAGTTCAATTGATTTGATTGGGATTTTGGGATAAGACACTTTTGGTTTTAATTCTATGCAAAATTGAAGGCATTATTATTTTCGTTGTTGTGGATAAGAAGCCTTCGTATCTTAATGCACATATTTAATTTATTCGGAGCTATTAGAGCGGGATCCACTTTTTGGGTCTTTGTTTTCTGTGTGTGAATGTGTGTAGGATTTGTGTTTAAATCATGTGTTGTGAATATGGGTTAAGCTTAATTGTTTTCATTAGCCCTAGAATCTTGAATCATGTGTTATGATTTAAGCTTATTTATTTTCAGAATCTTGAATTGTGCTGTGAACAAATCTGCTAATGCTGCTATTATTGGTTCATGCAGCATAATTTCTTGTTAAGAAAGATTCTTGGGGTTCGTTTGGTACAAAGTATGGGATAATGGCTGATATGTTTGACTGAGATGTCTTATAAATATAAAGATTTAATATTCCGTTTGGTAAGATGTATTAAATTCTCTGCAACACACAGTAATTATTGTAATTTATTGTTATAATTAGTTGCAGTATTATTTATACCACCTCATAGGTAGTATACATAACAACAAAAATAAGTATTATTCATACGGGGCCGAACTTTATAAAGGGCCGTATACTTCATACCAAACAAAATATTAGGGTGTCATAGACATATTATACACCCTAATCACCCCTACCAAACGAGCCCCAAGCATAAGATTCATTTGTACATTGATGTAATTCGTGTTGCTCAATAGCAAATCCATATTTCTGAAAACGAGCGAAAGTAATCTCTCTTTTACTTCTCTATCAGCTCAGTGTGCTGTTTCTGGAAACTGCAAAAGGAGAGCACTTATACTTGGTATGGGAGCCCTGACCTTGAATCCACTCCAAGCAAGCCCTCTTCTGGCAGAAGGTGTTTCCGAAACTCGTTATTTCATACTAACTTCATAATATTTCAGGGCTAATATTGTGTCAATAATTTATATTATGTGTAGTCTATCAATCATTCAAAGAGTATTTGTTATACATTATTTCCTAAGGAATGATGTTTCTGTTGATATTTCCAAAGGAGTGTTAATTTTGCATGGTTTTCTCTGAACAGAATCAGTCCTTATTATGCATTGCATTTCTTGCATTTTGTGGCCAACAACTTTCTAACTGATCTCAATATCAGGTGATGCAGGAATACCAGAAAAGTATAGTATTTTTGTTGACAAAGTTGATGGATATTCGTACTATTATCCCTCAGATTGGAGAGTAAGTTCTACAAGCTGAGTTAAGTTGCAAAACAGCTAGGTTCTAAGCTTTATCCTCTTTGTAATTTCTACCACAGGATTTTGACTTCTTAGGTCATGATTCGGCATTCAAAGACAGATCGTTACAACTGCAAAACGTGAGATTGAGTTTCATCCCAACGAATAAAACTGATGTCCATGAACTAGGACCAATGGACGAGGTTGTGTTTCATCTTACAAACGACGTATACTCAGCACCAAACCAAGTTGCAGATATATTGGACATGCAAGAGGTAACCATCTCTCTCTCTCTCTCTCTCTCTCTCTCTCTGATTCTCTCTCATGTAATATGCTTATAGGAGATGTGAAAATATTCAGTTTACCTTTCTGAGTGCAGAAAAATATTGATGGTAGAAACTACTGGACGTTTGAATATGTACTGACATCTCCAAATTTTTCAAGAGCAGCTTTTGCAACAATCTCCATTGGAAATGGTATGTGTCAAACTGCTTCCACACTTTTTTCTTACACATTTTAATGTCTTACATTAGAAACCTTAGTACTCACACTGTAACTTGAGAATCTATCATATTACTTGGATCCATTTTTTGCTGTATCTACTCATAAATTCAAAAGGTAGAATGCCTAAGCCAAAAAACCATAACCCCCTGTTTAGCACCAGAAACTCTCATATTACAAGCATCTTTACATAAAAACTAGAATCAACACTCGTAAACTGTATGCATTTGTGCAGGAAGATACTACACGTTAATAGTCGGAGCAAATCAGAGACGGTGGAGAAAATATAGGAACATGCTTAAAGTGGTGGCTGACTCTTTCAAAGTGATGGATATCTAAAATGCTTTCGCGATCATAATTTCATAAGGAAAAGTCGCTGTATTACTATTAGGTATATGGTGAAATTCTTTTGAGGCAACATGTTAATCTTGTATACAGAATAAACTACTGAAGGTACATACTACATACATTTTCAGTATACCTCACTTTTGTTGCAATCTTTTATGATATCATCAAAGGAGGAACAAGTTTTTATCTTCTCCGTTGGTAATATACCTATTTCAGGAAAATTTTATGCTGTTACCATATTCTAAACTAAATCATTAATACTGGTAACATGCATCTTCTGTCACAAGAGAATCCAGATTTCCACAGTAGAAAAGAAAGAAGAAAAATAAAACTTGTCACGACATCCATAGTGTTGTATTGTGCATATGATGAGACAAGCATAAAATCTCCCTCTATTTCGATGGTAAAGAAAGATTAGCACTAATACGTACATTCCATAACTTCATAAAACAGAGAACCTTCCACAGATTTTGATAAAAATATGATATGATCCTCACTTTAGTTTGACATGTATTTGACCAATTGCTAAGCATACCAAATAAGTGGTCACATTTGCCCATCCAAACCATACAAACCATATGTGCTGCAAAGTGAAAGGAAAAATGCAAAAATAGGAACAATCTAAGAACATAGAACTAAAAAACCACTTGGGTCCATAAAAACTCCAAACCTCGCAATAAATATCAAGGCACGAAAAAAATTCAAAAATAAAAATAAAATTCTGACCTCTTATGTACAAATAGGTTACAAAGAATGCCTTACTACAATTGATCAATTTCGCATAAGGATGAAGATGTACAACAAAATGAAGTGAGCAATAGGTAGAGGCAGGGCAGAATATGATACAAAACTAAAGCTGATTAACCTCACTCAGAAAAACACTCAGAAAGAAAAGCAAGAAAACGAATACTAACACAACCACCACCATAAAACCAAAGAAACAAAAAACAAAAATAAAGGAAGAAAAAATTTACAGCTAAGCTCGTTCAACTCCTTAACTAACAAATCAATATACCTCCGAGAATCAGGTTAAGATTTGGATTCTGCCCGCCTCCAAAAGAATACGCATCTAATCTTGCAAAATATAATCTCATAGGATTAACAAAACCGGCCAATTCTACTTACCTCATCAGACAGATTGCATTGGCAGTATTGGCGTGCCAACATGAGCTTTTTCCATCAGTCCAGAAAGACCAGACCATCAACATTTTCGAAACTTGGCTATCTTGGTGTGTTCATAGAATCCACAAACTCATGGCTTCGTAATCCACCAACGTTGACATAGTGGAAATGGACCAAAATTACATGTCAACCATCAGAAAATGTCACAGTGCTTATCTAAATAAGCCTATGTTGGCGCATTCCTTTACCAAAGTGAGGTTGCATCAAGCGCACATATAAACTATTCTTTGCCATCAGTGAATCATGAGTCCCTTCTTCCACTATTCGTCCGCCATTAAGCACAACTATATTGTCAACATGTCTCATCATGGCTGCTCGATGTGCAATAAGAACAGTGGTTTTGTTCCCCATTATAAGAGTATCTAGAGCTTCTTGTACTACCCGACTCGATTCAGATTCTATTGATGAGCTAGCTTCATCCAACAATAAAATAGGAGCATTCTTTAAAATAACTCTAGCAATTGCAATCCTTTGCTTCTGTCCAGGAGTTAAATCCACACCCCTCATACCTACATGGGTGTCGTAACCATGAGGCAAGCTGCTTATAAAATGATGAGCATTTGCTATCCTTGCAGCCTCTTTCATTTCTGCTTCACTTGCATTGTGCCTTGCATATATGATATTCTCTCTGATGGTTGTTGAGAATATGATGGGCTCCTGCTGAACAAGACCTAAGTGGTTCCTCAACCATCTCAAATTATATGATTTTAAATCTCGCCCATCTAGCAATATCTGACCAGCAACTGGATCATAAAACCTTTCTATCAAAGATATAATGGTGCTCTTTCCCGACCCCGAAACACCAACCACTGCTACAGTTTGCCCACCGTTAACTCTGAGACTGAAATTGCTGAGCACCAAGACTTCTGGCCGAGTTGGATATGAAAAGTCAACATTTTTCAACTCAATGCTCCCATAAACATTTGCAGGCTTTAGGGCAGAATTATCATCAGGATCAATCTTAGGGGTTCGATCAATTATTTCAAAGACGGATATCAGGGACTTTCTCCTTTTAAGAATATATGGGGCCAAACCAAAAGGTTCAACTAGTGCAAATGTTGCAAAAGAGAACACCATGTACTCTTTTATAGCTGTCCCCAAAGACATGTACCCCCTTTTCACACAAATGGCAGTGTACCAAAGCAGGAGAGCATTGCAAGCAAAAAGAAGAAACTGAGAAAAGCCAAATGCAAAACCAATTGCCATGCCTTGGAGAAAGCTTTTCTTAAATATCTTTCGAAGTTGTACTCTGTAGAGCTCCATCACCTTGTTGCCAGCACAAAATGCTACAACAGTATAGATATTCCGAACAGCGTCCTCCAAGACTAAAGATGCCTTCCTATGCATCTCCTGGATACCCTTTGAAAATCCAGCAAGCCACAATTTCTGTAAGATTAAAAATTGAAACTCAGTTCAGTCTCAGGGTAAAATTGGTGTATAAAGTTTATGCTGATTATAAATGTCCGTAGACCAGAAGTATGTGGGTACTTCATGGTGCCAATTAGTGAGCTCAGGAGCATATAAGTATGACTCTCATTCTGTACGAATCTGCAGAGATTCAGTTAACTTTCAGGGTATTATGCAGATTTTGTAAGATTGTAAGAGACGATTAATCTCAGCTTTCACATTACTGTTCAAAAGTGCGGACCACAAATCTGGCTTAGTTGGTCGGATTAGGAGCAGGCATCTTGGTGGGCTCTACAGATTGTATTTTTTTCCCTCTCTTTTCTATTTGGAAAACATTACAAGCGTTCAGCAATGCATAGCATAAATGTGTTACGCCCTATCCCATACAGTATATGCAAGAGTTGCCTTGTGGAAATGACAGATGAGAAACCATATAACAAAAAACTATAGAGTTGGTCATACCTGTGCTATGGCAGAAACCATGAGAATGGGCAAAGTAGCTAAGGCCACAAGTGCCAGTCGCCACTGCAGAAACATCCCAATGAGGACAGCAACTATAATAGCCGCACTATCTTGTATGAATATGGAAAGCCGGTTGCTAAAAGCAGCTCTCACAAAAGTAGCATCATTAGCTAATCGCATTGACAGGTTATCAGCACTATTCTCCTCCTCATCAAACCATCCAACTTCATTTCGAAGCATTGCTGTTGAAGAAGGCAATAAAATTATAAGAATAAGATTGTTCGTAAATTCAACACAAATATTATGCTTAAGAAATCGCAACGTTTTTCCTATCAGAAAAATGGAATAAAAAGACAAGATCATCACAAAACAAATTCCAAGTTCGATATCACATACCTGAAAACATCATTCTTCGAACACGCTCGGTCATTTTTTCTCCCATTATACCAAAGTAGAAGTGCTGCAAAAAATTAGCAACCACAGTCACAATTCCCATGCCAGTTATGATTAAGCACCACCTGTCTATTTCTTGACGTGTATGATTTTTATGTTCATTGTGTCTGTAATACGCTGTTACTACAAGCCCAATAACATAAGCAAGGATGGGATTAAAAGAACCAAAGATTGCAGCACCAGTGCTTCCGAGTACAGCATAAAGCCATTCTGCAAGGCTAAGTTCTACTAGCCTCCAGAGGGATGGTTCTTCTTGAGATAGTGTACCCTTTGTTTCTTTCATTGCCATAGGAACATCATCAAATTGACTGAGTGGCCGACTAAAGGTTTGGGAATGGGAACGTTCATTTTTTGGGTCAGATGTCAAAAGCGGAGAAACAGGAGATTCAGGATCAGAAGCACTTTTTTGTCGCTGAGCAGAATGGACATCAATCTTCGGTAATTCTGGCAGTCTCATCTCAAAACTATCCTGCCTCTCTATTGTGGGTTCTCTATCTGTCACTTCCATGGAACCATTTTCCATCATTTCTTCTGGGGGTGGACTAAGAACTCGTGGAGATTCTTGAGAGCTATAACTAACATCAGCTGGCCGAACCATGTGACCGCCAGCAACTCTCTGGAGAGATGGTGACTTGGCCATTTTAGGGGACGATGGTTCTTGAAATATGCGACTTGCAGAAGAATCTTTCTCAACCTGAAAAGTTGAGCTTTCCTTGTAGGTTCTCATTGGCATCCTGAACATAGATTACAGACAACCATAATGTCATCAATATTTAGTAATTTGGATAGTGACGAAGAACAGAATAACATTATCAAAATGGTTATGAAAGAGTTTCTATGGTTGTATGGATCTTATGGTACACTTTGTTAGTTTGTAAACAGATCCTGTACGTGGCTCATCTTGATGCATAGAAAAATTGTTAGCCAGTCAACTTTACCTTCGTGGAAGTTTAGTAGCTTCTTCACATTTGAGCAGTTCTGCATAAAGGCCATCCAAGTTCATTAATTCTTCATGCGTACCCATTTCAACAAGTTGACCTTCCTCCATTACAGCTATATAATCAGCATTTTTAATAAGACTTAGCCGTCTAGCTATTATTATTGTTGACCTGCCCAACATGAGAACATCCAGAGCTTCCTGAACAGATCTTTCAGCCTCAAAATCAAGTCCACCAGTGACTTCATCCAGGAGCAGAATAGATGGATTTGACAGCACAGCCCTAGCAACAGAAAGTTTAATCTTCTGCTCCTCTGTCATCATCAGAGAGGCCCTACCAACCTATAATGGAGCAGAATTTCATTGGGGACCACAAGAATGGGACCTGGCAAACAGATTTATAAACATGTAGGCAAATACCTGAGTATCATATCCTTTTTCAAGAGAGCTGATAAATGTATGTGCATGTGCTATTTTCGCAGCTTCTTCAATTTGGTCCATAGAAGCATTTCGTCCATAAGCAATGTTATCTTTGATACTCAAACTCAGTAAAGCAGGTTCCTGAGTAACTAAACCAATTTGGCTTCTTAGCCATTCCAGCTTGAGATTTTTTATATTTTCGCCATCCAAAAGAACTTCTCCTGCAACAAGCGAAAATGAGTTGGTAAAACTTTTAAATGAGATCATCCACGGGAAGTGTGAAATGATTGGGGCCATAATACCTAGGGTAGGGTCATAAAATCGCTCCATAAGTGGTATGATACTGCTTTTCCCGGAGCCATTTCTGCCAACAAGTGCTACAGCCTTTTTAGCAGGCACAGTAAGATAAAATCCACTCAGAATCGGAATTTCAGGACGGGACAAATAGCTAAAATATACATTTCGAAACTCAATGTTCCCTTGAACAGAAGGAAGAGTTAGCCCATCATGATTAACAGTGGAGGATGACCGACTTATCATCTCAAACAGTCTGTAGGCAGCAATTCTGCCTTGTTCAAAAGAATAGAAATTTGTAGCTGCTTGATTCAGTCCACTGTCCAACACAAGTCCATTCATAAGTAAGTAGAATCGTGCACTACAGATGGAAAAGAATTAGAAGTGATGAGTCACTTACAGGCCACTTAATATAACAGCAAATAGAGCAGTCACAATTTCTCCACCATGAGCTCTTCCATGTGTGACGAGGGACCTTCCTACCCAAAGTTGCAAGGCACAAGAACATATTGCAAGTCCATATGTGAAACCAAGTCCAAGCCCTTGAACAAGACTTATCAATATTCCATATCTAAGCGTAGCTTGAAGCGAAGTTGCATATGAATATTTTGCCAGGGTTTCATTGGTAAATGAGTACAAGGTTCTGATATAAGAGACCGCCTGCAGAATTTAAAATAATTTAAGGTAAAGAGAAAACAGCATTTCAACAAGTATAATTTCAGATCTTGTTGCAAATCATATTTGACTGTCCTACATTAACCAACTGAAATGATTAATGAAAATTGACATCAATGAACACCACTCTTCACATGAAGGAATGAAATTAGATAATTTTTGAAAGGTTATCCAACAGGAGCAATTTATGATTTTCTGCAATTATAACAGTAATGCAACTATAACATTTAGTCGGGCATATACGTTGTTGTTAAATCCGAAATTAAATGGCACTAAATCATTTTTTAACTGCAGGATACTTAAGCTAGAACTGAAAAGTGTATTAGTCATTGACTAAACAATGACGAATAAACACAGTGAGCCAGAATTTCTTTTAGGAACTCACTTAATTGCATTTTTGAACCAGTACTGGACAACAGCTTCAGTAAAAAACAGAATCAAGCAGTTGAGATAATAAGGAATTTTAAGTCCCAGCGGCAAAGCAGACTAGAGATGATGAAACTGACCTGCTCCGCAATGCTTGCCGCCTCAGCATAAGCATCTTGGATATTTTCAGCAAGCCTATGCAAAAAAATATTTGAAATCCCTCCTGCAGCAACTATTAGTGGCCCTGTAGCTAAAGTAATAAGGGCAATCTGCCAGCAGTTGACAAATCCAATCACAAGACCACTAAAGAAAGTAGCCATATTATGAATATAATTCCCCACCTGTCACACCAAGTGCAGGCCCATATCAGTAACAGAACTTTTTTACCAGTAGAAACTGGCTAAAACCACGATGAGAAAGAAAAAACTGAAAAGAGGCAAACATACTTTTTCACTGAGAGCAGATTGGATGAGCAGTACATCACTCAGTACTTGGCTCACAATGTCTCCATTGTTTCCATATGTATCAAAAAAACTCATGTCCTGATTGAGCAGAACTTGAACATATTTCGACCTAATCACAGCAGTCTGCCTTTCCCCAGTAAGTATCCAGCACGACACCTCTGAAGATATATTGAAAATGCTAAAGAAATTAGCACATTGAAACAAGCAAATAGAACATTGATTATATTAGAATAGTATATGACATGCAGATATCAATATCTACTTACCTATCCAGGCTGCAACAAAAACTCCCACAGCAATATAAACAATGCTTAAAGCAAGCTGAAAAGGTTCCAAAAGAATGTCAGTTGTGAACCACAATCTCCTCGCAAGATAATTAATCTTCGCTACTATCCAACCCATGAGTGCGTATGAACAAGGTTATTACCAATTATCTACATCTGGCTGAGATATTGCAGTTAAGAGAATGAAATATTGGACATAAAATTCTAATATGAATATCTCTTCAGGATGCGTGAATGTCAATAAATTACATGATAACCCATGTTATTGCTATCCTCTGTGAAATCAGAAAATAGCAAGCCAATGAATCTTATGAATGTTGAAACAGCTTGTTTATGTCATTTCCAATGCCAATAGCAAACCCAACAGTTGTAAGAAAATAGAATATTTCAACCAAAGAAATATAAGACCACACAATACTTGGTATAAAATATAAATACATGTGCATATAATAAATTCCCTAATTTGTACATTCTAGTGGCACCACATACTTGTCCTAATTAGCAAGATCAAGATGTCAAGTAATTTCTGCTGGAAATGATGTTAGTAAGCTAATTGATTTTCCAAGATAGCTCGTCGAATCATCTTTTTTGGAGGGAAAGATGGATATTCTAGTTTTATGTTCATCTCAAGTCCCCCAATCTATTTTGTTGCAACACGAGTACATGCCTGATTCTCTATCTCTTAACCTTATCAGTGTGGCCCTCACAAGCATGTACACTTCCATGACGAGTGACTGGAAAAAAACTCGATTTTAGTGTGTTGAGAATTTTTCCAGGAACTTAGAGAATATGATCATCTACTTTGTTCATTCAGCGTAAAATTAAATAAAACCTAACCTAGTTGACTACATCACAGCCAGATCTTCTGGTACTAATTGTTCTACTTGATAAAGAAATTCGGATATGAAAGCCAGATTTTTACAATTATCAGCACAAAAGTAAATCTGTTATAATCAGTCTAGCAATAGAACACTGCTCCTTCTAACATTTATTAAGGAATTGCAATCGCATCAAAATAAATTCCCCAAAAACTCACTTCCCAACTAGGATTAAACACAGACAGCAAAATTAAATGTAATGAAATCAAAACAACCCCCCCCCCCCAACAACCGTAAGCTTTACAGGTTCATTCGCAAACATCAACCAAGACACTTATGTATACCTCAAAAGATATTTATCGAAGTGAAGGAACAAATAAACCTACTCTGTACAACACATAGAAGGGCCAATGCAAATTACTAAAAACAGACGCATCTTAAACAGGTAACAAGTCTACCCTCATCCTGTGACCAAGATTTCTTTGATTAGTTGAAAGTCAGCCTGAAAAGTGTGAGAATCCATTAAATGGCATACCTAATCACCGTTGTAGAAATAACCTATACTTGAAATCTTAAGTCATTAACTCAACAAGAAAAGATTCTGATGTAGAACAAGGTCACCTTATTCTATCCATTCTTGCAAAGATCACTGAGAAGTTCCCCTCCAAAGAGCTATGATCCTAAACTACCAGTAATATCTTACACAAGCCAGCTTGAATACTTAACAAAAGGCCATTAAAAGAACAAACAAGCATGCAGGCCATTGTAGATACACGCCATAGTTTTTATCAAGTGATATATGATATAGATTTAGATCAACTCTGCAGATAGCAACTCTTAGATAGCCTAAACCAGAAAACAATCAAAATAGAAAATCTATATTTATCAAAGACTTCCAAAAATGCACCTAGTCCCAAATGAAACCATATATTCCACCAAGTCTATGAAAGCCAGAGCTACGTATATCAATCAATCCCACCATGGAAATCCATTAATTGCTTTTCTTGAAAATCGACTACGATCAGCACTATCATAAGATTCAAGGAAATACTGAGCAGTATTATTTTTGCGCCAAAACTAATAATATTACTTCATTATCTTCATTAACTTGATTTATTTCCTAGGATGCATGGCAATCGCATGAAAACCTATAAAATTCCAGCAATCATGTAATCAAATTAATCAGTCAACATTATTATCGAATATAGAACATCACTTCAGCCATCCAATTATCAAATCAGAAAAATGATAAAACCGTCCAGTAAGATCAATCAGAGTATTTAACAATGCGGAAATACACAATCCACCCAGCAATAATCCTAGAAGAATTTAGTACAGATAATGCCTAAAGCCCGAACCCAAATTCCAGCTTGCTCCGTGATTTAACCCAATTATGATAGCACATGTTCAACTTAAAATAAAAATAGGATTTTACCCAATAAATGTGGGCATCTATATACGAAAATACCTCAGTGAACCTGTCGAATAGCTCATCACTATATCCATCAAACCGAAGCAGCTGTATGATCTTAGCAAAATAATGCAAGTAGACAACGAGAGCAGTGCCGTGCGCGGCAGCAGCCAGGGATCCCACGAACATGAGAGCCCAGTCGAGCTGGTCAGCGCAGGCAAACAGCTGGGAGAACGGCACCGCCGCTGGCGGCGCCTCCATCTCCTCATTCTCGGCGTCCATCTCCTCCTCCATCTCCACCGGCTCCGCTTCACCCGTCCCCATATCCGTGTACGGCGAAGGTGACTCCGGCGGCTCCGAAACCTCCGACACCGGCGTCAGCGGCTGTATATGCGGTGGAGACCACCCAAACAAACCCCTGGAGATCATCATCTTGCCCGCTCTATCACTGAACTATACCACAAACCTCCAGAAATCAAAACCCTAGGTTACAGCATACGAAGTTATTCCTTCAATTCCTGCTCGGCGAAACTAGATCGGAATCGGCAGAGTGCGAATTGCTCGAATTTTGTGTTCCCCTTTGAGTTGGGTGAAATTTCAACTGGTTCAACTCGGGGAATTGACTGAGTCAAAGAAGGCGGGAGGAGTTGGGTTGACTCGCGAAGAGATTCTGGTTATTGGTTGTTAGCTACGGCGTCGAGAACGAAGAGAGAGATTTGTGAGGGATTTGCTCTCTCTCTCTCTCTCTCTCTCTCTCTCTAAAACAACGTCAATAAAGTGTCAAAGCAGCGGTCGTCGGAGGTCCGAGCTAAACTAAAAAAAAAAGGAGTTGGGAAAGCGGAAAAGCATTGAAGATCCAGCTGTACATACATGTTTCGTATATCCATGAATATTATTTTCCAGTTCAGTTCTCAAAGGGGAAATTAATATTCTTCATTTTAATAATATATTCTACTATTATACTGTAGTAAAATTCATTTTCTTTTTTCCTTTTATTTTTGTTGTGGAAGCCAAAATATATCTATATTAAATAACTTTGTTTACGTGTGTGATTTTATTCAATTTAAATTTACATTCCTTTAAAATAAAAAATAAAGTATATTAGACTTTTGATTGCAACTTTAAACGGTCATAAAGTTGCACTGTATATTCATGAGATCCCAAATGTTTAGTAAGTTAGACCAATTGTTTAGTTTAAGTTAATTAGTACTCAGTTGAAAAATTCATGTTTAGAGTTGATCGTATATTCGTATTAATGGATTCGACGAAGTAAGAATGTTTTAAGAAATTAACTAGAATCTAATACTCCATCCGTCCCAATAGCAAGATCTCACTTTTTTAATTGATGAGAGTATTAATTAATAGAAGTGAGATCTTCCTATTGGGACGGAGGGACTATGAAATTACTAGTTTAGTGAGGATATAATATAATCAATAACTAAATGGCAAAATAGGATTTTGTTGATGTTGAAAGTCAAACAATAGCTCGTTATTTAGGAGCAATAACAGAACAAGTATAGTTAAACTAACTATACTTATTTGTTTCTAAATTTATTTCTATATCTATAGCTAATAAAAATTAATTAAAAGTTGAAGAATTTTTATAGTAAAGTTATACTATTATATTTGGCGGTGTTTGAGGTTGAACAAAAAAAAAATGTGTGTATAAGTATGAGTCATGACACCTCCACAAGGGATATTTTTGTTGTAAAAAGTGTTGATTTATCTAATGAAAAATGAAACGGAATCAAATAACGAACAACATCTAGCATAAGCTAGTAATACAAAAGAGCTAAATTTGAACTTAATCTAATTAAAATCTCTAACATACAAACAGACTCAAATCAAGTTTAGACTCACAAAGTCACAAACACATAGATCATGAGCTTGATATATAGCATATCTATCCAATATTTTTGAGCTCGAACTTGAACGAACTTTCTCATAAAGTTGAGATCTATAGACCAGACAAGTAAGCTTGAAACACTTGATATAAAGACGTAGACATGCCTGGTAATAATTTAGTAAAATATACATATTCTGAAAAAATACTCAAACTATTGGCGAGTATGTAGATTTTTTTTAAGTAAACACCTTTTAAAAAAAGAAATTGTGTGTATAACAAAAAAAAATAAAATATTGCAATTATATGACTTCCTCCTCAAACAATGCTAACTTCTAGTCCAATTGTTTGAACTTATTCTTTTTCCTTGTTGATTGAGGGATATTGTTTCTTCGATATATTCTTAGAAGGGTGTTTGGCTAAGTTTATCTTAAAACGTTTATAAGCTCCAACATATTATAAGATGTTGTAAGAGCTTATAAGATGAAATATAAGATTGGATAGAGTACTTATTTTTTTGGAGCTTATAAGCCCGTTGAGCTTTTTTTTAAAGCTTATAAATTATTTTTTTATCTTATTTTGCCAAACATTTTTCAAGAGCTTATAAGCTCATAAACATTTTATAAGATATTTTAAGGAGCTTATAAGCTTAGCCAAACACATCCTTAATCTAGTACTATCGTTCTCATTTGAAGAAAGACGAATAATTAATAATAAACGTAAAACAATGAAGTAATCAAATGGCCATATTTGAGCTAGAAAATGTTTGGTTGAAAAAAACTTTATTTCCTTTTCTCAAAAAGAGAACAAAATTCCTTACATGACCAAATTTGAAATCAGCCGAACAAAACTTCAAGAAACATAATATTCTTTTTTTTTTTTTTGAGGGATAAGAAACATAATATTCGAATACATGAGATGAAAGTATTCTAGAAGAGAAGAAACTTCCACTCAAAATTAATGAAGACCATTCAATTCTATTTAACTGTCTTCATGCAAAAAAGTTTTACATTCTTCCTTTTGCCGTTAGGCCCGTTACGAAAATAACGCAATCTGCCGTTAAAACTGGCGTAGGGGCCTGCCGTCTCTCAAATTAGATTGTCACATTTTGTTATCTGAAATTTTATTATTTTAACGAGATATTAGAAATTAGATCGTTAAGTATTAAGAGATGATCAGCCAAAACTCCACTTCCAGCCAAATTGAAATAGTATGTCCGGTTAGCTCCGGAGGGACGAGGAAAGTATCGGGCTAGACCGATCCAAACCCATCAGAAGAGAAAATTTGGCCTGACATGGTTCGACTCGAAAATTTATCGGGTCTAAAAAATTTTGGTCCAGCCCAATTACTTCCAAAGCTGCCCCATTTGATATTATTATAAAATCGTCATTTCCCCCTTTTAAACACCTCAACAATATTTCCTTAAAACTAAGATGAATAAAATAATACAAAGCCTTTATATTGGACCTAAGTTTATAAAGGGAAGAAGAGATTGGAATAGCTAAAAGAAGAGGGACAAAAGTAAAAGATGATAAATCAAGTCAGAATAATCTAATAAACATTCCAAAAATTAGGTGGGCTAAAAAGGACATTATAGATCACCTAATTGGAGCTTAAGCAAGATAAGTTCAGAAATTAAATATGAGACAAACCAAAGAATTTCAATATGCACGATTTAGACATTCTATTTTAGTTAGCGATCAATATAGAATTGAACGACCTCATTAATGAAATAGTACTAATTAATTAATCACCATCTACATGCCATGTTCAATTTTTGATCACAAACTTATTTCACCTCAACCATCACAACGACTTTTTAATACAAGAAAGACATGAAGCTAAAGGTCTGATTTTGACAAGATAGTGATAGATATCAATATATTTATGCCTGTTTAATTTGAAAATTACAATAGTTAACAATAATGCCTCATCCAACAAACCTAACTATGTGCTACTCGATATCCTAGCAAGTTTATTAACATAGAAAAACCCAAGTTCGGATCTAAATCCTTTTTTTTTTTTTTGAGAACACACACCGACAACACAACATGCCAAGTCCAAATGACTAATCAATCATGATTTAAATCGCTAACTCATGCCAAAATAATGCATTTTATTTTTCTAAACCCCATTCTAAATCAATTAAATTGGTTATTACTACCTCCGTCCCATTATTATTGTCTCATTTCTTTTGGACAAGGGTATTAAGGAGAATTGTGTTTAAAGGGAAAAAAGATAGAAAGTGGTGGAGCCCATCATTTTTTGTGAGAGAAGCATATTTCCTTTTATGGAAACAGGACAAGAATAACGGGACAGCCCAAAAAGGAATACAAGACAAGAATAATGGGACGGAAGGAGTAATTTGTAGGAATATTTTGGATAAATTATTTTCTTACGCAATAGCCTATGGACCAAACTTAGGATTTTTTAGTTAGGAACTCACTCATCCCACTTGACCATTAGGCCTCCCAAGGGACACTCGTAGTTCAAATACTAACTAAGATATAGAGAGAAAAAAAAAATCTAAGAAAACCGATTTACGCGCCATGAATTATTTGTGAAAAGGAAACCATTACAAGAAGTAACACGAAAATGTAACTAAATCTCTAAAAAAACTTTGGATAAATAAATTATTTATATATCTAATTCAATACTAACCATAGGATCCATTAGGACACAGAAAAAAAAAATCTCAAAAATATTATTACACACTCGTTTTAACCTCTGCAAACTCCTACTCTTTCTTCCTCAGCTATCTGTCTCGATTTGTGAGACCTCTTGCAATGAGCAATGGCCGCTTGAATTGGGCTCTCAATCTCCGAGCTGGAGCTGATGCTTCTCTTCAATGCCAGCAGGTTCAAATTGATGGACGTGGATGTGGACGAGGACGAAGTAGCTATCGAAGATTTAGTCTTCGACAGCTGTTTGATGGCACCAGAGAACGATCTCCGGTGCCGGCCTCTCTGATCTTCGACTAAACTGTCGTGTTTGTCGTACCTGATTTGCCCGAATGGCGCAAGATTCTTAGCACACTTACTTTGGTCGTTGAATGATAGCTTCGCTTTCGACACTGCTGCAGCAGAGTGATGACTCGTGCATCCGGAGGATTTGGTGAAGAGAGATTTGATGTAGGAGGTCCATTTGATCTTGGACGAGGAAGGTGGCGATGACTGTTTGATGATCTTCATCTTCTTCGTCCAAGATTTCTTCTCGTTGAATGCAGTACTATCAGTACTGCACTCGATGAGATGTTTGTAGTCATCCGGGGTGAGCTCCCGGCTCACCTCGCACGACTCTGATGGGGAGATGTTGCACGACTGGAAGGGGGTGGTGGCGGTGGGGGTGAAGAGGGGGGTGGCGAAGGGCTCGTCGTCGTAGTTTTCGCCCTTTGGGGCGTCGAAAGGGGTGGAGGAGTGATGGAGGATTTTGTGGACCATTTCGAGGCGGGGAGGGAGGTGGAGGGGGAGGAGCTTCCCCATGTAGAAGAGCTCGTCCGCCGGGGACGTCGTGGCATGTGGGTCCCGGTCGGACGAGCTCGAGAAGCTTTGTTGGAATTCGAACTCGTTGTTGGAGGATTGGTTGAAGATGCTGTCGAAGGAGTGATCCTCGACTTCCATGTTGATGTAGTCTTCTTCTTGTGATGATGATGATGTTGTTGATGATGAATCTGAGAAGGAGTTGTGGAGATTTTGTAGCATTTTTGGCTCTCGATGATTTTGTTTCTTCTTTTTGTTGGTTTGGTTTGTATGTTTGTCTCTAGTATAGTAGTATATATAAATGAATAAGGGCGGAAATGGGTAGTAAAGTTTGTGAGGAAAGAGGGGGGTGTGCTCGGTTAAAATTTTCGGGATTTTCTAGTCCATAATTATATCGCACTATGTGTTTAGAGCTGTTGGAACGAAGAATATATATATATGATGTGAATTTATTTTTCTATAATTTTTAAATTTCTAGACATGAAATAAGATACGGATTGAAACGATAGAATAATGAATTTATATTCAAGGTTATATTTCATCTACCGTGTAATTCTTAATTCATACATACAATATACTTAGCTTTTTTTTCTTTATTTCATCATTCATGTAAATTAAGTTCAAATCGTTTAATATTTGAATTAAGTCAAACTTCAGCACTCAGAAAAAATATAAAATCTTAAGATTGAATAATTTTAACATTATTTGCTGAACTATATAAAATGGCATTATTGGCTCGTCATAATTGTCACCATCATTGATAATACTATTCTTTCAGAAATTATGAGCCATAAATTGTGCACGTGGTCTAAATATCTAATAATTCCAATCTAATTTCAGGAGACTTAGTTTGAGTCTTTTATGTAAGTATGGTATTATTTTCCAAAAAATAATTTTTTTTGTATGGTACTCCAATTAACATTATATACACACATATATATTCGATTTCAATATCTGAGAATCTGAGATATGTATATAAATTTATAGAATACAGGGCAAAAGTCCCAATAATAGCAGTCTAGTATCCTCTATTCTCTACTAAATTCAAAATTTCTTGTTTTATATGAACATATGTTTTAGGTACCATACGTCACTATCACTAATGAAGCAAATAATTAATTAGAACACAATAACAAAAGTTAGATATCTCGTATGATAATAATAATAATAATAATAATAATAATAATAATAATAATAATAATAATCAAATGGTATCTTGAAATTAACCTAAAAAGTAAGTGTTGGCAACATAAAACCAGAATTTAAGGAAAGCAAAATGAAATCATTTCAAGCTATATGATGACAAATAAAAGTAATATAAAAAAAATGAGAGATCGACTAAGCATGTCAATTAGACAATTACCTACAATTTTGAAAAACATTAATAAATTACTATATCATTAATTTGACAAAAGGTATCTAAAAAAAACTGTTATTGAAACCACTGGTTATGGTGGTTTATTAGAAAAATGAAAAAGAAAAGGCATAGAAACCCAATGCCTTTACCTTTTTCTTATTGGTCTCCAAATTTTGCATCTTCAAACCTGGTTTTCTGCACCATCACAATAAATTATACTCTTTTTTTTTTTCTTTTTTACTTTTTTGTTCTTTCCCCTTCTTCACGACTCATATTTTTACACTCGATCTCCTTTTTTTGTAGGTGAAAAAAAAATGTTTTATTCTCATAAATATGTAATAATATTGTAAATGGCTGAATCCCATTTTAATAACTTTTTTTAAAATTAAACACGTTGTTTACAATATTTTTCAGGAAAGTTTATAATCATTATTACACATTTATAATCATACATATACATATATACATACCTACATGCATGCTAAATATAGTAAAATTAGAGATGAAATCAAAAGTACCTCTAGATGAAGTCTATAAAAATATCACCTGAAAATGAAGTTTAGAGAGACATTCTTTTTTCTCCGAAAATATAATTATATATACTACTAACTAAATATACCAACTTAATCGATTAAAGTCAACCTGAACCACCCTAACCCTAAAAAATCAATCTATATCAATTCAACCTATATTACCAACCATGGGTTTAATTGTTAAAAAAAGTTAAAGGACTTTGATAAAAAAAAGTATACTTCTTTTCAAATAACAATATTATGTCAAGGAATTTACTACTATATAACGGGAGTTTTTAATTAGAAAATATTTTCTTAGAAAAAAAAATATATATTTGCACTATCCGATTATTATATGATTCTACTAACATAGTTCAATGGCGTAATCCCTCACTAGCAAAAGTCAAAACTAAACATGCAAACATACATTATTAATTTTATGTTATTTTTGTTCTAAAACGCTGAAAAACAAAAATAATCATCATGTTTCTCAAGTCAACTTCTGGCGAACTACTCTTCTAGGAATTTTAGTTGTCCTAGAGAAAATTCTTCAACATTGAAATTAGGCAAGAAATAGAATTCAAGAAATAAAGTTATAAGTTATAACTGAAGTCTGCGGTAGAAGAAAATATTAATTCAGGCAAAAAACAAAAGTATACCTTCATGTCTTACATTATGAATAATTATTATTACTCGATCCCTTCTAAGCGATTTGTGTGTGTGTGTGTGTGTGTTTTTTTTTTTTTCATTTTCATTGAAGTCTATATTCTATATATGAACCTAACACAACAGGTTGAATTTTATTAATTATATTTTGAGCTAGCTTTCGAGAGATTATGGTTCATCGACCCTCATATATAATAATTACTTGGTATATGCTTTTTATTATAAACAAGAATTGTTTGAGCTTGAACATTTGAACCCCTAATAATACATGTTACTTCAATCCATATTGAGCACTATTCTGGATTTCTAGAGCTATATTATAGACGTGGTAGTATATTATTTATCATCTCAATCTTTATCTGATTATCGAAGAGTTTTAATTAACATGATACTTACTAACAAACCTAAAATTATTAAGCATTCACACCTTTTTTGGTCGATCTCCAATATCACATTCGATTATTTATTTATTTTCAGATTTTAGTAATTAATTAACCGTTTCTAAACTCCAAATGAAATTAAATACTAAAAGTTTTTTTTCTTGCTAAAGGAGTAGAAATCAAAACTATAGGGTTGAAAATTTGATACATAGGAAAGTAGGAATATTATAATAATGAAACACAATATTAAAATAATTATGCTTTGGAGCTTGATCAGAGCCTGATTTCAAGCTTAACCTACTTCTTTTACTAGATTTCGGAGCAGTTTGTTTACCTTTTTATGCACAATTATTTTTGCCTTTTGCAATGAAAAAAATGAATTAAAGTAGTTAAAAAAAGAATAAGTTGTGTTCGTGTGGCATCTTTATCAAAGATTGCTTTTTTAATAAATCATAATTAAAGAGCCATTCGTTTGCTAAAGAAAAAATAAAATAAAATTTTGACTCCTTATAAAATCTGCTAAGGGAAAACACACAGACACACACTACCCGACATTTGTTGGTGGAGGGATAAGCTCGAGACTTTTTGGTCCTATATATATTATTTTTAATTAATTGTCACAAGTATATACATATTATATATGTTTCGAACTCTTTAAGTATGTTGAGTAATATACGGCTTCTGATAATATCACAACAATTATTTAAACTGAGATTTTGATGGGGTTTCAATTTGCAGTAAGTTTTGTCCTAAACTGAACTATAATCGATGAAATAAAAGAGTAATAAGATTTTGTACACCTTTCGTCCACTGAACTTGTCTTCCTTTTTTTTGGTTGTGTCATTAAACTTGTCTTGTTCCAAATAAGAAAATAATTAACTCTTCAAAAATGGTGTGACCTATCCACTTTTTATCTTTTTACTCTTCTTCTCAATACAAGTGCCGAATAGTAACACATGACATATTCAGTGGGACGGGGGAAGTATTTATTAGTGATTAAAATTTTAAATATGTTGTGCATATTACTTAATTATGTTTTTACAGTAACACAATCCACAAATCATATGTTGCGGCACCAAATTTTCCTAATGTGATTTATGTTTTTTATGGTAGCAATGTTTATCCCGTACACACTTTGAATAGTAACTGCAAATTTAACCTCGTCATAAACAAAAAATTCAAAACAGTACAAATTTCGGTGTATAGTATTAATATTACTCGATAAAAGATTCCTGCACGTGAAAAATTATCTACGTGAGCTAGTTTTGTGAATTCTATTGATTTTTAATAAAATTTCTTTATAAATTCATCGTGCAACTAATTAATTTGTATGTACAATTTCTACCTCCCAAGTGTATAGTATAAATGTATAATTATACGGCGGTGAAGACGGACATAAGTCATGACATTCACTAGTCTGATTAATTCGTCGTAAATGTGCCCACAACGAAAGCATCATATACAAAGTCTTCATTGGAACCCCTCATGAGGTCATTATCAAATCAAATATGTGTGTTTGAGAGAACCCCAAAGGCCAACTATTGAAAGGAATTAAATCAGACCACAGAGGCAGAGACCCACAAAATCTGGATTATTGTAATGGCTAACAAGTAGACCCTTTCAATAGCGACTTTAGTTCCATAATTGTTTAGTGGGCAAACGCGACTTCATACAATTTTTACAGATTTCAAGCCCACCATTTTTTGCTTCCCATTTCGAAAATGCTTGGCCCATACCATAATAATTGTGCTCTTACAAAGGCCAACACAATTACAACTTCTTTAACTGGATTTTTTTTATATATTTTTGTTTTTTCATTGAGAAATATCCGTGAAAGTTCATGGTGCTCCAAATTACAGACTCTTACTTAACAGATTTATCTTTTAATTTGTGATTATTTGCTAGAAGTAGATACTCTTTAATTTTACAAATGATCAATTAACATAATAAATATATGTTGCTTAATTATGTGCGATTGTTGCTAGTTATAGTTAATTATATGTTTAGTAATTCATAATTAGAATTTATTAAATTTCAATTAATTTTTTTATCCATAGTTAAAAATTTAATGTATATTAATTAATTTAATTAAAAACTAAAAAAATTACACTTGGGACGAAGGTCGCACTCAATATGTGTCTCGTTGCTGAAACATTAAACTTGCAATATTGGAGTAATAAAAAACAAAGTGCATGCTTGCTAAAGCTTTTCGTTCATCAATTCCTAATAACAAAACATATTAGAGTCACCACAATCATCCACCCGCCTACGTGGCATTTTTACATTTTTGTTTCATATTTATCTAAAATCTCCAATAAATATAATTATTTGTTAATATTTTCCAATCAATTAATTAATTTTGGCCGTTACAAAAACTTAATTGATGGCAACAACTTAATTTCTTACCTAGATTTATGGTGTTTTGTGCCTATAAATTTATGAGATTTCTTAACCAAAAACACAAATACTCCTCTTGCGTTGTGTAATTATCAACAATTGTTGGGAAAATTAATAGAGTTTTGATTGGATACCAAAACCCAGCTGACCCCAACCGAGTAGATGATTGCACAAGCCTAAGCGTTTTTCAGCTCACCTGTTTGAGCTTATAGAGTTTCTTAGTTTGCAGGAAGATTCGCTGAAGACAGCAGAAGACACAGCTAAGCGAGGCTCGAAAGAACTCGGCGAGCGGACTCGGCCAGTAGACCAAGCAGAGTCAAAGACCCTGCAGTATCAAGACCCAGCTCAGTGACGGAAACCCAGCTCAGTGTCAAAGACCCAGCTCAGTGTAAAAGACCCAGCTTAGTGTCGATGACACAGCTCAGGTCTAAAACACAGCTCAGGTCAGTGACACAGCTCAGGTTGAAGACACAGCTCAGGTTGATGATACAACACAGGTCTAAAGACACAGCTCAGAATCAAGACACAACAGAGTCCAAGCCGCTGAAGATACAGCAGAGACGCTTAGCAGCTCGAAGACGAAGACCTTCTCAAAGACAAGATCCCGATGTCAGAAGATCTTATCTGACGCAGTCAGATCAGAGAAGAACTAGCTTCTGCAGATGCAGACCTACTTCGTAGGTAGAGGCCAAAAGTCAACAAGAGTAGGTAAGATTCAAACGGCTCTCTTCCAACGGCTAGTTTGAATCTCCACCTATATATATCTCTCCTTCACCATTGAAGAAGAAGCTGGCAAGACGACTGAAGAAATAGAAGAAAACAGAAAAATGAACAACGATCTTCAAAGCCAAATCTTTCAAGAACACCCAGCCAGTCAGCTGTGTTCTTAGTTGTTCACATATTCAGTCATAGGCAGAATAGATCAGAATAAATATCTTAAGCCTAGTTTGAACGAGTTCATCATACTCCTTATTTCTCATTGTAAGAACTCGTTCATAGTTGGAAAACCATACCCAAACCCAAACCCAGAAAGGTTAGGTAAAGGTACGCTTGCTCGAAGCGTGTAATTCGAGTGGTTAGGTTCTTCAGTACCCGGAAACTGAAGGTGTAGGCTTGACAGTGCCCGCAAACTGTTGAAACATAGCTCGGGTTAGAGTTGTGAAGTTGCTTGGTACTTGGAAACCAAGTGGTAGTGAATTACCAGTGAATCTGGTCGTGGACGTAGGAGGGGTTACTCCGAACCACGTTAAATATGCTTTGTTATTTATCGCTTTGATTTATGCATGTTACTAACCCTCATTAGCATACATTTCAAGCTGCATAAACTGACTAACTGAAAAGTGTAACAGAGCTTTGCAATATATTTGAAGCAACAGACGGACTTTCCAAATCCACCACATTCCGCACACACACACAACCAGCTGTGTCGATCAAGCTGCCATCCAGCTGGATCGAACACAACCAGCTCTCTGAAAAGAGTTTTAACTTGGAAAAGTTTTTATATCTTGGTGTATTCACCCCCCCTCTACACCAAGATATCCGTCTTGGGACCAACAATTGGTATCAGAGTAGTGGTTCAAAAGATCACTGTATCTGTCAAGTCAGCATTTCATTGCTGATAGTGGTCACCTGAATAGATCTTTCAAAGCTTCAATTTTTAAAAATCATTATATTGCATACTGTCATGGAATCTTCTCTGTGCAGGAATCTTCCAACATTCTCAGTCGATGATTATCAGATATGGAAGTTCCGACTCAAAAGCTTTCTGAGTGCGCATCACGACATGATGTGGGATGTTATCACTGACGGACCCATCATCATCATGAAGTCAGAAAGAGAAGCAGAAACCACACCTGGAGCTGAACCAGTACTCCGGCAAGTTGTGAAGCCAAGGAATGAGTACTCTCCAGAAGAAAGAAGACAAGCTGGATTGGACAGCTACGCTCGCAACGTCATCTCCTCAACAGTGACGAACGCTTATCTCAGCAAGATCATCAACTGCGAGACAGCTAAGGGGATGTGGGACACTCTAGCCAAGCTGTGTGAAGGCTCAGAGGAAATTCAAGAGAACAAATTCTCAGTTGCATGCCAGAGGTTCGACAACTTCAAGCAACTCCCCTACGAGTCCATCGAGCAAATGGAGCTCAGATTCTCCAACCTCGTCATCGAGATCGAGACGATCCGAACTGGGAAATATACAGTTCAAGATAAGAACTTGAAAGTTCTTGCAGCTCTCTCCTCAGAATGGTGTACACACAAAGTGGTTCACCAAAGCAGAACTGATCTTGGCAGCATGGAGACTGAAAAATTGTTCTCCATCTTGAAGGCCAACGAATTTGATCTGGGGATCACAAGCGGAGAATCATCCAGCCGGATGAATGAAACGGAGCTGACTCCCAAGGAAAAAGAGACAGCTCTCAGTGCAAAATCAAGAAGATTAGCTCAATCAGCTCAGCTTGGAAGGACCAACAAGGAGCGCGGAAATATGAGCAAAGAAGAATTGTACGAAGAAGTTGTCATGCTTGTACGGAATATTAATAGGCTGGAACACAGCAAGGAAAGGTACAAGAAGATCGTGAAGGTTCATCACGACAAGCAACTCTACCCAAAGAGAAACCCAGCTGAGTTATCCTCCCGAAGAAAGGATAAAGGGTTCGAAACGAGCGAAATGAATGATGATCAAATCTCCTTCTCCGACTCAGATGAGGATGATCACCTTGATTAAGATGTTTGGAACATCTTACTGAATCAACCGACGAAGAAAATGAAGAAACCCAGCTAGCTGACTGGGATCAGCTGTGAAATAAAGACAGCAGGATACAACACTAAAAACTCAGCCAGTCACACTGCTGAGTACATTGGTCTCAAGAAAAGAATCGAGAAGCAGCAGATGAATCAGCTGGATTTGGGACAGCTGTCTACCTGCTATACAAACGGAGACCTCATCAAAGGAAGTAGGATGCAGCTGAAGAAAAAGCCACCTACTATCAAATCAAGGAGGAACTCTACACAGCTGGAAATAGAGCAAAATCAAGTAGAATGCCCAGCTGGACATGGCACAGCTGATTGCATGCTAAAAAGATACCTCATCGAAAAAGTGCTCAGCGACTTCAAGAGATTGCTAGAAATCCTTGAAATCTAGCCAGCTGAGAATTCGGAGCTAAGGAATTAGCTCAAGCAGAAGAATGTTCAAGAAGCTGAAGATGGCCAGAGTTGAATCAAAACAGACTAGCTCCAGCCAATACAAACACAGCTGGAACCAAGGCCAAGGATCTTCCAAAAAGATCGAACATCTTCAAGCCAGCTTTCAAAGCTCAGCCCTGCCAAAGAATACAAGTTGCTCAGCAATCTAAACCCCAAGAAAAGCAGCAACTCCCAGCTGATCACAGAGCTCAAAGGCAGCAGATAAATCCAGCTGACTAGAATCAAAATCAAAGACAGAATGTCATCCAGCACAGACTTCAAGGTCAACTAAAAAGACAGCTGAGAAGGATTTCAGCTGGTTATAAAGCTGAAAATCAACCGAGCTTCACATCAAGATTCTAGCAGACGGGATATCAAGCTAGATATCAAGCTGACAGACTCCAGCTATGAAATGGACCTCATCAAAGAAAACGGAGTCAACAAGGTCCAAAGAAGAAAGGACTCTTTCAAGGACCAACCAGAAGTATCACTCACAAAAGATAAGGACAAATCTGGGTTATCGATGGAACCCTCAACAACAAAGTCGGACCCAATCACAACTGGGTGCCGAATGAGTGATAACAGGTCAAGGAGGGACAGACGCAATTGAGGATGTCATCAAGCGTGTTGTGAAAGAAAGACAACTTGTGATCAAAGCTCATGACTTACCTCAAAGCTATTCAAAGAATATGTCAAGCGTACTGGTCCCAGGTAACCTTTGGTGATATCTCGAAAGGATACATCAAAGGATTTTACTCATTTGAGACATATAATAATAATTTCAAATGTCTCTTATGATTGATGGACTTTGGCATAATCTGTTGTCCATCAGCCAATTGTTGTGATAACGGTTTTCCTGGTGAGTTCAATGCACAGGAATGCAATGCAAAGAACAGGAAATCGAAGAGACTACCCCGCAAAGCAGCAGTGAACTCAGCTGATCATGGAACAGCTGGCTGTCTTCTCAAGATCAGAGATCAAGTTGACAGATGAACGTAATTGTTGAGAAAATCACTGGCTCAAGTGAAGTAGGAAGCAGCTGAGAAAAGACAGCCACCTACTATCAAATTCAGGGGGAACTCCACCGAGCTGGAAATCGACACAGCTGTGATATCAGCTGAGGAAAAAGTCAATCCAGTAGAATATTCAAGTGGAGAATCAAGAGAGAAATCCAGCTGAACTATCAAATGTCATCCTCTGGATATCAAACAAAGCTGGATCAAACGTGGATCGCAGAATCCAGAAGAGGAATCTAGCTGAGGGGGAACTTAGCTCAGCATATTCACCAACAATTGGATTTCATCAATTGGTCTCATCATAGTCCAACAGAATCATCAAGAAGAGCATCCAGCAGGAAATACTCAGCTGGATCACCGTGTGTCATTAAGAAGGAATCAGACACAGCTGGACTAACTCAGCAGGAACCCCAAGGATTTCAAAATGAATTTATCAAGTTAGGGGGAATCAAACCCAGCTGATAAAACCCAATTGGTTTATCCAATTGAGGGGGAACCTTGTAAACGATGTCTTTCAGCAGAGAAAGAAAGACAAGATGACTCATTCCAAACTGAGTCATACAGCTGAGAATGACCATCAATTGGTATCAGCTGAAAAAGGAAGAGCCAAAGTGCATCGATTGGTTTTAAACTCCAAGCTGACTGGAGTTACCTCAAACGGGAAGAAATTTTTGCCAGAACGCCGCCACCAGACCTCGACACCCCTTCCTCCCAATATCTTTTTGATGAACCAAAAAGGGGGAAAGAGTAGAAAAGAATAGGACAGAAAAACGGAAATAAAAAGGGGGAAAGGATTGAACAGAAAAGGAATCTAAAAGAGGCAAATGGCGAGCTGGAAAGACAACTGGAGAAAGAGTGCAAACTCTCGTCAAGGCATGTGGAGCAGCCAGGAAGAGTTTAGTTAGGATTTTTTGTTTTTGTGTTTTTCTGTAAAAGTTTGTAAATGTTTTTCTCAGTTAGGTTTTGGCATCATCAAAAAGGGGGAAATTGTTGGGAAAATTAATAGAGTTTTGATTGGATACCAAAACCAGCTGACCCCAACCGAGTAGATGATTGCACAAGCCTAAGCGTTTTTCAGCTCACCTGTTTGAGCTTATAGAGTTTCTTAGTTTACAGGTAGATTCGCTGAAGACAGCTGAAGACAGCAGAAGACACAGCTAAGCAGACAGCTCAAAGAACTCAGCAGAGCAGACTCAGCAGAGCAGACCAAGCAGAGTCAAAGACCCTGCAGTATCAAGACCCAACTCAGTGACGGAAACCCAGCTCAGTGTCAAAGACCCAGCTCAGTGTAAAAGACCCAGCTTAGTGTCGATGACACAGCTCAGGTCTAAAACACAGCTCAGGTCAGTGACACAGCTCAGGTTGAAGACACAGCTCAGGTTGATGATACAGCACAGGTCTAAAGACACTGCTCAGAATCAAGACACAGCAGAGTCCAAGCCGCTGAAGATACAGCAGAGACGCTTAGCAGCTCGAAGACGAAGACCTTCTCAAAGACAAGATCCCGATGTCAGAAGATCTTATCTGACGCAGTCAGATCAGAGAAGAACTAGCTTCTGCAGATGCAGACCTACTTCGTAGATAGAGGCCAAAAGTCAACAAGAGTAGGTAAGATTCAAACGGCTCTCTTCCAACGGCTAGTTTGAATCTCCACCTATATATATCTCTCCTTCACCATTGAAGAAGAAGTTGGCAAGACGACTGAAGAAATAGAAGAAAACAGAAAAATGAACAACGATTTTCAAAGCCAAATCTTTCAAGAACACCCAGCCAGTCAGCTGTGTTCTTAGTTGTTCACATATTCAGTCATAGGCAGAATAGATCAGAATAAATATCTTAAGCCTAGTTTGAACGAGTTCATCATACTCCTTGTTCTTCATTGTAAGAACTCGTTCATAGTTGGAAAACCATACCCAAACCCAAACCCAAACCCAGAAAGGTTAGGTAAAGGTACGCTTGCTCGAAGCGTGTAATTCGAGTGGTTAGGTTCTTCAGTACCCGGAAACTGAAGGTGTAGGCTTGACAGTGCCCGCAAACTGTTGAAACACAGCTCGGGTTAGAGTTGTGAAGTTGCTTGGTACTTGGAAACCAAGTGGTAGTGAATTACCAGTGAATCTGGTCGTGGACGTAGGAGGGGTTACTCCGAACCACGTTAAATATGCTTTGTTATTTATCGCTTTGATTTATGCATGTTACTAACCCTCATTAGCATACATTTCAAGCTGCATAAACTGACTAACTGAAAAGTGTAACAGAGCTTTGCAATATATTTGAAGCAACAGACGGACTTTCCAAATCCACCACATTCCGCACACACACACAGCCAGCTGTGTCGATCAAGCTGCCATCCAACTGGATCGAACACAGCCAGCTCTCTGAAAAGAGTTTTAACTTGGAAAAGTTTTTAAACCTTGGTGTATTCACCCCCCTCTACACCAAGATATCCGTCTTGGGACCAACAACAATATATACGAAACTATTGGAGAGAGAAATAGTAGCTTTTCATGGAATTTCATACTTTATCCAAATGGCCCTCGTTGAGCAGTCTCTGGAGCTATCTAGGGTTATGGAGCATCCAAACGATAAGGTGCATTCAGATTCTCCTCAGAAATTCGAAGTTCACATGTCACAGTTAAAGCAAAAATCAGCCACGCCGTAACTAAAATACTCCAATGCAGACAACTTGATAGTGATCCACGAAGCACAACGACCAAGTGTACCAGACACTACAACAAAAAATGGTTTTTCGGACACCAAAAAGTGCCCCAATATATGCTCTATTGGGGCACTTCTTATTTTCGGGGCACTTAGTACATGTGCCTCCAAGTATCGCGTCCCAATAGAGTTAGAGACACTTTTTAAGTGCCTCCATACCAATAGATTACCAGACAATTTAATATGCCCCGAAATTAATTTCTGGAGGCACATAAAAATGTCCTTTAATATGTTTAAAAATATATTGATAACTCTATAGGGATATTTCTTTGTGCCTTGAAATGAAATATCGGGGCACTTATTTGTGTCCTTTATTTTAGTATCGAGACACAAAATGTGTAGCCTCAAAATTCATTTTATGTCCCCAGATTAATGTTATGAGGCATTTATTTGTGTCTTTTGCTTAATTATCAGGACACAAAATGTGTAGTCTCAAAAGTCATTTTATGTCCCGAGATTAATGTTATGAAACACTTATTTGTGTCTTTTACTTAAGTATCGGGACACAAAATGTGTAGCTTCAAAATTCGTTTTATGTCCCCAAATTAATATTATGGGGCACCTATCTGTGTTTTAAGATGAACACATGAGGCACTTGTTTGGACATTTACAAGAAAGTAGAGACACTTTTATCTATAGTATTAAAAATTTTATGTCCCAAAATTAGTATATAAAGGCACTTACATGTGTCTTTTACGACATATCTATACGCCTCACTGTACAAATACAATTATATTTTATTGGTAAATCAATAAATAGTAAATTTATAACAAAAAAGAATTTTAATTTATATTAAACGTAAATTTACTTAAAATGTATAATTTCATCAACATTTCAATAACAGATCCAAATAACAACTCGATACAAATGAAAAGTCCTATCATTCATGTCCAACATACACAAGAAAAAATAAATAGTCAGAGTTTCTCCTATAGAATACGAAAGGCAAAAATAACACCATATAAGTCTATGTAGGGTCCTCTGATATTGAGTGATCTTCTTCCAATAAATACCTGCATCAATTTTCATCTTCATCCAAGACAATTTGCATATTGAAAAGAGAAGAATTTACACATAATGCAAAAAAGTTCAATGATAAATTGTTAGATAATAAAATAATGCACAATAAATTTACAATACAACACATAAAGCGAAATAAATTATATTCACAACTATCTAACATTTATAAAACAAACACAAACAACATAATTTAGCTTGCAATATACTGATCAACAAAATGTAACAAAATATAATGAGAAGTAAATAGCAACACATAAATCACCAATTGGATTGACAAGAAACAAACAAAAAACTAAAGCTTTTGAACAATTTTCATAATTAAGAGAAAAGAATATACCAATGATAAAGGCCAAGCGATCGGTGCTCCAATAGAATGTCCAATTGTTTCATGAAGATCTGTTGGATAAATCAATATTTCTTCGCCCTTCAAAATAGATATGTATTTCACTGAAAAGATGCTTGTATTTTGCTATTGGAGATTTTTTTGCAATGACATCAGTTGTGGCTTTTGTTGTCTGATGTATGTATTACTGTTACAGGATCTATTTCCTAAGAAGAGGCATAATGATCATGGTTCCAGTAAATCAATAGGGAAAGCAATCAAAAGAAACTCAAGGAACGATTGTCCTAGTAGCAACAGACGTGGCCTTGAAAAACTATCAACAGCCAAAATTATGGAGGTATTGAATTTTACTAAGTCCTTTCTCTTTATCCATTTTAGAAGTTCTAATGTACTAGTTAAGAAAGTATACATATTTGCAATTCATAACCGCACTTAGACATCAACATTTTATGTTTTCATATGCAGGTAACTGGAGCCCTCTTGTTGAACAACAAACAACATATGAAAAATACTTGAACCAGCATAACAGATAGCCAAATCAAGATGAATATTAGTTTTACAACTTCTATATACATATATAAATTAAACTTTACTTATATATAGATTATCTCCAATTAATATCTGGCCTAACTTTTGCAATACATCATAAGATTCTTGAACAATAAAAGATAAACAAAAATTTGAAGTACCAGAATACATCGTCTTTATAGGCCTCTTATACTTGCTAAGATACCGAATGATCGACTATTCTAAATAAGGACTTTAAGCACTTTCAGTATGGGATCAATAGTAATCCCATTAATATCTTCAAACACAATAAAAACCCACAATTTGACCTCTTTGCTCTCGTACACACATACTCACATATCTCACCAATTCCAATATAAAAATAATATTTCAAAATATTTAAGTACTACTCCCTCCGTCCGCGAAAAATGTAACACATTTCCTAATATTTGTGAGGTATAAAATAATGGAAATTGCTACACTTTTCGCGGACGGAGGGAGTAATATTTAAAAAAAAAAGCAATTTCTACAAATATGAATATACTATTGTTCAACTAAAACTCACAAACTGACTCCTCATCTAAATGAATAATGAGCCAAGATACCACATTTTGCAGGAAGCCATGGGATAAAATAAACCTCATATATAATTAATCAATATTCCAACCGATCACTAAATTCTCCATACATTTTATTCTGACATTTTTTTTCCTACAGATTTAATTTCTCAACAGAAATATTCTCTAAATTTATTGATGGGCAAAAAAAGTTTTTTAAGGTCATTAATTTCCCGGCTACAAACTAAACTTGCCACATTGAAAAAAATAACAAATTACTCCACAACTGATAGAATATCTTAAAAACTTATTCAACCAATACAAAGATCACATTGTTCAGTTAGTTATAACAAATTAAAAGTTCAAGCAATGTACCAAGCATTTTGTTTCCACAAAGACTAAATTATCTATGGACAATGGCAGTCATAATAATCCTTATACCCAGATTCTACAAAATTGTATCTTCTCACACAAAGATACACAATGGTGTTTCGATTGGGATTAATTAGTCTTTCATTTTAATAATGACTGACATCAGTTATGTAGAAGTACCTTATGTGTGAGATCCGGTACTTCGACTATTTTTCCTCATGCGCTGCGATACATATGGAAGTGAGGCAATACTCGGAATAAAACAGGCCTCCAGTTGATTCTTCACCTCCTAAAACCAAATACTTGTCAAGGACTCAAGATAAAACATAATATAGTAGGTTCAGCAATCACAACTAGAAATAGCAATAGTTTCAACTGTATTTGGGAGAAGTTGACAATCGCAGGGAGAATATGGCAACACAATCTGGAGTCTCCAACAACTTGCCAAGGTGCAGAGCAACAGCTAATAAGCGAACTGAATCTTGATCTGAAAAGAAAAATTTAGACGAGCCACTTTCAATATACAACAGTATCATTTGCTATTTTAACTTACCATGAATCTAGACACCGGTTGGCAATCTTATAGACCAACAGGATAAACGTTTCAGTAATTAACTAGCAAATTCACCATAAGTAATTAATCAATCTTTGACATTGATACAACACATTGATAATTCTTTACCATCAAGTAAAGGGCACATGTTCCCCTATGAGCTGCAAATTAGAGAACCTCAAAGGTTAAACAAAAAGAAAAAAAAAACAGACACCGAATCGATAATATTTATACAACATGAAATCAAGCCCATCAAAAAGTCACTTCAAATAATAATGTAAGCCGCCAATTCTATACTACTACTAAAATCTGAAAAGCTAAAAAAATCAGACGGTTAGCATCAAATTCAAATTGGATGGACAAGAAGGCCAATTTTGTGAAAGCCTGGCACGAATTTTACATCCCAAATGCATTTTAGAGAAAAAATAAATTATTTTATTATGTGAAAGCATAATGGAATAGGTTTCCTAACAATTTGACCTCAACTCAACCAACAAACTGACTACTAAAGATGATAATTCCAAATCCAACACGAAGAGGGCAGAGAATACGTTTAGGAAAATTGAACTTTCTGCAATAAAATCGAAGTTATCCAAAACTATTCGTTTAGCATCTGCAATTAAACTTTCTGCAATAAAATCCCGGAATCTCCATTTCCCTCATTCTCTTCCCACTGTAGCTATCGTCGCTATCAACGGCGGCCACCCACCGCCGCGTCGCTGCTATGCAGCACCTCAAATATGTTAACCACAATAGTAAAGGGATTTAAAAAAAATAAAAAATTGGGGCGCCTAGGCCATACCATCTGGGTCGGCCAATATACAAATAATTCCAGAAAATTGAATGTGGTGGTGGTGGTGGGGGGGACCAAAGTGGCCAGAGGAGGTGGCGGAAGTAATCGTTTGCACTATTAATCACATATAGAAAACACCGAAAATTGAAATAAACTATTGGAGTGAAGGAGTACCGATTACAATGACGGGTTGTGTTTTGCTAGTAGAAGTCCGACGAGTGATGAGCGTGAGCGCGTGACGTGGTAGGTGGTGGTGATTTGCAGATTAAAGGTTGTGGAAGTGGAGAAAAGGATTGCGCCGGCGTGCTGTGGCGGGGTTTGCCGTGACCATGATAAGGGATGGCTTTTTTCTGAATAAAATAGTATGGAAGGGCTTTGTGAATTAGAAAAGTGTTTTTAAGAATTGCGGGAGTAATTCCGCCAATTTTTTAATCTAGACAATTTTGATTAGGTTTTATTTGTATGTGCCCCATTAACTTTATTAAATTAAATTTAATATATTTAATCAAGTGCCTCAATAATAAATTTTGGAGGAATCTAATAAAAAGTGTCTTTAAAAAAGTGCCTCAATATATATTTTTTGTTGTAGTGAGAATTTTGCAGCAGATTAGGAGAAGAAAAAAGGAACATAAAGTGTAGATCTTGATACACAGAGAGAGAGGAGGGGGTAGTGTAATGACTAATTTCCTACTTTTTGGAAAGTGATTTGTCTTCTTGATTTTCGAATTTTAACAAATTTAATCTTCTTATTAAATTATTTAGGGTAATGTCGTATACTCCCTCCGTTCTTTTATAAGTGTCCCCCACCGTCAAATTACACATACCAAGGAAATAAAGAAATTTACCTATGTAACCTTATTAATTACCATCATTAATGTATAAATACAACTAATTAACAAATTACGAGAATCATTAAATAAGGATAAAATAGGAAGAATGTCATTATTTTACTCTCAAATTTTGAAATAGGACACTTATTTGGAAACAAAAAATTGAGCTAAATGGGACACTTAAAAAAGAACGGAGGGAGTATATATTATTTAGTAAATTGATCGAATTGATGAATTAACGTTTCATTTATAATAATATTCTAACTAACAGATAAAAGAAGTAATTATTGTCTAAATAAATTTGAACTTCTCTCCTAGCATTTACGTATTTAATGAGCTTTGTTTTTGTGAGGCATATGTTAACATTTTGTGATTAATTTTTAACTTTTGAATTAGTAGTAAATTATATTAGTTTGTTTATTCCTTTATTTATAAGTTTGTTCGATCTATTAGACATTGCATGTTTTGTTTAAAATAAATAAATAATGGATAATATTGGCAGCAAAATATTAATTATATTTATATCAAATGAGTTGTCGTTTTAGTTTCACAATTAATTTTAAATTTGGGTAAAGATGAAATCACGGAAACAATTTTGGAAGGAAACATTTTTTAATTTTTAATTTTGGAATGATCATCAATCATTAAAACCTTTCCATGTCATAGTATTTATTTTTGGGTCACCCTTCAAATAATTAGAATGAAGATAAATTATAAACAATTTTTACGCTCTGTGAGATAGACCAATTACAAAATTGCAAACAAAAGTTTATTTATTGTATCCAATTTAGATATGGCAAAATGCATTGGCGTGATTAATTGCATCCTTGAGGTATGTGATTTTGAATAATGCACATTTTCTCTGTTCGCGCATCTCACAGTCTCACTGATATATTATTCATGAAAGTATTTGCTATAATGCACAAAGGCAATTTACTCCAAAATTTGTCTTCTAGGGTGCTTTCCTTTTATGTATTATTTAATCATACTATATTACTATATATGCAAGCGAAAATTTTACGAAAAACAGTAAGAATTTCTATGCAACCATGCTTCATCATATTCAATTTTAGATTTATACAATTTACTGCCAATATTTGTCTGCTACCATTAAAATAAATAAATAATGGATAATATATTTTGTTTATTCCTTTATTTATAAGTTTGTTTGATAGACATTGCATGTTTTGTTTAAAATTAATCGAAATGGCACATTTGGTTCAATATTCCCTTATTTGTAAAATTTTATGTATAATTAAAACATAATTTTTCCAACTACTGCCACATAATTTGGATTAGTTTTTGTTAAGGGAGATTCTATACATAGTCCACTTTTTCCCTAACACCATTATTTAAATAATAATAATAATACAATAATTATAATATAATAATAAATGTACTATTTTATCTCTACAACTCCAAATTCAATTTCTAATAAATAATTTTTTTTTCATTCTTGATAGGACAATTATTTTATCATTATAGCTCCATAAATCTAAAAAAAGGGAAAAAAATGACATGATTTTAAAACAAATTATAGCTTCTAGAAGTTGAAAATAAAAATGAGTGTTCGTAGGGTGCATACTGCAGACATGGTGCTATAATTTTGCCGAAAGGATGATGTGTTTACAGGGAGTTGTTTAATGAGCTTTGTTTTTGTGAGGCATATCTGCAGTTCCACCCGTACCAAAATATAATCATTTTTCCTATGCACCATCAATTGTTTCATCCTAAAAAGAAGATATGATAACCAGATGATGAAACGTGGGAGGATGGGGGCAATGATGGTGTGGTAGATGGAATTCATGTTTTGGACAGTGGATTTGGAAAGGAGCGACCATGCTGAAAATGTTTCCAATTAGAAATCAAGTTTTAGAGCAATTTGTAGGTTTCAAGAACTCAATATAAATGTAAGAAATAAGATTTGGATAGGTTTGTAAATATATGTTCTATGTAATATTAATATATATATATATATATATATATATATATCGTGTGTGTGTGTGTGTGTGTGTGTTCTAAGCTAGAAATAATTGTATGTTCTATCTTACAATTATTATACATGAATGGAGTACGTATTTACAACGATTATATTGGCTAATTATCTTATACTTGAATACAGTTTCTGAGTAGATGTTTTGTTGCATAAGGTTTACAATTTTCTATTTTCTTCTATTTGACAATCTATATATTCCATCTATCGCATTTCATAGTCTTATTTAGGAATTCTTCATTACTGTATAACTTAAGAAAAAAAGTCTTCAAACAAATTAATTTCTATTTACAGATGGGATGAGAAGATTGAATAGCAATTCAACATAAACAAGACGAGAAATACTACATATATCAAGTTGCAATCGGATCGAGGGATTTATAATTGTAATTCTATTAGAGTTTAATTTTGAATTTTGTAAAGGAAATTATATCGTTAACAAAAAAAAATCATATTTAAATTTGAAAGTGGATATCTATTCATCATTTTCAAAGTTTATGGAATGAAACAATTACAATAAATTGATAAGTTTCCCAAAAAAGAAAATTAGAGTATAATTAAATACACATCCATAAATAGGGATATCTACCAAAATTTTATTTTTCTAAAAAAGTAACAAATATATTCCCTATGTTTTTAAATAAATTTATACCGCCGTTAAAACACGCATACCAAAAAAGTTGATGATTTACTCTCTTTACCCTAATTATTACAAAAGAATTATAAAAGGTGAATAATTTGCATTGATAATATGGGTAATTAAAATAGGAAGTTTTACACTATTATACTTTCAAATTTTGAAATGTGTTATAAACTAGAGAGAATAGAGAGAAACAAAATCATGTATATTCAAGTATAATCAGTTGTATTGAAAGTGTGTACAATATGATAACCAAATGCCTCTATTTATAATGGTACAGAGCTAGGGTTTTAGAGTTAATTACTTGGTCATACTCATATGATGTATATCTATAAGATATTTACAACAAAATGAGACATTTATTAGGAAATAAATGTTGATGATGTGGAGGAACACTACAAAAAAATGCAGGTTTACCAACTGAATTTACCGACGGATACATTTCCGTCGGTAATTACCGACGGAAAAAAGCGGGTTGGCTATGAAGAGTTTTACGACGGATAACCGATGGATATTCCGTCGTTAATATTGCCGACGGACATATCCGTCGGTAAAGTCTCATATACCTAATTACAAATTATAAAAAACATTACCGACGGATGTGTCCGTTGGTAATATTAATCAGACGAAAAAAATAATATTTAATCAAACATATAAATTAGCGACGGATGTGAATCCGTCGGAAATATTTATTTTGATTTATCTGGTTATTTATTTTATTTTCTTATTACCGACGGAATGTTCCGTCGCTAATTAGCGACGGATACCAATCCGTCGGTAAAACTTTAATACAATACCGTATCTGCTTCTTCTTTCCCCTCACTTCGATCTCGCCTAATCCTAATTTATCCCCTCCGCCGCTGCCGCCGTCCACCTGTCACCTTCCTCCTCCGCTCTCTCTCTCTTCGTCTCTCTCTCTTCATCTCCCCCTCTTCTTTTCTCTCTCTCACTCTCTATCTCTGACCCGCCGACCCGCCGACCCGCCGTCCTCAGTCTGCCATCCGCCGTCCGCCTGCCGCCATCGATTGGTATGTTTGTCTCTCTCTCTCTCTTATTTTTTCTCTCTTACTCTCCGTGTCCTTCAGGCTCCAGCGCCGGCCACCGTCCCGTCCTGTCGCCGGCCACCGCCCCGTCTGGCCGCCGTCAATTGGTATCTCTCTCTGTCCGTCAGGCTCCGGCGCCGGCCACCATCCCGTTCGGCCGTCCTCTTTCATCATCGCCCATCGTCTGTACTGGTATGTCTATCTCTCTCTCTCACTCTCACTTTGTCTCTCTCTCTCTCACTCTCACTTTGTCTCGCTCTCACGGTCGTCTCTCTCTCGTGCAGCATTTCAATTTTTTGTCGTCTCACCGTCGTCAGATTCTGCCCGCCGGAACGCTGCCAGCCACCTTCGGAAGTCGTATTTGTCACAAGTTAGTCTTTTATCTCATTGTTGTTTAGGATTACATTGGTGATTAAATTGGTGCATAATGTTGTTTAGAAAATTGCTAAGTATAGAATTGCTTAAGTATAAATATGTTAACCTGCTGCATAATATTGTTTAGAAAATTGCTAAGTGTAGAATTGCTCGAGTATAAAAATGTTAACCTGCTGCATAATGTTGTTTAGAAAATTGCTAATTATAGAATTGCTTAAGTATAAATATGTTAACCTGCTGCATAATATTGTTTAGAAAATTACTAAGTATAGAATTGCTCGAGTATAAAAATGTTAACCTGCTGCATAATGTTGTTTAGAAAATTGCTAAGTATAGAATTGCTTGAGTATAAAAATGTTAATATGCTACATAATGTTGTTTAGAAATTAAATTGCTAAGTATAGAATTGTTCGAGTATAAAAATGTTAACATGTTGCATAATGTTGTTTAGAAATGAACAATTTGTTTCCTATGAATTTCTTATAGTTTGAAATTAATTACATCTTAAGGATCGTCTCCCAACAATGTGAGGTTATTTATTTGATTTATGTGAATATATTATGTTGAAGATGCCGTTATTTATCATTTATATGTTGGGGATGAACTTAGAACTTTATTGGTGAAAGATGTAATTAATTTCTTAAGGATCTACTCCCTTTGGAATAGAAATTAATTACGTCTTTGACCAGGACATTCACATTGGGGATAGATGTAGACGTTTAGAACCATTATGGTTACTATAGCTGCTGGTAGAGTCGAGCACTTGGTAGTTAGGATAGTAGGGTTATGCTGCCGAAATTTTGTTTGTGAAACAGATATCATGGATCTAGGTAGAGGTTTTCGTGCTCCTTCTAGCTCGGGCAGTCAGCCCGAGTCGGAGTCTTCAGCTACACGTCTAGGTGTTACTCCCCCCTCTTCACAGCAGGTACCAGATACCCCTCCGGAGACAGCACCTGCCAGCTCCAGTCGACCACCAGTTGTTTTCCAGAGAGACAGTACAGGGAGGGTGGTTTTTCAGAGAGACGACAACGTGTATGTATTTATTTATCGTAATTCTTATTAAAGATTTCAATATTTATTATATATGATATATATATGTATAATATATATACATATATATGTGTTAATTGTCTAATTTTTTTTTTTTACAAATGGAAAGTAATCTACTAGAGGCACTTGGGATTGCCCATACTGCTACAGTGATTTTTAAGAGTATTCAAAATCCAGGAGGGTTTAGTTGGAAGTTGACTCCAGATAGCATCAAGGCTACGTTCTTTGAAAAATTTAATGTAATAAAAATTCAGGAGTTTGCTACTACTATTGTCATAAAAATGTGATTAACTTATTAATTAATATTTTGTTCAACAGAAATATTTTACTTGGACAGCTGAGTGGGAAGCAGATGTGTATAAAATGTGGGAGGCCAAGGCACGTGTTAGATACAGTGGGTGGGTGAACGATATGAAGAAAATGTGGATCAAAAACCCTGACACCAAACCCCCTTACTTGACCGATGAGTTTGGGCGGGTTTGCAAGAGTATTGGGCGAGTCGAGATGTGATTTATATATCAGAAAAGGCTCGTGCAAATCGGTTGGCTGAGCCCGATGGACCCGGCACAGGGATCATCAAGCATAAGGGAGGATCAAGATCCACTCGTCTCCTCGTTCAGTCGTTGGTACGTAATTTTTAATTAACTTGTTAATCACTATATATATATATATGTATATATATTATATTTTTTAATTTATAATTAAAACTTATATGTGAAATTTTGTAATGCTTGAATAGGCCGCAGAACAAGGAGTCGCACCGCATGAATTGAATTATGCGACTTTCTGCCGACTGCACGTGAGGGACGATGGAACTTATCTGATGCCAAGGGATGAAAAAATTGATGTAAGTATTTAATTAAATTTTCCTAATTGTTATAATTGATAATATATATTTTCTAACACTTTTATATTTATGAATTAGGCCGAGGTTCATTCACCGGGCTGCTGCGGAGGGACGATCCGATTTGAACGAAATCTATTTGGAGATCACATAGCCCATGTGTTGGGAAAATTAATAGAGTTTTGAAGTGATACCAAAACCCAGCTGACCCCAACCGAGTAGATGTTTGCACAAGCCCAAGTGTTTTCCAGCTCACCTGTTTGAGCTTATAGATTTTCTATGTTTACAGGTGATCGAAAACAATGAAGACCAGTGAGTACACGACGGGGTAAGTCAAGTCGAGTAATAAGGAACGTTATCCGAGATCTAAAACGATAAAGTTCTTGCCGGACACGGTAAGCAGGAAAGACCCGGCTGCGTGTGACGACTCGGCTTACGTCAAGACCCGGCGAGGAGTTCAAGACTCGGCTCGGCGTCAAGACCCGGCGAGAGTTCTAGACTCGGCTCGGCGTCAAGACCCGGCGAGTTCAAGACGACTCGGCGTCGAAGACCAGCGAGTTCAAGACTCGGCTCGGCGTCATTGATCCGGCGAGTTCAAGACGGCTCGAGTGCGACGAGTCGAAGTGAACTTTAGATAAAGTCGGATACGATGCGGACCATCGGGAACTCGGCACCTTCACGAGAAGTCAAACCTGGGATTGCTTTACGAGGAAATCAAGGAAGAAGACAAGTCGATCACATCGAAGTTAGGTAGAGATTCGAACGACTCTTTCCGCGGTAGTTCTAATCTCTCACTATATATATAGAAGTGTCTTCATCATCGAAAGAGAGGAGAGACGAGAGAATACATTCAAGAGAGATCAACATGCGCTTCGTTGAAGAGTCTAACCAAAGATCAAGAGATCTCTCGGAAAAGCTTCAAAGATACGGCGGCGCTTATTCTTATAAGATGTTATTTATTCTCAGGCTGCTGAAGTTCTCTCCCACTAGTATCTAGGCATATAATCCTTCCCATCTTAAGCCTAGTTTGAACGAGTTCATAATACTCATTGTTCTTAATTGTAAGAACTCGTTCATAGTTGGAAAACCCCAAACCCAAACCCAGAAAAGGTTAGGTAAAGGTACGCCGCTCGAAGCGCGTAATTCGAGTGTTGGTTCGCGTAGTACATGCCCGCAAACTACGGGGATAGGCTTCGTTGCGCCCGTAAAACGGTTCGGTTACGTTTCGATACGATGCGCGTAAACTTGTATCCAGCTTGAGGAACCAAGCTGCAACGCTTATTGCGCGAAAAGTCGGTGGTATCCTTAGTGGATTACCACAGAGGTTTTACGGTCGTGGACGTAGGAGTAGTTTCTCCGAACCGCGTTAAATATTTGTGTTCTTTCATGTTTATTTATGCATCCAAATTAACCCTTCATAAGCATTATTTCAAGGCCGCATAAATCGACTATGAAAAAAGAGAAACACGAGCTTTGCAATATATTTGAAACAACGTGACGGACTTTCCAAAATCCCACCACATTCGCGCGCGCGGCCAAATTTGTGTCGATCAAAATGCCTTCCATGGATCGAACACAACCGAATTTCACTCAAAAGAGTTAATTGGAAAAGTTTTTAAACCTTGGTGTATTCGCCCTCTACACCAAGGTATCCGTCTTGGGACCATCAATTGGTATCAGCGAGTGGTTCAAAAGATCAACGCCATATCTGTCAAGTCGGCCTCTTTCTTGATAGTGGTCACGAACGGATCCTTCAAAGTTTTAAAAGTCATTATATTGCATGCGTTATGGAATCTTCCTTGCGGGAATCTTCCGACGATTCTCGTCGATGATTATCGTATCTGGAAGTTCGACTCGAAAAGCTTCGAGTGCGCATCACGACATGATGTGGGATGTTATCACCGACGGACCCGTCATCATCATGAAGTCGAAAGTCAAGCGAAACCTCGGCAGGCCCGAACCGATCACTCGTCAAGTTGTGAAGCCCGAAAGGAGTACTTTCTCAGGAAGAAGAAGACAATTTGGATTGGACGACTACGCTCGCAACGTCATCGTCCTCAACGATGACGAACGTTTATCTCGGCCAAGATCATCAACCGCGAGACATGGGGATGTGGGGACACTCTCTGTCGTGCGAAGGCTCGGAGGAAATTCAAGAAAACAAATTCTCGAGTTGCATGTCGGAAGTTCGACAATTTCAAGCAACTCCTACGAGTCCATCGATCAAATGGAGCTCGGATTCTCCAACCTCGTCATCGAGATCGAGACGATCCGAAGCTGGAAAATATACGGTTCGAGACAAGAACTTGAAAGTTCTTTCGCCCTACTCTCCCGAGAATGGTGTACACACAAAGTGGTTCACCAAAGCAGAACTGATCTTGGCAACATGGAGACGGAAAAATTGTTTTCCATCTTGAAGGCCAACGAATTTGATCTGGGGATCACAAGCAGAGAGTCATCCAACCGAATGAATGAAGCCGAGCTGAAGATCAAGCCGAGAAAAGAAGCTCAATCAGCTCAGCTTGAAAGGACCAATAAAGAGCTCAGATATATGAGCAAAGAAGATTTGAACGAAGAAGTTGCCATACTTGTACGAAGCATTAATCAGCTGGAACAAAGCAAGGAAAAGTACAAGAACATCGTGAAGGTTCATCACGACAAGCAACTCTACCCAAAGAGCAACCCAGCTGAGTCATTCTCCCGGAGAGAAGATAAAAGGATCGAATCGAGCAAAACGGATGATGATCAAATCTCCTTCTCCGACTCAGATGAGGATGATTGCTCTGATTAAGATGTCAAACATCTTAGAGAAGAAACTCACGAATTGGCCAGGGACTACCAGTGAAATAAAAGACGCAATTGGATACAAAGGCGAAGAATCATTGACAACTGGTGAGCACATTGGTCTCAAGAGAAGTTTAGAGAAGCATCAGATGAATCAGCTGGATTTGGGACAGCTGACCTTAACAAATGAATATGAGCGATGATGAGAAAATCCGCTCAAAGGAAGTAGGATGCGGTGAAGAAAAAACCCGCCTCTTGACAAATCAAGGGGACTTACATAGTTGGAAAGATTTAGTAAAATCAAGTAGAATACCCAACGGGGATGCACTCGTCTAGAAGACAATTTGGAATCATCGAGTGAAACACGATCCAATGGGAAAATCAAGATGATCCTCTAACCCAGCTGACGACATGAAAGCATCCAAGAGTTATCTCAACATCTGAAAGAATCCATTGTTGGGAAAAAGTCACACAAAAGCACAACATGCTGAAATCTAAATCAAGATGATGTGTGAATTATTTTGATGCGCTCAACCGGCGGATGAAGAAAGTCATCAGTGTGAGGAACAAACTTAAATTTGGATCCCAAAGTTCGATTCGAAGGGATTTCCCGACCAAAAAGGGAATCAAGCTCACTGACATCGATCGAAGAGATAAAGGGAACTCAGTGAAGAAATTCAAGCTAATCTCGAAATACTCGGTGAGGAGAGCTAATCGATCAACAAAAGAAGACCGGCTGTGATATCAATTTGGATTCGTGTCCAAGCCGACAGTCTGCATCTCATGCAATAAATGCTGCGAGAATACGCTATATAAAGTCCAATTATTTTGAATTCGTATGTTAAGTGACGGAGACATTCCTTAGTTAAATTGTTTGATAAGTTTCCACTTCCCATCGCATTAATTATAAAGTACGCCTAATACGTAGCACGGCGAGGATCGAGCGGAACGTCAAACGTTTGAAATACCTCACGCGCGGTTGTAATACATTCTCGCTCGAAAGCACGTCGACAAAACGTGATGAGTGAATCTCTCCCGTAGTTGATCGAATATCAATTGTTTCAATCTTAGTTGATCCGTTATGAGTTGATATATATGGAAAAGATACGCGGATCCTTTCTTCCTTCATCTTTATCTCTGCAAATTTCAAAGATTCAAAACCTCCATCTATTCTGCCAACGAGTTCTTCGCGCGATCAAATTCTCCGACTTGCAGAAATGGCGCCCAAGAAATCAATCGCGAGGGATGAATCGGTTGAAGCCCTAATGACAAAGCATCATTTGAGAGTATTACGTCCACCGCCAATCTCCATGTTTCGAGTTAAAAGAGATGGTGGATATAGTTGCGGACTCCGGTCTCACTTGCGGGCAACCTCCGTACCCAAGCTCTTGAAGAAGAGATGCGCGCATTCTACCTCAACATTATTGACGAAGATGGCCACTCATCGTCATTTGACATGAGTGTCAAGGCGAAGACGGAAAGTTTGATACGGCTACCGTCACCATCAAACTCAACAAGATGCTACGAAAGGTGTTCAACCTCCTGGAGAAGGAGGATTCATCCCGGATGATTACGGTCGGGAAGAAGTAGATGAATTCCTCGGCAAAGAAATGCTCGTCTCACGAGCCGTACGGAAGCAAGCATGTCAAGCTCTGCACTCAAGCCAGAAAGCGAGCAACTTGGATATTACTCAAAAAATGCATCTTAGGGATAGGCTGGATCTCGGAGAGATCGGCGCTTCCAAAGCTTCAAGCCAATGATTGCCATGATCAAAGCGCAAACGTCAAGGTGGTTTGATTTCCCATACTCGTAGGCGGTCAAGGAGTCGAGAGAAGATAAAGTTCAACTCCACCAGGGACGACGTTTTCACTTCGAGCCTTGTATCTCGCTCCAAAATCTCTTTCTTGATAGAGCAAGCGATGAAAGGAGCACGCGGTAAAGTGGTGATTCAGAACCGTTTCCGAAACGAAGATTCTTTTCCAAAGAATAAATCAAATCAATGATCTTCGAAGAAGCGACTGCGTGAAGTAAGGCAAGAAGCATTTGGAAGGAACGGCGAAGTTCAGTGAGAAGAAACAACGAAAGAGGAAGGCGGTGACACAAACAGTGGAGGTCCAGTGAGAAGAAAAAAAAAAAACAATCGTCATTCCCGATCAAGCTATGGTGATTCTGCCACGAGTGTCGGCCTTCGATCAATACGGATCAAACATCTGGCCGAGATGGGATTGAATGACGGATTGTCATCCACTCGAAGGACGAGCTGGATAATCCAGCACTGCTCGACCTCTCCTCCTCGCATTCTCGCCAAACAACCTCTCTCGCGGCCTCTCGATCGAGCCATCTGCGCAAGAAGGCGGAAGATATTCAAGCGGGCGAAGCTCCTTCAGCCCGGTAGCCCATCTTGAACCCTCTTGACTTATCACCATGCAAAACAACCATCTCCCGAGCTCAATCTCGCGCCGAGTTGGTGATGCTTCTTGGCAGCCCGATTGTGAACCCTGAACTGCTCGCCGAATCTCCACGGAATCGGAGGAGAGTGATTCTCTGCCTCCTCCTTCTCTGCCAACTCTCTTGGCTCGGCCTTTATGGAAGCCATGTATGCGAGGACTTGCGCGTTACGGAGGTCGAAGTGCTCGCAACTCGATGTCCCGGCGCACCCGCCCATTGTGCCGCTTGTCAAAGTTGGAGACCTCGAGTTGTCATGCGGCTACCAAGATGGCAACTTGGTACCGGAATGAACGGTGATAGAGACTTTCTCCTTAGAGCGAAGGCGATGAAGCGCGCCTCCAAAGACGCTTTTGGCACTGGAAGTGGAGGATGCATGTTGCACCGAATGATCTCATCGTAGGAATTATTGAAGTGTCTCGGCGGTATCCCAAGCCGCGCCCAACAAGTACCGGGAATCGACAGTTTAACAGCAATTGCGGGGTGGGAGACACGTTACGGGAACCGACAATTCCGAGGAAGTCTCTGAGTGTGCCGATGAAGGCCGTACCGCCAACACACGGTTGAGGCGATGATGATTGAAGACGACTAACCGGCTGCAACGGTTGAGCCAACCAAGGCGCCGCGAGTCCAATTGCGATGACACTCGGCTTCACCTTGGTCGAGATCGGCGCGCCCACCAAGCCGAATCCGGAACCCAAACGGATCATGTTGAGCTCTACGATGCAATGAAGGACGAGATTGCAAAACAAGTTGAGGAAATCCACCGGGATAGACTCGAATCAAATGTGTGGATACCCTTCGCGCATCGCGGCTATAGAGTCTCAAGTCCGGAGCAATGGAGCGTCCGTTGACGACGTTCACGGATTCGCTCTCAATCTGCGGAAAGCACCGGCAAGATCTCACACAATCTCTCGTTTCTCACCGTATTGATAATTCAGAATCATCTAGAGAAGAAGTCACGAGATCATCTCAAACCTTCGAAGCTCATGCAGTTGACGACATTGCAAATATTTCAAGGTGAAGCCTCCAAAAAGACCACTCTCTCCAACGGCTGCGACATCCGCCAACTCTTGACTTATATAAAGATCTGGATGCTCGATTCGGAAATTTGGAAACGACGAAGACTGCCGTGAATCTCGTGCGGTGACAACTCGATCAAGATCGGCGATGTTGAAGGTATTCTCTCCAAGCTCGTATGACGTTGCCAACCTTCTCTACCTTGTTGATAATGCCAAAAGGGGAAGATCAGATATTTGGAAAAACAAGTGAGTGAAGCAGTTTGCGGCTAAGGGAACTGTGCGGAAATACGAGAGAGAAATCGACGATTTTGCAAAAGAGTTTGGATGAAGAGACGAGCCAGCTCAAATGAAAAGGCATCAAAGAGAACGTGGAGAGAGAAAATGGTCATTCTTGCCAAAGCATGTGGACACAAGCACGAAGAATACCAAGACTATCCTTGGGCATGTGTAATCCCACAATGAGCAAAAGAAAAGAAATCTGTCGGATAAGATTGTTAAGAAAAAGTGAAGCTCTCGAGCTGCGAGAAAAGCGAGAAGAAGAAGAGGCGAGCTACGGACAAGCAAGAAGAAAATCCGAAAGCGGCTCGGTGATAAAGAAGAACCAGACGATTTCAATGAAAGCTGGAAAAGATGAAATCGAGTCATCAAGAATTCTACTACTGAATCGAGTTCAAGGGCATGGATCCGAAGGCTGCTCGGGACTATTTCCTCGAGCTTCATGAACCAGATCCAATGATGGCAAGGTCAATCGCCCTCTATGCCAAGAGCAATAACATCAGTGAAGGCTCCCAAAGTCAAACGACTAAAGCCTCCATTTCTAGGCGGAACAAACCTTGACAAGGCCCAAATCATCAAAGAAATTAATCATTTGGTGGTGAAAGAGGAATTTCAAAGTCAAAGAATCAAGCTGAATGGAAGGAATGGAAGAGTTCATCTTCAATAGATATGGTCTAAAAATGACCGACCATCAAATTGATGAACTAAAGGAAGCGATCAAGTAGAAGACCCGGCCAGTAGAATTTTTATTTTGAACTTTTGTATTTAGACAATTGTACAAATGGTCTTCCATTAATGAAAAGTTCATTTTATCAAAATCAACCCGAAGACAATCTCTCTTTATCAGAAATCTGAATATGTTAACTCGTGAATGTTTAATTCGTTGAATCCCCGTTTCGTTAAGGGAAGCAATTTTTGTTTTTCCAACTTGGGGTTTTGGCGTAAATCATCAAAAAGGGGAAATTGTTGGGAAAATTAATAGAGTTTTGAAGTGATACCAAAACGGTGACCCAACCGAGTAGATGTTTGCAAGCCCAGTGTTTTCAAGCTCACCCGTTTGGTTTATAGATTTTCTATGTTCTGAGTGATGTTGAAAGCAAGAAAGACCCAGTACAATGACGGGGTAAGTCGAAATCGAGTAATAAGGAACGTTATCCGGATCTAAAACGATAAAGTTCTTCCGTACACACGAGTAGGAAAGACCCATTTCGTGTGACAACTCACTACGTCAAGACGGCCGAGTTCAAGACTCAAATCAAGACTCAATGACGAGTTCTAGACTCGGCTACGGCGTCAAGACCCAAGAGTTCAAGACTCGGCTCGGCGTCAAGACCCGGCGAGTTCAAGACTCGGCTCGGCGTCATTGATCCGGCGAGTTCAAGACGCTCGAGTCACCAACACGGCGAGTCGAAGTGAACTTTAGATAAAGTCGAATCGATGGACCATCGGGAACTCGACAATATCAATGGCACTAAGTCAAACCTAGGATTGCTTTACGAGGAAATCAAGGAAGAAGACAAGTCAATCCCATCGAAGTTAGGTAGAGATTCGAACGGCTCTTTCCACGGCTAGTTCTAATCTCTCACTATATATATAGAAGTCTTCGTAAATCGAAGAGAGGAGAGACAAGAGAATACATTCAAGAGATCAACATACTTCATTGAAGGAAGTCTAACCAAAGATCAAGAGATCTCTCGAAGAAGCTTCAAAGATCTGACGGCGGCCGTTCATTCTTATAAGATGTTATTTATTCTCGCATTTGAAGCTCTCCCAGAAGCTAGTATCTAGGCGTATAATCCTTCCCATCTTAAGCCTAGTTTGAACGAGTTCATAATACTCGTTGTTCTTAATTGTAAGAACTCGTTCATTGGAAAACCCCAAACCCAAACCCGAGAAAAGGTTAGGTAAAGGTACGCGCCTGCTCGAAGCGCGTAATTCGAGTGTTGGTTCTGTAGTACCCGCAAACTACAGGATAGGCTTCAGCTGTGCCCGTAAACAGTCTGGTTACGTTTCGATACAGTACGCGTAAACTTGTATCCAGCTTGAGGAACCAAGCTGCAACGCTTGCTGACTGCGCGAAAAGTCAGTGGTATCCGTAGTGGATTACCAGAGGTTTCTGGTCGTGGACGTAGGAGTAGTTTCTCCGAACCACGTTAAATAGTTGTTCTTTCATGTTTATTTATGCATCCAAATAACCGCTTCATAAGCATTATTTCAAGCCGCATAACCGACTAACCGAAAAGAAAACACGGCTTTGCAATATATTTGAAACAACGGACGGACTTTCCAAAATCCCACCACATTCCGCCTGACAATATGTCGATCAAAGGCTGCTTAAATTTGGATCGAACACAACTATTCAAAGAGTTAATTGGAAAAGTTTTTAAACCTTGGTGTATTCACCACCCCCTCTACACCAAGGTATCCGTCTTGGGACCATCACCATGGTAGCGGGCTGCTGGCCACAGAACTTTGCGGCGGCCCCGGCTTAGACGGTACACGTCCAGTGGTAGCTCCGGTTCCACGGCTGCTATGACACAAGAGATGTTTCAGACACGAATCGGCAGCTTAGAGGAGCAGCTATAGGAGGAACGAGAGACACGTGCCTGCATCGAGCAGGAGCAGCAGACAGAACGCGAGACACGTGCACGTCTGGAGCAGCAGTTTGCCGAGTTCCAGCAGATGCTGGCGTCAGGACAGTTTTTTCGTCCACCTCCACCCCCTGGTCCTGATGTGTGATTTTCACTTGTTGGATATTTTTTAGATTATTTAGTATTTTTATTATTTTAGAATATTGAAACTACTTTACATTTTAGTATATATATTTGTTGAACTTGATATATATTATTTTATATATGACGAGCGCTCTTAATGCAAATTAATTTTGGCTCATGTTTGATGTTTTGTTGGAAATTTTAATTCGACAATAATAAATATATTTAAAAATATATAATTAAAAAAAATATTTTTTAAAACATTACCGACGGACCGTAATCCGTCGATAATGTATGCTACGATACCTTGAAACTTATCGACGGAAATAAATCCGTCGGAAACATTGTTACAACAACCCAGTCATTACCGACGGACTATATTCCGTCGGTATTTACCGACAGACTATCCGTCGGTATTCCGTCGCAACAGACAGCCAACGGAATACGTCAAACAAAAAGACAGCGACGGATTTTCCGTCGGTAATCCGTCGTTAAATTTACCGACGGAAATAAATCCGTTGGTAAATATTTACCGTCAACGTATTTAAGGACGGTATACATCCGTCGGCAAATCCGTCGGTAATATGTTTACCAACGGATTTCTTAGATTTACCGACGGAAAAATCCGTCGGTAAAAGACAGTTTTTTTGTAGTGGAAGATGAAGAGGAAGCCCGTTAGGGAGGGGAAGAAAAGGAAGAGGGTGAGGAGGAAGGCCTAACTCCATCGCCAAATCCCCCGGCGGTTCACTTGAGATAGGGATATAAATGGGGCGGGCCGGGTATTGGTTCCCCATCCCCCGTACCCATAAATTCATACCGACCCCGATCTCATACCCGTTTAAATTGGGGCTGGGGCGGGTATTACTCGAGAGGGAAAGGGTACCGTCAGGTACCCGCTAAATTAATTTTCTTTTTTAGTATTTTTGCAAGAAAAGAATCTAAAGACTAATATCACAAATTTTTTATTTAAATAATGCATATATTAACTCATTGCATCAAACATAATATTCATAATAAACTTAAATAAATACTAGTATCTTATAGGTTCTTCAACATCACATAAACAGACTATAAATTTAATATATAAAAGTTAATATATTTTCTATTAAATTCATCCTTGCATAATTTTTTGATTTTTTCCTAACAGGAATCACCACAAGATTCATTTGATTATTTTGCAGCACAAAAGCTCCATCATGTTTCAAAATCCACATAATTAACAAAAAATATTAAATATATTAAGTGTAATTTAAAACAAAATTATTAACAATTATATTTCTCCGGGAGGGAAACCCGATCCAAACCCGATACGGGTATAGATTTCCCCCAAAATTTTGCTCCCGTACCTACGGGTACCCGAACCCGCGGGTATAATTATCATTCCTAACTAGAGAGAGATATGAGTTGAGAGATAAATAATAGTCTTTTTATTTAATTAATCTTATAAATTATAAATAAACGAACATAATAAAAAGAAAAGAAAAATAAGAATTTGTAAATGGCAATTATTATTCCGTTAGTGCCCGGACAAATTTGTATTAATTTAAGAACGCTAAGGGGGTGGGGTCATGGCAGAGTTAGGATTTTAAAAGTGACCATGCGAGATTACGTTTATGTATTTAGGCATAATTTGGACAAACGAGTTTACAATTATATATGTAAATGTTGGAATAAATATAATAAAATTAATTTAACTTAAATATAATTAAAACATATTTTCAAATCTTTTGTTAATGTTTTATTTTGTAATACTCAAGTTTTTAAGGAGTATTGCTATACAAGTTGAGACAAAAACAAGCTATTGTTTTTTAAATATAAATAAACGAGTTCATGTAATTAGTTGGTATTGTTATACGAGTTTGAGAAATGAATGGAGTAGTTTAGGACAGGAACAAATAGTAAAATTACTTTTTGTATTTTTTTAATCAGAAAGAAACGGGTACGTGTATATAAATAAAAGGGTTCGTGTTATTCACGGACATTAATATACATGTTGTGGCGGGAACTTGAGTATTAAAATTACTTCTTAATCGGGCTTGAGAAATTGTATAATTTTCAAATTTATACTTGAAACTTATTTTTTAGAATTTTGTTAATATTTCCTTTGTAATATACAAGACTTTATCGTGTATTACTATGTGAGTTTGGGATAATAACAAGATGTAAAATTAGTTTTTAATCGGATTTGAGACGGGTAACGAGTATTTATACAATACATTATTAATATTCAGGTTTATAGCATGTATTACATTATTAATACCCGTTACCCGTATAGTAATACATGCTATAAACCTGAATATTAATACATTATAAGTAAAAAAAAAATTTATTTGGATATGAACAGGTATGTGTATAGAAATTAACAGATTCGATTAATTATGGGTATTTATTACTATACAAATTAAAACAAATCGAATAGTTGTATAACTAATTTTTCTACAAATAATATATAAAGTATAATAATCCCGTCGATGTTCGACGTACAACATACTAGTTCTTCTCTAATTGTTGTTTGATGACTTCAAAAGAATTGACGATTTCGGTATTATTTATTTATTTATTTATTGTTAAAGAGTAGAGAAATCCTATGGTTGATTGGGCTATTAATATTAATAAAACTAATTTTGGGAAGGGCTTTCAAATCATCTGGGCCGGCGGAGGCCCAATAAATTGAAATTGGACAGCCCAAGATTGGAATTTCGAAATTTAAATCTTGGAACACAACGCCCATCTTACTGTTGGATTGTGAAAGGGCTAAATTTGACGTAAAAAAAAAGTATACAACTCAATCATCGCTTCCAATGTGGGCTAGCTCGTGAGACACTTAGATATATATAATCGTTATTTCAAATACTCATACATACATGTAAATAGTCTGAAGTGTAATTAATGTTGTCTAGGTACTGCAACATGCTACTAACCAATTTTTCTAGTGATGCGAAGTCATTAATTTCAATAAAAATTGCGAAACAACATTCAAAGTTACTGATGAATGGTTCAATATGGAATGCCTCGTTTAAAGATTGTATTTGCGGAGAACCATTAATCAAGTAAACACAAAAACTCATGTGCGACTGGTTTGCACGGGACCAAAAAAGCAAGCACGCGTACACAAAGTGAAGTGTGATAGAAGCTAAGAGAGGAGTTTTAAGAGAAATTTGTACTACTAAACAGCATAAAATGATGTGACAAAGAACCACTTCCAAGAAGAAGAACAGGATGCCATAGACTCATTTATTCAGGTTGGTGTCATTCTTGAGCTCATTAGAACCTACAGAGAAGGAATAATTCTACTACATATAAATAAATAAATAAATAAATTTGTGAATCTGATAGATACCTGCTGCTGTTGCTGCTGCCATCATAGTAGGAATGTTATGTGCCGCCCCCAAAGAAGAGCTAGTAGCATGTCCAAAAACACAAAAACATTATCTTAATATCTTCATATGTAATTAATCAAAGTAATGTAATCGAAAAGGCTGACAATTAGCTAGATGAGAATGAGACAAGAATAAATCAGATGAAAACTTATAAATTAATTTCTGATTTTTGCGAGCTTGTTTAAAGATTGTGATGGATGCTCCATAGACTCGCATAATATATTCAGTAAAGACCTGGTTATGATTTTCAGAAAAATATTTAGATATATAGTGGAATACAATATATATACACCATGATATAAGGTGAAGTCGGGCCACAAAGTATAATTAACATGTGTGTGTGTTTATATATATATATGAAATGAATGGACAATGTGTGTGTGGGGTCTACCTTCTTACGTTCAGCAGGATCTTCAGGCAATGAGGGATACTCTTTTGGCATCCCTATACATAAAAAAAAAAAAAATTAACTACTTTTATTAATCTCAAAGTAATTAATAAATTAGCTAGTTATTATCTATCTATCTATCTCTTGTTTCGATTGACAAAATAATACCAGCAACCAAAACATGGATATCATATATATTATAGGAGAGGATTAATTTAGATCGCACTATGTATTCCTATTTCAGATCAGAATGATTCAAATTAATTTGTTCAAAACCCTAGCTACCCAAACCGAATTGAATTATGAGGATAAGGCACAATTTTTGTAATCCCCTCGCCCAGATACAATTCCAACCGGATTGATTTGCCATTTACTGAAAAACTAAATAGTGATGTAGGGAGAAATTAATTACTGTAAATTATAAGCCTACTTACCTCCAGTAAGAGCATCTTCATCGATCACGAGTCCATCTTTATCAATCAAATCCGGAAAACAACTTCTACAAGATCAAAGAAATAACGATCGGGGACGAGTTGTTTACTTTCCCCCATTGCGTCGCTTAACTTAATCGGGAGGATTGAACAAGGAGAATAATTATAGTGATCAGCGTGCACAAACCCTAATATCTCTCTCTCTCTCTCTCTAGACGGTACAAGATATATAGCCCTAATATTATGCTAGACTTATGGGCTTGTGCACTTTTTTATAGTTCATCGTTCCACAATAAGTGTCTCACTATTCTTTTTAATTTACTAGTATTGCACCCGTGCGTTGCACGGTATAATGCATTATAAAAATATATAATATATAAATTATCAAATCACATAAATACTAAGGAGTATTAATTACTCCATCCATCCACGATATTTAGGACATACTCCCTCCGTCCCACCGAATATGGCATGTTTTCCATTTTGGGCCGTCCCACCGAATATGGCATGTTTCCTTTTTGGGAAAGAATTAGAGCTTACTTTAAGCTAAAAAAACACTTTAGTAGTACATTGTTGACCAAAAAAACACTTTATTAACTAAAAAGTTACTTTATTAACACTTTATTACACTTAATTCCCATTTTCTTAATCTCCGTGCCGAAAATAAATAGGCCATATTCGGTGGGACGGAGGGATTAATTTTTTTGGGTGTCCATCATATTTATATCACTTTTCTTTTGGGATAACACCCCACACACATTCATTATTTTATACATCACAACTACTCATTATAGTGGGTCTTTTTCTCTACTCCCAAATACTACCTACCTAACATTTATTAAAATCACACCCTACGTGACCTATATTTCATGGACGGATGGAGTATAAAATTTCAAGCAACAAAAGAGAATAATAATATATTAGTTTTTCAGTATAGAAATTAATAAGGACATTTCTAAGTATAACATTAACAAATACAACATACTCCATCCGTCCACGAAATGTATATTATGTCCATTTGGTTCATGTTCTTCTCGTGCCACTAAAGTTGTGCTATATATTTCGTGGACGGAGGGAGTATCAAATATTATGAAAAAAGGGAGTATCAAATATTATGAAAAATTTCTTTTTACACAACACCACAGACCAATACATTCAAACCTTTCCAATTTGAAACTCTTGAAATATCCACATAAAATTGTCAAAAAACTGTCTGTCACACATAAAATGCATTAATCATCTAATATGTTAATTATGAAATAACACAATAAAATATAAAATTCATGCATTACATCAATATTTTTTAAAAAGAAACATTCAGTCCAAACAACATTAATAATTATGACATATACTTCTTATTGAGAAATTCTTTGTACAAAATATTTCCAGTAACCAATATTGTGTGTATGTCTTCATTTAAAATATATAAGTATTTAAAAATTTATACATTTATTTTTCAGTTTACAATACACAAAAATAAAGAAAACCATTTTTTTATATATATTTGAAAATGTAATTTCGATTAAAATCCATTTCAAAATGCCATTAGAATTAAAGATGAACAATCATCATAATTATTTCAACCAATTTTAGCATTTTTAATAATTCTTCATTTTTTGGTAACTTCTAAACATATCGAAATATATATTTTTAACTGTCTTTTAAATATTTTTTTCACTATTATATTTTTAAATATTTAGGAATTTAAATAATGAAAATAATAAAATTATTTTGGCAGCTATTCATTGCACTAATTTAAAAAAAAAATTACATATCTTAGTCAAAATAGTGTTGTGTTAAATTAGAACATTTATTATATAAATAATAAATATAAAAAAGTAGAAATTTAATTATATAATCCCAAAAATTCAATTAAATAAGCAAAATCCATAACCATTCAATTTTATTAAACAATTCGATTTTTTTAAGCAAAAAATGATAATCAAGAAAGGAGGTATATAGTAATTGACCATCATATATTATTCATTACCTATAAAAATGACTTCAAGTCAATACCTATTATCCACTAAATTGGTTTTGGAGGGAAAAGGGTAAACTTGTTAATAAAGCTACAACTCTCTTATTTAGTATTAGTATAGATTTTACCTATGTATCTCATTTCTTTATTTGAAAAATATAAAAAGTTTTGGTCGATAAAATATACTCCATCTTTCAATGTGAATTTCAAGTTGTGGTCGCCCGAGCTTTGATTACATTCAAAGGATATTTTTTGAATTACATATGTTATTTAGTATAATCAAATTCGCAACTAATGAACAAATTAAAGTTTTTCTTTTAATATTCTTAAAAAATGTATATAAATCTATGTAATTTTATTAAAATTTTGTAACTGCGAAGCGAAACATGAATTGTTCAATTTGTCGCGCAACTAGGAAGTAAATAAAGTTCTGTACTATTTTGTGCACAACAAAAATCGCATCAAAATACTTAAAAACCTGAGTCTAGATACTGAAAAAATTATTAAGAATTTGTATGATAATGGATGAGGCGTGAGAATTGATATATATAAATAGTTGTTGATATGTAGATATATATAATAAAATAAATATTAGAATTATTAGAATATGCACAAAATACCATAATAAAGGAAAATCGGAATGGAGAACCTCTCTAGAGATGTATGTATGTGCTTGCCGCAGAAATTCCAACAGGATCTTCAGGCAATATGGGAAATCCCAAATCTACTAATATAATTTTAGCTTCTTGATGTCTTGCTGATTTGGAATGCTAGACTTGCATATTGTTTTATTTATTTAATTTTTCTTGTGGCTGAGGTGTACTATTCTTTTATATGATTTCATTAAGAATTGTGTTGGACCATTTGACGACGGCATACATTTCCCACTTCCCAAAAGATTGGTTTTCTAGTAAGTAGCCCGTCGAAATTCGACGGAAAATAACTTTATGTTTTAATTTATATGTATACATTTTAAAAATAATTTTATATCTTATTTAGAAGTTGTGATATTGTTCGCGTTAATTATTAATCAAAATTAACAAAGTAATTTTATTTCACGTATCTAAATTTATAATTATGAATGACAATGAATCTAGTATACTCATTTATTATGTATTTTCTAAATCTAAATTTGTTTAGATTTTTTCTACATGTTCGTCCTAATCTCGGTTAAAATAGTGATTTTACTGTACATACTCGTCTCAAATCCGTTGAGTAATACTCGATAAAAATATGAACACTCCAAGTAAGATTAATTAAAATTAGTAAAAATCCTTCTTTATATGTTATTTGAACGGTCTCGTTGGTTTACTAAATTACTCGATAAAAATATAAACAAAGTTAATATGAATTAAAATTAGTAAAAATCCTTCCCTTTTAAGTATATTTGAACCGTCTCGTTGGTTCATGCTAAATTGATATATTTAATCTTTACCAAAATGCGGAAAAAAAAATGTTTACATCTTCAAAGTAATATTAATTAAAATTAGTAAAAATTCTTCTTTCTATGTTATTTGAATCGTCTCGTTGGTTTATGCTAAATTATTCAATAAAAATCTAAACAAATTTAATATTAATTAAAATTAGTAGAAATTCTTCTTTTAAATATATTTGAACCGTCTCGTTGGTTCATGCTAATTAAATCGATATATCTAATATTTGTCAATTTTATAATATTAAATATATATATATATATATATATATAGATTATTATATATGAATTAAGAATGTATAAAATAAGGATTTATAAGAATGGATTCCGAAATTATTATTATTTTAATATATGTAATAGAAGAAATTAATTAAATAAAGGGAAATATAAATATGAGATGTGATTAATAGATAAACATGTGATATTTCAAGAATATGAAATTAATAAAATTTTAATTAATAAAAATAAAAATTAGAATATATATGAATTAAAATAAGACAAATTACCAGAATAAAAGAAAATCTGAACGGAGAACCGTGGAGGTGACAACTTTATTTTCGTATTAGTAATAGATGTATTAGAAGCATTTGACAATTAAGATTGCACGTCCCATTTCATAGAAATTAAAGTCAATGAGCAGTAAATAATCTTATTATATTCTTAAAATAAAGTCCTCACATAAATAAATTCTCTCCCCCAGTACCCACCACCGTTTGACTGCCGCTCAACCACTCAACAATATACTCTCCTCAGATCTGAAATTTGCCGCTCCCCAGCACCATTAATACAATAATACCCTCAGATCTTGAATTTGCCGCCGGCCATTCAAACCCGCTCAGGTCGGAGAATAGACGCCGGCGACTACGGTGATGACATCGAGGAGAGAGAGAGAGAGAGAGAGAGAGAGAGAGAGAGAGAGAGAGAGAGGAGAAGAGTGGATTCGCTGAACCTCATAATCATCTTTAGATTTTCGAATTTTTGGATGATGGACATTGAAACTCATGTATATATATATATATACGAAGAGGATCATATAATAATTCATCTTTATATGAGTTAGTAGGAAACATACATTTTTCAATATTTACGGGTATAAGAAGTGCTTGTATATTCTATTCATTCACAGTTAAATACGTCAGTGGTGTGGTGAAATGTCTGACTGATAAGTGATAATTTACTTATTTCCTTTTATTTTTATCGGTGTCTCTTGACTTGATTGTTTAACCTCAGTACTTGCTGAAAATCTTAATTTTCAAACCAAACATTTTGGTGTATTGGTCGACTTTGTTTGGGTTTTCTGGGCAGTGATTTGAAGAAAATGAAATGAGAGAGAAACTCACCACCAGCGGAGTTGTGAGAAGAGAGAGGAAGATATATATATATATATATATATATATATATATATATATATATTTTGTGCGTGTGAAAGGAGGTCGTTTTAAGCTGACAAGGATGCGAAAATTTCCACATTTTGCGAGAAAATCCACCTTAGATCCTGGCAATCCACCTCATTTTTCAGTCCAGATTTTAGGTCCCTTGAACAAGTTGAAGTTCAAGTTATTTTTGTAATTTTTTAAAGTTTAGGCTAGAATCTTAATATGGAGCCAAAGTTCATACTGTAAAATATAATTAACCCTAGATTTATTAAATTACAATTAGTGTTTAAATTAACTAAATAAAAAATTAAAAAAATCAAAGCGCATTGACCGGTAGCACTGTTCTTGCACTTCTTGGATGTCCGTCTTAACTGTTCGGTTGTGAAATGCTCTGTTACATTCGTTTCTTATTTGGACATTAGAAAATGATTTTCCGTAAGTAGTACTGCATGAAATTACAAACTTAGTTTGCCAGAAATTAAATTATAAGGAGGTGATTGGTATGATTGGGTGTAAACAAATAGAATGGAAACAAATATCAATGTATTCGAATATTAAATTTGATTTGAATTTGAATTACATTTATTATTAGGAGTTCGAATTTTTTTTGGACCACTATCTTAGGGCGGTTTGCAAAAGTGGGCCACATTATTGCGGGCCGACCAAATTGGGCCATTCAAACTAAAAATTAGGCGATCAAAGGCCACATTTAAGCCCGAACAGGCTATTTAGCACGTGAGTCGTGCGTGACCTGCCAGGTGGAGCCCGTTGGCTGATGTGGCTTTATTTTTTTTCCTTTCTCCCTAATTCAGAAACGGGAGGAGAACCGGAGAAGGCACTCTTTCTCATTCCATTTTTCCCCCAAAATGAACGAATGAACCCTAATTTCATAAACCCTTCCCAGAAATTGCACCGAAGAAAACTTGCGCTGGTGAAAGAAGTCTGAAGCGCAATCAGATGTTGAGGAGGGAGAATGGGCAGGCGGTCGAAGAGAGAATTCTCTGGGATGGAGATCATATCAGAATCAAGGGTGAGAGATTGAGGGTGCAAGGGAAGAGATGGGAGGAGGGACGGGACCGGAATTCCGACGAGGCAATTGACCGGTGTGACATCCAATTTCTTGCCCATCACCACCAAGGACTGATTGTTTGTTGTGTGAGATTGGGTGTTAGTGTGTGGAATTTGATTTGTGGTGGTGGAGATATTTATAGGGAGGAGAAGCGACGGAGATGTGGTTTCTGATCTGGGTTTGGGTACAAAACTTGAAAAAAAATATTGATGTTGGCTAGAAAAAGAAATTGATGTGGCTTGGTGTTAATACCGAGAGAAGAGTGGGGGAGATTTGCTACTGCTGCTTCTTCATAGGTTTCGTCGTCAATAGTGGTGATCGAAAGAGAGGGAATTGACGGCGGCGGTTGAGTTTTCTTTTTTCTGGGTTTGTATTTGCAGACGGGATGGAGGAAGAGAGGAGAGAAGATGAAGAAAGGGCAGTGGTTGAGTTTTGGGTTTTGCAGATAGAATGGAGAAAGAAATGAAGGAGAGAGGGAGAAGAGAGAAGAGAAAATGATGTGGATTTTTTTTTTTTAATATTTTTTATATTTTATTTATTAACAAATTTTAATTTATTTGCCACGTTGATGCCACGCGGGTGCCAGCCGGATGCAATTAACGCCACCTCAGCCAAAGGGCTCCACCAGGCAGGTCACGCACGACTCACGTGCTAAATAGCCCGTTCGGGCTGAAATGTGGCTTTTGACCGCCTAATTTTTAGTTTGAATGGCTCAATTTGGTCGGCCCGCAATAATGTGAACCAATTTTGCAAACCGCCCTAAGATAGTGGACTAAAAAAAATTTGAACTCCATTATTAGCTCATTCCATTCCTATCTCATTACATTCCTTCACACCAATCACCTCATAATATGTTTCTTCTCCATATTTATATTATATTCAAGCGACGTGAGGTTGTTACAGTTGATGGCATAACACTTTTGCTTCATGTATACTCGAAAATGGCCAAGTTGAGGGGATATTTTAAATTATTTGAAAGATGAGGAAGTATTTTATAGTATAAAACTGAACTTGTACAGTAAAATTCCTCACACTATGGCATATTGCAAAATTAATGAATAAAACGTAAATGAACTGTCAGTTTCTTCATGAAAGTGTTGAATGAAACTTTGTCTTCAAAAGAATTTCCATCATCTTCTTGTGTCCTTGAAGTTGCCGCCAAACAACTTCAAATTTTATTTTATTTTCAAACTTTAGTTACTGGATATAGTTCCATTCCTCAGATTGTATAATTTTTTTAACATATTATAAATACAACAAAATAGAATTCTGGAATTGAATAAGACCGATTTTAAGACATCACCTACTCAATATACCAATACCAAACGAGCGAACAAACACACAAAGTCAAGTGCCATTAATATAACTACAAAATAAGCAAGCACACACAAGTCAAGTGTGATACAACTTACAAGAGAGGAGTTTCAAGAAACTTTATACTACTAAATAGGAAGAGAACTGCAGAGTAGGAAGGTAAATTTCAGCACAAAATGATGTGACAAAGACCTACTTCCAAGAAGAAGAGACCTGCAGAGTAGGAATTGCTTGTGGTTGGGCATATATACTACATATAATTAAATACCACAAAGACTCATTTTTGAAGGTTGTAGTCATTCTTGAGCTCATCAGAACCTGCAGAGTAGAGACCTGCTTAAGTTTTTGGACCATATACTACATATGTAAATAAATAAATTTGTCAATCTGATAGATACCTGCTGCTTCTGCTGCCATCATAGTAGGAATGTTATGTGCCGCCCCCAAAGAAGAGCTAGTAGCATGTCCAAAAACACAAAAACATTATCTTAATATCTTCATATGTAATTAATCAAAGTAATGTATCGTAAAGGCTGACAATTAGCTAGATGAGACAAGAATAAATCAGATGAAAACTTATAAATTAATTACCTGATACCAAACTTTTCACGAGCTTCTATATTTTTGCGAGCTTGTTTAAAGGTTGTGATGGATGCTCCATAGACTCGCATAATATATTCAGTAAAGACCTGGTTATGATTTTCAGAAAAATACTTAGATATATAGTGGAGTACAATATACATACACTATGATATAAGGTGAAGTAGGGCCACAAAGTATAATTAACAATGTGTGTGTGGGGCGTACCTTCTTACGTTCAGCAGGATCTTCAGGCAATGAGGGATACTCATTTGGCATCCCTATGCATAAAAAAAATTAACTACATTTATTAATTTCAAAGTAATTCCGCTGTCGGTTATCAACCCACCCTGAGTACTGAAATGATAAATTAGCTAGTTATTATCTATCTATCTATCTATCTATCTCTTGTTTCGATTGACAAAATAATACCAGCAACCAAAACATGGATATCATATATATTAGAGGAGAGGATTAATTTCGATCGCACTATGTATTCCTATTCAGATCTGAATGATTCAAATTAATTTGTTCAAAACCCTAGCTACACAAACCGAATTGAATTATGAGGATAAGGCACAATTTTTGTAATCCCCTCGTCCAGATGCAATTCCAACTGGATTGATTTGCCATTTACTGAAAAACTAAATAGTGATGAAGGGAGAAATTAATTACTGTAAATTATAAGCCTACTTACCTCCAGTAAGAGCATCTTCATCGATCACGAGTCCATCTTTATCAATCAAATCCGGAAAACGGCTTTCTAGAAGATCAAAGAGATAACGATCGGGGACGAGTTGTTTACCTTCCCCCATTGCGTCGCTTAACTTAATCGAGAGGATTGAACAAGGAGAATAATTATAGCGATCAGCGTGCACAAATCCCCAATGAGAGAGGCGGTAGAAGATGATATATAGCCCTAATATTATGGTAGACAAGGCTTGTGGGTTTTTTTATGTAAAATTCTTTTCGTTGGGCTGCTCCTAACCCATGTTCAACTTTACTCTAATAATCCACAACCATTTAAAACAAAAAAAAAAAAATTGTACTTGCTTACACATAAAATCTGCACAAATTCGTAGATAAATTCCCAAACAAAAAAAAAAAAAAAGGACAAATTACCTTTAAATTTTCAAATTATTTTCATGTCGAAGACACGGATTCGAGCAAGTGAATAGCGGGCAAAGGGAAGAGAAGCGAATTTTAATTTTGCATTCAAATTATCAATGTGGATCCAATAAATTCTCAAATTTTACTCAGACTTAGATTTTTCACCCAAACTATCTATTTGACCGATAAATTCTCAAATTTTACTCAGATTTTAGATTTTGCACTCGAATTAACTTTCCGACAGAATTGTCTCACATGTGGCGTCGAAGAGCCTATTTATTATATGAGATGAGATGGCAACTGACGCAATAAATAATTAAAAAATGACGTCGTTTGCTTATTATCCTAAACTAGTGCGTATCCCGTCGAAAATCGACGGCGAATATGCTGTAATTTATAAGTATGTAACCATAAAAGTGATACAATATTATGCGTAAGAGAGTAATATTATTTCAACAATTCACTATAAGAAATCTTACAAAAGTGACGAAATTATAATAAATAAAAAAAATACATCAATAAAGATTGTTTCTTTAATTTTATTCTGCTTCCTTTATCAGTTATCTGCAAGAAAAATCAATAGAAAGTAAAATTTAGTATGTTAGCTCAATTTTAAACACAACATCAATTTCAAGGAAAACGACTTTCTGCAAAATAAAAGAAATAACGTTCGGGGACGAGTTGTTTACTTTCCCCCATTGCGTCGCTTAACTTAATCGGGAGGATTGAACAAGGAGAATAATTATAGCGATCAACATGCACAATTCCTAATCTCTCTCTCTCTCTCTAGACGGTACAAGATATATAGCCCTAATATTATGCTAGACTTATGGGCTTGTACACTTTTTTATACTTTTATCCGTCCCATAATAAGTGTCCCAGTATCCTTTTTAAATTGTTTCATCTAATTGTCTCATTTCTTTATTTGGAAAATATAAAAAATTTTGGTCGATAAAATATACTCCATCTTTCAATGTGAATTTCAAGTTGTGGTTGCCCAAGCTTTGATTACATTCAAGGATATTTTTTGAATTACATATGTTATTTAGTATAATCAAATTCGCAAATAATGAACAAATTAAAGTTTTTTTAATATTCTTAAAAATGTATATAAATCTATATAATTTTATTAGAACTTTGTAACTGCAAAGCGAAACATGAATTGTTGGCGCGCAACTAGGAAGTAAATATAGTTCTGTACTATTTTGTGGAGAACAAAAATCGCGTCGAAATACTTAAAAATCCGAGTCTAGATACTGAAAAAATTATTATAATACATGTCTAAATATACAATGTGTTTCTTGTCTAACTTTTTCGATGGTACCTTGAAGATAATATAAATTTAGCATATCGAAAGCAGTACTTACATGTGTGACGATCAACTAATCAAAATAATACATTCGGTGCAACGCGGAGACTAAACTAGTGATGTGACAAAGACTCACTTCCAAAAAGGAGATACCATAGACTCATTTTTCCAGGTTGTTGTCAATTCTTGAACTCATCAGAATCTGCAGAGTATGATGATTAATTCTTATATATAATGAATAAATCTAATTGCAGACGTTTTGGGGCATTATATATGTGTGTGTGTGAATCTGATAGTTACCTGCTGCCATCGGAGTAATTTAACAATAGATTTTTTTTTTGAGAGAACCATAGATATTAGTGGATCGATGGTTGTAAATTAACTGATTTTTATTTATTATTTCATATTATCTATATATTATTAAAACGATTGCGCATTCGAGACATCCCTTAATTTTAGGTTCTATGTGGCGCAATCTCCATTCGGTATTCCTATTTATCTTAAATCTCATTTTAATAAGACTCCATCCTTGGAGATCCTTTATAAATACTCAAAATCAATATGTCTTTATCCTGACAATTGTTTGCACAGTCAATTTAATTTGATCAATTAATATTTATTTGGTCAAATAAATAGTTTATTAAAAAATATAATTTGGCCAATTATTAACATGTAAATATTAATTTGTTAATTTAACAAATTATTAAGTTGGCCTAAATAGAAGAAAATATATAATTTTATTTCTTTTCCTAAATATTTGAGCAAAATAGTAGAAAATATCTGCCATTTTGTTTTAAAATGTAAATTTCAAAATAATTATTAATTAAGTAAACACAAAAACTCCTGTGCGGCTGGTTTGCACGGAAACAAAAAAAGCAAGCACGCGTACACAAAGTGAAGTGTGATAGAAGCTAAGAGAGGAGTTTTAAGAGAAATTTATACTACTAAACAGCATAAAATGATGTGACAAAGAACCACCATAGACTCATTTATCCATGTTGTAGTCATTCTTGAGCTCATCAGAACCTACAGAGTAGGATTAATTCTACTACACATAAATAAATAAATAAATAAATTTGTGAATCTGATAGATACCTGCTGCTGTTGCTGCCGCCATCATAGTAGGAATGTTATGTGCCGCCTCCAAAGAAGAGCTAGTAGCATGTCCAAAAACACAAAAACATTATCTTAATATCTTCATATGTAATTAATCAAAGTACTGTAATCGAAAAGGCTGACAATTAGCTAGATGAGACAACAATAAATCAGATGAAAACTTATAAATTAACTACCTGATACCAAACTTTTCACGAGCTTCTATATTTTTGCGAGCTTGTTTAAAGATTGTGATGGTTGCTCCATAGACTCGCTTAATATATTCAGTAAAGACCTGGTTATGATTTTCAGAAAAATATTTAGATATATAGTGGAATACAATATATATACACTATGATATAAGGTGAAGTCGGGCCACAAAGTATAATTAACATGTGTGTGTGTATATATATATATGAAATGAATGGACAATGTGTGTGTGGGGTGTACCTTCTTGCGTTCAGCAGGATCTTCACGCAATGAGGGATACTCTTTTGGCATCCCTATACATAAAAAAAATTAATAAAAATTAACTACTTTTATTAATCTCAAAGTAATTAATAAATTAGCTAGTTATTATCTATCTATCTATCTCTTGTTTCGATTGACAAAATAATACCAGCAACCAAAACATGGATATCATATATATTATAGGAGAGGATTAATTTAGATCGCACTATGTATTCCTATTTCAGATCAGAATGATTCAAATTAATTTGTTCAAAACCCTAGCTACCCAAACCGAATTGAATTATGAGGATAAGGCTCAATTTTTGTAATCCCCTCGCCCAGATACAATTCCAACCGGATTGATTTGCCATTTACTGAAAAACTAAATAGTGATGTAGGGAGAAATTAATTACTGTAAATTATAAGCCTACTTACCTCCAGTAAGAGCATCTTCATCGATCACGAGTCCATCTTTATCAATCAAATCCGGAAAACAACTTCTACAAGATCAAAGAAATAACGATCGGGGACGAGTTGTTTACTTTCCCCCATTGCGTCGCTTAACTTAATCGGGAGGATTGAACAAGGAGAATAATTATAGTGATCAGCGTGCACAAACCCTAATATCTCTCTCTCTCTCTCTAGACGGTACAAGATATATAGCCCTACTATTATGCTAGACTTATGGGCTTGTGCACTTTTTTATAGTTCATCGTTCCACAATAAGTGTCTCACTATTCTTTTTAATTTATTTTACCTATGTATCTCATTTCTTTATTTGAAAAATATAAAAAGTTTTGGTCGATAAAATATACTCCATCTTTCAATGTGAATTTCAAGTTGTGGTCGCCCGAGCTTTGATTACATTCAAAGGATATTTTTTGAATTACATATGTTATTTAGTATAATCAAATTCGCAGCTAATGAACAAATTAAAGTTTTTCTTTTAATATTCTTAAAAAATGTATATAAATCTATATAATTTTATTAAAATTTTGTAACTGCGAAGCGAAACATGAATTGTTCAATTTGTCGCGCAACTAGGAAGTAAATAAAGTTCTGTACTATTTTGTGCACAACAAAAATTGCGTCTAAATACTTAAAAACCCGAGTCTAGATACTGAAAAAATTATTAAGAATTTGTATGATAATGGATGAGGCGTGAGAATTGATATATATAAATAGATGTTGATATGTGGATATATATAATAAAATAAATATAAGAATTATTAGAATATGCACAAAATACCAGAATAAAGAAAAATCGGAATGGAGAACCTCTCTAGAGATATATGTATGTGCTTGCTGCAGAAATTCCAACAGGATCTTCAGGCAATATGGGAAACTCTGTTGGCCGCACTAATAAAAAAAAAAAAAATACTACTTCGATTCAGTTTAAATTAATTAATAAATAAGCAATGCATAATCTATCGTTCTCTTGTTTCGATTGACAAATTAATACGACAAACAACAACAGGGATATGATATATGAGAGGATTAATTTCAATCGCACTACTGATCCAAACCCTAGCTACGTATACCCAAATCTACTAATATAATTGGGCACAATTTTTGTATTCCTCTTTGGCCAGATGCAATTCCAACTAGATTGATATATATACACACACCCCGTTTACAGAATAATTAAAGTAGTGATGAATGGATGAAATTAAATAAAATACGTAATTAATTAGGTTGGTACGTATATATATATACCTCCAGCAACAGCATCTTTATCAATCCAATCCGCCGGAAAATGGCTTTCTACAAAGTCAAAGAATGAACGTTCATTCACGAATTTTTTGGTTCCCTCCATTGCGTCGCTTAACTTAATCGGCAGAATTGAACAAGGAGACAAATTATAGCGATCAGCGTGCCCTAAGGCCATCTCCAGCAGTTTGCAATATTCAAGATTCCAAATCCTCAAAAATAATAATTCATAATTCCAAAATATTTTAACCAAAACATAAATAAATAATTAAACTTCTAAATCTGCTAAACTATATTCCCTCCATAAGTGGCTACATTCTTTCGGCACGGGAATTAAAGAGAACTAGTACCGCACCCGTGCAATGCACAGGGTAAGTTATATTTTAGTATTTTTTTTTAAAATAATATAATTATGAGTAAAAAAATATAATAAACAAAAAAATAAATCATTCCAAATTCATATATGCATAAATTATGAAAAAATTTCTTGTACACAACGTTCATTGTACATGCAACTCTTTTATTATCTTTGTCGCATATCGGTATCATCTAACCACTTGGGCTCCATACTCTAGATACAACCACATGTAATTGACCATGGTAGAACTACTGTGATTCTTAAGAAAAAAAATCCCATATGTGATAGAGATTGTCCTTGACTTTTGTTAATTGTCGTGACATACGAAACAATTATTATCTGTTTGAATCAATCTTGTATAAAAGTTAATATAGATTTCATGGATATATTAGTGTTAAGGATTATACAGATATAGATTTCATGGATATATTATTTCGTATTATTATAAATCCGGAGCTCCTATTATATAGAGGAAATTAATATAAAAGTTAATCTAAAATGTCATTTCTTTCTTTATTCTCTCAAAATCTTGTTAGTGGCTGCATCAAGTTACTCTCTCTCGTCGTTGCTTTCTCAATTTATTTCCATCTCATCTCATCATCTGACTTTTCTTTTTTGATTTTATATATTCTCGGACATCGTTTCTGATGGAAAAGCCCAGTTCTTCTTGTGCACTCTGTCTATGATAATAGAGCTAGGATCAAATTTCTACGCTATATATACATATATATGATATCTAAATTTACATAATTTTCTCATTCAACATAAGCTATTCGATTCCTTATCCGAAAATAGGAAATTGATTATCAATATAAATAGATATTATCAAATATATTATATATTATTTAATAAATATGCATTAATAATTAAAACATAACATGTAGCATAAAAGTACAGTGAAAAAAAATCGCATTTGCTATATAATGGGAGCTTGACAATTTTTAACATTGGTGCAATTATTAAATTTTATTTGATCATTATTCATCATATTTATTTCATAAATTAAATTAGCATTATGCGATACACAAATAATGGTTATGTGAGAAAACCATTAAATTTGTGAGTAGTATACATTAAAAGAACACAATAGAAAAAAAAAATTCACAACATGGCCAAAAAAAAAAACCATATAATCATACACAATAAAAATAATAATATAATCCATTATAAAATGTATAAGCCTATATTCTAACAATAGTAGATAACTCATTTTTTCAATTCATTACACGAACTACATAAATACAACAACATTCTACAGTTCAAGAGTCTTCTACTATTTTTCTCTAATTGGCGACTATATATACTTGGCTAGCTCTCCATCTTGATGTTCATATTCCATTCTACTGAATTCAAGGATTGAGATTTCTCCTTTATGTTCTTTGATTCTTTATCTTCGAGCTTTTCTTACTATAACCTACAACAAAATCTTTACACTAATAAGTACGAATGAAATAGCACAATGCAAGTAGAGTGTGTTTGAAATTGATTGTGATATTCTGAATTATATAGCCACAAAAAATTTAAAATGAGAAATTAATTAATTGATTGACATGATTATTGTTCTGTAACGGCCGAGTTTAATTGCTTGATTGAAAAAAAAATTAATGAATATTGATAACTATAATATCTGTACAAATTATTTCTAAAAATAGAATAAAAAACAGAAAAATCAAACTAAAAAACTAAAGTTACTAAAAACGGAAGGCCAATGTTGCTATTATAGTGTTAAGGATTTGTTAACCCAAAATTTAAGCATATGACCCAAAATTTACCCAAAATGCGTGAAATCATCCATGAGTCATGACCTTATGATGAAATTTTTAATTTATATAATATGTATTAATCCTTACAAAAACATCTATGTAATATACAAAATTAATGTGTTTTACTATGTATTAATTATAATTCTTGATACAATAAAATTAGAATGATTATGAGGCTTCAAATTAGCCATGCACGCAAAATATAAATATAAATATATATATATATATATATATATATATATATATATATTATTTTAATGTTTATTTGTTATAAGCCAAAATTTGGGACGAAAATTAAGAGAGAATTAATGACCTTATGTTTCAACCAGTTGGCTTTCTTTTAGAAAAATCGTATGTATCTGGAAAAATAATGTTTGCCTTTAATTAATTTGTTGCCAATAATTTTAATTTGTAACGTTTTTTTATTAATTGTATGATTGTCAAATATTAATGAATAATTGAGATATACCATTTTTACTTATAATTTCCAGAATTGGAAAGTGAAAAATTAAAAAAAAACCTAAAAATAAAAATTTCTATTTCCGGCCATCCGGCCTTACTATTATAGTTTATAAAGATTGGTGTTTTCCCTAAAAAGCTTATAACATACTGAATTAATTTATCGATATTTAGTGTTTTAAATATGCATATGTGACGTGTCAATCACTCCTCAATGCCTTTGAAAACTTTGTGCAGATTTTATTCAATATAGCCATTCTGTTGTGCATGTGTATATAAATACATACATTTTGATACAGAAAAGAGTAACTATTTAGAAATGAATGAATCTTCATTGCATGATTGATAAAATAGAAATGAATGAAAAATAGAAATTACATCTTAATAGAAGCATGATAAAAACAAAAATCAAAGTATAATATAAACTCAATTTGGTTACATTAGGTAAAATATTGAATCAACATCAACAATTTGTGTAAGAGTTCCCTAAAAAAAATTATTGTGTAAGAGTCTTATATGGCCTTTACTACAATACCGAATTTCGCTATAGAAATCACTTCTCTCTCCAATTCAAAATTTTTGACTCCAATATTGTTGGTTTGTATATATCCAATTCGGAAAACTTCGACTCCAGTTATCGGTGCTATAGACGCTTTCATATAAATCATGGTTCCTTTTGAAAAATACAAAACGAAGGAAGGAGTACAGAGTATTTTAAGTTTTTGTGTTTTTTGCTAGAATTAAAATTATGAAATTTATAGGCACAGAACAATATAAAGATGGAAAATAATTTAATACATTGTCACGATTGTTGTTTTTGTAACGTCATAATTAATTGGTTGATTAAAAATTATTAATGTACAATTATGATATTCCATTTATATATCATTTCCATAAATGGAATATTGAAAAAAAAAACTAAAAAATAAAAATTTCTAAAAATAGCAGCCCGGGCTTGCTATTATAGTTTATAAAGATGGTATTTAAAGGGTAAAAAGATAGAAAGTGGTGGGGTCCATAACTTTTTGTAAGAGTGGTATATTTCCTTATAAGGAAAGTGACCACTTATCCCGAGACAACCCAAAAAAGGAAATGTGGCCACTTATCACGGGACGGATGGAGTATAAGTTATAACATCTTAACCAAAACCCTAAATCTGAAAACATTCAGATTAAATTTATACTTCATTTATTTTAAGTTGATCAAGCTTTACAAATTACAATAGCCTATTGTATTTATTTTTATTTTTAAGTAATAGTATAATACTATTTATAAAATAATAAATTATTAAATTAATTATTAATTCAGTTCGATTTTCGATTAATCAATTTTTTTTCCAAAAACTGTAACCAAACCAAAAAATTAAACTTTCAAAATCGAAATCAAACCGAATTAATATTTCTATTCGGTTAAATTATATTTTTCGGTTTTAACCGAATTTTGCTCACCCCTACCTAATATTATGCTCGACTTATGGGCTTTATTCATCGTAGAATTCTTTTTGTTGGGCATGCTCCTAACCCATGTCCAACTTTGTACTCTAATCATGCACAACTATTGAAAACAAAAATTAATTTTTTTTGTAATTGTTTCCGCAGAAAATCTGCACAAATTCCTTGATAAATTCGCTCATAACATCCTTTATCTCAAAATATGTGCAATTGTGCAAGTAGACATCTATATCCTTAAATGTATGATTGCCATGCGAAGGCTAATAAAGTTGTTTTTCATAACACTACAAAAAAATGCATTTTTACCAACTGAAATTACCGACGGATTTATTTCCGTCAGTAATTACCGACGGAAAAAAGCGGGTTGTCTTTGGATAACTTACTGACGGATTACAGACGGATACGCCGTCGTTAATATTGCCAACGGACTTATCCGTCGGTAAATTTTAATTAATCTAATTAAAAATAATAAAAAAAAACTACCGACGGATATATCCGTCGGTAAATACCGATGGACGGTAATCCGTCGATAATTACCAATGGATACATCCGTTGGTAATATTAATCAGACAAAAAAATAATATTTAATCAAACATATTAATTAACGACGGATTTATCCGTCGTTAATTACCGACGGATTACCGTTCGTCGGTATTTACCGACAGATATATTCGTCGGTAGTTTTTTTATAAAGAAAAAAATAATAAATCAAACATAGTTAATTAACGACGGATTGTGTTCTGTAGGTAATTACCGACGGATTTAAATCTGCAATATACTCAGCAGCGCGATTCTTCTTCCTCATTCACTCAGCCCTAATTTCTCCCCCCAAATCCCACCCGCCGCCGTCCTACCCGTCTCGCTCCACCTCGCCGCCGCCTCACCTTTGCTCTCTCCTCGTCGGTATGTCTCTCTCTATCTCTCTCTCGATCTTTCTATTTCTCTTTCTCACTTCTCCTCTCTCTCTCACCCCAGTTGCTACCGTCGCCGCCTCTTTGCCGCCGTCGCCTCTGCTCTCTCCTCGCTGGTATGTCTCTCTCTCTCTCTCTTTCTCACTTCATCTCTCTCTCAGCAGTTGCTACTGCCGCTGCCTCCTCACCGCCTTCGTCTGCTCTGCAGCTGTCTTGGTAAGTCTCTCTCTCTGTCTCTCTTTGTAAGTAAAATTCTTACTGTTTCAGTTTTGCTTCGGTTTCTGCTCAATACATGTTCGATCATTTCTTCGATTATTGTGGTTGTGTGATTCGTATGATTCATTTTGTTGCTTGATTTTCTGTGAATATTTAAAATTGATTTCTGGTTAGATTTTTTTCTTTTTCATTTATATAGGTATTGGTTTGATTTGTTTTATTTTTTCACTACTTATAGAGGTCTAGGGTTTCCTCTCCGATTTATTTTGTTGTTGACTCTTCCATGACTTGGAATAATCTGTAGATAGTAGATACACGAAGAACAATTTGAATATCCAGATCCAAAGTTAAAAGGGACGTCCAATACTTAATATTAGTGGATAATCTGCATATTCTTTAATGTTGTGTGCTCCAATTTTAAGCTTTCCAACTTTATAAATTCATTATGTCTGTACAGATTGATGAATGTGAAACTTGGGAAGAATAATGGACTATGTTTGAATGTTCTTAGCAATTAGATAGCAAAATGACTATGTCTTGAATATTTGTAAGAATATATATATATATATATATATATATATATGATTCATTACAAGCCAATCCTTGATTTTTCTTAATTTTTTGTTCAAGTTGGAGCATTTTCATCTAAACTAATTGATTAAATTTTTTTGCAGGGCATTTTGAACTTATGTGAGAACAATTCTTTCCACTAAAGGTTGATTTGTGGTTGAAAAGGGACAAAGAAGGAGAAAGCTGAAGAGATGAAAAACGATATGGCTTTGATTGTTGCATAGAACAAATCATTTGCTTCATTATGAATAGCTAGAGAACTATTGTCATCATGTAAAATTTTTGAAGACAAATTTATGAATACATTATGTATTGAATTACCAAATTTATATATTCAGATTTTGATTATATCTTTTGAGTTTTGTTTACAGTTTCTGATTTATATCTTCCTACATGAAAATGAAATTTAAGCAAAAAAAAAAACATAAAAAAAATAAATTAAATATAAATAAAAAACATAAAAAATAAAAAAAAATATATATTTAAAAATACGTCGGTATTTACCAACGGAAAATCCGTCGGTATTCCGTTGGGAAATTTTGGCAACTATTTTTCCAACGAATCAATGGCGACGGACAATCCGTCGGTATTCCGTCGGTAACAGTCACCGACAGACGGAAATCCGCCGGTAAAAATTTAGCGTCGAACGATTTTCCGACAGACATGATCCGTCGGTAACTGTTTTACCGACGGATTTTATGGATTTACCAACGGAAATTTCCGTCGGTAAAACGCGTTTTTTTTGTAGTGTAATATCATCCTTTTCAACAAAATAATTAAATAATTATTATTCCATATCATGAATTGCATTATAATTTAAGTTTTGTTACAATTCAACCATAATTTTTTTAAGTCAACAGATTAGTGCTATTTTACTTAATTGCAAAATAAAATTCATGATTTGAAGTGTAAATTTTATATTGGGCTATATACGGAATTATTATTTCACCACAACAAATATTAATGCACATAGCCCACAGCCTAAAGGGATTTTTATTCAGATATGATCAGCAACTTTGTGTTGGGTGAAATGGAGGACACAATAATATTCATTCTTTGCTATTATATATATATATATATATATATATATATATATATATGTCTGCATAAATTTATTTTTGAAGTTATTTTTAATTTCAAAGTAAATGATTATTTAGATGAAATGTTGCTTTTGCGATACTCCCCAGGTACAAAAGATTACTAAAATCTTTAAAGTAAGGTCACACATTCTATATGACGTTAAATATATCGTGTGGAAGTTATATAATCTTTGTTTTGAAAAGGGCAAAATTGCGAAACACTTTTTAAGTATTGAATATGGGCATATACTCATGATAAAATCGATGAACCATTTTAAATATATTACAAGTTCAAGTCATAAATTTTGACTCTTTTTGTTTCGGCTGGACAGAAAAAAAATCTTATTTGATGAATGCAACATTTATAAATTATAACTATAACGTGAAAAATGCTATTGTTGACTTGTAATATTTGGGAAGTGGTACAATAAAACTATACACTATCTTAATTAGTTGGATTCATCAGTTTCTAACCGTATTTAATAATCTATTTTATAAATGTCACTACATGACGTGAATATAGTATTATAATGTCATCCAATATATGCAACAATTTATAAATAAATGAAACACAGTAAAATTAAATATCTCTCGATCCACTATCTAAATTTCACCCAAACATTGCATCCAATAATAATCATGCAAGCATAAAAAACATTCTCCACTACATAAAGCCAACAATCTTTTTTCTGACATAATAAATCAATAGCATCACGTGATAATGCTGTAAAATTAGGTAAGAAGATTGACATGAGATGGAGAAGGCAGCAATTTAGGTTTACGTTGAATACTTGAAGATGCACATGCATGTATAGTTTTGGACCTTTTTCCTCAAAAAAAAAAAAAAAAAAAAATAGTCTTGGACTTTTCTAGGCCATTTCAAACCTAGCTAATTGGAATGTTAGAACATATGGGTGAGAGATCTATATGGTGATTTTTTGAGTCAAATTCGTCATATTGTCATATAAGAATAAGTTCCTATCAGATATATATATATATATATATATATATATATATATTATTAAATAAGTCACTACACCAGTACCATACAAGATGAGACCTCTACACCATCCCAAGGTTATAAATATACTATACCATGAACATGTGAAATTGAGCACAAGACCTCTCACTAAAAAGATTCTTCTGATGCCTCAACTTTATCACTTGAGCTATGACTCATTGGCATCGTTTAAATGAATATTTGTCGCAATTTCTAGATGCAAAGTTCTTTAAGTAACTATTTAATAGGATTAATGTCCCTCATAATATGTATATATATATATATATATATATATTATTTTCAATTGAATTTTCAACGAAATACATGTAGTATAGCCAGTGGCGGACGCAGGATTTCAAGTAAGGGGGTCAAAACATTATATCAAGCAAAATTAAATATCAAACTTTATAATAAAATATACTATACAAATAATCAGAAATCTAATCTATATTTGGCCCCGACAGTTTGCCATATTCTGAAACTTATGCATAATAACGTCATTAGAAACATAATTGAATATATCCTTTTCAATATAGACTATCAAATTATCATTCATCTATTCATCACTCATTCGGTTGCGATGATACTTTGTGATTCATCCATTCATCCATTTATATATTTTTCTTTTCCAATTTGATGCTATTAGTTATATTTTTTGGCCATAAATTGAAGAACATAGTAGAATTACCTCTTGATTCCTGCCGCAATTTAGATACAAGAGAAGAAGAGAACTTGGTGAAGGGTAAAAGATTTGCAATTACAGAAGAGAAAAGAGCAGTAGATAAAGCGTAAGAATTTGGTGGAGGGTATACATGGTTATAATAATTTTATTAGGGGTATAATAGGTATTTCGCATGAAAATACAAGGGGGGTCAATTGACTCCCCTTGGCTACATGTAGATCCGCCCCTGAGTATAGCTAGCAACTGCATGAACTTTAGGAAAATACTCATGAACACACATTTACTTATTCAATTTAGAAAATAAAGGGAGAAAAATAATACGTCGAGTGCTAATTATGGTATTTGAACATTAAGTAAGAATTTGAATGATATGAATAATACATTCCCGAAGAAATATCTTAATAGCTAAATAATTAAGCCATGATAATAGAGACAAAAATCTCAGAATCATAAAGAGTAGTACCGCCCACGAAGACTTTTTTCGACAATAAATTCCATCTTAAAATTATGGATAGACAAAATTAAAAGTAATCTCAAATTTTTACGGTCGAACACGAAAGCACATCAATTTGATATGTTTTCTACAGAAAATAAATAAAATGATTGAATTAAAACCTTGACAGAGAGATATTGACAACATTGACCATTTAATTATTAAAATAGTCTAAAGTATGCTACTTTATTAAATCTACAGATAGATAAAATGGGTAATAGATACTGATGTGGCGATAAAATAATTGAAAATGGTTGCCAATTTTTCTTAAATTCATAAAAAATATTGAAAAAGAATTTGAGGTGGGCAGAGTAGATACGGCAGTGCCTAACTGCCTCTCCCCTATATTCACCTTAACTTGAATCACCGATCAATTTCATTTTAAGATATTCAACAATTTCATAAATAGTATTCAAACTGTTGATCGATTTCGTGTGGTAATTGATTTCAATTAACGCCGTAAATTATTGTCACGCCAGATAATAGGATAAAAAACTGACGGAATATATATTGTTTTAAGCATTTTATTTTATTTTCCTTAAAAAAAAGCATTTTATTGTATGTGTAATGTGTATGTGGTATTGGTCGCGTACACTCCGATACGATAAATTATTATTTTTTGAGAAAAAAAACTAGTTTATCTAATTAAACAGTAACTTATAAACACCCCATAATCTACTAACATAATTAATTGTTAGTGCAAATATCTAATAATGACATTATCAATATATTCCAAAGATAAATTATAGAGGCAAAATTGGAGATAGCCAAAATAGATAGGAAAAAATAAAAGTTGGCCAGCAACTTTACTTGCAGAAATACTGGCCAACTTTGAGAAATCCGGACATAATTGCCTTCAGCGGATAAAACTTGTATTTACCGCATTGGCTAAGATTTTCACCCTTCCTTTTCATTTTCACGCAACAATTTCTCTCTCTTCAACAGTCTCTCTCTCTGAAAACCCTCCCATTCCTTTCTACCGCCGCGCCGCCACCATCGACTGCACAGATTCGAGTAGATCTCCACAGTTCCGACCAGATCTCGCCGTCAAACTTCATCTCCGTCAAACTTCGTCGAGTAGATCTAAAGAGATCCGGCTTTCATGGCATCGAACTCCGGTTACAGAAGTCAAAATTCGGAACAAGGTGAAGCCTCTACTAGTAAAAGACGTAGATCCGAGGACGAAGAAGAAGCTTCAGCACGAAATCCTTACGCAGAATTGATGGTATGAATTAATTTTTTTTGTAATTTAGTTTTTTTTTAAATTCGATCCATTCGTTCCATTCGTCCAGTTCGTTCCTAATCCGACGACTATTTAAGGGATGAATATACCTAATTCGTTCCATTCGTCCAGTTCGTGCAATATTTGGTGGTAATATATGCTGTGAATGTTGTTTATATTTGGCGGTGTACCAAATATTGGAGCTATCGTTCTTACTAATGCAACGTATGTGTACCGTGTGTGCCAAGACTTCGCGGGGTAAGTCTTTGCACACCTGGTACGAATACGACGTATTCGTTCCATGTGTTCCAAGACTTGGCGGGGTAAGGCTTGGCACACCTGGTACGACAACGTGTATTCGTTCCAAGTGTACCAGATAAAAACTTAACTGATCTTCTGATTTTGTGAAGGTGCAATGGACCTATAAATGACCAGACTTAATACGTGTACCTCACAAAGTACAAGTGATGGGAAAAGAGCAAATAATTGGTGATATAAAAAGAATTTTAAGCGGCTTCGGAGAATATGCACTGAAGCAAATGAAGAAGCCAGTGTTCAAGCACTTCATGGAGCTTCCAGATCGCATAACAAGAAGTGGAAAGACTATTCACTTCATGTTATCGCATCAGGTAACCGTCTGGCCAGAACTAGATGAGACGGTATTATGGTTCAAATTGGATGAACAAATTACAAGATTTTCCAGAATATAATTTGCGCTAGTTACTGGACTGAGGTTTGGATGGAGCACGTTCCAGCCATACGGAGAGCATGTAATTCCTGGTGATTATGTGTATACGAGATTGCTACAAAACGAAAGGATTACCCCCAATGAACTGTACAGAAAATTTATAACTAAGGCCTTTAAGGGAGCAGTTGCGGCTGACTATGTAAAAGTAGCAAAGGTACTGATTGCTACTCATCTTCTTTTTGGATTTGATTGTGCGAAGTACATGATTCATGAATGGGTGTGGGTGTTGGTTGAAGACCATCAAGAATGGGATAAATTTCCATGGGGCAGTATCTCTTACCAGATACTCTGTGATTCCATCAACCATGTCAGACAGACTCTGTCGGGAAACAAATCGGGGGAAGGATACCATATCAAAGGCAACACTGTTGCCTTCTTAGCTTGGATATTTTGTATTGCGAAACAAGTGGGTGATACAGTTGGCGGTAGGATAAAGAAACACAGAAGACCTCGTATGTTGAGGTTTACGTATGAAAAAAATATAGAAACACCAGGGGACTCCGAGGTAAATTTCAAAATGATATAACAGTTTCTTATATTCTTGGCACACCTGGTACGAATAAGTTGCATTCGTACCAGGTGTTCCAAACTTACCCCGCCAAGGTAGTGTGAAATCTGGTACGAATGCATTCATATCTAATGTGATTTCGTATAATAGATTGCAGCCAAAATGGAACCTGATGAAAAGGAAAGGAAGAGGGGGTATTGGACCACACTCGAGGAGGAAGGGAAACCATTTGAATTCGTATACATGCATGGAGCAGATATTCAGACACCTAAAGAAGCAGGTGATGCAGAATCACGTGATGCATGAGCTGAAGCTGAAGCACGTGATGCAGGAGCTGAAGTTGCAGGAACTGAAGTTGCAGGAGCTGAAGTAGCAGGTGATGCAGGAGGTCAAGGACATGGACGTGATCAACAAGCTCACAGACTCCCTGTCCTAGGACCAGAAGACCATGTATTCCCACTGAGATATTCACAAAGAGGAGCATTCCTTGAAGACATCGGGGAAGTGTCTGCAAAACGGGCTAGGATTGAGTTGAAGGAGATAATATCCAGTGAACGGGTAGAAATGATGAAGGAGATGCAAGAACTTGTATCACGAGAACGAGTGAAAATGTTGCAGGATGTAGCAGAATACCTCAAACGTAAACGTGAGAGGATAGTGAAGGATGTAGGGGACTACATAACATCGAGGATGACATGAAATCCAAATATGTCAGCCACTGGAGATGCACAGCTTGATCTGGTATGTGCGTAAAAGTTTGAAAGTTGGAACACCTGGTACGAATTCACCAATTCGTACCAGATGTTCCAAGTATATTAGCGCAGACACTTGGCACACCTGGTACGAATTCACCAATTCGTACCAGGTGTTCCAAGTATATTAGCGCAGACACTTGGCACACCTGGTACGAATTCTCCAATTCGTACCAGGTGTTCCAAGTATTTTAGTGCAGACACTTGGTATTCAACTTCATTTATTCATTTCGAAGCCTATGACTACTCCTCCAACCGCCACGCAATTAAACGAACAATGGGACGGTATAGTACAGTTTGAGAAGGATTGGGGGGGTACTCAATGGTCGACGTACTCTCAGGAAGCAACCCCATCAGCAACACCAGCACAAGCACAAGCACAAGGACCAGAAACAACACCAGAAGCAGCGGAACCAAAATCAACATCGGAACCAAAGACAACACCAGAAGCAGCACAAGTCAGACCAATTCGAAGAAAAATTCCATATGCTGCATGCAGGAGTCCATTTCTCCCCAATGACATTCGTGCAGTTACCACTTTTGACAGGTTCATGAAGTCAAAAGATGATGTCAAGTAAGTTGTTAATGTGATTTATTATTCTTATTAATGAATTAGTTTTGTGAACATTGATCTTACTTGTGTATGCACAGGCGTAATGTGGGATTACCATGAGCGGTAGACAGAGAGTTCTTTGGTTACATTAAGGATGTAACCACACAGCTCGAGATAAGCCACATAGATTCCTACCTAGCTGTACTAGCCACAGCCCCAGAATACGCAGGACTGACGAATGTTATAGAGGGAGTTGCTGTTACTGGAACCTCGCTGATGGTAATTCATTACACTTGCTATATATATTAATTACTCAATAAATTAATTTTGTATTATGTTAAACTCAGTAAATCTATATATTATAGGTGGGAATTGAAGAAGTCTGGAAAAATTTGCACAAAGATGATCCAGAAGATACCATATATAATCCTTTAATAGAAGAGGTTGTTCCAGATGAAGATCTGGATAGACTGTGCCTATTTGCCGATGGACTTCTGCCGGAATGGGGGCCAAAACTGAAGAAATGGACTGATGTCAAAAAGGTAACTAACTAAAACTTCAAATTGTTGAAGTATGGATTAAACTGTTGGTTCAAGACTTGGCACACCTGGTACGAATACAACTTATTCGTACCAGGTGTGCCAAGGTCTGGTGCGGTAACCTTGGCACACCTGGTACGAATAAGTTGTATTCGTACCAAGTGTGCCAAGTCTTGTTATGATACCAGTTACGAATTCAGTAGTTGTTATTAATTTACTATTGTTGTAGGTGATCATGGTGTGCCCCTTCAATGGTCATTGGGCCACATGTTGCTTCGACCTGGAATTAATGAATTTCGAGATATACGACTCCAACCAACACTTGTTCGAAGATCATCACAAAGAAATAAGAGCAAAGATCTTCACCCCGGTTTCCCGCATATTCCCACAGATCCTGAAGAGAATCGGATATCTCTGCTTCAATTACGCTCCATTTTCATATTCGTATCCAATGGAGAATGTGTTGAAGCAACATGACAGTGTGAGTTGTGGTCCATGTGCATTGAAGTACGCCGAACTCTTACTAACTGGTGCTGCCTTAAAAAAGAACATGACAAAGAAGCAAATCAAGGATTATCGGTATCACATTGCTGATACAATCTACCGTTACAAAGATCATTGAAAGCACCCTCGCCATTGGCATGGACCTGGATTAGTATTAGTAATTTGGATTTGTAATTTTTGTGATACAATTCAGTAGTTTTTGTGAACAATTTGGTACAATTCAGTAGTTTTTGTGAAGAATTTGGTACTAATCCTTAGTAGTTTTTGTGAACAATTGACATGTAATATTTTGTGAACAATTGAATTTGGTACTAATCCTTAATATTAATATTTTTGTGAAGAATTTGGTACTAATCCTTAATATTTTATGTAGTACAAGTAAATAGTTTAGAATTTAACGAGTTGATTATCCAAAATAAATAGACCCACAGCAGTTCGTAGTCCAAATACACAGAACGAAAATATCAAGAAACCAAGTCTCTTTCCTTGCATGTTAGACGAGTATGCCCGGCCACACCACAAACACTACATCGTTTCTGTCTACGAGGTTTACTAACGCTGGGTTCGTTACTACTAACTTCTTCCGGCGTAATTTGTAGAATCGCAGTGCATGTATTCTGATAATGACCTCGTTGATGGCACCAAGAACACACACGACTGCTTGTTGAATTGGATCCAGATGCATACCTATACCTATTTTGACGTGGTCGTCCAGCTTGTCTAGGATTGGGAGGCGTCCCAACAACCCTTGAAGCGATCTCTGGAAGAACACACCACTCTTCTGGATCTGGAATCGGCATCACCTCTTCAGCATAAATTTCACGCAACGTCTCAGTTGCATAATAAGCACTCACATATGACGTCGGATTTTGCTTCTTTTTACTGCATAAAAAGAAACAGAATGCAGTAAAAAAACAAAGTATAGTATTATGTGTTATTACCGGTACGGATTGGTGTTTCGTACCAGGAGTGCCAAGCCTTGGCACGGTAAGCTTGGCACACCTGGTACGAATACAACTATTCGTACCAGGTGTGCCAAGCCTTGACGCGTACAAGTCGTGCCAACTAACTGTTGTACTAGAACATAGAAAATAAAAAATAACTTTAAAAAATAACCTTATTGCTGCTGCTGCATGAGAACAGGGTATCAGGTCGAGATCAAACACAAAACATATGCATTTCCTACTGTCAAGATCAACAATGTAATTTTTCATACCAGACGTGACCTTATACTTCATTGAAGAAATGGTTTCAACACTCATGGGCCGGGCCAACTCCATTGATCTTCCTAATTTGGTCGAGGCAAAGTCCGTTAACTCGTGAGTTCTTTCAGCAGCAATAGCACGCCATTCTACAAACCATTGCCCGATCAAACTACGTACACACTCCAAAAGAGTACAAACTGGCAACTTTCTAGCCCATCGTAGTCGGCCATTCAAGCACTCGGCACAGTTAGAAGTTAAAAACTAATAACGGCGCACAGGACATTTGCAACGAGCCCATCTAATTGGATCAATATTTACCACTTTCTCATGTGCACGAGGTGCAAACGATAACAAATTTTTCATATGCTCCTCGAAATCTTGTCTCTTATAACTCTTTGCAGCTTCATTGAAGACAGATATTGCATGTTGGCCCCATTTCTTGAGGTTTCCTTGCAAGTGATACGTACAAAGTCCATGCGGAGTACCCGGATAAACACAATCCACTGCTTTCTTGATACTGAGGTGCTGATCAGACACAAACAATAAGTTCTCAGGGCAACCAAATGTCCGTCTCAGTTCCCTAAAGAACCAAATCCATAATGCATCACTTTCTACGTCACCAATCCCAAAAGCTAATGGAAAAATCTGTTCATTAGCATCCTTTGTAGCAACAACAAACATGATACCTTTGTATTTTCCTTTCAAATGTGTACCATCAACTACAATAACGGGACGACATGCACCAAATCCTCTAACACATGCAACAATAGCCATGAAACAATATTGAAAAGAACCATCTGAAGTTGTCTTTAATCCAACAATGGAACCAGGATTTGAATGCTCCAACATGAAAAGATACTTGGGGAGCAGTTGAAAAGATTTACTCGCGTCGCCGTATGTCATGGTGAGTGCTTGATTTCTTCCAGCCAAAGCAGTTTGATATTTGACAGTAACACCGAATTGCCTTAGTAGTTGTGCCTGAATATTCTTCGGCCTAAGAACAACACCCTCGGCCATTAAATGAGGAACAAAGTATGAAGCTAGTACCTTCGAACTCACTTTTGGACCAGCATGGTATCTCAAATCAGATTCACACGTGTGAGGGCTCCATCTATAAATTCTCCATGCATTTCCCAGTGATCTCGCATGCATGATGAACAAACATTTATCTTCATGTTTGCAAACCACATGATATCTTAACTTGGATGAACGCTTGGTAATAAATTCCACATGACTCAAGAGATGATGCAGTCCACATGCCATAATCATTTTCTCCTTCTTAAAGAACATAGCACCACGACAAAGTGTTTCAGTAATTGGTTCATCAACAATACCTAGTTCTTTGCAAGGAAGAGATGATTGATATGCAGCACCCGGAATGCTCCATTGTCGACCAGGTTCATGATTTTCCTCTATAATGTCATTCGAACCATCTAATGATGGCACATTAAAACGATTTCTACCACAACAATAATCCAAATCATCACAATCATCAAAACTGTCTGCATCATCACTATCAAAAGCCTCATCATCAAAATTATTATGACCCTCATCACGACCAAAATCAATTGGTTCGTCATCAATACCATTACCATCAGACCTCTGATCATGATTCTCATTTTGCACATTCACATTCCTTGAAGATATCACATTCTCACTATTTTGAGCATTTAACAAATTCACGAAACCCTCATGCTCACATATAGGATGATTTAAAACAACAAGTGGAGATTCATTACTTTTAAGAGAAACAGTCACATATAAAACAGGCAACTCCTCCAAATCAAACAAATATGACAACTCAAAATCATCTATTATTTTCATTCGCAGGGTTTCATGCGCGGGGGACTGAACTAATGCATCTATCTCATACAAATATATACTCTTGGCCTTCATTAAATGCAATTCAATCTTACTCAATAAATTTGCATATGTTATACCACCAGGAGATATAGGAATATACTCTCTTCGTCCACCATGGTATAAATTATTCTTCCATACACCTCCATGCGCAATAATTATAGCATCTGGCCTCATCTGCAAGAAACAATCGGATAATCAAATTTCAAGTGCCAGGCACAATCGGATAATCAAATTTCAATCGGATATAACATCTGGTACGAATATAGACTTGGCCCACCTGGTACGAATGGAGTATATTCGTACCAGGTGTGCCAAGGCATACCGTGCCGAGACTTGGAACATCTGGTACGAATGCTACTTATTCGTACCAGGTGTGCCAAGTCTTGGCGCGGTATGCCTTGGCACACCTGGTACGAATGCAACATTCGTACCAGGTGTGCCAAGTCTTGGTGCGGTATGCTTTGGCACACCTGGTACAAATATGCTCCATTCGTACCTTCGTACCATTCGTGGCGCGCAATGACGTGGAAAATGCAGGAAGAAATATATGCACGAAGAGGACGACAAGATCTGGAAAATGCAGGAAGAAACAAATGGACGAAGAGGAGTGGCAGATCTGGAAAATACGACAAGAACATGAACACTAGATCTAGAACATGACAGACTAGATCTGGAAAATTACCTCAATAATATTGAAGAAACCACGCCGCCAACACAGAAGAACGTCGCCTGTAAAATTCTCAGCCGCCGACGGAGAATACGAGCTGTGAGAAGTGAGAGTATCGTCGAACGGAGAAAACCAAGAAATTCACCGCCGCCGGAGAATACGAGCTACGAGAGTATCATCGAACGAAGGAAACCAGGTCATTGCTGTAGAAACGCCGGCGAAGACGAGATATGGAGAGAGAGAAATTTCAGCAGCTCACGAAAGAGAGAGAAACAGACTTCCAGCTCTGATAGCTAATAGAGAGAGAAAGAGAAAGATAAGGTAGAGGGAGGTAAAATTGGTTGAGGTGAAAGAAAGGACATTTAAGTCACTTCAAGTCAAAGTTGGTCATAATTTATAAAAATAAAGTTTCCGGACAACATTTAATTTTGATAAACTTGTTTGGTCAAAGGACCGTATTAGCACTAAATTATATATATATATATATATATTCATTAATGTTATTATTTTAAAATTTCAATTTAATTATTAGTACTGTTATAATTGTTTGTTTAATTATCTACTTTAATGTCATTAATTATTGTCTCATGCCAATACAAAAAATAAAAAATAAAAAATCGACAACATATGTACCATGCACAAAATTAATCGGATTTAATTATGTTCGTGTAAGACGGTATTTAACACATATATAACTCAACTCGAAATGTAATCAAACGAATTTGAGCCGGATTGAGAACCACTAACCCAGCTCAACAATAGAGAGGCTCACATTAAGACTATTTTTTTTTTTTTTAACAAACATTACAAGAAATTTTAAAGGCCGCATGAAGGTGGACTTGAACCTGTGATCTTTGGCCCGGGCATTAACCACTCTACTACTAGGCTAACAGACGCACACAACATTAAGACTATCTTATTAAGTCAATAGAGTGCTATGCCATTTTACATATAAACTATAATTAACTATTAATACATCTATGTCACGTCTAGATAAGTAATGTACCTTTCAAAAAACAGTGATGTAGAAATAGTTGAGCTGAGTTGAGTGAAATAAATTATTGTAGGGATACCTTATTTACATATATTATAGCTAGTTTAGTAGTTTTTTTTATGTCAATATTACAGTGAAAGTCGAGTTAAGCTTGAACTTATCAAATTTTCTCTAAAATAAATTTTATTTCAAAATAATAATAATACTATAATAAACATAGTAATAACTCGGCTCGATTAATCACCCAACCGACTTATATAAGTCGGCCTACGTCGGTCTCCATATCTGTTTGACTCGTGGTGTGAGTTGTTTCTACAGTACTTTCTAGTAAGAGTTTCATTCATATAGAATTTTGGTAATAGTTGCTTTTTTTTTTTTCCAACCCATATGCTTACGCATATATACACAAAATTAAATGACATTTATTATGTTATTTATGTTTCACACACACTGAGATTGAATGTATCTTATGCATTGCATTAAATTGTCTGTATGGGTTTTATAAATATAGGCAGGAAAAAATATATAGTAAAGTAGTATGAAAAATAAATGTTGCCATTCCAAATTAAACAATACTCCAATATTGGATTACCAATCCACACCAACGCCTACTAATACAAAAAGTATCGCAGGTAATTATTTTCCAATCATAACACTCCACGTGTCCTGACTTAAAAACCTAAGACCAGACGTGTGGAGAAGAGATTAGGCGGTTGGCTATCTCTCATACCTCTCTCACTACACCAGAACCAGATATATACAACTCCATGCATACTCTCTTTCTCTCTCTAAAATCTAAATAGTCCGCATCTAAGTATATCTCAATTTTACTCGAGACTTTTAGTAAAATAATTTTTTTTGATGATTGTGTGCAAGTTATTCATTCCATTAACAGAGACCATCTAGAGAAAGAAAAACATGGAAATTTAAGCGGAAGGTGAATGGATAATACCATTTTAGTATTTATTTTAAATTATTTTCTTAGCTGTATAAAATAAATCGTTTTTACGACAGAATAATGTCAATAGTTATGTTTACTTTTGAGCGGGAACCATTAATTACATATAGGGAAAAATGCATATAAATACATGAACATTGGTCTCCCTTTTATTTTGCACATGACTTTTGAATTCTTCCCCTAAAATCACAATCTTTTAATTTTGTTCAATTTTTTCATAATTTTAAATTCCGCCCAAATTAAACCTGACTTGGCGCTTATGTGTCAGTCGGGCATGTGCCGAACTCTCTACCGTTTGACAAATTAAACAACACAATTTTTAAAAATACAGTATGACGAATACCACCATGCAGGGTGGGATAACTACACCACCATGCAGGGTGGGATAACTACACCACCAAACAAGGTAGAAATATAGTCAAATAATATCGATTAACATTATTATATTATTTTATAAGATTAGTAGAACAAATAGCTATAGGGAAAATGTGCAAATACCCCCCTCATGTTGGCAAATAATATTTTGTTTTGCTAACGGAAGTATCGTTTCCATCACGGCGAGGGGTTTCATTGCACCTGAAAACTTTAGGGAATGGTGAATTTGCGCCTAAACAAAGTACATAGAGGGGGTATTTGCACATTTTCCCATAGCTATATAATAAAAAGAATTACTTAGGTTGAAGTCATAACTAGCTAGAACTGCAATTTGCGACGCTAATTTAGATAATGGAATACGAAGAGTGTTTTTTTTAGGTGATAATGTAGATAAAAATTACTGTAAATTGATCTACTACATAATTTGATGGATAGAAAAAATCCGATAGATTGATTATTTGCATGCAATCCTTGAAATATTCCATCTTACAAATTGTAAATTTGATATAGCACCCAAAATAAATAGTGTTGCACTTTTTTTTAATTATTTTTCATTTTCATTTTTATTCATTATTAATTCATTAATTAACTAAATAATATCTAATTAGTCATATTTTGGACTTAATTAACTATATTTAGAAATTAATAAACCAAAATTATGGATTAATAAACACTATTTAGGAATTAATAAATTTTAATTAGGTTTAATAAATTCTAATTAATTACTCCTTATTCCCTTAATTACCTTCTAATTACAACTAATCCTACTTTAGCATTGATTAGGGGTGGAAAAAATTACTGAAACTGCAGTATACCGCACTTATCGTACCGAAAATACCGAAATTTTCGGTACGGTATGATACCATACCGACTATATTTGATACAATAACAATATGAATTTTCTTATACCGACGGTATACCGTACCGTACCGAAGACTCGGTATATACCGTAAATTCGGTATGTAACGAGATTCAGTATGTATCAAATTTACGGTATATACTGAATTACCGTACCATATATCTAATATATTAAATTAATTATAATTATTATAATTTTAAAATTTGACATTAAATTAATATTTTGGTTCGGTATGATATATATTATTCGGTATACTGAATAGTGGTACGGTATACCGAAGAAACGGTACGGTAACGGTATCATACGTGGTCGATACCGAATTTTCGGTATACCGAACAGAACGGTACAATAACGGTATAAAATTTTCCATGCCGAAATTTTCGGTACGGTATATAGTATGGCGAAAAAATTTCGGTATACCGTACCGAACCACCCCTAGCATTGATTGTACCCATGTTTTTGCCAAATAACTAAATGCTACTACCTAATAAGAAATTTTGACCATAATTAAGCCAGGGATGATACCGTAATGACATGCCTCACATCTTAATAAAGACTCCCAAGTGCAAATGTACACTATAATCTATATATACCGATGTATATAGCCATCTAGGATCATGTAATATGGAAACAGAAATATTTCTTTTTATAATATACTATGTATATAGATAGATATATACTGTCACCACTTTCCTTGTAGTGAAGAGCAAACCCATTTATAAGGTCGCCCACTTTTACTTTCTTTCTTAAACCAAAACACAATTCCCCAATTCTACTTTCTCATCTTGTTTAATTTTTCCTCTCTCTCTCTCTCTCTCCACCTACTTCGAACCATCTGCATTTCCTTATCCACACCATTTAAACTCCGCCGTACGTCCCATTTCACACACAACACACAGTGCATGAACATCCGATGTCAAGAGTCGTAGCAGAAAACATTCCTCCGCCCCTTCTTTCCCCAATCCACGACAGCGTCCCCTTCTATGACAGAAGAGAAACCGAGATGGAGGTGCCACGCGCCGCCGCATCATTCTCGTCGTCCTCCCGGACGCTCGGCCAGCTCCTGCAATGCGTCGGCGACGTCCGGAAGGAAGCCGTCGGCGACGAAACTCCGGTCCACCAGGTGCTCGAGATGAGTCACGTCAGCAGCATCGAGCTGCGGACGATCCCCTTCGTCCTCGCCTTCAGCCACCTCACGTACAGCGTGAAATCCCGCCGCAAAGTCGCACTCTTCCGCCCACGCGCCGCCGCGGACCAACCCGGCACGAAGACCATACTCGACGACATCTCCGGCGAGGCGCGTGACGGCGAAATCATGGCCGTCATGGGCGCTTCCGGCTCGGGTAAGTCGACGTTGATCGACGCCCTCGCTAATCGCATGGCGAAAGAGAGCTTAAAAGGCTCGATCACGCTCAACGGCGAGCAGCTGGAATCGAGATTGCTCAAAGTTATCTCCGCTTACGTAATGCAGGACGATCTCTTGTTCCCGATGCTCACCGTCGAAGAAACCCTAATGTTCGCCGCGGAATTCCGGCTGCCGCGGTCGCTCTCGAGGTCGAAGAAGAAGCTCCGCGTGCAGGCCTTGATCGACCAGCTGGGGCTGCGCAACGCCGCCAATACCGTCATCGGAGATGAGGGCCACCGCGGCGTCTCAGGTGGAGAGCGGCGGCGCGTGTCGATCGGCACCGATATCATCCACGACCCGATCTTGCTCTTTCTCGATGAGCCCACCTCCGGCCTCGATTCGACCAGCGCATTCATGGTGGTGAAGGTTTTGCAGAGAATCGCTCAGAGCGGAAGCATAGTGATCATGTCGATTCATCAACCTAGTTCCCGGATTTTGGGATTGTTAGATCGCATGATCTTTTTGTCACGTGGCAAAACTGTCTACAACGGCGCGCCGGCGAATCTGCCGACGTTCTTCTCCGACTTCGGGCAGTCGATCCCCGAAAATGAGAATCGAACTGAATTCGCCCTCGATTTGATCCGAGAATTGGAGGGATCAGCCGCCGGGACTAAAAGCCTCGTCGAATTCAACAAATCTTGGCAGAATTTGAAGAGCGAAAATGAAAACTTTCCCACCAATTCGAATTCTCCAAATTTATCACTTAAAGAGGCCATAAGCGCCAGCATTTCACGAGGGAAGCTAGTATCCGGCGCCACCGCCACCAACGGCGGCGCGAGCCCGACTTCAATGGTGCCGACATTCGCAAACCCTCTATGGGTCGAACTAGCCGTTCTATCGAGAAGATCGTTTACGAACTCGCGGCGGATGCCGGAGCTCTTCGGCGTCCGCCTCGCCGCTGTGATGGTGACCGGATTCATCCTCGCCACCGTGTTCTGGCGGCTGGATGACTCGCCGAAGGGCATCCAAGAGCGCCTGGGATTCTTCGCATTCGCCATGTCCACCACCTTCTACACCTGCGCCGACGCGCTGCCGGTTTTTCTGCAAGAACGGTACATTTTCATGAGGGAGACGGCCTACAACGCCTACCGGAGATCATCTTACGTTCTCTCTCACTCCTTAGTGTCCATCCCGGCGCTGGTGTTTCTCTCTCTAGCCTTCGCCGCCATCACGTTCTGGGCGGTGGGGCTCGACGGCAGCTTTTTATTCTATTTTTGGATCATTCTTGCTTCTTTCTGGGCGGGGAGCTCCTTCGTGACGTTCCTCTCCGGCGTGGTGCCGCACGTGATGCTCGGATACATAATCGTGGTGGCGATTCTGGCCTACTTCCTTCTCTTCAGCGGCTTCTTCATCAACCGTGATCGGATTCCGATGTACTGGATTTGGTTCCATTACATTTCTCTGGTGAAGTATCCGTACGAGGCGGTGCTGCAGAATGAGTTTCAGGATCCGGTGAAGTGCTTCGTCCGCGGCGTCCAGATATTCGACGCGACGCCGCTGGGGGCGGTGCCGGCGGCGCTGAAGTTAAAGCTGCTGGACAGCATAAGCACCACGCTGGGGATGAAGATCACCGCCACCACCTGCGTCACCACCGGCGCCGACATTCTGCGGCAGCAGGGTGTCAACGATCTCAGCAAGTGGAATTGCCTATGGGTGACGGTGGCGTGGGGGTTCTTCTTCAGGATTCTCTTCTTCATCTCGCTGCTGATCGGGAGCAAAAATAAGAGGAGATGATGTTCAACGCCGGCGGCGGCGGAGGAAGATGATGAGGATTTGGCGGGAAACTGTGGAATTGACGGAAGAATTGAACAATTTGATTTGATGGCGCCTTAATTTGTGTTGTGTTTTTTTGTTTTGTTTTTAAATATCAAGAACAAAGGGAGTTTATTTATATATTTTTCATTTTTTCATTTATAATTCGAACTTTTGACATTTCGTGGTTTTTTTTGTCAGCGTATGTTGATGAAATGAAATACGATAAATTTGTTCATTATAATCTATAGATGAAGATTTAGCTAGGGCATAAATGAATTTGATATAAATTTATATAAGTTAAATTTTAATGTATATTCAGAAGAATGCATATATGGTGTGCTTTATTTGGCAATATTAAAAAAGAAATATGAACATTTTTTTTTAAGATGCAGTGAGTATATATGTTAAGAGTTTATAATTGGCTGTAAATTGTCTGTGAAATTAATTGATTTGAATGGGGGGTGGTGGTAGATATATTGGTAGGAAGTGACTTAAGTTTTCATTCAAATGCCAAATTAAAGAAAAATTAATTAGCATTATTTATTACGTGCATTTATGAGAGTAGCACTGTCAAATTAAATGTTATATGGTAGATTTAGAATTTTAGATATTTGTTGGAAGAAGTTAATGAATATATTCCTATAAACGATCGGTGTGACAGTATGTCCCAATACTGAGATGATGAAGAAGATACTATGAAAAGAATATTTACAGCAACTTCTGCCATGGAGCGTTACCAATTTATGACGAGATCTAGCTAGCTAATCATTCCTATTTTGGCAGAATTTATTTTTTTAATATTTCATGCAAGAAAAAATTGATTATATACGAACTCCTTTAGACATCGATCCGTAATTGATCAATGCCAAAATCTCTTAATTATTAATATTTTTTTCATAATAATTGGCGACTGTTTGTGTCTGAACGTTTCGAATTAATGCAAGCATCGTCTAAAAGATATATTTTGTAAATTTGCAGCTATAAATTATAGGAACTAATAAGAATGAGGTGTGATGAGCTAGGAATGAAGGTTGAGATGAGATGACAAAATGAGGTAAATGATGACATATATATTCATTACAATAAGGCTAATGTCAACATCCCTTTAAAGCTCTAAGAAATTGTGCGATTTGTCAAAGGAAATAACGTGTAAATATTTTCCTTCGATGCTGTTGAGTTGATGATATGTAAATCAGCATTAATATGGCTCATGTCAATTTCCATAACTCCCAAAAAGTAGAGTGCATAATTTGTCAAATTAACCATGTTGGAAATTGCCAATCCTCTAAAGGAACAAGAAATCAACCCCCAAAATAGCATGTTTGTTGGACAAATTACTCGATATTGTGGACTTCCGAATTCTCGAATTCGATATATCATCTCGTAATTTATATAATTTTTTTTTTTGGAGTTTGAGTATGGCCGAATTGAGTTTCATACTATGATCTTTCACCCTTATAACGAAGAAGAATATCACTGTGCGACGATGCTTCAATCTTATATAGAATTTCATCCGTTTATATTGTGTTTTTGTAATATAAAATCAATATCATCACTATATATATTAGCGATAAGTGTTTTAAAATACACGAACTTTGGACCATTTTAATTATGTGTTGTACGTGGCCATAAAAATATTAGGCCGATAATGCAAATTTTATATTTTTCCAATTTTCACACGATTTTTATTTTTTGTCAAATTGGCAGCATATAACTGCGACCATCCACATAATATGACAAACAATGAAAATCGCGTGAAAATTGCAAAATATTAAAATTTATGTTATTGGTGTCACGTTTTTAAGTTCACGTGCAAAACCAAAAATGACTATAAGTTGATGTATTTTATGAAAATTATCCCTAAATTGATACTCCCTCCGTTCTTTTTTAAATGTCCTATTTAGCTCAATTTTTTGTTTCCATATAAGTGTCCTATTTCAAAATTTGAGAGTAAATTAATGACATTTTTCCAATTTTATCCTTATTTAATGCATCTAGTAATTTGTTAATTAGTTGTATGTATACATTAATGATTATAATTAATAAGGTTATATAGATAAATTTCTTTATTTTCTTGGTATGTGTAATTTGAGGGTGGGGGCACTTATAAAAGAACGGAGGGACTAAGTAAAAAGAGGATATTGTGATTGACACACAACACGGGTGGACATTGATACACAATCAAGTTCCATATAGTATTAATTAAATATCAAATTACGGCATAAAAATCAAAGTGGTTGAATAAGACCCGCGTCAGTCATAAATCGAATGAAACAATATCCGTTGAGTCAGAAACAGATTGGCAAATTTCTCTCTTTTTTAAATTTTCAGACAAGAAATATAATAATCAAGTCACATATCAACAAATAAGATTGCACCGATCATGCACCTCTTTCAATTAAAAATAAATAAATTAATAAATGAAATCACATAGTTCGTGATTTCTTTTTTCGGCTTGATTTATAACCAACATATGCTGATAATTACTATTAATGCATTTGTAAATTTACAAGACATATGGAGTAATTTTGGCCGGAATTTTTGGTCATGCCAAAAGATTAATGTGGCACATAAATGATCCGAAATATTACGTTGAGATCAATACAGTTTCAGTTACAACAGCTAAAATGAAACTGGATTATTTTCCTTTCTTTTTTATTTTTTATTTTTTTCATTTTTAGTCACAATTTAAGTCTTTTCATTGTTTGTGGCGATTTGATTATGGAAATCACAAAGTATATTCTAACATGATATGCTTATTGATGTGTCATACAACATGCAAGGAGGGGTGTAATTAGGGCATACACTGCAAGGGGAGGGGTTTCATCTCCAACCGATCAAATTTTTTTTACGTACAAAACTAACGAATCGATAGAAAATTTAGAGATAGTAAGTATTCATACAGTCGAAAATAATTTTAAAAAATAGTAGAGTCGGGAGGCCGCAAGTGGTGATGCGATTATATGCTAATTAATCAGCATACAATTTTTAAAAAAAGATTTTCGTGTTTAGCGTAGTTTGGCTGCTTGCTTATCTAACTCACTCAAGTTAGGTTTCTCTTTCACATCTAATTCCACCAAAAATAACCAACTTCGGTTTTTATCTAACTTCTTCCTTTTTTTGTAGCTGAATTACTTCTTCTACAGGCTACAATACTGGCTTCTAGTAAAAATAATTAGAATAATAGTAGTGATATATTCATGTATGTGAATTTGTGTTTGATTTCGAATACGACGTAGAATTTATTTTATTATTATTTACCAAAGTTAAGCAATTTTGGTTAGACTACTAAATACGAACAAAAAAACTGAGACCAAAGGTCAGAGTGGTTGATAACTTGATATAATTGCTACTTTTACTCAAGAAACATTAAATAAAGCTAACTATATTGTCACAAACAATGTCTTTTGCAAACAACCTTATTTTTCTCACATCATATAATTCTTTAGTGTTTTTTTTAGAAAATAAATTTGTCATTACTCGAAGCCAATCAGTGGGCGGGGATTTATGAGATAGATACGTGAACATACGTTTTAGTGGGACAAAAACAGCTGTGTTGGTCAAAATTTATTCTGTTTTTTTAAAACCAAATTAATCTTTTAATTGGGGGTATTGGATTGAGAATATATGTTAGTTTTGATTCTACTGATGAAGTATCGGAAAAGAAAGATTCATTTACACCAACAATTCTGGGTTTGAACATTATTTTTTTCAGATTTAGAAATTAATGTAATAAGAACTTGATTGTAAATTGGTATCAGTGATCTTGAGACATATGTTGCATGAAAGTATGTATCCATACACATATAATATATTATTATAATTATCATCCACAATCAATAGCTTCAATGTGGCATCTCATCCAAAAAATAAAAAAATATTTTTCCCAAAATACAAAAATTGAAAGTTATAGTTGAGATGATTATACAATTAAGGATACAACAACGTAGCTTAGCTACTTTTATGGCAGCAGTATAAACAACATATGTTTAGTTTAGATCAAAAGAATGATGATTTCTACAACGTGATCTATGTCAATAGCAGCATCCACACAATCCTTCTCCATCAAGAGTGGTACCACAGAATTCTTGAATCATCATACGGTTGCAGTCTTTCGTGGCACAGCCGTTCCTCCCGTTCCATGAGGCCACTCGTTTCCAGGTAATGTCATGCCATTCCATCATTCACACATTGGCAGATGATTGTTCTATGCTAAACTCCGCGTGAAAAAGTCATTAACTGCAAGATTTGCATCTCCATGTGAGACAGCATCTTCAGGCTCCGGCATGTACAGACTCGATGCAGAAGCCTGCACAAACAAAACGGAACATTATCAAATAACCCAATAATATGATCTCAATATTAAGCATTCAAACTTTCGTAGCAGGGATGGTAATCATGTGCGATACACAAGTCTTTCTTTTTCGAGCTTGGTTTTGGCAAAAAAACAGGAAATGAAGCAAAAAAAAAAAAAGGGACCACCATAATATACACATTGCAAATGAGCAGAAGGACAAAACCATGAAGATTTTCATTCTGTGAATTTTGTCTAGAGGGAGTAGTTATAAGTGGATCCTTACAGATCGGAACAAACAAAAGAACGAGAAAACCTCTGAGTCAGACCAAGCAACACTTGAGTGTCAATTTGCCCCATAACATGAAGGGAGGACGAGGGGAATTACCTTTGTGTCGAGTGATGTTTCCCCAGAGCTCTCTGATATAAGGCAGGCGCCATGAGCTTTTAGCCATTCCATGCACTCCTCCACTCCTTCCACTTCTTTCTCATCACTTGCTTCACTTGTAGGCATTGCACTTGAGAAGCCTAGACTCTGAGAAATATATGACACAGGGACTGTAGGACGGTACGAACGAGATATGCACTTTACAGCAGCATATCGCATTTTTTCAACATAAAGATCTGCAGTAAGAAGTGTTTTCAGATATATTTGTTAATGGCGGGCACTTTAAAGGACTAGTCGTTTCATAATTCAGATAACTCTCTTTTAATTTTACCAATGACTCACCCATAAGGAAGGTGTTAAGATTTGGTGCCGCTTTATAGAGTCTGAAAAACATCACATAATTCCCTGATGTCACAGCACTGCGAACTGAAAGAGCATGTTTTACTGCTAGATCCTTTTTAGCATCAGATGACAATCTGTCAAACAAAAACAATAGCAAAAAAGAGACGCCATAAATCCACATCTACCATAGAATAGCAAACACAGATTATGTATTATAGCTAGTAGCTAGTCTATATCCTTGGAACCCAAAGAAGCCTTTCAGCAGCTACTAAACTTCGACTGCATAAAGAAAACAAACAGGCATACAGATTCTGTGGGAATAAGATATAGTTGAGTGAGCCTCAGGTGGGGGAGACTGGATAAACTGTAAAATTAGATAATTCAGTGTTCTGCCAATGGCAGCTGAATAATAAAATTTATAGAGCACTTTTCATTCATTTGCTTATTCCTTCACTTCCATTGTGCTGCAAAGTAGATTAGACACCCTTGGCTTCTAGATTATAGATGGCTGATGCTCGCAATCCAGACATTAGGATCCAGATTGCTAATTTTCATTTTATCTGTGGTAAAAAAATTGGAAACTAAACAGAGAGAAACCTATCGAGATGTTTCAATCGAATCGTAGCCCTTCACTCCTAAACAATGTTTTCACCACAAATCACTTCAATAGCAAACCATATGAAAGGGTTCTGAGGTCCAACCCAACATGAGTGCAAACTTGTTGGGTAAGCCAGAAATGAAAGTAACAAGTAAATTGCTGAGGGATAATAGGGACAACTAAAGAGGTCACTGGAAATAACAATACTCCGATGGTGATCAAGATCATAAAATAAGTACATGGATTGGCAAAAATAAAATAACATAAACAAGGAAAAAACCTCGACATGGTAGCAAACCTGGACATTGCTGATACAAGATCCCTGTTATTATTTGAGTGCAATATAACACATAGTAAATTGTATGCTGCAAATTCCATATGACATCCTGAAATCCCTTCTGCATAAAGAGTTTGCAATTGTGATTGGCACTGCACATGCAAAAAGGCAAAGCTGTAGAAGGTTAAAAAAATGGTTTACAATAGTAATTAAGTTCATTTATCTAATAGGCATATCTTACAAATATAATCTCAGAAACATAATATATCAGTTACAGTTTTTATCCACCATTCAACTGAAATTGGAAGGATACAAATTTAGTAGCACCAAAAAGTAGAAAATTGTTCAAAAAAGAAATCCACTACAATGAAATAAAATTAGCAGTCTCCACCACAATGTTAAGTAGTTGTTAACTAATCTGCCTTTGAAGGAGGCATCAAACATACATGAAGCCATAGGCGGTATCAGAAATTGTTGAAAGGGTAGAAATCAAAATTTTGCTGAGCGTGTCCATATGTATATGTGCTAATACAATTTTTTGTTGACATCAATTCACAACAATCATAAAATATGTAGTTAAAACCTACTACAAATCCATACTAAACTGATAAGCAACCATCACATAATCAGTAAACCAGATCAACAAATCCAACCACTATTGGTGACAGTTCCATTCATGGCTTTCCTTGGTCATCTAACACATAAGATTAGGGTAGTTAACAATTAAGGTGGACCCCATTCCTTTATTCTTGTACAAGGATCCTTTCAGTCCTTATAACAAACAAGCTGTCGTAACCATTGCAAGGGCATGATGCTCTATTTCTCTCCTTTTAGTATATGCTTCAAAGATGCATCCCTCTTTTCAAAAACCATGGCTAGCTAACTTCATTGGAAAACAAAATGGTCTAGCATCCTAGAAGTAATTTTTTAAGTGTTGCTCACAACATAAGAAGATGACTGGCTTTGTTCACTGCCTTCCCTCCTTACAATTAGTGATAAATTTGAACCCTTTGCTCAATCATATTGCAGTAAGCCAGTAACCTCTGGCTAAACCTAGTGGCAACCTCATTAACAGTTTATTTCCGAAACCAAGATGCAGCAGCAAGCCAGCAACATAATACCATTCTTAAATATTTTTGATTGTTTACTTGATTTTCGTACAATACTAAAATACAAAAGGACCTGATATAGGTTTTCTAATTTATTAACTACATATCTGGCCCTGCCTTCAACTATGAGCAAGTCTGAAGCTAATACATCAGAAGCACATACAGAAGCATGCATACTGCTTCTTACTCTCTTATGATCAATCATAAAATACATGAAATACAAAAGGTAGAAATCAGAATAACATCCCATGATGCAAAAGGACAAACTTATAGGAAAATAATCCTGAATTTGATGGATTTTCGTTAAATTTCAATAGGCTACACAGTTTTCTACAGGCTCTTGCCAGGACATAGGAGAAGACTAAGTACGACTACTGACCAAAAGAAAAAGAACAATCAGCATCACAAGCTGGGTATGCAAGAAATCATAAAGCTGAAAGAACTAACCTGATTGTACTCTGGCAAGTCGCCAACTTCTATGGCCAGTCGAGCATGAGTCTCATACACCTAAAATTATAGGTCAAATATGATACTAGATAACAGTGTAAACCAAGAAAATAGAAGCTCACATGATCATGTCAACTAATTCTTATTAGAAACAATGACAATATATTACTCGGCAGAATCATCAATACATGAGCACATTAAATCAACAACTCTGGGAAATGAGCAGCATTTAAGAATGATTAGTTCAGAGCAGAGCAGAGGAGAGAAAAAAAATACCTTAACTGTAAGCTCGTTACGTATATGTTGTACAGTAAGATCTTGTCGTATTGATTTTAACTGATCGCATTTGTAGAGGTAATTCTTTTGGGAATTTTTAACCATCTCTAGAGCTTTTTCTAACACCTCTTCAGGTCTCACCTGCAATTAGTATCCATCTCAGAACATGAACTTCCATGAAAATATATCCAATCATGTTGATTCCCTTTTCATCACAGTACAAAGAAGCAGGGAAGTTTACCGTTGCTGGATCAGGTGCAGAAGTAAGGCGTAGATATCGTTTCTCAATGTCCTGACAGGTTCCCTTAACAGTAAGGGCATCCCAATCAATATCTTCAACAGCCTTGCTCCCACTTTCCTCAAAAGTTTTGCTAAGTATTAAGGCACTAGCCCGCCTAACATACATATTACCAGCCCCAGAATCTTTAGCTCTTGACTTAAATTTTTCTGGTCGGGTTCCATGTCCCTTGTCAAAACGCTTTGAACGGTTTTCACGTTTTTTCTTCTCCTCTGGTGTATCAGCAAGAGAAATAGCAGAAGAATAGTATTTCGTCAGACTCTGTTCCTTGTCGCTGTCACTAGAAGTTTCACCACCATCAGCTGCATTTGGGTCTTCACCAAGACGCTGCCTCTTTGCTGGTCTAGCAGTATTCCTATTGAAACTTTTCTGATCTGTAAAAGAAAATTTTGTGCCCAAACCCACCCTATTCTCTAATTTTCCACCTGAAAACTGCAATGTTATGAACACAGTTGGTCAATGACACCAAAAGAATATCACCATTTTGTGATATAGCACTCGCTTTTCGGATAAAAAGTCTAGAACATATACAAAGGGAGTATTAAAATAAAGCTGGCATCTAAAACTTTCTCTCTTAATCTCATCCATACAGTTGCACTAGTTATATGGAGAGCACATTGCAGCTGGCTGCAATAGCAAGTTACCGGCTGCAATAGCAAGTTATCAGTTGCACGTCTAAACCATTGTGCCAATTATTAAGAAATGTACATACTCCTACTAGTAATTGCACACAAATCAAGCAAAATTTCAATAAATCAATCAATCTCAATAAGCATATACAATCTAACAACACCTTCATTTTTCCATTGAAACAAAAATTACAAACAAAAGATGGGCACGATTAATTTTTCAAGAGTACCTGCTTGTTGTTCCAAGCACCATATTTCGGAGTTCCAAAAGACATAGTAGCAGGTTTATCAGCCACCTTTTCCTCTGAAATAGGCTCCCATCTACTTTTGACACGCCGACTAGGACTCTTAACTTTTGGTGTTGCAGAAGTCGGTACTCGAAACTCAATATCACTGCATTAAGAGGAAGATATTACTCAATCTCACAGAAATTAAAAAATCTCTGTATCGGACTGAAAGAAACATACTCCTTGTCAACTACATCTATATTTGGGACGGGGAAAAGAGGCTCAATGTCCCAATCTCTTGTGTAAAGTGTACCATCAGCTGTTGCATTTGTTATTACCTAGATGATCAAATGCATTGCAAACTGTTAGTATTAAAGGATGAACTCATTATGTCTTGATACAACATCACTATCAACTATATATTTTAGCAGAAGATGATTGAAGGCAACTACCAAGTATAGACACAGCGGAAACTATTCCAAAAACGATGAATCAAATCATAATCTGTATCCCAGATTTATGAACATTAAAATATAGAACTACAATTTCAGACACAGGAACCAGGCATCAGTTCAAAATTTTGCTATTACAATAGGCCAGTCACGCTAAAGATAATTTATGAATTGCCAGATGCAATCTCGATCTAGGAAGCTCAAATATCACTCCCAGTAACAGTAACAGTAACCTGGGATTCAACGATTATAAAAAATAAAACGAATGAAAGTAGATCTCATAGAATAAGAAGAACTTATCAAAAAGATGGGGGAGGGACCCACCAAAATGAGCTTGGAACTTGGGATCAGGTTGCCACACACAAACTTTAAACATTCAGACCAAACAGCATTAGGTTACCTAAGTATCCTTCACTGTCTTTATGGACTATAGCAAATCCTAAAATGTGAAAAAGTCATAACTTAAATCCCTTTAATCACAAAAATAGTTCTGTATATCTAATATCAAGAAATACATCCTGCTTTACTCACTCAAGCTGCCCCACTAAAAGCACTTCATCATGTTGAAATACAGTCTCAATAACAAAATAATTGACTAGATACAATATTGAGAAATGACTGGGAAAGAAACGCAAAATCTTAAAATATCCTAAACCATGTCGAAGTGAGAAAAGAGAAGTAGAAAATTATCTAATTGTACAAGTAACACAAGCTGAAATTCATAGGAACGTTAGAAATCACGTGAATAGCTAGTTAAAGCCACCTAATAAAAAGAAGTGGTTGACATAATCATCTTCTGTTCGTTATAATTAAAAATTGGTACATTGGAATAGAGCATTCTAATATCCCATACCATGTATTATCATGCAAAACACATTGAAAAGAATGAAATACGCTATGCAGAAAAATATGTTATAGGCAATACCACATTAAAGAAAAGGTCAGTGCAAGTGGTTAATAATGTCAGTGTCACTTATGAGATAGCAGCAATATTTCATGATCTGCAATTCTAAAGCAAACATGTATCAATTCAAACCTTCTTGCAAGATGAGAACTTTGCAAGGAAACACGAATTTTAGTTACTTTTTTTGTGGTGTTTGCATCATTCAAAAAGAATTTTGTTCCAGTTCCATATCATTGTTGCAAAGTCAGATTTAGTCATCAGGGAATACCTCCTTCAAGATAGCTTGGCAAGCTGCTTTTTGCCTATCATTTTTGCAACGAGCTAAAGCCCTCTCAACATAACCACGTAATGACTTTGGAAATACAGCAGGCTGCAAAAGGAAACACAAGAATTTCAGTACAAAATGATCTAGCATGCATTCTTCATTCGATTAATTACAAATACGATGGCATGTTATATATGCAGAAATTACTTTTTAAATTTTCAAAATAAATCACATTTTATTCCCAATCTTCAATATGGATGGTTGATGGGTTACAAAGCTATGTTTTGTTTGCTGGTTTATAATTTGAATCACGACGTAATTTTGAGATACAAAGAGACATGCCCCTTAGGACAGCCATGAATTGACGCAAATAAAAGTAGATTAAAAGGTAAGCATATATAACATAAAATACTTGAGCAAATAAAATCAAATCAATGTAAGCATAATGCATCAAGGAACAGAACATTTTTCCATGTGTAAGCACTAATCTTAGTTAGCATTCCATTTTAACCAGATTAGGCTCTGACAATCATTCAGTTAGAGCAACAACAGATTGCTTATGACAAGAATTTTTTACAACGAGGTTAACAAGGCCAACAATCCTTTTATCTTTAACGCATAACATTCTGTATATCACTTATGAACGCCAAAACATTTCACGAAATTTCCTTGATGGCCTCCATTTTAACCAAATGTTTTTTTACATACACTCTTCCTAATTAGCCCATTTCCACCATAAAAACGTAACTTGAAAGTGAGAGGGTTAAAAACTCCACTCTTATCATCCACTAAATTCTATATTCTGAATGTGATAAAAAAAAAGGCCGTGTTAATGGAGGAGATGGCTGAACAAAATTGGGAGATCACACATAGTAAATTGTGCTAACCTTGAGCATGGAATCGGCTTCCTCTTGTGACACAACTTTTTCATTTTGCTGCTGCGTTGCAACGCTGATATAGGCTGGCTTTACAAATGTAGTAGTTGTAGAGTTATTGTTGGGTTTTGATACACCCGAGGGTAAGCTTGAAGCAATTCTTGGATTGGTTGGAATTTGCAGTTTGCTTGTCTTACGTGAATCTACATGCTCGGGAGGTGGAGGAAGAGTTTGGAAGGGTGTCTGATGATTCTGAGAAACCTGGTACGACACCGGATATAGTGTTGTAGACACTTGGGAATATGAAGAGTTCTGATGATTCTGGAAATTTTCATATGCAGGGATTACTTCTGAAGGATTTTGAGCATGTGGTTGTAAAGAGTTTGATGGGTCATTCTGAAAAGCAGGAGTCCCATGTTTCCAGTAATCAGGTGTACTTTCACTAACTGCCACAGGCTGACAACAAAACCACAATATGAGCTCGGATTATGATGCCAACTTTAAACGGAAGGTATTTGCAAGGCTTACCAACATATCATAAATGTACTCAATGAAGGGTAAAAACAGCACAGAGACCGTCATGTAAAAGGGCCTATAATGATAAAAATGACTAAACAAACATATAATTGTTTTGCAACTTAACTTCATAGCTTCAATTACAAAAGAAGAATAACTACTAAGCAACCTATGGAAATTGGAACATAGCCCTATCTATTACAGGATTAAAAGAAAAAAGAGAAAAAAAAAAAAAAAATTGATCATTTTGCAGGGTTTCACAATGGGTAGGGTAGCCCAATAATGAGCTCACTGATAATTGCTTACACCTATAACTTCATTCACAATTTCTAATTGCCTAATCCTTTGATTAAAGACCACCTAAATTCTTCATTCAACTCCCAAACTGTTACCTACAAAAATATGATATTCATGAGCAAAAAGCCAACCTCCGCTCATTAATCTGTCTATGGTCATAGAAAACTACACAACCTTACAGCATGCATACATCAAACAGTTTGGTAGATACATGCAAAGTGAGCCTCCTACATCATGGAAGATGCCACATTTTAGCCAGGTCTCAATCCTTGGTGATGAGGGACTTTTCATTAAGTTTTCAATTATAAACTTAAATGCGCAACAGATATCTATTAGTTTATGTGAAGAAAAGAATTAATGTCAATGCAATTCGAGTTCTTTAAAAGGAAAAATCGATGATACTCTGGTAAAATGCAAATATCTCCCCCGTGTTTTTCTGAAAATGCAAAATCCAAAATAAAAAACTCTATTTAAGATACCTAAAACCCCTTATGTTCATAGAAAGCAATGCAAAAAAGCCTAAACCTGTCAAAATTAAATTTTTCAACAAGACTCAAGTTAACTGACAAATTGTCCAAAATACCTTTAATAATATAGACAAATAATATTCATTAACTTATCCATGTTAATACGACTTATAAAGCCTAAACTTGAGAAAATTATTATTTAACAAAATTCGTCATAATTTACAAAAAAAATATTTAAAAAATATTTCCAAACAATTTGTTGAAGATTTAATTGTAATATTTATATTTGCATTTTACCCTTTCTTCTGTATCCACGAAAATAAATGCTAGCATGATTATATGAAGCCCCATTTTCCCTTTATTACTTTCTTTTGCAGGAGCAAACAACACCAAACACAAACAGGTTCCCGTAGAACTTACAGGGACCCCAGACCTGCTAAAAAGAAACCTCCGACCTTGACACTTTCTGTATGCAGAAAAAAGGTCAGAGTGAACAACTTACGCAAGTACCTACATCTATGGCAAAACAAATATGTTTTAACTTCATAAACATATATACATATATGTATGGATTGGAGGGGGGGGGGGGAGCCAAAAACAAAAAGTGGTCTTCCTTTAAATCCAGCTCCAAAAGTATAAAGGATGGAGTCTATCAGTAAGAACCTGTCCCATTAAAAGGCTTGCCCTGGCCACAAAAATACTTTTTCACGATTCTCTGCATTAAGTTGCAAAGAGCCAAAGACAACCTTTGCGGTGCAGTCATGCAGATATTAATTTCATTAAATCTTGGTAGAATCTCAGGAAAGTTAGTTTTATTATTGACCACAGTAAATAGATAGTATCATCATGTTTCTCCTATACAGTTAAAAAGAAATATCATAAAAAGGCAGAGCTTTGTCCTGAACAAAGATACAAAAATAATTTCAATCTGTTAAAAAGGTAACCGTTCTTGAATCATTCTCAGGCATCTAAGGATTTGATATCTTTCCAAACAACTTTCTAAGAAAAGCCCTATATCATATGTTTTTTACCTTATAGTTGTTATATCAATTTCTTGCTCTAATGATCCCGCCAAACACCAGTCCCTACTCTTACAAGATACTTCTGAATGTCTTCATCTAATGTCATAAACACATGGACCACTTGTGCAGCTTTTTATATTTTACAAGTTCCATTCTCATGAATATACCCGCTCTTTAGCTGTTCTTACAGCACAAGCATTTTAAAAATACATTCATCTGACACAATCCTTTGCAATAGTATCAACATTTTGGTCATACATGTTTGCAAATGCAATATATATTTGTGTTTACTGATATATTAACAAATATCTGACAAGATAATTGGAAAGCAATTAATATACCCACAGTTTTGCTGATCTTACACCAGAAATCCATTTTAAAAATATATTCCCCAGACAAGTCTTACAGATGTTTATATATTAACATTGTGGTCTAATATGTTTAGAAAGGCAATATAATCTTGACGTTGCTAAGATACCAAGAAATATCTGACAAAGTAATAAAAAGCAATTGAGACAACCAAACCTGCACAGAAGTTAATTCAGGCGGAGTAGATTCTGGTCTCCACGAAGTGGTGTAAGCTGCAGGCATCTGGTTGTTTGAAGCTGCATATCCAATGTTTCCACTAGGAGCAGAACTATTAACACTAGATGAAACGGAGGCAGATGTATTCTCTGTCCCAGGAGCACAGCTGACCTCCGTTTGAGTTTGATTGTAATAATCCTGCCATTGTTTATACTGTTGTTGATATTGGGCAGTTGCAACTGCATTTGTCGAACTATGGGCTGAATTTGTGTCCTGACTATAGTTCGGATACTGATGAGAACTGTATGACGCATATTGCCCTCCCTGCCAAGAGTTGGTCTGGGTACCATATGTGCCACTTGTGTAACTTCCAGACGTCTGATAATCACCAGGATTGTAATAAGTGCTTGAGTAACTTGTAGGTCCAGCATAAGACCCTGTATTTTGAAATGAGGAAAGAGGCTGATAAGGAGCACCTGTGTTTTGGTAAGCTCCTATATGATGGGGATAAGACTGATTAGGCTGCTGCTGATACTGATTGGTCTGTGGTTGATACTGGTTGGGTTGCTGTTGATACTGACTGGGTTGTTGTTGATACTGATTAGGTTGCTGTTGATACTGACTAGGTTGTTGTTGATACTGATTCGGTTGCTGTTCATACTGACTGGGCTGTTGCTGCTGATACTGATTCGCTTGTTGTTCATACTGACTGGGCTGTTGCTGCTGATACTGATTCGGTTGTTGTTCATACTGACTCGGCTGTTGCTGCTGATACTGATTGTAGTAAGCCGCATAACTTGTGCTGTTATATCCATATGGATCAGTATTAGGATAGGCAGCATAACCACCATAACCTTGTGCCACATTTGTAGACCCTGAACTCGTTGTTGAGACAGTAGGTACCAAATTTGCTCCATCTTGGACACTTCCCAAGGTCGCTTCCGGTAGCTGATCATGATTGTAGCCAGAATTAGAGACAGCTCCATTCTCCCTCGCATTATGATTCTCCGCTTGTGTAGGCCATGATGCCACAGCACAGTTAGGAGAGAAATAAGATGTCTGAACTTGGGGCTGTTCAGTTGTTTGATTCGTCTGATCATTGAAAGTTAGAAATATGTTATTCAAATGATCCCAAATACCGTTCAAGGAAGAGAAACAAAACTGGAGTTTATGGAACTAAAATTAACACTGAAAGAGAATTAAAAGTAAAGATAGCTAATTGCATATGCACATGCTGCCAATTGCTGGTTGATGGTTGTCAAATATTCAAAAAGTTAAAGGTAGTAATCGGACGACTTCATAAATTATTTCGCATCCATAATTGAGATTCATCCACACATGCAAGAAGATGCATGATTCTCAGAATCACGAATGCCGAACCTAAAATGATTATCCAGGTGGAAGTCCACACCTTGCGAGCTAATACTTATCGACATCTTTAGAGCGTACTAAAGTAGAAATACAGAAACAATATCCAGCATGTCGACGAATAGTAACATGCCACCATCACACAAACAAATATGTATCCCACTTTGAACTTTTACAACACATATGCATGTCAAGAACCGTTTCACACAAGTTCATAGCCATTGTCACAATAAGCCCAAAAAGAAGGAATAGAATAATTACCTCAACAGAAGCAACAGTTTCTGTGTTTTCTCCTTGATTCATCATCTCCACATTAAAATCCTAAATACCATTAAACGAGAACAGCATCAAACACACGCCATCGTTTCCCACAAAACGAAACGCGCATAAAGCACAAAACCCTAATCAAATTAAGCTTCATAAAGACAAACCTCGAAAACCCAATTGCTATTCCAACCGACTCCGCAATAAAGAACGCGTCTTTTTCTTCCAGCTGAAGGCAAACGCAGAGATCAAAACGGGATCCAAAAGAAATAATTTTATTTTTTTTTTGAAAGAGATGAAACAAAGTATATGGGCGCGAATGAAATTTGATAGTTTGATATTTGTTGACTTGGTAAAAACAAAGTTATGATTAGCGAATGGGTATTACAAATCAAGAATATGTCGGCATCAATTCATTGATCTGCAAATCCGCGTTTGCAAGAAACAAGCCGTCGGGGGGTGGGGGTGGAGTGGGGGGGTGGGGGGGGTGGGTGCAATGTTGTAGCCTGATCGGTTGGGAGGTTTGGATGGCTCACGGAGAGGAGGGGAGGACAATTTAGTGATTGAATCATAGTCATGTACAAATTTTCACTATTAATGACCATTGACAACATTCAATATTTTTGCTTTTTATTCACAACGTATTTTGATTACCTCAAAATATTACTCCTATTAATTAAGGATTTGATCAATGAAATTGTGAATTAAAAGTTCAAGTTGAGTTTCGTATGCAGCGTAAGTACAAAAATAGTTAAACCAATTAAATTTAAAGGTAACATAAATTGTGTAAGGTCGTCTTATATGAATTTAATTTTGTGACACGAATAATATACTACCTGAGACTTGAACCAAGGTCCAAATTTATAGTTTTGTAGAATTCGTGTGTATGAGAAACTAAACTAAAGTACTATTTTTTCCATAACATTACTTTTAGGGAAAGTTCTTTGAGTAAATAGTTAGATTTTAGTTTGACAAAGATTCTTCTCATTGAAGGTAATAAGATTTGTTTATTTGTCTTAAAAGTAGTATAAATACCAATTTTTACAATTCACTTAAAAAAGGAGTACTAGTTTTTCAAGGGAATGTATTGTCATTTACATTAAAAAAAATTAAATTAAAAAAAAATTGGATAGGTAGAGTAATGTTAAGACACCAAAATGCGTTTTACGTGTCAAAAAACAATTGGATTGATTTTTAGCGATAACTATTGTTCTTTACATCTTAAGGGGTGTTTACTTTGGATAATATGATAGATAGATAAAAATAGTATAGGTTAATCCACCGTTTACTTTGATAGATTGATTACTTTTGAACTTATTTGATCATCTAATCTTTCATATAGTCAATCCTATGTTTTATCAATCAATCTTATCCTTCAAAGTAAACGCCCCTAAAGTATTTTAATTCGGTATTACGCACACAATTTGAAGGGTGATATCGGTCCCTTGCTCATGTAAATGTTCATACATTTATCACAACACAACTTGCATTCAAGCATCATACATACCATAGAGACAGAGTGGTAGATCCTACACCAGTTTATCTCATCGGGCATAGAGACAGAGTGGTAGATCCTACACCAGGTTTATCTCATCGGGCATGGTATCCACCGTATCTACACAATCACGTGCGCACACATTTAGTAGACACCATGCCCGTGGGATGCAGCGACTGTAGATACGAATACACCACAAACAAGCCAACCAACAAGAAACGAGGGCGAAGAGAACTCATGCATCTAAAGATCAGCTGTTAAATAGCAAAATAACAAACTCAAATGCGTACTTTCTATTCTTTAGCCAATTCCCCAAGCAACAAGTAAATTCTGTATTGCCAAGGTTCTGCTTATGTACATGTGTTTAACAGAAATTAAATTATAGAGAACTGACATTAACACACCTGAACAAACGAAAACGAACGTGACATATACAGAGACGAAGGCATAAACAATGAGCGCTAGACCTTAATCTTATGAGATATATGCTTTCACCACTTTAGTATAGTCGCAGACATAACCAGTCCTTGGACAAGTGATTTTCCCATTGTTTTGCTTTGCCATGTCCTCAAGAGCCTGTACAACAGAAGACAAAAATTAGAATGTTCACTCGAAGTTTCCTAATAGCCTGATTATCTGAAATCAACAGCAGACCTTAGTGCTGTAAACATAGCCATTTGGCAAGACAAGAGGGGGATTTTCTGTATCCATTAGCTCTTTAGTTATGTAACAAACAAGTTTCGAATGATGCTGCTTTGAGTATGGAAGTGGCTGTGCTAATTTGCGGAATGCCTCCTGCGATAGAGGATCATCCTTTGTGCAATCATCTTCATAACAGAATCTAAGCCAAGTCAAGGCCGAAACCAAGGCACGTATAGAAAATATCAAGAAGAGACAGCAGCTCTTGAATTATGATGGGACAATTGGGTTGAGATTTTAGCATATTCAATCTAGAATATAAGGAAAGCACATAGGTAACTGCAAAGTAAGGATACGGGGTCTTCAGTGCAGATAAGCCAGCTTGTAGATATATATTTAACAACGGCTCAAGAGTCATGCCATACAATTTACAGAATTCTTGTTTAAACTGGTCAGCCAAATAATCCCACTGCTTTTCTTCGAACAAGACCTGCAAGACAGCAATGAGGTCAATGTAATTTAGTAAGTTGGAAATATCAATCCGATAACCAAAGTTTGTCTGACCTTGTATAATGGACAATCAGTGTTACTTCTGAAAGCAAGGGTTGCCATAACACGCTGCAATTCTTTCATATGTGTAGCTCCCCAGGGTGCTAGATACTTTCGAGCATATGATATAGCTCGCATATTGTTATCAGCTCTTACCAGCTCGATGAATTCTTGCAGTCTCAACTGGAACTCAAATTTGCTCTGCATGAAGCATGGGAATATGTAAACGATGAAGAATACGCACAGCGAAGCAAATATAGAAGATATTATACTGACTGGCAAGAGGTACAGTTCTAATTAGGGTTTTCTATATTCAAGTCAGACAGCTAGTTCTCAACTACATGTCAATGACTGGAGCTATTACTCTAGTATTTAGCTTGGGTATGGCAGATCTAATGGAACTACAAAATGCAGATGTTTTTCATCAGGCATGTCAATCAAATCCAAATAATACAATTGCATTCTGTTATGATGTAAAACAATTGTATTAATAACCCAAAAGAAAAATGCAAATAATGGTGATCTGAAAACCCATATGGAAGTTAAAAGCTTCCTGATGAATAAAATAGCTTTTGGGGGATACATCTGGTGACCTCTGTAATTTCTTATCCTGAAATTCACTGTATCTGCAAACTGTTATGTTTACAAGTCAGGACTCAGTTCAGCAGACTTCCATCACTTCATGTCTTCGTATATAAAATTCCATTGCAATCTTTTATCATCCAAACAGCAGGTTGAAGTTGATTATTAGAGAAGATATGCATGCTATTTACATAAATCTAAACTTCAAACTGAAAACTCAATACTCAATTCATACATCTTGATTCTAAAACAATTGTGTAAGTTATGCAGTAGGACAACCATAAATGACGTATCTTTCTGATTTTTAATAAACATTAATTCTTAACTTTAAAATCCCAATTGCTTCCAACAGCATTCCACTTCCCTATAACTTGTACAAGATACTTGTGTATGCTTAATATTGTATTGTAGCAGGGAATCAAAGTACAAAGTATTTTAAATTAGATTATCCTCATTTTGTGACAAATTAGACATCTTAGCATAGAATAAAAAAGTATTTAGTTCACCAATAACTTTTCCAATCTTTTAGGACAAATGCAAAAAACCAGACATCCCTGTACTTAGCTATTCTAAATATAAGAATTTTATCCAGGCTGAACTGAAAGCGTGCTTTTTTGGCCAGATATTTACCAATGTGATTTAAGATATGAGGAGAAATAATACATCCCTTCTAACTAAGACATTTCATTCTGCTATAAGAAAGGAAAGAAGGTGGAGAAAACGGGTCGGGTAGAACATAAGTTACCTTTGACTTCTTTAGCCTGGACTTGTTGTCAGCACACCAGGCTAGAGCAGGGCCAACCTCCTTCTTTTGAAGAGCATCGATAACCTTTTTAGCTTCAAGAAATACATCTGTATCAACAAGATCCTGCGAAGATAGAAAAAATGTCATCTGGATGTCATCCTGACATGTGAATTAGAGCCATTGACCATGAAGGAAATAACTGGACACAATTCACAAACAGCATCTTCTTTTTTCCCAAACTAAACAAGCTATCAAAGCCAAATCTTCACAATATGCCGTCATTTCTATTTTATTATTTTAATTTTAAATGCTTTTTAGCCGGTGCCAGAGCACCAAATCATCTTTGTCTCCCCACAATAATGAAAGGCGAGAAATTGATCCCAGTCAAAAAAAAAAAAAAGTTGACAAAGGTAAGGTAACCAAGTCTTTCATCTGATTTGGAGAAAACAATAAGTCAACCACCTCAAGGATAATGCAAGATGATGAAAATCACCTGAATGTTGCTGCTCTCTGCGAGCTTTACAGCTGTGTCGTAATATGACATCCGCAGCATGTAATCAACAAGTATCCTCTTCAGCCGGGTGTTATTCCACTCTGACATATTTTCCAGTTCTGCAGATTCTAAATGTTCCAGCCGAGTCCGACATTTCTGTGCTTGTAGGTGCTCTGTCCGACTTCCCTCTTCCAACTGACTCATCAACCAGTCACTCGTCAAAATGGCGTATTACCAGAATGAATCAGATGACTCAATTTACAAGTTTCACCGAGTATCCCAACTTCAATGACTAAAAGTTAATAATTTTATTACTGTGTATGTATTATTAACCTATAGGAATGGCAATTTCTACCACCACGGACTCCAGAAATATATTTATTGATAACAGATTAATCAAAAGAACAGAAAGTAGAACGACATAGAACAAAAGAAGACTCGAAATCCAAACAGACCTTCTCTCTTGCTGTTCAATTTGACCAATTTAATCAATAAACCAATATTAAAAACTCCGATTTATTCATTTTGTTTCTGCAATACTAATTGTTAAATCCTTAAAATTGAAGAATTCCATTTTAGTAACTGAAAATTATCCTTTCTTAATTTCAATAACCAACTATTCTTTCTGTAAACATCAATCCACAATTTCTCTAAATGCAAGTAAATTAAAAACAATCTTTTCAAATTTGCAGTCCTCGCGGAGAAGGGTCAAAAGGGGTGGGAGTTAGGAAAAAAGAATCACGCAATATCAATTACGATAAATTCAGAAGAATATACTTTTCTTTTGAGGCCCTGCAATCGGGAGACGAGAGAACTGAGTTGATCAACGGCTTCATCTCGCGACAGGTCCGAGCCGGCGGCTTCGGAGACTCCGGAAATAACGGCGGAAACCTCTTTCTCCGCGGTGCGGTGGTTGGAGCGGATCGTCTTTTTGTAATGCTCGAAGGGCACACGGAGCAACTGATGCTCCAGTTTCAGGGACTCCGCTAGCTTCCCGATTTTAGACGGCGGCGCCGCGGCGGCCGCTGCCACGGCGACGGAGTTGCCGTTGGGGAGCTGCGCATCCACCTCCATCGGCGACGACGACATTTTTGCAACTTTTTTTAATTTACTTTTTTTTTCTTTTCTTTTTTACTAACAAGTGAAGTGGATTCGTAGAGAAAGCAGCAAATTTTCTTTATATCTCATCAACTACAAGCACTATGCTAAACGGTGTCGTTTGAGAGTTCCTATCAAAATAATACTATGTGAAACTTGATTAAATCATTAAATACATATATTAGATAAATTAATTGTATAGATAAAGTTCATATATATATGCCCTTATTAACCACTGCTTTTATATGCATATATGTATATTATATATTTAGGAGATGGAAATCTAAGATCAAACTATAATTGTAAATTATGGGTAACTTGTTTACAAATAGAGGTTTCACAACTTCCATATAGATTACTTCTCAATACAATTTATTTCAAATTCATTATAATTTTGTGGGCCATTTCTCGAATACCCGTTAGAGCAGAATATTCATGGAAGACATTCTTGAATTTGACACATGTGATAGATGTTCCTTGTATTTCTCCAAACAAAGCTCTTCCCATCACAATGTCTATTGTGTCGCCTTGTCCAATCATAAGTGGAGAAATAACAAATCGATTTTTATTCAACACACTTCCACTGCAGCTTCCGAGTATATACTGTTACTTTCTCTAGAACCATAGCAATAATATTTCTTTTGATTGAATTATTTATTTTTCTTGTAACTGGAACTACACAACTGTAATTTGTGCAGGAAAAAAAAATGCAAGAATCCCAGCAATAAAACAGTATTTTGTGCAGTGAGCCCAGATCCAATTTGAATGATTTTAACTAACTTCTCAAATAATGAATATGTTAGCATTTCTTAAAAGAAAATTGAACAGAAATATGCCCCTGTAAGGTTAGTTTTACAAAGCAAGCAAAAACTCCATACTCAATTTGAAAAACCAAACAATCAAAAATTTCATTGCAAAGTTCTCATGATGTCATCACACTAAATATGAAATTAAATTCCTATTATCTTTCTCTTGTTATGCCAAAGGTCAATTTCTAGCAGCTCTTAGTTCTCTTCCTCACTGCAGTGAAGCCAGCAAATGAAGTGTAACTGCATAAAAAAATTACAACGATAGAATGATAACGAGTACCAAACAATCAAAACAAGCTTCTCTCAATCCACAGACAAAAAGAAAGCATATAGTGAAGATTTACCCTAGATCAGAAGCCTCTGTTTACTGTCACTTTCGCCATGATGATCCCGATTTCACCTGGGAGACTGTCAAGATCCTCAGGCCCTAAAGCTTGAGTTTGTCGGGCTACGACCACATATAACTGCTTAAAGGTTAATAAACAGAGCTGTGGCTGAATACATAATGCTTTCATTCTTTTCCAGACTCCATCAGATGCAGGATTTGGGTTGTTTGTACTATTGTTTAACATGTCTTCTATATTTTATCTTTTCTTCTCCTATCCGTTGTCGTCAAAGTTGTATAAAAAAACCGGCAGCTTCGCCATGAATTACCTCTCTCAGATTTTATAAAACCTTACATTTGATCCACTGTGATGACAAGTTGATGGCCATCAGTGCATTTTATTGGCTTTAGAATGAATTTTCGAGGTACAAGAAGAATAAAGAAATGCACAATCATTGGCAATCATCAAGAATACATTGAAATATATGATTAATATGCCATCAAGGATAAGGAAGTTGTGCAGTAGAGTCTAGTAACAGATAAAAGGAAGTACACATATCTTTCTCAGGAGTGCAGCCAGAGGCGATCGTGCAAACGCTCTTCTCCGGCCCCAAACATCTCATCAACCCTTTCGCCGTCTCTGTAGAAATGAAACGTGGGCGTGTATCTTATGTGCTGAGTCGTCTCCGGACATTCATCAATATCAGCATAAACAAAGGATAGCTTCGGAAACTTGTTGCTCAATTGGCAGAATGCAGGAAGAATCTGACTGCAAACACGGCACCTGAAAACAAAAAACAATCAATCATATAGCATCATTTAACTAACGCGACTTCTAGAATCACAGCATCCCGAATTCCTGTTAACTCTTAACCTAAACCCTGTGGAAACATGAGTTTAATAGAATATTACACGCATACTTTCTCTTTGAGACATTTCATCGAACACTTAACTGACGTTTACGCTAACAGAATCTCGGCCCACAATTTAGACCGCTTTTGGTTTAGAATGCAAATAAGAACTATGAATACAGAGAGACTTCAATATGATTTGAAAAACTGGACGTACCATGATGCGCCGTAGTTGATAACTGTCTGCGAAACAGAGTTTTTCCACATAAGAAATCAGTTCAAGAAATATATACATATATGTAATGGAGGGGGAGAATTAGCTTACGGGGTTTTTGGAGGCTTTGATTTGATGGAATATTTCCTTCAAATTGTCATCACTGATGGCAGTAACAAGATTAGGTTTGGATTGATTGAGCAAGTTTGAGGTTGAATTGCTCTCTCCAGAATCCTGAATCTTTTCCTTCTCCATGTCTTGAATCTTTTGTGGGTATTAGCGATTACCATGACCAAATAATGAGTTATAGTAGTATTTTTTTTTTCTTTTTCTTTTTTAAGTGGGTAACGACAGCGTTTAGTCGATGTGTATTTTTCTTGACAACTGTAAAAATGGACGAGGATAGATTTGAATAGTTTCAAATAGCGTTTAATGCAATATTTTAAAAATCAAATTAGAGGTCGAATCAGCGAGGCTTTCGGGTCCCGTCCACCCGTGATTTAAATGTTTTTAAAATTAAATAATAAAAATAATACTAACATACATGAAAATTGTTCCTAACTTCACAACTTATATCCATAACAAATATTGACTTACACATCAAAATTCGTAATATATAAATATATATACACACACAAATATTAAAGTTTTCGTATATTTATTGATTATAAATATATCAAATAAAAATAATGCTATATAAGTAAAGTAAAAAAATTCGAAGAGAGGTTGTCTAAGATTGGTGTTTGGATAATCAAAATGATAATAAATATAATAAAAGTTTGGTAGTTGAGATGGTGTAGACATATTTTATGGTACACGTCATGTGTTTGATTCTTTTGAAGTGCATAACATTTTTTTAGCCCATTTAATAAAACGCCTCCTAATTCAGTGAAACCGTCGGTTCCTACCGATTTCTATGGTATAATACCGGTTTGGCTGACTTTAGATTTCCTAAAGCTACCCAAACCAGTATCAGATCCGGTTCGATTTTAAAATACTGGTTTAATGGTTAAAATGGATAGTTTAGCAAAAAAATATACTACTATTTTTTGGATATACTATTTATTAGATTAAACAAAATATTCTAACTTTATAATATCTTGAATTAAAAAAAACTAATTTACAAAATTATACCTAATAAATCGAAAAGTTTTCCAAATCTACCCCACAGTCAACTTTCTGACGTTGAAATACACATATAAGTGACTAATTTAACTTAATGACATGGAAAAATACCAAGATTCAAGCGTGTCTGATTTCTTAACTTTTTTAAAAACCCCTTATTAGTTTTTTATTTAATAAATAAAATGCAATAAATACTGTTATAAACTAGAGAGAACAGGGAATAAAGTAGAGAGAATAAGAGTTCTATCTATTGAGATGTATTCAAAGTGTGTCGAAAGTGTGTACAATATGAGGACCAAAGGCCTCTATTTATAATGGTACAGAGCTAGGGTTTTAGGGTGGATGACTTGGTCAACACTCATATAATGTATATCTATAAGATATTTACAACACTCCCCCTTGAGTGACCAATCTCTAAAACAAATGTTGCCTCATTAAAACCTTGCCAGAAAAACCCAATGGGACAAAACCTGATCGAAGGAAAAAGAGTACAACTGCTCCGATTGAACTTGATCATTGTAGTCTTTGATTCGTTGCATGTCAATCTTGTGTACCAACTTCCTTAATGTTGACGTCGGCAATGCCTTTGTGAATAAACCCGCCAAATTGTCACTTGAGCGAGTCTCTGTTGAAACAATGATACAAGTATAACACTTCACATTTATTGTTGTGATGTGCATGCCTTGTTAAAAACCTCTTCTGAAAAATCCTGTGGGAAAAAAAACTCGATAGAGAAAAAATTACATGACATACACTTACTCATATGTTGCATTAGTTGTCTCGCTAAAAACCTTGACTAAGAAAACCCATCGGGAGAAAAACTTAGTAAGAAAAAAAAATACGAGTCAACCATTTGGCCTTTAGAGTATAATATTTAGGATTACTCAAAATTAACCTTCATAGCCAAATCTTCATAAATATGTAGTAGTTTCTCACTCCCCCTGAAGATAATAATCTTCAAAATTAACATATTTCACTACTATAAACGTAATTTCGTATAAAGATTGGGAGAAGATTTAGTGAATAAATCCACAAATTTTTCACTAAACAAACTTTTGTGGCCATAGTTCATATAGAACTCATTTGTGCAACACAAGTTGAATTATTCTCATAGAGAATAGTGGGGGATATATCTCATATCATTACACCAATTTGAGATATTGAATCATGGGATGAGATAAATAACCAACATCCTAGTAGCCACCAATGTGAATCTCGATATCTTTCATAAAATAGACTAAGGTCGTTTTAACCATGAAGATAACGAATGATATTCTCAATATCATTTCAATGCTTTCTTATGAGAACATTAATTCTTGCTAGCAAGTTAACTTTAAATGTTATATCAGATTTGATAGAATATATATATAGTGCTATTGGCACTCAAAGTAGGGAACTTCTGGCCCCATAATATAATCGTTATCTTCTATATTCACTTCAAATCAAGTGAAGAGACAATCATTGGGGTCTAACTAGATGTGATTTATAATAAAAATAATCTCTCCACAACCTTTTCAAGTAGGTCGACTGGTGTAATAATAATATGCTCCTTTAGGGGATGCTCGATCTTCATATCGAGTAAATACTTAGATTTAGCTAAGTCTTCCATTCCAAACTCTACCATGATGTAGGAGTTGGCTTTTTCATCAATATAAATCATTCAAAGACTTTTGGATATGTACACAAATACATATATCATTATTCACATATCCTTATTTCAGTAGGATTAATTCACACTTGTTGTGAATTTATATTTCTCTTTCTAATTTTGAGTCCATCAAGAACTTTCATATATATTCATGCGCAATGACCCAATCAATATGCGGATCAATGATATCCATTACTGCGATAGATATTAAATAACGGAACGTGATGCCATATTAGGAGAATCAAAATCAATTTAGGATCTCTGCCTAAATCTTTGAGCTATTAACATCGCTTTATTTTTTCTCATCTCATCAATTTATTTTCTCTTAGTACAAATACTCATTTGTGTCAACATTCTTTGACATGTGTACTACAGAGCAAAAGATTATTTATTTAGTGAGTCAAGCTCTGCCTCAATTGCTTCTTTCAAATTTACTCAGTGCCTCTGGCACTTCTATTTTCTTTGATCTGGATCCAGAATATCATTTCAAAATGATATAAGCAATTTTGTCGAGGCAAAAGTATTGTTGACAATTATAATATTTTACTATTTCTCATTTCTCTTGAATTCACATAATTCATGGCATTTTCAATCAACCAGATTTTCATCATTTCTCAATGATATTTTTCTTTACTGGTTATTCCGTAATCCCAGTCTTTTAATATTTGGTGCACGTGCATATGCACTGGGATTCCCGTTGTAACATCCCACATTTTATAATTAAGGTTTTATTAAATTTTGTTTATCAATAAGAATTTATGATTTCTGATAATTTAGATTTTAAGATTTAAAATGTTTGGAGTCCGAAATTGCGCCCTAGGAAATTAAAATGTATAAATACTTACACATATATATATATATATATATTTATGGATCTCATAAATTATTTCTAACTGGGCCATATAATAGTTTTGGGTTATTATTTTGTATTAGGAAAATTATTGTATTGGGCTTTAGGAAATTAAAGTCTTTTAAATTATATAAATTAGGGATTAAGCCCATTCTAGGTTGTAAATAAATAAGATTAAAGAGATAATATAAATCATATATATATATATATATTTTGGTTTCCAACGGTTTCAACCGTATCAGAAATTTCTGCCATGATCTTTACGGTTTTTCCTTCAGAAGTTTTCTGCTCTTCAAGTTTTCATCATATCCTTCCACGAGAATCGTTCTTTCAACGATATGAGCAAACCCTAAGCAAAAATCTTCTTATCCAAATTTTAATTTTTCCATCTATTTAAGCCTTGAATTTTCTGTCCGTCAAAAGTGTCCTCAAGAATCAATTGTCAAAGTTAGAGAGTTCGGTGGATTTTAATTGTGCAAACATCAAATTGGCACGGCGCAATTAGGGTCTTCGTCTTCGCAATAAAGCTTTTTGTCAAGTTTAGGTGTTACAAGAATTCAAGGTGGGGTAAAGTGATTTATTTTTACATGATACGTTTTACACTAAAATGATATGAATTTCTGATTTGAAAAACATGATTTATGTCCAACATGTTTACTTGTGCTTTGAGATATGGTCGAAGTGAAAGTGACGAGTATGTGTGCAAGATATGTCCTATGCATAGTTGAAGTTGTAAATGTCCCATAATTTCATACATTGCTTGGTGCATTGGAATGATTTATGGTTGAAATTATTGTCCCACAAGATTATTAGCTTGTGGTTGAAGTTTCCCGTATTCTCATTTTGACAAGTTTACACTGTTGGACAAAACAAAAGAAAGATGTTATGCCTTGATTACCCCACTGAGTATATTTTAAATACTCACCCCGTTATTTCTTAAAAATGTTTTCAGGTGATGAGCATGGAGCGGCGTGAAGGAAGTGTGTTGGTGGTTTTAAGTTTCCTGTTTAATTAAGTATCGGTAGAAGATATGTGATTTCGTATTTCTTTCGAATTTAAGCTTATGAATTGGTATTATATTTTGGTAAAACATTTAGGATTGTTATGTTTAAATCTGATGGATATATTTTATTATTAGGATTTGTGGTTTAGTAAAAATGAAATATTTCAGATTTTCCAAGTATTTTAAGTCCAGTATAATGTTATCTTTTAGAACTGTATTTTCAGAAAGTTTAATTTCTTTCGTTTACTTTGAGATAAGTATTTGTTTAGAGTTATTTTATATTTAAAAAAAAATATAGACTTTCCGCATTAGTTTTTATTATATTTAAATTAAATAATTAGGGTGTTACATTTAGTGGTATCAGAGCAGGTTTACGTTTCTGTAGACTTGTATATTTTAAAATATTTAGTTATAAAGAACACCACACATTTCTGACGCGCGCTCCTACTCTGAGGTAAAAGTTATTTATATTATTAAGTTATTTATATTATTCATCTATATATAATGCTTGCAGAAGTATGAAATATTTGTTGTAAAGTTGTGAAACCTAAACGTTTATTTAGTAGTTCAAGTGATATGTTGATCAAAAGTTAAAGAGAAACTTTATTTATTTCATTTTTTTTCTTTTCTTTGTAAATATTTATACTTTGTAAGAGTCCTCGAAATGTAGATTGAATATAGAATGTACTCATTAGCTTTGTCAAATTGTAAAGTACAATGGCTGACCTAAGTGCCGAAGCAATAATGGAGCTTCACAAGGCATCAAAGAATCGCTTCTTCAAGCGTAAGTGGAAAACGAGCCTAAGTATGACAGAGAACTTGCATACAATAAGATATTTGTGGCGAAGAACTGGTGTTTATGGTGGACGTGTGCATCAATACGAAGCAGCAATCAGAGTTTTAAACTTTGTACCGGATTCCTACTATAGTGTGGCATATTACGTTTACTTAAAATGTGCCACTTCTCGGCCGGATCGTTTAGACAAGATCAATTTTGAACAGTTCATGAAGGCCTTAATTCGTAAGTTTCAAGATGATATGAATGGAATACAGGAAATTAATGAGACGAGACCCATTGAGATAGGTAGTTCGGAAGAAGAACCTTCAGAGGATGAAGCATATGATGATGAGCTAGAGCTAATCATTCTTAGTAGCGACGACGATGAGTAAAATGAGAGAGAGTTATTCCTTTTCTTTTGGTAGACAAATAAAATTGTTATCAATATGTTTTCCCTTAGTGTTAATTTTTCTTTTTAGATGTAAGTGTTGTTTGAGTTCTTTAAAATTGATGTTATTAATAAAATGAACAGATTCTAGTATTGATACATTAAAGTATTTTGGTGGTTGGGAAAGATAGTAATATCAAGTTATTGCTGAACTTTAGGAAATGGCACGGGGACGACCTCCATTGATCAACCCAAACAATGCCAATAATGGTGATGGCAATCAAGGTGAAGGGTCAAACGCTAACACTTCCAATAATGCCCAGAGTAATCAAGGTTATATAAAGGTTGATGGTAATCTCGTGCAAACGTTGATCACCACCCTTCAGACTTTTGTTCAACGCCAAGAACAACCAGCTAGGAATCAGCAACGTGAAGTTCTAGCTGAGCGAACTACCAGTCGTGTAATTGAGCAGTTTCGTAACTATGCACCTCCAAGATTCAATGGACGTGATGGACCACTTGCATTGGAGGAGTGGATAATGGAGTTGGAGAGAATCTTCGAGCACATTGAGTGTGCTGATGTTCACAAGGTATCATGTGTGGTGTTTCAATTCACTGAGGATGCAGGCCATTGGTGGAAGTCGCATAGGAACGGAATGACTGAAGAAGAGCGACGCACTCTTACCTGGGATAGGTTTAAGGAGATTGTAATGGAGAAGTACTTTGAGCGCTCATACCGCAATCAAAAGCAAAAGGAATTTCTGGAACTCAAACAAGGAAATTTGAGTGTGACTGATTATGAGCGAAGGTACATTCAGCTAGCTCGTTTTGCTACGCGTTTGGTGGCTACCAAAGCAGATAAGGCTGACTATTTCTTGAGTGGTCTTCGACCGGAGATTCGTGGTATTCTGGCTATGCAAGAAATTGCAAATTATGGACTTGCTGTCAAGCGTGCTCACGAGGTGGAAGCAGCACTGGAAATTGACAAGACACCGATCAAGAATGATTTCAATCAAGGAAAGAGAAAGTTTGATAACAGAAACCAAGGAAGGGGAAACTTTCAAAACAAGAGAATGATGGGTACTTCAGGAAGTGCACCCCGTTTCCAGCAACGACCCCAGTGTCCGGAATGTAACAAATTTCATTCTGGCAAGTGTCTATGGAACAAAGAAGTGTGTTTTAAGTGTCATGAGCCTGGACACTACGCAAATGAATGCCCAAAAGGAAATGGAAGTGGGCAGAGGCCTAGAGGAAATGCACCAAGGACTGGAGCAAATGCGCAAAGGCTTGGAGGAAATGCGCCAAGAAATGGAGGAAATGCACGTCTCTATGCATTCACGCAGCAGGAGGCAGGAGGAAACAGTGGAACCATGTCAGGTATGATATCTGTGTTTGGAATACCTGCTTTAGCCTTGTTTGATTCTGGTGCCTCTCACTCTTTTATTTTTGCGGAATTGTATAGAAAAAAGTGGACTTTCTCTTGAGATAGAAAACATAGACCTTAATGTAAGCATCCCTTCAGGAAGTACTTTGAATACTGATAGGATGATTAAGGGCGTTAGCTTGAATTTTGGTGAGAAAGAATTGCAAGCTGACTTGTTTTCACTAGAGATGCGTGATTTTGATTTAATACTAGGCATGGATTGGTTGAGTAGTAATTATGCAACAATTCGATGTCGTAGTAGAGAAGTGTTGTTCCAAAGACCAGAGGAAAAGGAGTTTGTGTTTCATGGAGCCAAGACAGGTGGTTTACCAAGAATAATATCAGCAATGAAAGCTGTAAAAATGCTGAAGAAAGGAGATTGTCAAGGATTCTTGGTGAACATAGCGGGAAAGGAACAAATAGAACCGACAATTGATAGTATACCAATTGTTCGAGAGTATCCAGATGTATTTCCTGAGGAGATACCGGGACTACCACCGGATAGACAAGTGGAGTTCACGATCGATTTGTTACCCGGAGCAGCACCTGTGTCGAATGCACCATATAGGATGGCACCAAAAGAGTTAGCTGAATTGAAGGTGCAGATTCAGGAATTATTGGACAGGAAATACATTTGACCTAGTGTATCACCATGGGGAGCTCCGGTTCTATTTGTTAAGAAAAAAGATGGAAGTATGAGAATGTGTATTGATTATCGTGAATTAAATCAACTCACGATAAAGAATAAGTATCCATTACCAAGGATTGAAGATTTGTTTGATCAATTGAAGGGGGCAGGAGTGTTCTCAAAGATAGATTTGAGATCAGGATATCACCAGTTGAAAGTCAAGAAGGGTGACGTATCGAAGACGGCATTTAGAACGAGATATGGATACTATGAGTTGGTAGTGATGCCTTTTGGATTGACAAATGCACCAGCAGTGTTTATGGATTTAATGAATAGAGTATTTCATCCATATTTGGACAAGTGTGTCATTGTGTTCATTGACGATATTTTGGTATATTCGAAGAATAAGATAGAACACGAGTCACATTTGAGATTAGTGTTGGAAACACTAAGGAATGAGAAGTTGTACGCCAAATTCAAGAAGTGTGAATTTTGGCTAGATCGAGTTGCATTCCTTGGACATGTGGCGACAGCCGAAGGAATCGAAGTAGATCCAAGCAAAGTAGAAGCGGTCAGTAACTGGAAAACGCCAGCAAATGTTGGAGAAGTTAGAAGTTTTCTTGGTTTAGCTGGTTACTATCGAAGATTTATAGAAGGATTTTCTAAGATTGCGGGACCTCTCACGCAATTAACCAGGAAAAGTGTACCTTTTCAGTGGACAGAAAAGTGTGAACAGAGTTTTCAAGAATTGAAAGAAAGACTAGTCTCTGCACCAGTGCTAGCAGTACCAGATGTGACAAAAGGCTTTGTGATTTATAGTGACGCTTCAAAGCAAGGTTTGGGTTGTGTTCTAATGCAAGAAGGAAAAGTAATTGCTTATGCTTCAAGGCAATTAAAGTCCCATGAAGAGAACTATCCAACTCATGATTTGGAATTGGCCGCCGTGGTTCATGCTTTAAAGATATGGAGACATTATCTTTTCGGGGGAAAGTGTGAGATCTATACGGATCATAAGAGCTTGAAGTATTTCTTCACTCAAAAGGAGTTGAATATGAGACAGCGAAGATGGTTGGAGCTGGTCAAAGACTATGATTGTACAATCATGTATCACCCCGGGAAAGCTAATGTAGTGGCAGATGCGTTAAGTAGGAAAGGAGGAAGTATTTCTGCAATGCCATTAACCCAAGAGAAGGAGATAATTAAGGATTTTGCCAAGATGAATCTTGAAGTTATACCTACACAAGCTGAGGCAAAAGCTGTAATAGCTGCATTGGTGATTAAACCCACACTCCGAGATCGAATTATAAATGCCCAAAAGGATGATGGTTTCCTAGGAAAGATGAGGGCTAGAGAAGTGTCTGATGACACACGTAATTTTACCGTGGCAACGGATGGAGCCTTGTTGTTTGAAGGGAGGCTATGTGTGCCAAATAATGAAGAAATAATGAAACAAATCTTGGATGAAGCACATAGAACCCTATATTCCGCACATCCTGGTAGTACGAAGATGTATCAAGATTTGAGGAAAAACTTTTGGTGGCCAGGGATGAAGAAGTCAATTGCAAGGTATGTAGAACGTTGTTTGGCTTGCCAGCAAGTAAAGGCGGAACATCAAAGACCTTCAGGATTGTTACAGCCTTTGCCAATACCTGAATGGAAGTGAGAAAATATTACAATGGATTTTGTAATAGGACTTCCAAGGACGTTGAAACGTCATGATGCAATATGGGTCATTGTGGATAAGTTGACAAAATCGTCACACTTTTTGCCAATAAGAATGACGTATACATTGGATCAATTGGCATAATTATACGTGAATGAAATAGTTCGATTGCATGGAGTTCCGGTGTCTATCGTGTCGGATAGAGATCCGCGGTTTACTTTAAGATTTTGGAAAAGTTTGCAGCAAGACATGGGTACACAGCTGAAATTCTCGACAGCTTATCATCCTCAAACTGACGGACAGTCTGAGAGAACAATTCAGACTTTGGAGGATATGCTTCGGACATGCATTTTGGACATAGGAGGAGATTGAGAATCACATTTACCATTAGTAGAGTTTGCGTATAACAACAGTTACCAGGCTAGTCTTGGGATGGCGCCATATGAAGCACTCTATGGACGAAAATGTAGATCTCCAGTGTATTGGGATGAGGTTGGTGAAAGAAAGATTTTGGGCCCTGAAATAGTTGAGAGAACAGTTCAGGTGGTAGAAAAAATTCGAGAAAGACTCAAGACCGCCCAAAGTCGGCAAAAGTCGTATGCAGACAAAAGAAGAAGAGAATTGCAGTTCGAGGTCGGAGAAAAAGTTTTTCTGAAGGTGGCACCCATGAAAGGGGTGTTGAGATTTGGTAGGAAGAGAAAGTTGAGACCACGATTCATTGGACCTTATGAAATTTTGGATCGGATTGGAAATGTTGCTTATCGTCTAGCTTTGCCACCTGAGTTAGCTTCGGTACATAATGTATTCCACGTCTCTATGTTGAGAAAGTACTTATATGATCCAAGTCATGCAGTGAATTTCGAGGAGATACAAATTAATAAAGATTTGACTTATGAGGAGGAACCTATCGCTATACTTGACAAAAAGATACACCAGTTGAGAAACCGACAAGTGACGTTACTCAAAGTAAAATGGAGTCGACATGGAGACGATGAGGTAACTTGGGAAAGTGAAGAGGAAATTCTAGCGAAGTATCCAAACTATAGGAGACCTGGTAAGATTTAATTTCGAGGACGAAATTCTTTTAAGTGGGTAGGGTTGTAACATCCCACATTTTATAATTAAGGTTTTATTAAATTTTGTTTATCAATAAGAATTTATGATTTCTGATAATTTAGATTTTAAGATTTAAAATGTTTGGAGTCCGAAATTGCGCCCTAGGAAATTAAAATGTATAAATACTTACACACATATATATATATATATATATTTATGGATCTCATAAATTATTTCTAACTGGGCCATATAATAGTTTTGGGTTATTATTTTGTATTAGGAAAATTATTGTATTGGGCTTTAGGAAATTAAAGTCTTTTAAATTATATAAATTAGGGATTAAGCCCATTCTAGGTTGTAAATAAATAAGATTAAAGAGATAATATAAATCATATATATATATTTTGGTTTCCAACGGTTTCAACCGTATCAGAAATTTCTGCCATGATCTTTACGGTTTTTCCTTCAGAAGTTTTCTGCTCTTCAAGTTTTCATCATATCCTTCCACGAGAATCGTTCTTTCAACGATATGAGCAAACCCTAAGCAAAAATCTTCTTATCCAAATTTTAATTTTTCCATCTATTTAAGCCTTGAATTTTCTGTCCGTCAAAAGTGTCCTCAAGAATCAATTGTCAAAGTTAGAGAGTTCGGTGGATTTTAATTGTGCAAACATCAAATTGGCGCGGCGCAATTAGGGTCTTCGTCTTCGCAATAAAGCTTTTTGTCAAGTTTAGGTGTTACAAGAATTCAAGGTGGGGTAAAGTGATTTATTTTTACATGATACGTTTTACACTAAAATGATATGAATTTCTGATTTGAAAAACATGATTTATGTCCAACATGTTTACTTGTGCTTTGAGATATGGTCGAAGTGAAAGTGACGAGTATGTGTGCAAGATATGTCCTATGCATAGTTGAAGTTGTAAATGTCCCATAATTTCATACATTGCTTGGTGCATTGGAATGATTTATGGTTGAAATTATTGTCCCACAAGATTATTAGCTTGTGGTTGAAGTTTCCCGTATTCTCATTTTGACAAGTTTACATTGTTGGACAAAACAAAAAAGAAAGATGTTATGCCTTGATTACCCTAATCGAGTATATTTTAAATACTCACCCCGTTATTTCTTAAAAATGTTTTCAGGTGATGAGCATGGAGCGGCGTGAAGGAAGTGTGTTGGTGGTTTTAAGTTTCCTGTTTAATTAAGTATCGGTAGAAGATATGTGATTTCGTATTTCTTTCGAATTTAAGCTTATGAATTGGTATTATATTTTGGTAAAACATTTAGGATTGTTATGTTTAAATCTGATGGATATATTTTATTATTAGGATTTGTGGTTTAGTAAAAATGAAATATTTCAGATTTTCCAAGTATTTTAAGTCCAGTATAATGTTATCTTTTAGAACTGTATTTTCAGAAAGTTCAATTTCTTTCGTTTACTTTGAGATAAGTATTTGTTTAGAGTTATTTTATATTTAAAAAAAAATATAGACTTTCCGCATTAGTTTTTATTATATTTAAATTAAATAATTAGGGTGTTACACCCGTCCTTATGACGATCATCTTTAAGAGATTGATGAAGTGATATAATTTCTCTATTCAATTTTATATTCCGCGGATCTTTATATTTAACACCAATAGATCTCTCACGCTTATGGCGTTAAAGAGCATCATCTAATTTATTTAGTTCACGAGGAACTTCAAGATCTTTTTGGTGCATATACAATATGTATATGAGATTTGATCACTCGTTTAGCAGTAATAGAACTTCAAGTTCATTGCGTGAATATTTAATCCAACATATATTCCAACCTTTTTTTTGGAGACCCATCTTTTATATGTTGTGGGTTTGCATTATGTTCTCGACCAACAATATGTGAACTAATATTGTCTCAATGTGGTATCCTTTCTATTGGATATCATTAAGTAAGTTTCCTTTTGAACTTACTAGAGTGAGCATTCTCTAGCATTTAATTTAGTATCATTATGATACAAGCTCTTCCGGAGCCATTTATCATTTGTGCAATATATACGCACAAAAAATTAGGGATAATCATATATTACCCAAATATTTAATTTCTTTGTTCTTCAAAGCATGTAATATTCTTTATGAATATTAATTGTGCTACTTCAATAGCATCAATATATAATCTTTCAAGATTATTCGAAGTTCGTGTTTCTTCATAAACAACGATTATTGTAACATAATGATAAATATAATATACACAATATATCAAAAAAACTAAAGACGACATGATTTTTGCAATTCATCTAAAGTTCAACATTTTGATAGTAGTTGAAACCATTTATCATTAATAATTTATTATCAACGGCAATTAATTAAAGGCATAATCCTTTAAATAACAACCAATCTCTAAGGTTGATAAAATATAGACGAAAAAAAAACTTTCTTGCTCATAATTAAAATCTAGAAACTTGCATGTGTTTCGTATATTACATATATATATATATATATATATCTTGCTTTAAATTTGAAGATTTCAAAAATTATATGAATGGAGTTCTTAGACTAAAATTTAGTCGTACCTTTAATTTGGAGCCTTCTACCATCGAATTTAGGAGGTAGAACAATGGTGCTGATAACGTGTTATAAACTAGAGAGAACATGGAATAAAGTAGAGAGAATAAGAGTTCTATCTATTGAGATGTATTCAAAGTGTGACGAAAGTGTGTACAATATGAGGACCAAAGACCTCTATTTATAATGGTACAAAACTAGGGTTTTAGGGTGGATGACTTGGTCAACACTCATATAATGTATATCTATAAGATATTTACAACAAATACCAAATTTTGAACAAGACAATACAAGCATACCCAAGGAAAAACATCTTTAATAGTAAGGAAATCATTCTAAAGACAACATATCAGAAGATAAATCAAGTGATCACCTCAAAGATAAGGGTTTAGGGTTTAGGGACTAAAACAAATATAACCAAAGGAAAAACATTACCCATAACCAAGATGGGGCAGGGACTAACTAAAGAGAAAAAGAATAAAGTAGCTTAAAAACGTGAACTTTGATCTTCCTAATCAGTTCATCTTTGTTGACAATAACACCTTCAAAAATCATTGAGTTACTCGTGTTTCATATGAAGCAATATCGAGCCACCAAGAAAATTTTCTTAGTTCTCTCTGCACAACTGAGGATCCCATTCTTTTCATTCTAAGGCCTCCTTTATCGGCGACCTTTGGCGGTTGTGGTCTATGCCACATAGATAATTAAAAAAAAAATGGGAAAAGAATTCTGCCAAGAAGACCGTAGTTCCTTTTTTCATAAAGCAGACCATTGGTCTGTGGGCCCTTCTCAAAGTATTAATCAATGGGATGGAGACACTTGTCTCCACTTCATTGGTTTATCAGATTTTTTTTGGATATTAAGATAAAATCATCATATCTTTTACATATTATTTAAAAAAAAATTATACCAAAATTCGTATTTTTTCATACTCTATAAATAGAGACCAAATTTACTATAATTTTACAAACAAAAAAAATCTCTTCTTTTCTCTACATATAACCTTCATTTTATCACACCATCTATTTTCTTTATCAACTATTTTCGTTTACCATGGATGATGAGAACTATTCTTTCTACAATTCTCAAAATTTTAGTTCGTCCAAAAATTTCGATCCGGCCCAAGGATATTTTCCTCATTTTGATAATTTTCCAAATTCCACCGAATATCAGAGTTCATTTCAAAACATCTCCCAGAGCTCATTTCAAAATGAGGTGCAGACTGACACGAATGATTCAAACACTCCGCAAGGTTGGAGTGTGAAAGAAGACATAGCACTAATGTCTGCATTTTGGTTTGTTTATTTTGTATTTTTCCATCGTTATGTTTTGTTTATAATTTTGCATTGATTTCATATTATTTTAATTATCCTTATTACAAATAATTATATTAGTATTAAAAATAATGCAAAACAAAAATATATAATGTTGTGGTTGGGGTGGTCATTGATAAACCACAAAAAATAAAAGTAGTTGGGTTGAAAAAGTATTGAGGATGTGGAAGAAAGAGAAATTAATTAAATATTGAAAAATGTGGCTGGTTGGGTGGTTTGTCTGATCTCTGATAAACATGGTCTAAGCATTTGATAGATCTCCGAATTGTGGAAAGCTTCATTTTAAGTTCCAACAACTGCATGATGTTGTCCCTAAGACCTCTTTTATCGGCGGCCACAACTCCTTGTGGTCTCAGGTCTGTGCCACATCACTAATAAAAAAAAGGAAAAAGAATTAATCAATGGGATGCAACGGGCGAATGCGTTCGTTTTTACTACAAAACAGACCACTAGGCATGTGGGCCCTTCTCAAAGACAATGGGATGGAGACACTTGTCTCCATTTCATTGGTTTATAAGATTTTTTTTGGATATTAAGATAAAATCATCATATCTTTTACATATTATTTAAAAAAAAATTATACCAAAATTCGTATTTTTTCATACTCTATAAATAGAGACCAAATTTGCTATAATTTTACACACAAAAAAAATCTCTTCTTTTCTCTACATATAACCTTCATTTTATCACACCCTCTATTTTCTTTATCATATATTTTCGTTTACCATGGATGATGAGAACTATTCTTTCTACAATTCTCAAAATTTTAGTTCATCCCAAAATTTCAATCCGTCCCAATGATATTTTTCTCATTTTGATAATTTTCCAAATTCCACCGAATATCAGAGTTCATTTCAAAACATTTCCCAGAGCTCATTTCAAAATGAGGTGCAGACTGACACGAATGATTCAAACACTCCGCAAGGTTGGAGTGTGAAAGAAGACATAGCACTAATGTCTGCATTTTGGTTTGTTTATTTTGTATTTTTCCATCGTTATGTTTTTGTTTATAATTTTGCATTTATTTCATATTATTTTAATTATCCTTATTACAAATAATTATATTAGTATTAAAAATAATGCAAAACAAAAATATATAATGTTGTGGTTGGGGTGGTCATTGATAAACCACAAAAAATAAAAGTAGTTAGGTTGAAAAAGTATTGAAGATGTGGAAGAAAGAGAAATTAATTAAATATTGAAAAAGGTGGCTGGTTGGGTGGTCTGTCTGGTCTCTGATAAACATGGTCTAAGCATTTGATAGATCTCCGAATTGTGGAAAGCTTCATTTTAAGTTCCAACAACTGCATGATGTTGTCCCTAAGACCTCTTTTGTCGGCGGCCACAACTCCTTGTGGTCTCAGGTCTGTGCCACGTCACTAATAAAAAAAGGTAAAAGAATTAATCAATGGGATGCAACGGGCGAATGCGTTCGTTTTTTCTACAAAACAGACCACTAGGCATGTGGGCCCTTCTCAAAGACAATGGGATGGAGACACTTGTCTCCATTTCATTGGTTTATAAGATTTTTTTTTTTGGATATTAAGATAAAATCATCATATCTTTTACATATTATTTTAAAAAAAAATTATACCAAAATTCGTATTTTTTCATACACTATAAATAGAGACCAAATTTGCTATAATTTTACACAAAAAAAAACTCTTATTTTCTCTACATATAACCTTCATTTTATCACACCCTCTATTTTCTTTATCATCTATTTTCGTTTACCATGGATGATGAGAACTATTCTTTCTACAATTCTCAAAATTTTAGTTCATCCCAAAATTTCGATCCGTCCCAAGGATATTTTCCTCATTTTGATAATTTTCTAAATTCCACCGAATATCAGAGTTCATTTCAAAATATCTCTCAGAGCTCATTTGAAAATGAGATGCAGACTGACACGAATGATTCAAACACTCCGCAAGGTTGGAGTGTGAAAGAAGACATAGCACTAATGTCTGCATGGTGTGTTTGTCAGTACGAATGCAATCGTCAGCATCAACCAAACTGGAACAAGCTCTGGTAAAATGTTCTAAAGCAATATGAGAAAAGGAGAACAGAGACGCCAGGACTGGGCTAACAAAGGACTACGGAATCATTGAGGGCGCGCTACAAACGACTCAATACGGCCGTAACCAAGTGGATTGGTGCATACAAAAAAAGCACACAATCGAGCTACGAGCGGCCAGTCTAAAGATAATATTGAGGCAATAGCTCAAACATTTTATGGAAAACATAAATTTAATCACCATGAGGTGTTTGACAAAGTTATGCGTCATCATCCCAAGTGGGAATTGAAATTAAACAGTACTGGTTCGACGCGTTTCCAACCAGAAGAATATAGTCTTGAAGAAAGTCGTGGGAGCTCAAAAAGATCGAAGACGAGTGAGGATGAAGAACTACAAATCGACTCCACTCCTCCTACAGGTAATTCTTCAAGCTTACAACGTCCTTGGGAGAAATAAAGCTAAAGCTAATGCTAAAAGAAAAGGAAAATAAGTGGCATCACAATCATCGTCAATTCCTGATGATTTCACTGCAACACTGCGTGAAATGAGGCTCACACGTAAAAAAGATTGTGAAATACAAGAACGAAAAAATGAAAACATCTACACTTAATACTTTGATGAGCAAAAGGGACTTATCTCCAGAAGAAGAAGCTTTGAAACGTCATCTAATGGCAGATTTATATGGAATGTGATCATATTTTATTTGTTTTAAGTATGTTCTGTAACTTTCAATTTCTTTTCCTTATTATGTAATTTTCAATTTCTATTATTTATTATGTAACTTTCAAATTTATGTTCCTTATTATGTAGTTTTTAATTCCTATTACTAATTATGTAATTTATCAAATTTTTAATTAATGTGGTCTATGTTACATTTCAAATTCCTACTTGTTGGGCATGTCAGGAGAAACGACTTTGAAAAATACGAAGAGTCAAGTGACACTTCATAAAAGCAAACATGTGATCTTTATTTTTTTGTGGTTAATATATAGCATCCTATGCTCACAAGCATGCTTTATTCACCCGTGAGGTTTTGAGCAAGTTGGACAAGAAGATAAGCTTGTCAGAAGAATCCCATGCTTTATCAAAATAAACTAGCACATAAAGAATCATATGCTCACAACACTCATATATATTAATCTATATGTTTCATCAAAACTACACACAAATCTCTCTCTCACAATCATTCAGTTCACCCTCTTAAAAAAATGTCATCAAGTTCTAGTTTTGATCATTTGAATCTTCTCGAAGATGATGAATGGGAAGAAAAAATTGTTGAACCAAATCGGTAACTTGATCAAATCGTCGAAGATGTAGCCATTCATGCAACAACTCTATCTTTACAACCTACTAACCATAGTGTTAGAGCTACGAGACGGTATATTGAAAGAAAACGTGAGAAGGGCCATGACAGTGTTTACGAGCAGTACTTTGCTGAAGATCCAATATATCCTCCAGAAGTTTTTTGAACAAGGTATCGCATGCGAAAGCCTTTGTTCGAACGTATAATGAACAAGCTCATCGAAACCGATGATTTTTTTGTACAAAAGCGCGATGCTGCTGGTCGGCCTGGTATGTCATCGATTCAGAAATGTTGGCCTATGGAACAACAGCGGACTTGCACGACGAATACTTACGAATGAGCGCACAAGTCATTCGTAATTCTGTTGTAAGGTTCGTTGAAGGTGTAATTTCTAACTTCAGTGATGTGTACCTGAGGAAGCCCATCGAAGAAGACATGACATATTTTATGCATGTTGGAGAACAACGAGGATTTCCAGGCATGTTGGGCAGTATTGACTGCATGCATTGGCAATGGAAAAATTGTCCCACTTCATGGGCATGGCATTATGCTGGAAGAAGCGGGACACCGACAATCATCTTGGAAGCAGTTGCATCACAAGATCTATGGATCTGGCATGCATGTTTTGGAGTTTCAGGTTCGAGAAATGATATTAACGTACTTGATCAATCTCCTTTATTTGATGATATTTTGGAAGGTCGAGCACCAAAGGTCAATTACATCGTAAATGGCCACGAAAAGAATATGAGATACTATCTCACTGATGGCATATGTCCTCAATGGGCAGCATTTGTCAAATCTATTCCAGGTCCACAAACTCGGAAACACCAGTTGTTTGCTCAACATCAAGAGGCTGCCCGAAAAGATGTTGAACGAGCTTTTGGCGTTTTACAAGCTCGTTTTGCTTTTATTAAACGTCCATGTCTTATTTGAGATCATGATATTATGGGAAAAATAATGATCGCTTGCATTATCATGCACAATATGATAGTAGAAGATGAAAGAAGCACTTACCTGAACTATCGTGATCTTACAAAATTTATAGAAGATCGACTTAGGCAGAAAAATCGTCAGAGTGAAGATGAAGAAAGAGATAATGATTACGTTTACTCCACCGATAGGATTGCAAGTCTAACGAGCTATATGAGAAATAAAGAACAACTTCTTAATAGAGAAGCTCACAAAGCTCTGTTAAACGACTTGATCGAGCATATATGGCAAAAATTCGGCAATCGTAACTAAATTTGATGATGTATCGTCTATGTTTTAAGCACCACATATGTATTTTAAATTTTGTATTTCAATTGAAGTAAATTATTATTTTGGTTTGTTTATTTTGTATTTTGCCATCGTTATATTTTGTTTTATAATTTTGCATTGATTTCAGATTATTTTAATTATCTTTATTACAAATAATTATATTAGTATTAAAAATAATGCAAAACAAAAATATATAATGTTGTGGTTGGGGTGGTCATTGATAAACCACAAAAAAATAAAAGTGATTGGATTGAAAAAGTATTGAGGATGTGGAAGAAAGAGAAATTAATTAAATATTGAAAAAAAGTGGCTGGTTGGATGGTCTGTCTGGTCTCTGATAAACATGGTCTAATCGTACATGAAACTTGACACTATGATTAATAGACTCAAATTTAAAATCATTTAATTTAATGACATGAAAAAAAAACCATTAATAAATCCCGCCGTGAACTTTAGGGATGTATTTGCAATTTTGCATATAAGCCCAAATTATAAATTTGGATAAAATGTTGTTATTTATAAGCTAACCTGATTTTTTATTGGAACATAAATTTATATTCATATCTCGGAATGAGATTTCCTTAAAAAAAAAAAAATAATTAAGAACTTAGATTGAGTCATTGAGCTCATAAGGCCCCACCTAAAGGCAAAGCGAATTATAGACGCTCCGCATGACGCGCGACATCGAAAATTTAAACTTTCGGCGGTTGACAATAATGCCCTTCTCTTTCACTTCAATCCCCATTAAATCCGAAAATTTGTAATCATATCCGCTAATTCTCCCACTCATTTTTCAGTAATGAAACTATTTTTCTTCATTTTTTGCAGAATTTAAAGCCCACACTTCCAACGGCCGCCTTTTCGATTTCGGCAGTAAACCCCCCCCCCCCCCCGCTTCGAATTGATTGTATTGTGATACTGTTAATCTTCATTTATTTTTCATATTTCTGTTTCAATCTCACTCCTCCATTTTGTGCGTGAGAAATTGTGGAGTTATATTTGGTAAGTAGACCATGTTGTTAATCTTCTAAATGATTGCTTGATTTCCGGTAGAATGTTGATTTATTGTTTCAAGTTTTTGAAAGTTGAAAATAATAGAAATTGAAAAGTCTCTCTGTAACGGTCGATTTATTGCTTGAAGTTATGGCGCACGGCGAGTGAGAGTTTTGTGGGTGTCTGAATTTCTATGTTTTAAATTAAGTGGAATTTAATTGGGGAAGGTGAAGGTGAAGATCGATTTGCCGAAGAGCTCTCTGATTGATTCAAGAAACAGAAAGTATCTTCCTCTTCTTCTTCTTCTTAATTCTTCTTTATTCCTCCTTTTTCTACTTTAGCTTATTTTTTTGACCGGAAAAAGAATTTACAAAATTTTATTCGATTCATTGTTGGTTTTGAAGGTGTTTGCAATCTGTTTATACTATTTCTTGAATATCTCCCGTGTGCAGACTATTTTGAATTGGGCAAAACTCTGTATTTTCTATTTTGATTTGAAAACTTTGATGTTCTTGTTATGTTAATATTGTTGTTGGTGGGGGTGATTTTTCGAAGATGGGAAGTTGAGGGTAGATTGGTCTTTGAAGAGTGACGTTGACACTTATGAATATTTTTGTAATAATGGATCAGAAACACACTGATTAGTGTTTTCTTTATTGCTTGGGAGCCTCATGATTTCTGCTAACGGTGAAGGTGGTGTCTGAAATCATTACGCAGCTTTGCTGAAATCTAAACTATTATATAAACTTAAACTAGTAGTTTAAGTACAATTTTGTTCAGTAGAGTTGTTAGAATATTATTTCTGTAGTAGGGATGTCAGATGTTCTGAATCCAAGGGTTGTTTATTCAAGAAATGTGTATGCCTTTTGTAAAACCTCTTTCTTTATAGTTGGTGTAATTTTCTTATGGCATTCCCCTTTTCTTCATACACACACACACACACACATATGTCTTTTTAAAGGATAGTCTTAGACCCTTTGTTCCTTTGGTATTGCTGATTGAGCTTATTTATGTACTAGACAGGTGAAAATGATCTTCGAAAGAGTACTTCTGCTGTTCTGCATTTGTTTGATTGTGTTCACTTATGTTATTATGCTGCATTCTTTCTTTCGATTGTGGTAATTTTTTGTCCGTGCAAATGTTTCTGTGTAATTTTTATCTGCTTTCAAACTCAGCTCATGTTACTTCAGGATCCTAATCCTTTTTTAATCTACGACCTGTTTGTTTGGATCCTAATGTGTATATATGTGTTAATTATGTACCCTTGAGCTTATATGATGAAAGAAATTAAACTGTAATGTAATCTGTCCTAAAAAGTTTGTCATAAACTAGTTTCTTCTCATTTGCTTCCCTACCATTGCAAGCTCACTAATTTAAGTATCTACTTTTTCCCTCTTGGTTGATTCATGTACAGGTTTATTGCCAAGTTCAATGATAAGTATTGATAGTTGGAGTTAAAAGTCAAAGAGATGAAGAAGCTATTCTTTTTCAGATCAAGTTCATCAAATAATGTATCTCCACCATCAACTGACAAGCAAGTTTACTGGGAGAAACCAACAGAAAGAGTTGATAAGTCTGTTAAAAAAAAGCATGCCTCGGAAGATCAGGTATTTGGTAGCACTCCATGTCTAAGAAGAAGCCTCTCGTTTTCATCCGGATCTCTTTATGACACTGGAAAAGGGCTAAGGGATAGCAGTCAGCAACCTGGTTCTCCTCATAATTCTAGTTATTATCCAAATAAGCAATCAGGACGCCATTCCTCCAGGTATGCTCTCTATATGTTTCTTTGGGATTTTGTATAATCTTTTGATGTTATTTTCTTCATGACCATATGATTCCTCTTTGAGTTGCCATTTTATTTTTCTCGTTCAGATCTCGCACTCTTACTCCAGAGAGGCAAACCAGGGCAAATTTTGTTGATGCAGCTATGATTCGAAATGCACACAGCATGGAGAAATATGATTGTACTGTTACTGGAGCGCACTCTGATTTGTCAGATATCTCCTCTTATTGCTCCAGTAATGTCTCAAGTAAGGTTTTGGATCGTTACATTGATGGGGAACAGATGGAAAGGTATGAAACCAAAAGCAATCTCTCCACGAGAAACCAATTTGACGATGGAAATATGGTAAAGAAGCTGCCAAAGTTTCAGTTTTCTGAACATGTTGCACATGATGCTAGGAAGCAAAAACCAAAGTCTCGATCCTTCAGAGACACCAAGATGTCACAAGTTCCGCTTTCCTCAAAAGATGGGTCTGATAATGGATATTGCAACGAATCACCGAGAAAACTAGCAAAACATGTGGTTGAGAGACTTTCCCAGTCTCAGTTTCAGCCTAAGATGAGGTCAAATGAATTTGACTCTGAGAATCCAATCACCATTGAAGATGTCTATGGAAGGAACTTGAATCGGTATGCGAATGCATATACTGATGAAGATTCTCCAAAAAACTGTACAATGGATTGGCACGATGGTATTAGTGATGGCTCCCGCCTTGATGAAAATTCTGAATATTTGGAAAAGAACTCCTTTTCTGGTGATAAAGACATGTCTGGAGAAAATTTTGATGCTGCAACAGATAATGATGTTGAATTATTTAAAAAATTCAAGGAAGCTGAGGACCGTGCGGTCACCCTCTCAGAAGAGCTTCAAAAGGGAAACTTTATTCAGTTAAAAGGACTTGGCGTGCCAGCATTGATCCAAACAATTAGAAGCTTAGCAGAGGAAAAGGCAAATCTGGCTCTAGAGGTTTCAGCAGTCTTTGAGGATAGGATTGCTGAGAGGGACTTGTTTAGGGAAAAATCTAAACTTGGAAGGACAGAACTAGAGGCACATTCCCAGAGGTTGGAGAAGGAAAAGAATGAGATGCAATCAACACTTGAAAAGGAATTAGACAGGAGATCAACTGAGTGGTCCCTCAAGCTCGAGAAATTACAGGCAGAAGAACATAGGCTTCGGGAAAGGGTACGGGAACTAGCAGAGCAGAATGTTTCCCTCCAAAGAGAAGTCTCTTCCTCTAGTGAAAGGGATATGGAAACTAGAACCAAAATTTCAAACTCAGAGAAACAACTTGGGGATTTATCTGCTCAAGTTAAAGAAGCCAGGGAGGAGAACCAGTACTTACAGAAAACACTGTCTGAATTGCAAGACAAAACTCGGGCTGTAGAAGAAGAGAGAGATTGTATCCGAAGGAAGTATGAGGAGAAGGTCTGCGAGTCTAAGGATATGCACCAAGCTGTCAGTAGGCTCCAAAGAACCTGTAATGACCAAGAGAGGACAATTGAGGGACTACGAGGTTTATGTGAGGAACTTGGTAAGAAAATTTCTCAGGATAATTTTGACTTTGGGATTGCAAAGCTGCAAATCGAGCATGTGAGGCTGACAGGAGTGGAACATGCACTTAGGAAGGAGGTAGAATCATATAGGGGTGAAATTGATTCACTTCGGCGCGAGAACATTGATCTACTCAATCGCCTGAAAAATAATGGGAAGGAAGGTGGATTTTCAACTTTTAAGTTGGATCTGGAACTACAGAATCGTATTAGCTGCTTGCAAAATCAAATGCTTCCACTGCTTACTGAGACCAGCCAACTTGGCAGGAAGCTAATTGAATATGTTAAAACCAATGGGGGCTTCTCATTGAACAAAGGGTCAGCTTCTGCCACATGTTTAGATGGCCATGTTCTTGTTGAATATGAAGTGAAGCTCCAAAGTCTAGAGCGGGCAGCTGAGAACTTAGCAACCAGTACGAAGACCATGTCCAGTGTCCTTCAAGAGAAATCCAATTTGATGCGTGATAAGTGCCACCCAGTTAGTGTGGATAGTCAAACACCTAATGAGCAGAAACCAGAGGTACATTACTTCTTTACTGTACATTTTAAATGCCATTTTCTTCTTTTTATATTGTTCCAATGTGCTTTATGGAATGTTATATGGTTTATATTCCAGGACATAATCAGATCAGAGTTGAAATCAGAGACCTTGTTGACCATTTTGTTGCGCGATAAGCTTTATTCTAGGGAGCTTGATGTGGAGCAGTTGCAAGCTGAGCTTGCTGCATCTATTAGAGGCAATGACGTTCTCAAAAGTGAAGTCCAAAATGCAGTGGATAATTTCTCCTGCATAAACCACAAGATGAAAGAAGTTGAGCTTCAGGTAAACTGAACAGTGATTCCTTCTTCTTTGTGACCTAATATGAATTATAGTGCATTTATTTGAATTCTACCCTGTATCCTTTCATGTAACGTGCATGTGCATGGTGCTGTTTTCCTATGAACGTTAGCGTTTATTTTCTCCTTGGTTAAATATTCCATGTCAGCTATCTTAATCGAACTAGCCATGTTGCTTGTCATGTGTCCAATTTTTTTATTTTTTTAATCAAACGTTAGCGTTTATTTTCTCCTTGGATATGAATAGGATGAGCTTCTTGTTAATTTTTAAGAAAGTGATGTTTATAGTCAAAACACTCGACTAATTTTTATGAAGCCTTTGAATTGCTTTAGCGAAAGCACTCAACTAATGAAGCATATAGTTCTAAGCAATGCATATGTTCTTTTTAACATGTGATTATATTATGCAATAATATTCCTTAAATTTTAAACACCAGATGATGAAGAAGGATGAGACTATCAATCAGCTCCAAGGCAATCTGCAGGACTGCAAAAAGGAGCTGGCAATAATTAGGGGAATATTACCGAAGGTGTCCGAAGAGAGAGATATGATGTGGGAGGAGGTGAAGCGGTATACTGAGGGTAACATGCTACTGAATTCTGAGGTCAACGCGCTTAGAAAGAAAATAGAGGCCCTCGATGAAGACATACTACTCAAAGAAGGCCAAATCTCCATTTTGAAAGATAGCATCGGCAAACCATTTGACCTTCTCGCTACTCCAGAATCTACCACCGAATTCTGCTGGACAAATGCACGTTGATCGGTGGTGATTGTAATTGATTTTTACATTTTGATATAGATTTGTTTTTCTCTGATTTGTTAATCTTGTGATTATTCAAAGCTCATCTTAAGCAATTGTGAAGTAGAAAGGTAGAGGTCCATCGCCAACGTTACACTGCATAGTTATAAAACGTTGTGGTTGACATAGTTGTTTTTGTGTGAATGCAGACCAATCATATTCTGTCAAGTACATTCAAATTGATAGAATGCAAAATTTGAATATTTTTTTCCTTATAAAGGTTGCTGTAGTCTCTCTCTCTCTCTCTCTCTCTCTCTCTCTCTCTCTCTAATCTCTAATCTATATTTTCTTAATGAGATAGTCTTAATGTGAGCCTCGCTCTATTGTTGAGCTGGTGAGTGGTTCTCCAGCTAAAATTCATTTGATTAAATTTCGAGTTGAGTTAAATTTCATCTTACATCAATAAAAATACGATTAATTTCGTGCACAACATGATATATTGGCAAACCCGTCTTTTTCGTATTGGCGCAGCATAAAAGTGAATCAATAAATTTTAAAATATTTTCAAGATCAAATTGTGAGTTTTTAGTCTTGAATGTTTGTGTGTGTGTGTGTGTATATATATATATTTTAGTTTGCAGTTTTTATTTCTCAAGCTTGGTTTATGAACAGGTTGTGAGTTTTTAAATGTAGTGTATATATATAAAAGCAATTCCTACTCTGCTAGCTTCTGATGAACTCAAGAATGACAACAACCTGGGAAAATGAGCTCCAAGTTGTGCAACTACAGTGCCATCTGTCAATGGGCGTTGATTTTGGATCCTAATTGGAGATTAATAAATAAATCCTAATTGAGTATAATTAAAAAGACGGATGTGTAAAAGAATATTTCTTTTGACACGTCTAATGCACGTGCTGAATAAAATATGCTTTTTTGAACCCGTGCAAACCGATGGCACAAAAGTTTTTTTGTGTTTGCCATGATTAATGGTTCTCTGCAAATACAATCTTTAGTGAGGCATTCCATATTGAACCATTCAGTGTTTACAATTTTTGATCGATACGTAAAGACTTGGGCGTGAAGTCAATTTCTTATTTTAATATTTTTCTTATTTTTACTTTCGCTTACTTTTAGGTTTTTCCTAATTAACTTAGATTTTGTTGGTCTAAGGGTGAGTGGTTTGTTTGAGGTTCAAGTCCCAACCAGCAACAACACATTAAAAATATAAAATATTGGGATAAGGTGCAAATATTATAAACAAGTATTTTTTTTAAGGGATAAACATATATTATTTTTTTTATGGAAGGGATAAACATATATTATTACACCCCTAAAAAATTATAGGTATAAATTAAATATTGTTATACCGCTCAAACAAAACAAAATAAAACAAAAATATTAAGGCTAAAATAAATGGTTTGCTCCATTTTTTTCCCAAACAACAAAAGAAAAATCCAATCTTTGAAGATTTGTTCAATCAACTTAACAACCGGCAAGCGAATTTTTTTTTTAATTTCCCAACTGACTATCGACGTCATTTAATGTATTATACGGCAAGTGGAGAATTCCAGGTCGATCTCCACATTGTGTTTCAATCTTTCAGTCTAGAAAAACCATACTTGAAGCACATTTGTAACATTATCTAAAAGTTAGGTACTAAAATGAAATCTAACATCAGGGCATTTTTTAAAATTTCAACAAAATTTTGGGACATGCATTTTGTATGTTAACCTAAATTACATACATTTGTTGAGATCATTGTATGATTTTTTTATTTTATTTTAAGCCGAGTCTCGTATATATGAATTTTAACAAATACTTTGTGCATAATCTAAAGCAGATACAATACATAATAGTAGTAAGTATAATAGGGCACATGTAATCATCCATCATCATCTTCTACCGTCTCTCTATATATAGAGAGAGAAATTAGGATTAAGGGCATATTTTGTCCTTTGTTGAGAGATAAGAGATTAAGCGACGCAATGGACGAAAGAAAACAAGTCCCCGTCCACGATCGTGAGTTGTATCTTTCAGAGCGCGAGCGACTTTTTGAGGAGTTGATTGATAAGGATGCACTCGTGATCGATGAAGATGCTCTTAATGCAGGTACGTATGTAGCCTAATAATTTAATTTACACTACGTAATTAATTAATTTCTCCTTTATTCTGTAAATGTTATTGTTGGAACCGAAAATCCTACAGTTGTTTCAATCTAATTGGAATTGCATCTGAAAATTGTGTGCCGATCGAATCCTCTTAATTTTTATTCTCTTCGATCGATTTGGGTACCTATGCTAGGGTTTAGTTTGATCAAATTAATTCATTTGAATCATTCAGATTTGAATAGGAAAGGAATAGTGCGATCGAAATTAATCCTCTCCTTCCTCGTTGATGCTCCGGTCGTACGTATTAATTAATTTTGTCAATGAAAACAAGAGATAGATAGATAATAACCTAGCTTATTTATTTATTAATTGCAATTGCTTTGAGATGAATCAAAATAGTAATTTTTTTCGTTTTTATGTATAGAGATGCCAAAAGAGTATCCCACATTGCCTGAAGATCCTGCTGAACGTAAGAAGGTACACCACACACACACATTGTCCATTCATTACTGTAGTAGGCAAGCATATATATATATATATTCCCCTATATGTATATATATATCTAATATTTTTGTGAAAATTAATCTTAACCAGGTCTTTACTGAGTACGTTAGGCGAATCCATGGAGCAACCATCACCGCCTTTAAACGAGCTCAAGCTCGTAATGCCCGTGAAAAAGCCAGGATCCGGTAGTTAATTGTTAAATTGTCATCTAGCTAATTGTTAGCCTTTTCGATTACATTACTTTGATTAATTATAACTAGTATAAAGATATTAATATAATGTTTTTTGTGTTTTTGGAACTAGCTCTACTATGATGGCAGCAGCAGCAGCAGGTATCTATCGGATTCACAAATTTATTTATTTATTTATATGTAGTGTGTGTGTGTGTGTATATGCCCAAAAACTTAAGCAATTCCTACTCCGCAGGTTCTGATGAGCTCAAGAATGACTACAACCTGCAAAAATGATGAGTCTGGTCTCTTCTTGTTGGAATTAAGTGCCAGTGGGTCTTGTTAATTTGTCACATATTTTATGCTTATGGTGTGCCTATTTAGTATAAAGAATGCCTATTTGTTAATTAAGAATTGGCCTTTTACTTTGACTCGTGAAAGACAATGTGAAAACCATTATTGTTCCGGAAAGAATGCCTTTGTTCGTCGACACATACTGTCACTAGAAAAAGGGAAGTGGAATTCACAAATGGTCATCAACTGCTCCAACACAATATATTGAAAATTAAATCATAGCATAAAAGAATAGTACGTACATCTCAGGCCACAAGAAAAATAAATAAATAAATTTTGCAGCCAGAACATTGTTCAAGTGACGAATGATGGTTTGGTTTCACCTGACCTGAGTATCACACAATTTATACAACACATCACACATGTTTATGATTATCCATCCCAAAATTCCCCAACCAACTCTCCCATTTGGTCCATTATCATTCACGGATTTTGCTTGCTCATCTTTCTCATCATCCAAAAGAAGAATTTAACTGCATTTCCAAATCAGCAAGACATCAAGAAACTAAAATTTTTAGCACATATCTCTGGTTTAGTTTCCAGTGTCACATTCTGATGAGACCGGGCCTAGCGTTGAAGAATTAAACCCGGAATTGTAGCTTAAAGGTCCAGTGACGAGATTAAGAGCCAAGAAGCTGCAAGGTTATTTCCAGTGCTATGTTCAGAAGAAGTTGGAGGACGATGGAGTTGAATCCCGACAGTACAAGTTGGTAAATTTCATGAGCATCGAGGAGGGCACCTAGCCACGGCCATGCTTGGAACGTGAGCTACTTAATTAAATCAGCTCGATTTAATTATTTATCCATTAGTATAGTTTGTTTTCTTTAATTTTAATTAGAGCTCAATTACTACATTGTGTTTAGGCGTATTGGGCCAATGGATTTATTTATTTTTATTCTATTTAGTCTAGTTAGAAATTACCAGGCCCAAGCTTTGTAAATTTTCAAGCCCTAGCTTAGAATTAGCCTAGTATTTATGTTATTTTCGGAGTTACTGTTCACAGACTTGTTTGAATGAAAAATTGAATTATTTCAGCATCGTCTCACGTGTTCTACAAAGTTCACAAACCCTAGTTCTTGGTAGGATTCGATTTTGGCACCATTGAATCTGAAATCTATAGTTCATTCGTGATCTCGTGTGGGTCTCAGGTTAACTACGCCGCTGAAAAATTGCTTCCGTGATACGTGTTTCAATCGTTCGTCAATTCGGGGTCCGTATTGAGATAAATCTCCTACCTGTTTTCGGTTCTTGTTCTTGTGCTCTTCGATCGCCATCCACGCCTCCATATCACCATCATAATTCGTCCATAATCATCCCTTCTATCGCCCAAGTCCAGATTTCATCATTTCGATCCCATCGTAATACCAAACCCTAAATCGGACCGAAATTGAGCACCGAGCGTTTTTGAGTTCTACTCGTGAAAATTTGTTGAATTCTGGATATGTTGTTTCTGACTTCAATTCGTGACTTGTGTTAAAATTTGAGCTTAATCGGAGTTGATTTGCTATAGTTTTCAGTCGAGTCGTCTTCAAGTCTTCTAGGAGTTGATTTAGGTTTTTGTAGAGTTTTTATTTTGTTTCTCGTGTCTTTGCTGCATCTGTTCATCTTTGTTGGTCATAAATTTCCGCATATTTTGATACGTTTCGTCGTTCCGTTGATTGGTCGTATCACATTCGGAAACAAACACAACAGGTCATGTTATCACCCCACTAACAATATACTTGGAGATTCTATCAACCAAGGAATCAAAATAATGTTTTTAGAAACTTTACCCTAAAGAACATTGTCACAGTGACCACAATCAACAACACGAGGCATCATTAGAAACTTAGATACTAATAGGTCAGAAATTAGTGATGGAATTGAGTTACGTATGTCCGGCGGCATCATCTCCAACATCAGCATCTCCGGCGGCAGCAGCTTCCACATGTGGACGCTGTTGCCCAAGGATGAAATCAACCAATGCGCATCTGTCGGACACATTCAACGCCATATAATTCAATGTGTAGAGTAAGTGGCGGGCTTCAACACTACCATCAAGCATTACTTGAACGGACACGCCTTCATGCACACGAGGTGCATTCCCGTAATAACGAGCCAACACAAAATCAACTAGGGAATCCTGATACACGGCATCAACTGCAATGCGATTGAAATTTGCCAAATTCATCTCAGCGTACATAATACCAATGACTCTACAAAATGGTAAGTAGTAGTTCAGCAAGTGACACCATCAAATTTCATAATCAGTAACAAAAGATAAAAAACAAATACGCACAATAAAAACCAAAGAGCTATACTTGAGTGGAAAAAACAAATTTAAGAGATAAACAAGCTATAAAATATTTCAATGTGAGAAAAAAAAAATACTAAACCACAATCATTCAACACACCAACCAACTGACGGGGTATACATTTAAATCTCACTCTAAAAAAGGGTGACAACATTCATAATCAGTAACAAAAGATGAAAATATCAGAAAAGCTGGATAGCATAGAGTTCAAATCATTAATGATGACATTATTTGTCTCCTGTAAACCCGCTTCATATTTGTGAAAGTAAAATATACGTATAAAATAATGGAGCGATGACAAAAAAAAAAATTATAATAAAATCATTTAATGTATTATACGGCAAGTGGAGAATTCCAGGTCGATCTCCACTTTCTGTTTCAATCTCTCAGTCTAGAAAAACCATACTTGAGGCATATTTGTAACATTATCTAAAAGTTAGGTACTAAAATGAAATCTAACATCAGGGCATTTTTTAAAATTTCAACAAAGTTTTGGGACATGCATTTTGTATGTTTATACCTGAATTTACATACATTTGTTGAGATCATTGTATGATTTTTTTTTAAGCCGAGTCTCGTATATATGAATTTTAACAAATATTTTGTGCATAACCTAAAGCAGATACAATACATAATAGTAGTAAGTATAATAGGGCACATCTGTCATCATCTTCTACCGTCTCTCTATATATAGAGAGAGAATTAATTAGGATTAGGGCATATTTTGTCCTTTGTTGAGAGATAAGAGATTAAGCGACGCAATGGACGAAAGAAAACAAGTCCTCGTCAACGATCGTGATTTGTTGTATATTCCAGAGCGCGAGCGAATTTTGAGGAGTTGATTGATAAGGATGCACTCGTGATCGATGAAGATGCTCTTAATGCAGGTACGTATGTAGCCTAATAATTAATTTACAGTACGTAATTAATTAATTTCTCCTTTATTCTGTAAATTAGTAAATGCTATTGTATGAACCGAAACTAATCCTACACTTATATCAATCAATCTAATTGGAATTGCATCTGAAAATTGTGTGCCGATCGAATCCTAGGGTTTAATTTGATCAAATTAATTACTTTGAATCATTCAGATCTGAATAGGGAAAGGAATAGTGGGATCGAAATTAATTAATCCTCTCCTTCCTTGTTGTTGATGCTTCATTTTGTCAATGGAAACAAGAGATAGATAGATGATAACCTAGCTTATTTATTTATTTATTAATTGCAATTGATTTGAGATTAATCAAAATAGAGATGCCAAAAGAGTATCCCTCATTACCTGAAGATCCTGCTGAACGTAAGAAGGTACACACACACATTGTCCATTCATAACTGTAGTAAGCAAGCATATGTGTTTGTGTATATATATATATATATACATATATTGTTTTCCTATGTATGTGTATGTATCTAATAGTAGTATTTTTGTGAAAATTAAATTAATGATAACCAGGTCTTTACTGAGTACATTAGGCGAATCCATGGAGCAACCATCACCGCCTTTAAACGAGCTCAAGCTCGTAATGCCCGTGAAAAAGCCAGCATCCGGTAGTTAATTTTTAAATTGTTTAGCAAATTGTCAGCCTCTTCGATTACATTACTTTGATTAATTATAACTAGTATAAAGATATTAATACAATGCTTTTTGTGTTTTTGGACATGCTACTAGCTCTACTATGATGGCAGCAGCAGCAGCAGGTATCTGTCGGATTCACAAATTTATTTATTTATTTTATTTATATGTATATATATATGTGTGTGTGTGTGTGTGCCCAAAAAATTGAGCAATTCCTACTCTGCAGGTTCTGATGAGCTCAAGATGACCAAAACCTGCAAAAATGATGAGTCTGTGGTCTCTTCTTCTTGGAATTAAGTGCCATTGGGTCTTGTAAATTTGTCACATATTTTATGCTTATGGTGTTTATTTAGTATAAATTTCTCTAAAACTATGACACTTGACTTAGTGTGTGCTTTGCTTATTTGGTAATTATATTAATGACACTTGACTTTGTGTTTGTTCTTTCGCTTGAGAACTTTTGCTTGAGAACTTAAAAATTATCAAAATTTATAAATCTCATGGAAGAACTACTCATCATCGATAATACCGAGAGATGACACGAAGATAATGAACATATGAGATAATTATGGAGCGGTGGCCCTGCAAAATCGACGGGAAATCATTTTATGCTATAACATATATGAATAAATTTATCAAAAAAAATATGAATAAATTTAAAAGTAATTAAATTAAATATATTTATTAAAAAGTAAATTATTATTTCTATTCCCGTTTAGAATGTATGTACTCGTACATGTTCCAAACTCAATTTAAAGTGATTTAATTATTCGTTCTCGTCTCAAACCGTATAGGAATACTTGCTAATTACCTGAATCCTTAAATTTATAAACATAATTTGTTACAATAATTAGTTATCCATCTCAATAAACCCGAACATTACAAAATAAAATATTTATAATAAATAGTATATATAACAACATATTAAAAAATAAGGAAAAAAGTTCATGCAAATATGTTGGGATGAACTATTTAGAATTTATATACTCGTACATGTCTCATGCCCGATTAAAAAGTGATTTTACTATTCGTTCTCGTTCCACCCGTCTAATAATATCTGCTAAGTATGAAATATTTAAAATATCAAATATAAGTTGGTACTATATATATTTGGTTATCCATTTCATTAAAAGCCGAAATTTACTATGTACCAAATATTTCAAAGTTGCCTCTAAATTTCCAAACTTTTGTCATTTTCTGGTTTTGCAACCCAGCAAAAAAATCTGCATAAGAATATCCAAACTTTTAATTGTATATGATTTTGCAACTCGTGTCGATTTTCGGCGAAATTAAATTTGAGATATTGCCTACGTTGCAAATTAATAATTGATGTGGCATTAAAATGACTTCGTTTTATTAAAAACGACAAACGACGTCGTTTTAAATAATATGTAAATTAAGAAAAATAAAAAAATCCACCTAATCTCCCTCTCTCTTCCTCTCCCACTCTCACTCTCCATTACCGTCTGCAACATACCACACTCTTTTCTTCCACCGCCACCATCTCCTACACCCTCTCTTTCCACCTCTGCCAACCGACCGCCGCGCCACCAATCACACCACCACCGCCGCTGCCACTGATTCTCCTCTTGTAACCTCTCTCTCTCCGCTTGCAGTTGAACGACGTTTTTCTACATCTTCTTCACAGCGCCGCGAGCTCCTAGTCTTTATTTATCGGCGATGCGACGATGGTGGAGTTAAATTTCTCGAACTCTTTTCGAATTTGATTGGTTAGTGGATTGGGGGGAGGGGTTGTGGTGGTGGCTGATGGTGGTTGCAGTGTTGGCTGGTGGCTGGAGGCTGAGCTTGGTGGTGCTTGTTTGTAGAAAAGTGCAGAAGAAGAAATGGCGTCGCCGGCGAGTTCGAAAATGGCCAGATCTGCCGCCGTTTCTTTTTTTTTTTTTGTTCAAACCCTCAATTTGGTTTTGTCATTGTGCTGCCGGGAACTGTACTTGGTGCTGGTTGTGGTGGTGGTCAGCGGTGGTAATGGTGGACAGCGGTGGGTGTTGATGATAGAAGAGAGGGGAAAGAGAGAGGGGTGAGAGAATTTGTTTTTTTTTTTTTAATTTTATGTAATTCCAAAACGACGTCGTTTCACGTTGTGTGGAACGACGTCATTTTATTCGCCGGCCCAAATGGCCACATAGGATTTTCAGGCTGCCATGTCATCACATATTTGGAGAAATTCGACGCCGGTTGCAAAATCAGATACAATTAAAAGTTGAGATATTCTAACGCAGATTTTTTTACTAGGTTGCAAAATCAGAAATTGTCAAAAGTTTGAAAATTTAGAGGTAATTTACCCTTTAACAAACTATGTACCAAATATTTCTTAATATGTGTATACCACATATATTGTGATACACTTTTAAGGAACGGATAAAATATTATTTTAAGCCAACTAGATAATGAAATACGAATAATATATATCCATAAAATGATGATTGAATGAAGAATATTGTGTAAGCACATCAAACATTTATACATTATAGAATCATTAATCCTATTACTAAGTTTTTATTTATAATATTTAGGAGTGATACGGATAATATAATTCGAACCACAACCCGCACCATCTAACAACATAATAAAATCATTAGAGTGCCTCCGACACCCAGCTTCCATCCATAAATTCAGAGAAAAATGGAATTACTTGTGTCTTCTCAATCATTGCAAAAGTCCACTATTATGTAATTCACCAATTAATTAAGAATAAGACTTGATTTAGCTATCAACCATTTTGTGATGTGCTCCGTCAATTTTGCAATCCAATATTGATTTAACGTTGAAATCACAAAATTATACATACACCGATACACGGCGTGAGTACCGTTGGACGATCTACAAAAGTTTTTGTAGTTTAGACAAAAATAACCTGAGATTGTGGCATCAGTGCAAAAACCATATCTTTGGGGGTCTTTACGGGCTTAACTAGAACTTTGGGCTTAACTAGAACTTTGGGGACTCAAGTGGAAAATCCATATTCCACGAGGACCAGGCCGGCATTCTTATTAACTTTATTACGGGGAATAGCAATAGAACAGAATAGCAGACGAAAATAAGCGAAAACGAAGTACAGAGATAGAGAGAGAGAAACTGGGAAAGAGGAAGAGAGAGAAGAGATGTTGTTTCAGGTGGGAGGGCAAGGAACGCGGCCGACGTTCTTCGAGATGTCTGCCGCCCAGCAGCTACCGTCCAGTGTACGCGCCGCCCTGACTTACTCACTCGGCGTATGTATCTTCTCCTCAGTTTCCGCACCTTTGCCTTTTAAACATTACTTCTCCTCTTGTAGAAATTCGTTTGCTGCAATTTCGATTTTCCTTGACAAACCTAATAATTTAATGTCGTTTGCTTACTTGCGACAGCGAGAATTCATCTCAAAATGCTGGAATTTCCTAGTATGGTGATAGTGTAGGAGTCTGAGCTTTATAATTAATCGAACTGGAGTTGTTGATAACTATATGTTCCTGTCGAATTTGATATCTCTTACAAATTGTATGGACTTGATAAATTTTTTCGCGCAAACGGAATTTTCCGCAACGGTTCCTGAATTTTACTTATTTATTTATTTTGGTTGGGGAAAGAATGGGATGTTATGATGGAAAAAACCTTAGATATCACACTTTCTTAGTGCCGGTTATTCATTTCTGGACCCTAATAGGTTTTAATGCCGAAAACCTATAAGATATCACACTTTCTGGACTCTATTAAGGTAGGGGCTATTTAAGGTGATTTTTCTTCTCTTACCTGCAGGTATTTGCTTTGAGAAGGCCCTTCATTCATAAAATCTTGGATTATGAAGATGAGTTCTTTGCACTGCTTATGCTAGTCCTTGAAACTCACAGCTTGCGCACTACAGGTGAAAGTTGACGCAGTAGCGCTCCTTAAATAATTTTGGCTTGTAATATACGCTGCTATCTATATTGGATTCGTTGAGATGAAAATTATTGTGTTTTGATTTTACTCAACATGTGAATTCTGTGAACCAATGCACCGTTGGCTTCTGCCACTAAAAGGGAGTCCGAATGACTGTGAACTTCCACCTTTCATATTGATTGTGCATGGTACTGGTTACCTTTTACTGATACCTTCAAATCTATTTTCAGATGCTTCCTTTTCGGAATCTTTGTATGGCTTACGGCGAAGAGGCGTTAAGATCAAATTGAAAAAAAGCGATTTGCTTACAAATTCCATTGACGAGGTCCGTCACACCGGCTTACATAAACGTCAGAAAGTGCTCTCAGTTGCATTTCTGGTAAAACTCTTCTTAATGACTCTTAACCAATTAACTTATTTGTAATTTTCTTGACACTGCTCTGCCACATTGTACTTTACCTACATCACATCATCTGTAGCAAAATTAGCGTTTCTTTTTACTCAACGTACTATGTTTTGGGTGTCTTGGAGTGACTGATCATCTTGCCTTCCTGTCCTTTATGATATTAATTAAATGATCATCTTGAACTTCATTTATTGTTCTAAACTATGTGTCATCATTATTCAGTTTTCTTCTCTAGTAATGCTTTTACATTATTATGCATAATGAGTGCTTCATCTGCTCTTTTGCAGGTTGTTTTACCATATTTGAAGTCAAAACTCCAATCGATCCACAACAGGGAAAGGGAAGCTAATCTTCAGGCAAGTCTTTGGGGAGATAGTGATGAAAGGTTTGATGATGACTATGTTAGTGGAGGCAATAATTCCTTTGGGTCAAGGGACAGATCAAATGATGAAGCATCAGCTAGAGCACGTTGCATCAAGAGGTTAAGGAAGATTGTTGGTGCTTGCTACCCTTGGCTGCATGCTGGAAATGAAGGTCCATAAGTTTTGACCTTAACTATTAGTGAATTATTTGCAGTTTTTTTGATCGTTCATATTTGACTAGCGAAGGGTAGATATGTCAATTGTAGTATTTACCTTTCTCTTATTGAAACTGCTCATATCATATGCTTCTCCGTTAAGCCAGTTATACACTAAAAGTCTAAAAGGATCTCATGGATAGGGGGATCTAAGGATGTCAGTTAAAGACATTGTGTCTTAATGGTTTATTGCCAGTATATATGATATTTTGAGTTGGAGATAAAGATCTTAGGTCTTCACTTTCACCAGGACATGACACAAAGAGAGTAGAATTAGGAGCGTTTATTAGATTGCATTTTTACCCTTTCATGCTCCAATGTGTTGAGGACCAGTTAACCATTATTTTTTTGTTGATTTATCTTGTATTGGGTACAGAACACTTATTGCATTATGAAACCTTTCTAAATTGCATCATTTCTCCTTTTCCTTCTTTAAGACGAGGAGCTGAATATCCGTTCCCTTTTTTTTCCTCTACATATAAATTCTATATTCTTCTGTTGAAGATCCTTGGGGGACTAGCTTGTTTGTTGGCACTGTTGCCTATTCAGAAGATGTCATAAAAAAACAATTTCACTTGTGTGTGCTGGAAATTATTCTGACCAAGTTATCCATCATAGTTAGCTCATCTCCCCTTATAACTTGCTTGGCTTACTTTACATAAGGCAGAGTCTGACTGGTGCCCTTTCATTGTTTTTTTGGCTTAAGATTGTTTCCTGTTCTAACATGGATTCTGCAAAGCAAAATCCCATGTGATCATTTGTAGTAAAATTAAACACAGGCAGTAGAAGAACTTGTCAAATTTGTATACATATCAGTCAAAATGACATAACCATTATGGAGCACTCTGTCATCATTTAATCTGAGTTTTATACTTTATTGTCATCATTCTTCTAATCTATTGTTCTGGTATGCAGGATTATCTTTTGCCTATCAGCTATTATATTTGTTGGACGCCACTGGGTTCTACAATCTGGGATTACATGCACTTGGCATTCATGTTTGTCGAGCTACTGGGCAAGAGCTGGTAAGTTTTTTTATGGTGTTAAGAATTATAAACTCAGAAGGTTTCACGAGTCTCAAATGGTGTCTCTTATGTATATCTTGTTTCCTATGGTATACATCTTTCTAAGATATAAGCTTAATATGACTGCAAATCCTTTGAGGGTCAGTAGTATCTGAAATTCACAATCTGTAGTTATATATTTTTAACTTTTAGTATTCTTAGGTGTATCTTTATCTCATATTACTAATATCTTGCCTGGAATATGTACTACTAGGTGTTTTAACTAACAGAGGTCGTAGTAGTCATTCTTATGAAGTGGTCTAATACTTCATATTAGGATGGGAGGTACATCCATTGTTTTAGTTGTGTGACATTGGCATTTATAGTTTAGTTCTAAATTCTCATTCTCACATTGAATTTGTTCATATGTTTCTTACAATGTTCTAGGCATTTTGCATACAACCTATAGATAATAAAGTTTGTTTCCCATCAATTGTCTAATATAAATTACTAACACTATTCTGGATTCAGCAAGTATCTTTCTTGTTATGTGCATTCATTTCACATATTGTCCTGAGCTTTTCTTTTTCTGATGTCAAGATAGATGGATACATCTTCCAGAATTTCGAAAATAAGAAGTCGTGAACGTGAGAGACTCCGCGGCTCCCCTTGGCTAAAGGTGCGCCTGTAGATTTTTGCTTTATTGGCTTATGTATTTATGCTTGCATAAATTTCACATAGCTATGTGGTTCGTTCAATTTTTAATAACAAAAACAATTTGTTTGCGTTCAGATATTGGGATGTATATTCACTGTTCTATAAACCTTCCCTTTTTGAAGGCTGGGTTAAGCTGGGATAGGCAATGCCTTTATGGTCCTTTTATGGGATGGATATGTTATTTTAATTTCTATTATCATTGGATTATAGAGATTTCTGTATTATACTGGTGTTACTGGTGATTTCCTAATATTCTTGTGCTGGCTACAGAGAATGTCCTGGAATGCAGGTTTAGTTTTCTACTCCTCCCCTGCACCCCCCTTAAGTATGTTGAACTGAATAATTTCTTCCAAAATTACATCACAGGCACTACAAGGTGGTTTGCTCAGCTGTGCATATGCCGTGCTAGACTATGCCCAGACTGGTTTGATTGCAGCTGTATTTTTCTTCAAAGTGAGTATTGCAATATGCACTTCCATCAACTAATTACCCAAACCATTGCGTATTGCTTAGATTTATGCTTTGAAATTGTATTTTCTCCTTGTCCTTTACTGTTAGATAGTACTAATATGTGATTCCACAGATGATGGAATGGTGGTACCAGTCTGCTGAAGAAAGAATGTCAGCCCCAACCGTATATCCTCCTCCTCCACCACCTCCGCCTCCAAAGGTCAATCACTCACTTTGAACCACAATTGCATTTCCATCTTTTTCTTTAGTTTTTGCCATCTTTCTGAACATCCTGGAGAGCCGGTCTAATTGGCTTTCTTTTTGTGTAAATGTCCTTATTTCACTTCTAGATTGGGTCATGCTTGGTCAATAATAAAAAAATAATAGCAGATAAAAAAAAAAAATTGAAAAACAATAACAGCAGTTAAACCATTGTAGAATTCTGAATCTCTAAAATTTGTTGCTTTACAACCAAGTTCTTAACACATTTGCTTCTAAACAGGTCGCAAAGGAGGGGATTCCACTACCCTCAGATAGGACACTATGTCCATTATGTTTGCAGAAGCGTGCAAATCCATCAGTAATGGCCGTTTCGGGATTTGTGTTCTGCTACACTTGCGTATTTAAGTATACCAATCAGGTGAGGGTCTCTTCTTCTACATTGTTTTTACAATTATCTGGATGCATGGTCATGTACCTCTTTAGAGTGCTAACTTTTTCTCTCAAGGTAAACACCTCTGTTTCTGTGAGAATAGGTGATATCAGTAGTATAAAAACGATCAAGCTTTAAGATAAAATCAAGGAGCATGTTCACTATTTGTGAATTTAATTATCTTGTTACTGTATGATCAATATCATTACGTATTTCTGGATTATACAATATGTATGGATACTGTTTATTTTCTCCCACGGCGTTCCTCTGAAGAATTTTTAGTTTCTTATAAACTCTAACAATGATGGTTTGTTGAGTTATTTAAATTAGTAGTCTCTTTATCTCTCTCTAATGTAACATTGTTTATACTCTTCGTGCCACAGTACAAACGCTGCCCGATTACATTGATGCCTGCAGCAGTGGATCAAATCAGGAGGCTATTTCATGATGTATAACGGAGTTTTTTCTTTCACCAACTGGCGACATAGCTGCATCTATTTAACAATTGCAGTACTACATGGTGAGCCTTCATGGATCAAAGCAATATATCCAAGCTTTGGAGCACAACTTATAGCGATGTTCGTATTATCTCCCACAGCATTTAGAGGAGAAGAATGTGCTGAAAACTTTCATCTTTAACTATATTTCGTTTCTCTTTGATCAAAGATGAAGAAAAATGTATATGCCATTGGCTTAGCTTTTGTAGATTAAGTTCAAATCATTCTTACACTCTTCAATAAAAGTAAGGTGGGCGAAACTAAATTTATTGGTTGTCCATTTTATCCTAAAAACAATGAAATTATTTATAATTTGATCTCGTATGCAACATATCATTCAAACATTCAATTCAATAAAAACGTCCTTAAATGTAAAAAAATGAAAAACAACAATACGAAATGGTTCCTAAATATCTTTGAAATCAATTTGTATAGGCTACAACAACCTGGTACAAGATAACACACAACGTAAGAAGCCCTTACACTTCCTATTCCCCAAAACCTCTCTCCAAAATCTCACAATCTGCAAGAAGAGCCGGAGCCGCCGCCAGCTACCTCTCCTATGCGTCCTCTCCGCTGCCAGTATTGGCCCACCGTCCCGACGCCCGGCTGATCGTCACCACTACAGCATGGCGTTGATCCAACGGTTGAAAATCCATTCAACTTTTTGACATCTGCAGGAGAACCAATCACTCCCAAAATCTGCCTATCTTGATAGTTCTTCTCACTCTCAGGCGAGCTGCCTATACTCCTTTTTTGAGGTGATTTTTCAGACTCAACTAACCATGTAGAGAGACTAGTCTCAACTGCTACAATACTACTCATTATTGCCTTCGATTTGTCAATCGGTTGTTCTATCTTGAGATCTTTGCTCAAAGGGACATTCTCTTTTTCTTCATCATACTTAGAAGATGTGTTCTTCATCTTGAGTAGGCTGCTCACCTCTTTATCTCCCATTTCTGCAGCCAAAAAATGATTCCTAGAATCTATGGAGAGAGAAAACAGAGAGCTGCAAGAATTTTCTTCAACAGAAGTGTATTCTAAACTGGCCACTGCTTCACATTCTTTGTCATTGATCAAGAAATCTTGATGGGATTCAGTGTCTCTGTCTTTCTCTCTCTCCTTTTGAACTTGGACATTTTTGTTTAGCAACAACTTATCACTGTTGCTGTTGACAAGTTCATTAGTACATTTCTTGACATTTGAATACTCAACAACTGCTTTTTCTTCGTTGGTTTTATGAACATCTGTCTGCTCTTTGGGTTTATACCTGATTGGTAAAATTTAACCAAAGATGTGTTTGAGGATAAAGAGAAATATATGACTGAAATTTAGTTCAAGAAAGAAATGGGACAGCTTACTCAGATTCTGACATAATTTTGATGGCATTAATAATCTCCTCCTCCTTCTCCTCCTTGTGTGATTCTGTTTTGTCTGGTAAGAGTTTGACAGATTCATTGCTGGGAGACAAACACTAAATCCAAACAACAAATTAAATTACAGTTACATTGCAAGCAAATAGCTTCATTTCTACAACAAAACTCTCTCTCTCTCTCTCTCTCTCTCTCTCTCTCTCTCTCTCTCTACACACACACACCCACACACAGAGGTTTATAGATGAATCTACTGAGAATGGAGGTGGGATTTTACCAGATGTTGGACCTTTTCTGTGGCTACATTGCGCCTCAAATGGCCAAAACAAGCAGGAAAGCATCCCATTTTGAATGGGTTCTTCGCCAATTTCGTTTCTTGATTTTTTTTAATTCTTTCTTTTTTTTTTAGTGGGGAAAATTTCTTGAGTTGGCTACAGTTGGATCTGAAAGAGGATTGAGAGAGGCTTTAAGATTTACTCAATAGGTTCGAAAAATGTGACCGTTAGGGTTTGGTTGGGGGATGGCACAAAATTTAATACTAGCAAATCTGTTTTAGTATCATTAACTAAACTAAGCTTGTCTGTTTAATAACAGATGCTGAAAATTTGTGGAACATAATTATATCGTTTGGGGATTCACTTCAACTGTTGCAAAACTGAGTAATTATTTATCTTTCATTATTTTTAATTTAAGTAGTTTTCTATTTTGTTGTTAAATACTAATAAGTATAGAAGTGGGTGCCGATGAGGCCTAGCTCAATTGGCTAGCTGAGGCACCACAAGACTCTCCTTAGCAAGAGGTCTTGGGTTCAATCTCGCCTGCGTGCGGTGTAGTATATTTCTCACCTTATTTGGTGGTGTAGTGGTTCCGAGGTCCCGTCTATATGGTGGTGTAGTGCTTGATTAGATTAAATATATATACCTTGTAATTCTCAAAAAAGTAGTATATTTCTCACCTTATTTGGTGGTGGTGTAGTGCTTGATTAGATTAAATATATATACCTTGTAATTCTAAAAAAAGTAGTATATTTCTCACCTTATTTGGTGGTGTAGTGGTCCCACATTTATATGGTGTAGAGGTCCCGTGTAGTGCTTGATTAGATTAAATATATATACCTTGTAATTCTCAAAAAAGTATAGAGGTGGGTATTACATTTCATATTACACATGCTAAAGATAAATATGTATAATTTCTATTTAATTTCACTCAAATTAGGGATTGCTGCAATTAAAAGATAGTATGTCGCAAAGATGTAATGACAGTAATTTTTAATCTTATCTTGTTTTCATCTAGTTCATTGCTAGCATTGCTACAATATGTCAAAGATGTAATAATTAGTCTTTATCTTGTTTTCATCTAGTATTCTTTCACACAAAAAAAGTGCATTTCCTAAAACAATAATTTGTGACGTTTCGAGTATAAATCGTAAACTCATGTTTGCTATCTTCAGCTCTTTACTTAGAGCTATTCCATTCTCACGGTACAATTTGAATGGGTGAATGAAACCTTAATTATGCTCTAGTGTGGTCAAGTGAGGTATTTAGGCGTTTCGGTAAGTTGACGAGTTAGTTCGTTCACGTTTCCTCCAACGTCCTGATATGGTAAGGTGCATCCCGCCATTCCTTTCTAAACAAGTCAATGCCAGAATAGAGTATATAGTCTCTTTGATTAATAAAAGCCTTTTTGATTTAATAGAGTTTTAAATTCCTAATTTGAAAAAATCATAACCAGTAACTAGCTAGATTACTTTACCAACATATTCATTCTCTTTTTCAATTACTCTCACATTTAACGAGATGTTTGGAATAAATTACCAAAAAATATGCTCTATAGTAACAAGAAATAGTCCAACTCAATTGATGTGACCAAAATTATCACATCATCAAGAATAGTTTGATACGACGAGTTGGGTTCGTTCCTCGCCGCTGGGCACAATATTTATGACTCTCTCTGTTGGAATCTTGTCGGAAAACCTGCAAAATAGAGGCCGGGGGTGGCCCCGGCGTAGATCTTCCGACGCCCAAGTTAGAATTCATTCATCAAAGAATAAAAACTGGAGGAAGAAAAAGAGAGAGAGAGAGAGGAGCGTTGGGTGTGTGAGTGAAGTGGTGAAGAAGATGATTTTCTTAACCTGTAAATGGAAGTGGATTTGGCTTTTTATAAGTCATGGAGTCTTTCTTGGAGACAAAGTTTTGGATCAACTTGACATGCCACTATTTTCATGCCAAGTGGCGGGATGTAATTAGCTCTTTTTTGTGTACCTACAGAAAATTAAAGTGACAGCCATCGTGTCAGATAGGTGAAAGTGACGCGGGAGACCTGATGAGGTCTCTCTCTTAGGTTGACCTGATGAGGCTAGCGGTCTGCTTGTTCATTTTCAGGAGACATTTGTCTATTGAGAGGACCCTACCATAATAGCCTCATTATGCAGACCATTTTGTGTCCAACCTTGCAAAATTATGTTCGTTTAAAACTATCACATCTTCACGATGCAAAAACTTTATTGGATAGATGATTATCACTGATCCAAATATCTCATCCTAACGCTAAAATAAATGGTCTGCTCCATTACGAATATCTATTACTAATACGAAAATAAAGCTGCCCCATCCACGGTGCTCCGTTCAGAATTTCTTTTATTCTGGTAATTTATCTAATTTTAATTCATATATATTCTATAATTTTTATTAATTAAAATTTTATTAATTTCATATTCTTGAAATATTTATCTATTAATCACATCTCATATTTATCTTTTCCTCTATTTAATTAATTTTTTCTATTATGCATATTAAAATAATAATAATTTCGGAATACATTCTTATAAACCCTTATTTTATAGTACATTCTTAATTCATATAATATATATATATATATATACATATATATGTAATATTATAGAAATTTTTACATTTCTATCTTGACTTATGTGGCAGTATATTCATTAAAGTTTCCTTTATTATATTATACAATTATAAAATTATATCGTCAATTAGATTATGCATAGAATTGTAAGTGCTCGAAAAGTATTAGTCAATCAATTTAATTAATTTATATATATATATATATATTCTAATTCGAATATATCATTATGATTATTATTATATTCATTAGCATGTATTTAATTAATATTTGTAATCTATTTGTATTTATCTTTCCGTGTGTAATGTCCTTAACTTCTAATAAACTATTAAACATTGTAGTATTGGTCTATCCATGTTGTTGTTGAATTCTAATAGACTTTTATGTGTCATATTATGACACTATATTATATATTAGAATAATTGTCATTTTGAATTATGTTTAGATATTAGAAATAAAATTATTTTTTAAGTTAGTCTCTAAGTAGCGCTAATAATTAAATTTAAAGTAACTGACAAATTTTAAAAAAACAAATTAGCATTTTAAGAGCGCAATGTAAAATTTGTAAATGAATTCCCTCTGAAGACTAATTATATATATTTTATCAACATGTCTACATGGAATCCTCTTCAATTTTCATTCATGTTTTTCTAAAAACTTCGATTAGTGTTTGCTAGAAAAAATATACATAAAATGTGGGAAAGATAGTTAAAAAAAAGAATAAAAAAATTTGGAGATGTAAACATATTTTTTTTCGGCATTTTGGCAAAGATTAGATATATAATTTAGCATGAACCAACGAGACGGTTCAAATATATTTAAAAAAAAGGATTTTTTTACTAATTTTAATTAATATTAAATTTGTTCAGATTTTTATCGAGTAATTTTGCATAAAACAACGAGACGGTTCAAATAACACTAGAAAGAAGGATTTTTACTAATTTTAATTAATACTAACTTTGTTTAGATTTTTATCGAGTAATTTTGCATAAAACAACGAGACGGTTCAAATAACACTAGAAAGAAGGATTTTTACTATTTTTACTATTTTTAATTAATATTACTTGTAGTGTTTATATTTTTATCGAGTATTAAATATGACAACACCCTCAGCGCACCAGGTTTGTGTACATCAGAGGTCAAGAGAGGAAGTATAATAGAGACATGCATCATTAACAGATAACGTCCACGGTTCGCTATTTCTATTTATCTTAAATTCTGTATTTTGTGCAAGATTAGGGATATCAATTTAGCATAAACCAACGAGACGGTTCAAATAGACATAAAAAGAAGTTTTTTTATTAATTTTAGTTAATATTAACTTTATAGTGTTCAGATTTTTATCGAGTATTAGCCAACGGATTTGAGACGGGTATATACAATAAAGTTACTGTTTTAATTGAGATTAGAACGACAATATGTAGAAAATTTCTAAACAAATTTAAATTTGAAAAATACTTAATGAATGAATATGCATTCCAATTCCTAATTATATACGAACAACACAACTTCTAAATAAAATATAATTTTTTTAAAAATGTATATACGTAAATCAAAACATAATTTATTTCCCGTCGAATCTCGACGGGCTACAGTTGCCTCATCCATGGTGCTCCGTTCAAATTTTCCTTTATTCTGATAATTTGTCTAATTTTAATTCATATATATTCTAATTTTTATTTTTATTAATTTCATATTCGTGAAATATCACATGTTTATCTATTAATCACATCTCATATTTATCGTTCCCTCTATTTAATTAAATTCTTCTATTATACATATTAAAATAATAACAATTTCGGAATGCATTCTTATAAACCCTTATTTTATACATTCTTAATTCATATATAATAATATATAGAAAATTTGTAATTAAAAATCCCTATGAAGACTAAATAAATATATTTAATCAACATGTCTATATGGAATCCTTTTTATTTTTCATTCATGTTTTTCTAAAAATTCAATTAGTGGTTTCTATAAAATATATACATTGAATCAAATGTGAGATAGGTAGCTAAAGAAAATAAAAATAAAATTTGAAGATATAAACATATTTTTTTCCGCATTTTTGCAAAGATTAGAGATATCGATTTAACATGAACTAACGAGACGATTCAAATATACTTAAAAAGAATGATTTTTACTAATTTTAATTAATATTAACTTTGTTTTATATTTTTATCGAGTAATTTAATAACATAGAAATAATAGTTTTTAGTAATTTTAATTAATATTACTTTGAAGATGTAAACATTTTTTTTCAGCATTTTGGCAAAGATTAGAGATATCGATTTAGCATAAACCAACGAGAATCTCTAATCTTTGACAAAATGCGGAAAAAATACGTTTACATATTCAAGGTTTTCTTTTCTTTAGCTATATATCCCACATTTGATTCAATGTATATATTTTCTAGAAAGAAAAAAATGTTTACACCTTCAAAATAATATTCATTAAATTAGTAAAAATCCTTCTTTCTATGTTATTTGAACCGTCTCGTTGGTTTATACTAAATTACTCGATAAAAATATAAACAAAGTTCATATTAATTAAAATTAGTAAAAATCCTTCTTTTTAAGTATATTTGAACCGTCTCGTTAGTTCATGTTAAATCGATATCTCTAATCTTTGTCAAAATGGGGAAAAAAATATGTTTACATCTTCAAGTTTTTTTGTTCTTTTCTTAACTACTTATCCCACATTTGATTCAATGTATATATTTTATAGAAAGTCGCGCTAATCGAATTTTTAGAAAAATATGAATAAAAATAAAAATAATTCCATATAGACATGTTGATTAAATATATTTATTTAGTCTTCATATGGATTTTCATTTACAAATTTTCTATAGATTATTATATATGAATTAAAAATGTATAAAATAAGGGTTTATAAGAATGCATTCCGAAATTATTATTGACAATTTAAATTTGATCAATTATTAAGTTGTCAATATTAATTGGTTTAATTTAATAAATTTTAAATTGATGTAAATAAAAGAAAAATCTCAAATATACATATTCTTAATTATAATTCTTGGATTTGTATATATATACACGTAGGAAAAATTCTCGAAATTTAACTATGTGACGAGATGATCAGACGTACACAATAATTAACATCGTATATAATGAGATCTTTGACAAATTGTGAGGTAAAATAAATAGTTTGATTTCTATTAATTTCTTACAACTAAAGAAAGTGAAATAAAATCAAAGAAACACTCTTTTTGATCAATTATCGAAATATTATCACTCTGAAATAACATTAAATTATTTTTAATGTTCATGCTTATATATTGGAAAATGATATGATAAAAATAAAATATTTGTCAAAGGAAGTACAATAAAATCGAAAAAATTAATCTTATTGGTGTATTTTATTTTCATCACTTTTGTAAAACTTACAGTAGATGCAGTTGCTGCGAGAGGAGAAGCTAACTAAATATTTTTATCGAATATTATTCAACGGATTTGAGATGAGTATGTACAGTAAAGTCACTATTTTAACCGAGATTAGGACGAACACGTAGAAAAATTCTAAACAAATTTAGATTTAAAAAAAATACATAATGAATGAGTATACCCGATCCATTATCATTCCTAATTATAAATTTAGATACGTGAAATAAAATTAATTTTTTAAGTTTGATTAATAATTAACACAAACAATATCACAACTTTTAAATAAGATATAAACTTATTTTTAAAATATATACATATAAATTAAAATATAAAAGTTATTTCCCGTCGAATTTCGACGGGCTACTTACTAGTTTTTCCCTAAACGAAATAAAAATCCAAACTTTGAGATTTGTTCTATCAACTTAACAACCGACAAACAAAATTGCATAACATGATAGCTATCGTAACGATAAACCATTCCATATCACGAGCCTATTCACTTCATTACGGAAAATTGGAAGAACAAATAAACATATTAGACATCAATCGGTAAAGTGTAATTTGGAAAATCAATACGGAGAGTTTGGTCTTACTTTCTTGAATAAGAAAAAAGAAAAAGAATTGTACAACTTGTAGAATATATTGTTGATTAGCGAATTAAAGACTTGGATAAAAAAAAAGCATATAAAATTCAAAATATTTAAATATTCATCTACAAACTTAGATATTAATAGCAAACCAAAATACAAAGTATTAATTTGACTGTGAGAGTTTAGTCATAGAACTGAGTCACGCATCCAAGCCGTCACCATCGTCAGCAGCAGCTTTCACATGGGGACGTTGCCCAAGGAGGAAATCAACAAGTACAATTTTGTCGAAAAGATTCAGACGCGGACCGACCAACTCAACCCACTTGTTGCACAGAAGATTCACCATTGAATTCAATGTGGAAAGTAAATGTCGAGCCTCAACCCCCAACCCCGCCATAAAGCATCACCTCAAGGATCATGCCTTCTTTCACAAGGGAAGCATTTCCATGGTGACGAGCCAAAACATAATTAAACAATGCATCCTCATACACATCATTCACTGCAATGCGATCCAAATTTCAACATTCATCTCATAATACATCACATGAATAAGTCACGCAACTTTTCCAATTGTGCGTCACTCTAAAAAATGGTAACAAATGTTCAGCCAATATAATATGATGACATGGAAAAAAATAATTTGAGAGAGAATAAAATATAAAATATTTGAATGTTAGAGAAAAAAAATACTATATAATATTACATATGTTAAAATCAATTGGCAAAAACTTTATTAGACCGGACACGGTGTGAATCAAGTGACAAATCAAATGTGTTCTAGTATGGTCATATGAGGGTTTCATGTGTCTCATCTCCTCATTCATGTCGCTAAGTTGACTATGACGATTTAGTTTGTTCACATCTTCTGATGAGATGCTAAATTGATTGTGATAAGAACAAATTTGCATATCAATTTTATAAGCATATGAAAAGAGTCATTGACAACAAGTATAGAACGAACCCATACACTATTAAGAATGTTTTAAATGGTTTCAAAAACGACACTTTGATGCCAAACACGTGGAAGGTATACGTGGTCTGATTGAGAGGGAAGCAACATAACACTAGTGCTTATGATTAAATACAAGAAAGTATAAATGATTGATTGTGTACTAATAAAAAATATAAAATTACCTTTAACTTTGAGAACAAAGCGTATGAGCCTTGATACCTTTGTAAAGTATATCTGCAAAACTATCATACAACAATCTAAAAAGCAATGGCGTACCTTAATTTGAATAGAAGACAAGTGATACTTCTTCACATAGAAGGGTGGTTCTTTTCCATTAAAACCTTTGTGGATCAAATTGTTCAATGAACCGCACAATTTCACATTCGACTATCTCATAATGGATGTGCATATCCATCTGAAAGTCAATGCATACCTTTTCCTACAAAATGTCATCATGTGTTACATAAAAAAAAATAAAAATAAAAACAAAAACAAAGATTTAGATCATCCTTCATCGGGAAAATCTTCAATATAAAGAATGGCCTCAAAACTCAAAGACACGAGAGGGAGAAAATATGTGGTTGGATTGAGAATGAGGCGATACAAAAGTACCAAAATATATGATTTTGTGACAAATTAATATAATGCATAACAAAATGGTTAACTTTGTGAAGGTGTATTAAAAAGACTTACTAACATGAAATTTACCGGTTAGATATCAAATTATCAAATTGGAGCATATAGATTATAATTCCTATGTGTGAACTAGGAACTCATCCTAGCCATCCGTTTTTATATCGATGATTATAATTTTTTGGCGAATTGATGAGAACATGAAGAGTGTTATCATTACGGTCTGATTACAGTCGCCAAAATTAGGTCCATAATGTAATTGTGAAATTTTTAAAAGTTTGGACATTTAAATGTAATTTCATAGCTTCGGGAGTGCCGGTAATTTCATAGCCAGTTAATTCTGGTCAAAATTACCATACCTCAACAACAAGACAACGGGATATGATTGCATACCAATGTTCATTCCAAGCAAATATTGGAGTAAATAACCATTTCAAAAGATTCACATTTCTTTAATTGCAGCAAAGTAGATCGTTAAACTTGTGACGATGTATTAAAAATACTTACTAACATGAAATTTACCGGTTAGGATATCAAATTACCAAATTGGAGCATATAGATTATAATTCCCATGTGGAAACTAGGAACTCATCATAACCATCTGTTTACTCTCTCTCTCGCTCTTCTCTTTCAAAAATGGGGCCAGGATTTTCGTGGTTGCTCAGTCAATCTTTTTCACAAATAATGTTAACCTCTCTCTCGGCTACCTCCTCGGATGAGGAAGACGAACACTCCGGATCTGATCAGATGCAAGTTTCGGTTTCGCCGGCCAAATCCGCTGCTTCAAACCAGGAGGTTGTGACTGAGTCCGAATCGGATTTCGGCCTGGATGGTTCGTCTGAGGATTTTATATCGATGGTTATAATTATTTGATGAATTGATGAGAATATGAAGAGAGTTATCAGAACTAGGAACTCATCCTAGTCATCCGTTTTTATATCGATGGTTATAGTTATTTGCCGAATTGATGAGAACATGAAGAGAGTTATCATTATGGTCGAAATACGGTCGCCAGATATTAGGCCTATAATGTAATTGTGAAATTTTTGAAAGTTTGGACATAATTTGGCTATTAACTTGAAATTTTCTAAATATAAAAAACAAAGCTGTGAGATTTGATCTTTACCTGTTACATATTCTCTTTGGTTGGATTAACGTCGTAAATCTGGTCCAATAATTGATGAGGCCCAAATGTATGAATAGATCCAATCTATTACTAATACGAAAATAAAGTTGTCCCATCTACGGTGCTCCATTCCGATTTTTCTTTATTCTGGTAATTTGTCTAATTTTAATTCATATATATTCTAATTTTTATTTTTATTAATTAAAATTTTATTAATTCCATATTCTTGAAATATCACATGTTTATCTATTAATCACATTTCATATTTATCTTTCCCTCTATTTAATTAACTTATTCTTTAATTAATTTCTTCTATTATGCATATTAAAATAATAATAATTTCGGAATGCATTCTTATAAATCATTATTTTATATATTCTTAATTCATATATAATAATCTATAGAAAATTTGTAAATGAAAATCCCTATGAAGACTAAATAAATATATTTAATCAACATGTCTATATGGAATCCTTTTCATTTTTCATTCATGTTTTTCTAAAAACTTCGATTAGTATTTTCTAGAAAATATATACATTGAATCAAATGTGGGATAGGTAGCTAAAGAAAAGAACAAAAAAATTTGAAGATATATACATATTTTTTTCCGTATTTTGGCAAAGATTAGAGATAACGATTTAACATGAACTAATGAGACGGTTCAAATATACTTAAAAAGAAGGATTTTTACTAATTTTAATTAATATTAACTTTGTTTAGATTTTTATCGAGTAATTTAGCATAAACCAACGAAACGGTTCAAATAACATAGAAAGAATGATTTTTACTAATTTTAATTAATATTACTTTGAAGATGTAAACATTTTTTTTCACATTTTGGCAAAGATTAGAGATATCGATTTAGCATGAACCAACGAGACGGATCAAATATACTTAAAAAGAACAATTTTTACAAATTTTAATTAATATGAACTTTGTTTAGATTTTTATCGAGTAATTTAGCATAAACCGACGAGACAGTTCAAATAACATAGAAAGAAGGATTTTTACTAATTTTAATTAATTTTACTTGGAGTGTTCATATTTTTATCGAGTATTACTCAACGGATTTGAGACGAGTATGTACAGTAAAATCACTATTTTAACCGAGATTAGGACGAACATGTAGAAAAATTCTAAACAAATTTAGATTTAAAAAAACATAATGAATGAGTATACTCGATCCATTATCATTCCTAATTATAAATTTATATGCTTGAAATAAAATTAATTTATAAGTTTGATTAATAATTAACACGAACAATACCACAACTTTTAAATAAGATATAAACTTATTTTTAAAATATATATATATAAATTAAAACATAAAAGTTATTTCCCGTCGAATTCCGACGGGATACTTACTAGTTAGTTTTACTAGTATTAGATAGAGAGAGAGAGAGATAAATGTTATTTCAGATTCTGGGTTGTTTATACGCACATTCGGTCTCCAAAAACAATTTATATATGAAATTTTTGATCTCAATTTCAAAAATCGTTTTTAAATTACGAATTTATTGAAAAATCGTGCATTATTTATCTTATAATGTTATTTTCAAGTATAGTCTTCGTAAGAATAATATATACACTATTCTTTTTGGTGTTTCTTTTGGAGCATCACGTTATTTTTCCACCAAAATGATATCCTATACACTTAACATAAAATTGGTTACATTTATATACTTTAAAAAAATGAGTTTATGATAAATCAAATCAATTATTTTTAGTTTAAAGTATATGGTCTCAAAATTATTTTCAATTATTTTGATATTAATTTGTTTAGATAAATATTTACACTTTACAGTGGGCAAACTACTTCCTATTAACTGAACATTTTACATTTATATATTGTTGTAGTATTCTGATTATTTATATTAAACCGTATACCAGGTGAGATTATTCTAGTATAATTAATTATAAAAAGTTTCAGGTGGGATTAGCTTTTATAAAATAAAATTATGAATAAAGAAAAACAGAAACTTACACTTCTTATTTTACCTTTTTTTTGGGATGATGAGGGTAACTAGTAACCAGAGCTGTATATTCAATGAATCAATATGTGTCGCTCTTGTGTATTAGCCGCAAACCACATAAAAGAGGTGCGACATGTTTGCTTAAAGAAGATGTTGATGAAATTCGAACTTGAAATATTTATCATCAAGAATATTAACTGCACCACTAGCTAGGCCATTAATTATGAACATGTTAAAAGGAGAATAAAAATATGAAAAGATTAAAATGAAATAGCTAGCACCAACTATCGCAATTGCATCTTCAAAAATCAATATTCCATTTTGCAGGCAAATACTGTGTATTCGAGCATTTTTATACTATATATTTCAATTTTATATAATATTGATTCATCCTACGTGTTTGTAATAATGATCGTACAATATGTAACATCTTTGACTTATTACGCACGTGATGACGAAATCAGTAAGTCTAAACATGTGACCCTTCGAGCTGGCCAAAAAATACATGCATACTACTCCCTCCGTCCCGTCATAAGTGGCCACATTTCCTTATTGGGTTGTCCCATCATAAGTGGCCACTTTCCTAATATGGAAATACCCTCTCTCATACAAAAGATGTGGGCTCCACTACTTTTTATCTTTTTACCCTCTAAACACTCTACTCCTAAATACCCGTGCCCAAAAGAAAGTAGCCACTTATCATGGGACGGAGGTAGTACATATTTAGAGAGAGAGAGAGAGAGAGAGAGTGTGTTAAACTTAAGTGTTGTGTATTTCCCCAATCCTTTTCCATCAAACAACACAATGGTGGAGCTCAGTTTTTTGGTTGGGGTTTTAGGTACCAAACGAAATTCCTATAATTAAACAAAATCGTCTAATCTCGTATTAATTATTTCTCGTCTATTTTTCCCCTTTTCAGGTAATATCTCCGCATTTTTAATACTGCTCTCGCCCATGTACGTTATTCTTCGATCTAAATTTTGAACTCGACACATGATCTGACCACTCGTCTATGAAGACGATCACAAAGCAGCATGTTAATTATGTTTTTATGGTTGAATAGAAGATGAAATATGTTTTGAAACAGAGGATTGTGATTTGTGAGTGCAGAGGAACTTTCTCGAGGATAGTGAGGAAGCGATCGACGGAAGATTTCTCGAGCTTCCCGTACATATGTATGGTGTTGAATGCAGCTCTGTGGACTTACTACGGGATCATCAAACCAGATGCAATTCTTATTGCTACTGTCAATGGATCTGGCATCATCATTTCCACCATCTATGTCTTTCTCTACCTCTTATTTGCTCCTCCTCAAGTTAAAGTAAGTTCAACTTTGTTATCTAATATTTGATCCGTGTAAGCGAAAAATGATCGGAAATTACTTGGGGTGACATGAATTTTTAGGAAAGAAGAAGTTGGAATTTTGTTTTTTTTTGTTTTTAGTTTTGGGCACTAACTGTTTGATGAAATGCTTCAGTTGATTGTATGTATATATAAAATGAGTGGTTTTGTGGTGGCGATTTCAGTTGAGGACGGCGGCGCTAGCGGCGGTTATGGATGTAGGGATTGTGGTGGCAGCGATATGGGTGAGTAGGTGGAAATTGGAGGGAGAATCAAGCATCAATTTCACTGGCTTTCTGTGTGCATGTTTCAACCTCCTTCGTTACGCTTCCCCTTTGTCTATTATGGTACTATTCTATATTTTATCTTGTTTATTTATTTGTAAATATCTTTTTTATCGGTATAAATTAGACCAAAATAAGTAATAATTCTAAAATAATAATGATCCCCAATCAAACAAAATAAAGGTCTATTTATTGACTGAACTTGTTGTTTTTTGTTTTTTGTTTTTTGTCATATTGGAATACCTAACTATTTTTCGGTTACTTTTTAAGATATCACTATCAGCATAATTTTCCTCGTAAAAATCATTCTAGAAATTAAAAAACGAATAAATCATATATGGGCCGGACCTAATTGAGTAAACATAAATTGGGCCTACACTGAATTTTATTTGTTCATTAAATCTCAGCCCATTGATTAATTTGATTATTGGGCCTCTTGGCCTTTATACCCTTGTAATGTTTGAGGTTGTATATATACTGATAGTGATAAATAATCTATATTTGGAGTCCTAAATTGATAAAAGTCCCTGCTTATAAATTGCTTTTAATTATTATTAAAATTAATTATTATTATTATCATCAGAAAAAAGTGGTGACAACGAAGAGTGTGGAATACATGCCACTCTTGCTCTCACTTTGTCTCTGCATCAACGGCCTCACATGGGCTACTTATGCCATCTTAGTTCGCGACATCTTTCTCCTAGTAAGTCTTTTATTTGCTTTACTGTATTTTAAATTAAATTATTTTTTTCTAATAATTTGGTTCCCTATTAGTTATAATTTCATCCTTAATTAACTATTAGATCAAACAAAGTCTATGTTATAATTAATGTGTTGTATGTATATATATATAAATGAAGGTACCGCATGGAATGGGGTTTACACTTGGAGTGTCACAATTAATACTCTATGCGATGTACAAAAATCCAAAGTCATCAAATAGTGCAATTGATGATTTGGAAGAGCCATGTGAAAATGATCGCCAACATTTACTTGTTCCATCTCACAATTGATTATTATTATTATTATTATTATTATTATTATTATTATTATTATTATTATTATTATTATTATTATTATTATTATTATTATTATTATTATTATTATTATGTGATACCTATATAGAAAAGATATATGCAATTTTGTTTTATGATAAGTTGTAGAAATGTTATTTACAGTTTTTACATTTTACGAGAATGCCCAAAAAAACAAAAAAAAAAACTTGTTTTTCCTTTAATTTTATGTTTAGATGAATAGTTTTAATAATTTGGAAACAGTATTTCCTTTATGTATTCACGTACACATGATCAAAATTATACTCCTATATAATAAGATAGGTTGATTAGTGAAGGAAGCTGTTAGATGGAGACTGGTAAGACATAATGACAAAAATGACAGCATTGTGATACATTAATTAGCTGTCCATTAAAATTAATTAATTAATGACGTGTTAGATTTAAACCAATGGTTCTTTTAAGGAAACGAGGATTACTGGAAAATCTGAATTCTGTCATGATCCAACACGGTATAGGTGTCTTTATTATACCATAAAAAGAAAATAAATGCATAGGTGCTACAATGAAACGCATTTATTTGCATTTTAGCCTTGTTTTTTATTTTTATTAATCTTTCAGTCAGTTATTTTATGTATTTATTAATGTCTTTATTAATATGTCTTTTATGCGCATCACGACCTTTTAGTAAACCGTATGAAATTAACTCTATATATTGTTTGGAATAAGTGAAAATTGATAATTTATCAAAACAAATAAAAAATAACGACCTTTTTTAAAAAAAAAAATGAAACAAGTTATTAATCACGATGAATCAAACGAAACAATCTTCAAGAGCCATGAAGGCCAACAATCATGGCATAAGGCAGAAGACTCTAAATTCTTCGCTAATATACTAGTATATATGTCTTAGAGTGCACATTATACATAAAATAACGATGTTATATGATAAATACAAGGGTTAATTTGCCTAAAATACATAACCTTTTTCGAATTTTGAAATTTGACATGACTTTTAAAACATCTCTGTAAATACATCACCTTTATATTTGTTTGAATTTTAACATAATTCCGAAAATCTCAAATTACACTAAACATGGTTGTCGGAATTTTACACGTGAAATTTCTTTCCGATGAGAATTTTACATGTGGTCAAGTAAAAAATAGTGTCGTTTCTCTTGCCGAAAAGAAATTCCACGTGTAAAATTTCGACAACCACATTAAGTATGTAATTTGGGGATTTTCAGAATTATGTCAAAATTCAAATAAATATAAATGTGATGTATTTACAGATACTTTTTAAAAGTCATATCAAATTTCAAAATTCGAAAAAGATGATATATTTTAGGCAAATTAACCCTAAATATAATATGTTGAAACAATAAATATTAAATAAATATAGAAAATATTAGTACTATAAAAGACTAGGAGATTGGAGCAAATGTGAAAGTCAAACAGTGGATGAATAGCATCATAATAATAAATGACACGCCACCTAAAAAAGCCTACCCTAAAATAATGCAATATACCCTAAGTGTCACAACTAAAATTAAAATTAAGTATTACTATTGACTTAGATTAATATGTGTAGGGTAGAATACTAGCAATAAATATGGTCACAGTAAAATCTACTTAGATATATAGTAAACTCGGTCCTCCTAAACGTACTCTATTTTCATGCGAAATTCATTCAATAATCTTAGGACGGTACGTAATCAAAAATCGAAACTTGTTTTTTTTTTAATCTTATGTTATTATTTATTATGCAAAACATAATGAGAGGAGATACGGAATATACAAATAGTTTAGTAAAAATCAATAGTTGTCAAGAAATTTAATTTGTATAAATTATAGCAATATTTTACATTTTTGGACCCTTTTACCCTTATTTTTTACTTTTCCTACCTAACTTTACATTCTCTCTCCCCTCTTATCTCCTATCTTCAGTAAGTCGTGTTCTTTACCAGCGTACCACTGTTCACCTCTCATTCTGCCACCGTCACCGCCACCGCCGCCGCCACCACCACCACCACCACGGCGGCGACGGAGTACGCTTGGTACGAATATGCATATTCGTACCATAGTACCACCGTTCGCCTCCCATTCTGCCACCGCCACCGCCACGATGGCGGGATACGCATATTCGTACCAACGTACCACCATCCGTCTCTCATTCTGCCACCGCCACGGCGGCGGGGTACGCTTGGTATGAATATGCATATTCGTATCGGAGTACCACCGTCGGTCTTCCATTCTGCCACTACCATTACCACCGTCACGGTGGCGGGGTACATTTGGTACGAATATGCATATTCATACCAGAACACCAACGTTGGTTGTGCACCTACACCTGATACGACGGTACAAATATTTTGTGTTAGTACCATGGTACCAATGTATGAGTGCAACATGCCGTATGTATAACCTATTTACTTGAATTATTTGTGACTATTTATTTTTTTTAATTGATTTTGAACATTTACATTCAAACTTGGTACGAATATGATATATTAATAATTTGTACAAATTGTACAAACTATCGGTAGTGTCAGTTAAATGAGAATGAAAATTTGATATATTGATCAATTTATTGACTGCTCGGAATGTGCAAAATGAGAATGAATACGATGTTAATGATGATGATCAATTTCACATCGGCGTATTCTTATTTGGAGTCATGAATGATACAAATTTATTTAATTCGTACCAATCGTTCCGATGCACAACGGTACGATTTATAATATTCGTATCGGTGTTACGTTGTGATATACGAATCATATCTATAATTCGTACCATAAATTGTAGATATGATGGTACGAACTATAAGACATACACGCATGGTGATTTTGGTGGTCAATAGTTTATGAAATGCTAATTATTGTAGTAGGTAAATAATTGCATTCTATGTATATATTATGCTAAAAATTGATGGTGAAGCTAATGAAATCGAAGCACACTTTGATGATAAAGTCATGTAAATGGGACAACCCTATCTTTAAGTTAACTCAAAGGAACTTTTAATTTTCCATCCATAATCACAATTTATGCTTAATTAAGCACATCATTACTTTCTTTAGGAATATTATACTAGTACTAATGCTTAATAATATTGTCATCAATGTGCTTTCATTTAAAGTGAACTTATGAATTAGTCCCCTCTCCCTTCTTGTTTTATTTTTTTTTAGTTTTTTGTTTTTAAATAAGTGTCCCTCCTCGCTCCGTCAAAAACACATACACACATAAGTTACTCTCTTTATTCTTAATTATTGCATAGAAAACTTAAAAATTAATAATTTGTATTGATGACATAGGTGAAATTTCACACCATTTCATATTCTTTGTCTTCTTAAGCTCTCATACACACATATTAATAAAAAAAAATATATCCAAAATGACTTTAATTATTACTCATCTACATATATATATATATATACACACACATATTGATGTGCTATAAATAAGAGTTATTGACCATTTTCTTCATTCATAGAGGAAATGTGCATGGAAGTAATTAATGCAAGAGATAATAATTAATGTCAATTAGGGAATAAAAATTTAAAATGACATGTAAAATATAAAAAGTTGAAAACCTTTAAACGATATTTATATAGAAGAGGGAGTAATTATGAAATATGGCAATTATTGAGGGACAAGACAAAATTCAAAATATGACACTTAATTAAAAGTAGAGGGAGTATACAATAATACAAAGTCAAAAATTTACAAATTGATAATCTGCGTACAGTTGTTTGGAAAAATGCATGTGGCGTAAAGCCATGGTCATATTACTATATTCATATGTTTCTGAAATTTCTTTTTTGTACATGATCTCACTCACTTCCTTATATCTTAAATCTCACAATAAATCAAAAGAGGTGGTCCCCTTCTTCACTCAACAAACATCTATCAAATCAGTGGTGGCGCCAGACCCCGGAGTTGGGGGGGAGGGCAAAATATTTAGCTTTATCTTGTCCCTACATTTCTTAATTTTTAGTGGGACAAGATTTTGATATTTTTGCAAAATTATGCATAATTTTTACAAATTTCTAAATAATTAGGTTTAAGCGAATTTTTTTGAGGTGGGGCAATAGCCTCCCCTCTCAACCATGTAGCTCCGTTCCTATATCAAATATTTCTTAAAATTCGTATTACATAAATTGCATCATAAGTTTGAGGAACGGAGGAACAAATAGATTAATTAATTACAATCTTCTTATTTTATCATTTTGGGAAAAGATAAATGGAGAATAAATATAGAAATAGCCAGAGAGGATTGATGATGATGGAAGTGTCCAAGTGGGGCCCACCTGGGTCCACATTTATTGTATTTTTATTAGCATTCTTTTCTTGTGAAAATAGTGTGACCACTTCCAATAAAAGTTTTCATTTCTTTCTATACGAGTATTTTTCTTCTAATATTATCATTGAAACTGCTTGAATACTCCCTCCGTCCCACCAGTTTAATTATTTTTTTTTATTTTGAGATGTCTCAAATTTATAGTCCACTTTTTTAATTATAATATTAAATTATTAATATTTATGAAAATTGATGTGTGGAGTAATAAATAAGGACAAATTAAATAAAAATAATGTTATTTCCAAGGAAATTAAATGCATTTTCTTAATTCGTGTGAAAATATAAGAAAGACTAAAATGGTGGGATAGAGGGAGTATTATTATTGGGACTACAATATTCTCCACTAGTATATCACTTTATAATTTATATATTTTTAATAAAGTCGCATATTTATGTACTCGACACGACACGCAAATCCATAATTTAAGATTTAAGGTGATCATTTATAAATCTTGATTAGAATAATTTACGAATTATATATTAAGGGTGTGTTTATTTTGATGGAAAATGGTGGAACTGATAATATTTTCACACTTTTTCATCATTTTCACATGTTTATTATAGTTGTTAATTTTCTCTGGATAGGATGGATAATTTTTTCGAACAGTCCCTTTTCCATCCTTTTCACTCCAATTGTGGAAAATATTAATATGGGGGGAATTGTGTGATAATATTTTCGTATGGACAAAAGGCATAAATATGGGAAGGGGGTGGGAGATATGTGATATAATTGTCTTTTCCACTCTAGTTTACATGTGATAAAAAAAAAGCATGGAAATAATAATATTTTCTTACTTTTTCTTTTCCCTCAATTTCCAATGAAATTTTACAACCAAAGTCTACGCACCCTAAATGTAAATTAACTAAGATATTTGTGCATCCAAAACTGGTGATCTTTTGAAATCGAGTTTATCCGGTTTTTCTTTTTTCTTTTTTTTCCCCCAACACACGGCTTAATGAAATTTGAACCATAGACTTCTTACTTAAGAAGTGATTTATGGGCCTCACTTTACTATTTGGACGAGACTTCATCGACGAGTTTATCCAATCTTTAAGCACCCAAAAGGGAGTAACTTATATATATTTAAGGGTTCAAGTTAAGGATTAAGGGATCAAATTTTGAGTTTTACGTTTATTATTTTCATTTTTTTGAGATAATTATTTTCATTTTTATTGCTTTCAAAAAAATTTTATTATTTTTATTGAACATATATATGCATATGCCCATATGGCCAAATCCCAGAACTGTCGTAGTTTTTATGATTTGATCTCAAGTCTTTGAATGTTAATATAAAGAAAACAAGGTTTGACAAAAAAATTAATAAAATAATACTCGATCAAGATAAATATAATATCTTATTTGAGTTCAGTACGTCAGTTCTACAAATGTAGCAAGATTCTTGATTATGTATATATTTTTTCCTCATATAATCATTATTTAAGATTTAATTTTAGATTCGATAACTCAAATACATCTAAAATGCATGTGAAGATCAATTCATAAATGAGTTCAAAGCGTGTTTGGACTGATGATAATCAATCATATATAGTACAATTTTAAATCACATTAAAAATTCAAATAAATTTGAATGGTGTTCAGTTCAATTTAATGCTTAATAAAGATGAATTAAAACATCCTATAGTTTAATTACATGGTAATTAGAATAAAAGAAATTCAAAAACTCCTCAATAACTTCTATTTTTCCATTTAAATCATTAATTTCATTAATGATTCAAAATAGATAATTCATCATTCATCAATAAAAATAGTGAAACCATGTACTCAAGCACAGCATCAAAACTTTTCTTCTTTAACAATTAATGGAAAAAAAACTTATTATCATATTGCAAAAGTTAAGATAATACTATTAATAGTACAAAATTATGAATTAGATAGTACTGGTATAGTGGAGTAGTAACAACACACCACACACAGTAGACACACAGTAGGTGTGTTCTTGTTTGAAGATAACAAGCCCCAAGAAAAGAACAAAAATCCACTGCCACTGTGAAACTGAATATTCATAAGATTGTGATATGTCAATGTCCCACTTTTGTTCCTCTCTCTGCTTTATTTAATTACAGTGCAACAAGATTCATGGATCAGTTCCCAATGCCTCTCTCTCTCTCTTATTTTTATTTTGTGGGATTTTCTTAATTTTTCTTGCTGCAAACTTGGCGTTAGCGGTTTCTATTTCATCATTTCTTATGATTTTTATTCTTCTCAGCCGCAGTTTGGGTTTTCTGTAGGATAAGGTTTTTAACTTTTTCTTGATTGAATTGTATTTTATTATTATGCTTTAGAAAGAAAAAAAGAAATGGTTGTAGAGTAGAGTAGCCCATGTGTCTTTGCATGGTTTCTCTCTTTGCGCATTTGTCACTTCTTCCCTTTCCTTTTCATCCATTTTGCTGATTTTTCCACTCTGTGATTGAAATTACTATTTTGTCTAAATTTTCTGTTTTTTTTCTTTTCTTTTCTTTTCTGTGTGGAAATAGCTGAGTTTTTAATACAAGAAACCCTGAATGTGATTGTTGAGCATCAAATTCAAATCAAATTTAGTTCTTGCTTACAAATTGTTTTCCTTTCTGTGCATGGATTCTTTTCTTGATTCCTGTAAAGCTCAAGCTCTCTCTCTCTCTCTCTCTCTCTACCACTGTGATTTATGAGTATTGATTCCTCTACTTTTTCAGGCACTATTGTGCAAATCATTACTGCTGCTGGTAATTCTGGTTGAGGACATAAAATGGGAAAGTGCAAAAAGTGAATGGAGTTCATGTGAATTGCAGTTGAGAGTTGGTTGGAAGCGCACTTCGTATTTTCTTGAGAATTTTCTCTCAAATTTTCTTGAAATTTCAGAGAGCAATTTTTTATTATATATTGTGCAAAGAAATGGAGGCATTGAATCAGAAGTCTCTAGAAAGAGTGGTTTCACAGAGAGCATTCCAAATGGGGAGTTCATTTCCATGCCAAATTTGTGTGGTTGGATTTCTGTGTGGGGTTTGCCTCACCTCTCTGTTTCTCTCTCTTCTTACCTCATTTGGTGCTTCTTCTTTTGGTGCTGTTTCCATTTCTCTCTTCTCCCTCGGAATTTCGACTCCCAATTCTGCTTCATCAGTCGGTATCAGTAAGCTCTGCCTCCCATTTATTTGTAGTAAATATTATTGTTTCTTGGATCAATTTTTCAAGATTCTTCCTTTTTTTTTTTTGGTTTATTGGGTAAGAGTTGTTTGTAGCCTGCAGCATGTTGTGTTTGTGTCTTTCTTTTGTTATGTTTTCTCTTGCATGATCCTGGACTTGAGTATTTGCAGGCCACTGGTTTAGGCCATGGCAGGGAGAGAGAGAGAGAGAGAGAGAGAGAGAGAGAGAGAGTGAGTTAATGTTCTTAGCTCAAGACAAAACCTAGAGATGTGATGATAGTCAACTCCACTTTTACTTCCTTAATTCCGTTTAGCAGAGATTTTGTTGTATTAATTTTTCAAGATACTTTCTTTCTTTATTATTAAAGGTATTCTCGCACTTGTATTTGTTTATTTTCTTTTGACATATTTGTTCGTACACCGATAAGGCCACTGGTCACTGGTTTAAGGCCATGAGAGAGAGAGAGAGGGGGATGATTATTTGTAGTTTTGGAGAAAAGATGGTAACAGCCTCACTTTTTCCTTTCTTGATAGCCTTTCTGTGGAAGCAACTTATCCTTTTTAGTTTCATTCCTTGCCAAAAAGTAAAGACTTACTTTTGCTGATAGAGCTTTCAAGATACACAAACCACATTTTGTAGATAAAGTTTTTAGGACTAATTAAGGCTTACCAACTTCATATTAGCAACTAATTTCTTGCGCGAATATCGCAACATTCATACTCCCTTTCTTGTATTCCAATGTGCATTGGTAATATATTGTGCTACGTCGAGGATAAAATGTAGAACAGAGTATGTGGTACGACTCTTGTTTGTGTCGATTAAGAGCTAAATGTAGTATTCTGTAATGTTTAGTTTTGTCTTCTGAAACTCCCTCCTTAGGCATTAGTGATCCATGATAATTTAAGTGGTTTGGAAATTTTTGTATAATTATTAACTTGAATTCTCTAATGAAAAAAACCTTACCTGCAATTCTTTTGTGAAGATTTGGGATTTTATAATGAGAGTCGTCTCTATTATTCACTGTTGTTGATGAAATCTATCATATCAAATGTTTATCTCTCTTATATGACTGATGATGTAGGTGGAGACTGCAGGACATTGCTTAATGGAAGTGAAAGAATCGCGTATTCGAAGGAAAGAAATGAGAATGCTTCCTTACTATATGAAGCATGGAGTGGCTTACTTAGCGAATCGACTGATCAGAAACAGACAATAAGATTGGGCAAATTGAATGTCCCAGAAGCCCCTCATTTGGAGAATTGCAAGTCGAGTGCTGAATTAAATCAACGTCTCGATACACGCCTTCCGAATGGGAGCTTCCCTCCCTGGACACTTTGGAAAGGAATGTTGGATGGCCTTCCGTTAACGCCCGTTGATGAGCAGCTTAAGCAATACAGGGATCGCTTAATCTCCCAAGGAGCTTATCCACCATGGGTATGTATTTATAGCCTCAATATTGTATGCGTTTTGTCACTTGATCATGTTATTTCTTCTGTGATTAGTTAGTCGTTTTCATTTGTCATTAAAAAGATTGCTGTAATATGTGTTGATAACAAAAATGAGATATTTTACTGAAATTTTCTATGAAGTAAATTTGTTCTCTGTACAAGTTATGTAATAGAATGATACTAAACGGGCGTGTAAAACTTCTAGCTCATTATAGAATGATTTGTCATATCCTTACGTCGGATGACTTTTTTCAGATCACAGGATCAGACGAGGAAAACTATCCTCTAACGAGGAAAGTGCAACGAGACTTGTGGCTTCATCAGCATCCTGTGAACTGCAATGATCCGACTGTAAAGTTTCTAGTGGCGGATTGGGAGAGATTGCCCGGTTTTGGTATCGGAGCACAACTTGCAGGAATGTGTGGTCTACTTGCTATTGCAATTAATGAGAAGAGGGTTCTAGTAACAAACTATTACAATAGAGCTGATCATGATGGTTGTAAAGGTAATATTTCATATCGTTGTAGAGGTGATATTTGACTCGAGATACTAAATGAACAGTCCCGACTCTGATATCTTGGTTGAGCGTAGCATCAACTTTTCTTGTTGGCTGTCTGTTAAAATGTTTGACTTGCTTTTGTGTAGGTTCATCACGCTCGGGTTGGTCGTGTTATTTCGTCCCAGAGACCTCCCCGGAATGCAGGAAACGGGCCTTTGAGCTTATGCATGACAGAGTAGCATGGGAAAAGGGTATTATAACAGTGAAAGAAAATTATACTTCCAAAGAAATATGGACAGGACATATACCTAGGTGGGATGTTATATACATTAAATAAATCTTAAAATCGCAACTCTTAACTAAATCTTGTACTTCAGGGCATGGGGAAATCCATGGAGTATTATGCAGCCAACGACGGAGATAAATGGGAGCTTGTTAGTTCATCATCGGAAAATGGACCGCAGATGGTGGCGAGCTCAGGTAGAGTATCAAGGCTTTATCAATCCTAAATGCAAAAGGACAGAGTCTTAGTTCAATGCTTAACGAAATTGGTTTGTCAGGCCGTGCGCTACCTCATGAGGTTTCAGTCGGAGTATACATGCAACATAATGAACATTGCTCGACATACTGCATTCGGATTGGAAGCTGCAAAAACGGTGCTTGCATCTTCCTCTCAAAATATTTTTGAGGTTTGTCAATTTTTTATTCACCTAAGTAACTGCACTAATCCCCTTTTTAAATTCATTGTATCAGAATATGTTATATTATATCCTTAGCCGTGATGAATTTTACGCTGTTTCTCCATTTCTGCAGGACGTACAAGAGAAGCACGATATAGAAAGATATGTATGGTCAAATCATAAACCATGGCTTCCTCGTCCGTTGTTAAGCATGCACGTGAGAATGGGTGATAAGGCATGTGAAATGAAGGTGGTAGGATTCGACGATTACATGTATCTAGCACGGAAAGTCCGAAAACGCTTCCCACATCTGGATCGCGTGTGGCTTTCTACTGAAATGCAGGTATTTTGAGCCTTGAATGAAATCACTAATAGAAATGCCTTCTTGCTTTCGTTATGTACTGAGTGGCACGACTAAATGTAGAAGCGCTTGCCTTCAGGATGTCGTTGACAGATCAAAATCCTATGAGGATTGGAAGTTTTACTACACAAATGTGACGCGACAAGCTGCAGGGAACATGACAATGGCCACTTATGAGGCGAGTCTTGGCAGGGAGACGAGCACCAATTATCCTCTCGTAAACTTCTTGATGGCCACAGAAGCCGACTTCTTCATCGGAGCATTGGGTTCGACGTGGTGCTTCCTCATAGACGGCATGAGGAACACCGGGGGTAAAGTCATGTCCGGTTACTTGAGCGTGAACAAGGATAGGTTTTGGTAGAGCTATAGGAGTTGCTCCGAGTCCCTTCTCGTGCTTTCGGAAATGTGGGACGTGACGTGCTCCGTTCGGGCCAAGCGATGGGCTCGGTGGTCCATGAATGGTTGGTAAAATCATCTGCATTTCTACTGTTGGTGTTGTGAATAGTGAGTTGGTTTTGCCAGTGCAGTTGAGCTGAGCCTAGAGGCAATATCTTAGTAAGATAGAATGTGTTTAAATTGCAAATCACATACATATAATTATTAATTTATTCTTTTTTGAATTCGACTGTTTCTTCCTTTCTGTTGTCCATATAATAATTTTTTACCTGCACCAAATTTTGATTGCAATGAGTATTGAAATGCGTTTACGACTTTTTTTTTTGTCACTAATTGGTTCATCTTTCAAACGTAAATCTTGAAATTGTGTCGAGAACTATAATTTGGATGCAAATGAAATGAATTTACACCACATTCAATGCAAGAATGTCAATGTGTTTATATTATATTTCATCATCTGCAAAACAGCGAGAAACATGAACACACAAAAAAGAAATTTATTCCTAGCGCCTCGTATCGTATGGGACCCACTCCGCATCTGCATTTACATTTCATTTGAATTTGCCTTTGCATTTGACCTAATCATTTTGAAATGGTCAGGTGAATCAACCAGTAAGACTGACTGACACAGAAGTGGAGAGAGAGAGATGCAACTGACCTGACCATCTAATTGAGAGATTCAAGGTCAACAACGAAAAACAATCACCATTGACTCTACGACTACGTCCATGCTGTTTTGATGCAATGTTGCTTCTTGTCTTGATAAGGATATATGCAATGCACATATTTATATGGGTTAATCATGTTGACTAGTCAATATAGATAGTGGAATTAATAGTTGGTCACCAACTTTATTTGTAGAAATTTTTGTCAACTTTGAGGATTCTGAACAAAATTACCCCTAATAATCTTGACAAATATGTTACAGACGGACACCACCATTTTCAGAATTCATTTTTCAGATTCAAAAATTCTCTCTTCCATCTCCATCCTCCTTCTCCCTTCCGTCGAGCCGTCTACAACTTCCGGCGCTGTCTGCATCTTCCGTCGTCGTCTTCCTTACAAAGTCGCGCCGTCTACAATTTTCGGATCTGCTTCGTCTCACCCTTTCAGATCTATAGCTTCTGTCATTTCATCCAACCATCGCGCAGATCTGGAATATGGCCGGCAGAATGTGAAAGTTCAAGGCGGCGTGGCGGACTGGATTGGAAGTACGAAGACGGTGCGGCGGAAGGGAATGGAAGTACGACAACGCGGCGGCGGAATGAAAGTACGACAGCGGCGACGTCAAAATGAAAGTACGACAGCAGCGACGGAAGAAATGGAGAAAAATAGGATTTCTAAAGAGATAATATTTTGCAGAAACAGAGAATCTGAAATTTGAAAAATGAAAAATGAAAAATGAAATGAGTAGATGGATGGTTAATAGTGGTTCCAAGGGCAAATTGGTTCAAATTTTCAAAAGTTGGCCAGAATTTCTACAAATAAAGTTGGTGGCCAACTATTAGTTTCAACTATTTATATTGGTTATCCCAAATTTTGTCTCTATCTATATCTATACCTATATATACACTACATAAAAAATGTCTTGTTTACAAAATTTGATTTGTCTATAATATTCCTATTAATATATTGACAAGAAGTATAATTCTTTATTTTATTTTATTTTTGATAGAAGTATAATTCTTTATTAGATAAATATCTAACTTCTTTATTTACTATTCTTGTACTCGGAAAAAAAATTGGCACTTTATAAAGAATATACAGCTCATTAGATATCTATTAAAATAGTATATTATATTGACAATAAGGTGGGTTTAATTTTAAACATGTCATCCATAATTCTATACCACGTGAAAATTACATTTACTTATGTACTTATTAAAGAAGTTAGATATTTATCTAATAAAGAATTATACTTCTTGTCAATATATTAATAGGGATATTATAGGCAAATCAAATTTTGTAAACAAGACATGTTTATATAGGTATAGATAGATTATATAGAGGATTTCTGCTTAGTCCTTGAAAATTTCAATTGTCACTGTAGATAATAGCACAACAGGAAAGGAAAGAGGGCAAAAAAAAAAAAAGGAATTGCTAGAGTTTTCCATTTCTCTGCTACGTTTATTTTATTTTATAGGAGTACTTCATAAAATCTTGTGGAAATAAAAATATGTGCATATCATATACTCCCTTCGTCCCACCATAAGTGGCTACATTATTTTCGGCACGGGAATTAAGGAAAATTGTGTTTAAAGAGTAAAAAGATAGAAAGTGGTGGAGCCCATAACTTTTTGTGAGAGAGGTATATTTCCTTATAAAGAAAGTGACCACTTATCTCGGGACAACCCAAAAAGGAAATGTGGCCACTTATCACGGGACGGGGGAGTATATATGTAAGGAGATGAACAAATTAAATTATTGAACTTTTCATGAATATAATGTTAAATATTACAGTATAGTACTTAGATTATGGCACATAAAACAGATCTATAAATAAAATTGATTTTGAATTAATAGGCTCTTTTATGGTAATCAAATTTTAAGGGTAACTTTAGTATCGTTCTTATGGGATTGTATACAATTAAGGCCAACTTCACTTGTAACTGATAGAAGTTGTCTATATAAATGGTATTCCATCTCGTATTTAAATTGTAGGAGTTGTCTACAATGTCAAATCTTTTACTTCAAACACAAACCACGCCTCGCAAAACAACCACCGCCATACGTCAAAAATAATAGAATGTAGCAAAACACTTTTCTTAATGATGTGAGAACCCACAACCGCTATTCACAACGTGCATACCACACTTGAAAAACTATGTGTACAGACAACCTATAAAAATATTAATCGAATTCAAACTCGAGTGTTTTGGCTTCAAGAATACCGACATTGGTGAAACACTTTTTATCATAGATGAAATCGACTAGCATACTCATAGTCAACAAGCATAAAAATTTTCCCATAAAAATTTTCTGCAACTCTACAAGTCAAGGAAAATGTGGTTGGATTTGGACAATTATATCTTTACATCCAAATACTGTTTACATAGACAACTGTTGCTAATTATTCAAAAAAAAAAAGGAAACAAATAAGTCGACAACAAACTACAAAAGTCGAAGAAATCAAGAAAGAAAGGGGGAAAAAAAAGCGAAAAGAAATGTACTAGGAAGCAATTTGATACTGCCTCCAAAAGAAATAATTAATAAAAATATTTCTTACAACTGACAAAGAAGCAAGTGCTAAAAGGCTGTGAACTAACATAATCTATTTGCTTGTTAGTATCAAATCAACAAATGCGCAAGCTTTTCCAACGGCATGAAATTCGACATTTCTACCATGCTACCTGAAGGCGAGCTCAAAATTTCTAAGAGTCTTCAAAACACACTGAATCCCATTCTACAGCTTATAATACTCCGTAGCCAGCTATATATGAGGAATTCGTAGCAGACTCCTGAAATGAAAACCCGGCACATGCATTAAAAGCATAGGAACAACAGAAATGTTAATTGTACAGATTGCTACATATTGGAGTGTAATTTATTAGTTACTCAACCTAAAAACATAGACCGCATCAAAAAACTAATCTAAACCACGAGAGATCACCAATTACTGTGAGGGCATGATAAATAAGAATACAGTACCAAGGCTTGGCTAGACTTATTTCTACTAAATTTTTATCATAATTACGAAATACCCCTTCTGAGAACCATTCATATCGTATTGTCTGTGTCTTTTTAGCGCACAGTTTCAGCGGACTTTCTAGTTATTACAGAGACAGTGAGACCTACAAAATGGTTCACCTCAAAGTATGTATTCTAAAACATTCCACCAGGACTAAATTCATCTACAATACCATTTACTTCAAACCCAGTAAAGTACACGTGAAACTAGAATATATGGTAATGGCCTGAATAAGGGTAAGTGGAATTAATTGATACAATAAACAAGAATCTTACCAAACACAAGTCAAAAAGGAGCCTCGAGTGATTCGTCCCAAACATCTGCACTTCCATTAGAGGCATCTTCTGCATCTTCCTCCATCGAGAGCCTAATGTATTCTCGGTGTGCAAAGCGATCCCACTCCGTTAAATTTGGGTTCTCACGCTCCTGTCCAATTTTAAAGTTGAGAAGAGAATGATGAGAATCTATGTAGCGTATTCTATTTTGCAGCATGATATAAGCCAATAGCAATTGAAAGGTTGCATTTTACCTGGCGAATTAGAAATGGATCACGAGTCTCAAAAGCCATGAACTTATTAAGGTTAAACAGGATATTGAAAACACTGCCAGAAAGTCTGCTTCCTTTCATATCTCGCAACGTAAAATAGCTCTCTTCCTGCATATCATAATTTAAATGTAATCAGATGTCATACTGGGTTGCAACTACCTTGCGATTTGCACAGCTTCAGGTTAAATACTTAGGACCACAAATACATCACAAATGAACTTCTTCAGCCATAATATCCAAGTAGAAGTAGCTTGTTCAGTTCACTGAATCATCTTTAGACCTTTTTTTATTAATCCACTGCTCTCAGCACCTTAAACATCTTAGAATTTCCACCAGATTATAATCCTACCATGGTCTAAACTTTGTAAAGACAGTTTTAGAATGGAAAAAAACAAATATTTAAAGTTGTGAAGATGGTATTGGAATTTTCATTCTCCATTTTAAATTTATAAGGTTAAGATGGAACTCTAAGCATTACAAGGAGTTTTGAGTGGAAATGTTTATTTCAGAATAAAGAAGAGAAGAGAGGGCAAATGCAAGGACTGCTCCTTTTGACACATAAAACACACCTGAGATATGTAAGAAATTAAAATAGTCATATACGATCTACTGGAGGCTCACCTCTGGATGAACCATGTCAACAATTTGACACAATATATCTTCAAAAAGCACAGGCTCTTGGGCCATGCATTCCATTCTATGCAACTGCTCCTCATAAAAGAATTGCATTTCATTCCTCGTTATAATTCCATTCCCATCCAAATCTATGCACTTGAACCTGAAAAGGACTACATTATTTGACTGGCATATAAAAAAGTAAGAAATAATCCACCAAATATGTTAAGCAAAAATAGACCTAACACAGAAATCCAATTGCTTTCATTATAGGTTGATTACACCAGTTACAAAATCACAACCAATAAATTTTAAGACCTTTCACATAAATTTAAAACCAAGGTTGCATCAGGCTTCAAGTCATTGATATCAAGCCCCTACAGGTTTAACTATCAAAGCACTGTGCTCCTTCCACGAAAAAATAATCATTACTTATTCCACCATCCTTTAATTAGACAGTATGGGCTCAATAGCATCCTTACTTACAAACCTGTCAAACCACATATATAAAAACTGAAGGAATAAGGCTCCATTTTCTCGATTATCCATCCATTAAAAACAATACGGAGGCCACACCTTCAGCAAATTATAAACATTGTGCATGTCCATGACATGATAAAAATGACCCAACAAACCGTCAAAATTCAATGATTGTGCCTTGCTTTTTATTTGTCGACTTAAATCTTACACATACCAATACTCAAGACTAGGTTCTGATGATTTATCCTCCTCTGACAATATGAAGTAGACGAAATCTTCATATCCCATCTTTCCTTCAACCTTACTGGTGAACTTTCTCGGAACCTTGCAAATTCAATCAGCAATACTTAGAAAGATGTTCAAGACATCATAAGAACTAGATCAATCTTCCATCGCAGGCAACACAACTAATCTCAAATAGTAGGAGGAATGGGGAAACCACAAACCTGAGAAAATATTCTATCAACAATCCTGTACGTAAGTGCATGGTTACCATATCTGATGAGGTTTTCTTTGTCAATCAAAAAATCATGATCTGAGTCCAGCTCCCAGAACTTGCAGTATATCACATAAAAATGCTCATAGGAGAAGTACCTGATAAATGAGATAACAGAATGTGGTAGCAGACATACACAAGCAAAATGCAAGAAAGGGATCTTAAGGCAATTATAATGCTCCTAATCCAAAATTGCTGCTTGATAATTTGGTATTGAGAAATTATATATAATGTTACATTGAAAATATTTCTACAAGAAAAAAGTTTCATCTAATGGGAACCTCGAACATCCATAACCTATGCATTATTCACTTTTCTAAGAACAAGAAGAAGATCATCATTATCATTAGCAAACAAATAGACAATTAAAAAGACAATAACACTCTCTGTAATTACCTCAAGACTTTGTTAATATCCTCTTCTTCATCTGCATGCTGCATTGCAGCAATCAAATTTGAGCGTCTCAGCTCCCTCAGTGTAAGACGACTATTACCCGCTCTATTCACATAGTAAAATATTCTGTAGACTACAGTTTCAGCTGGAGACAAATAAATAGGACTGTTAATTTCAGTCATTACGAGTAGATAGGAAAAGTAAGTTTAACTTGAAAATTAGCAGATCATACAAAGTCAGCAAACAGTCCAGCCAACCCATTGATACTTGCGTTCGGACAAGCAAACCAACACTGCCCTAGAAAATATAAAAGAAACTATAGACATTGGAGAACTACTGAAGAGTCATCAAAAAAATTCATGCTTCTCTTCATCAATCACATTTGTCATTCTAGCAAATGTTGAAAACAAAATGAGAAAACAAAAACAAAATCCAATAAGCTACTTTTAGAACATCTGTTTAAGGGAAGAGCAAAAAGAGATGGTATAAAATGCATTAACCGCTTTTGTAGAACTTTCAACCAGAGAAAAGAAAGAAGTTACTCAACAATCAAGATAACAATCGTCCTAGCACTTATACCATCTGTCCCTAGTTTTAGGGCATGGTAAAGGCAACAGAACCCCCCCCCCCAACCCCCCTAAGCTTCATTGAAAATTCTTTCTATTCTACAAACAGGATGTCAAAACAAGGTTGTCTAAGTAACGTTCGAACAAATTTATAGCAAAACGAGAGTTATAAAAGTCAGGAAACTAATAAAGACTACGAGGGAAAAAGGAATGTGCTCAAGTATATTGTTTGTGGACCATCTATTTTTTAAATTTGAAAAAAAAAACAACAAATTAATTCATAGGGTTTTACTCATGCCCATAGCCAACTGAAGCTATGCTTTTGGACCCAAATGATTCTTTTTTATTTATTTATGGTGTTATGTGCTTCCACCTTCTTGTCATTTACACCCAAAAGAGATCTTCCGAATAACAGAAATACAGAATACAAAAAATTTCAAGTTCACGTCAAGTTGTGCACATTAGTTCCAACCCCAAATATCAACAAAAACACAGGAACGAGAACCTCAATATAGCTCAAGAAGGCCTATAAATAAGTAGCTAAAATCATTAACTTACAAGTTATTCAAGTGGTAGCAGTTCTCAAATCATAAATATCAACAAAAACACAGGAACGAGAACCTCAATATAGCTCAAGAAGGCCTATAAATAAGTAGCTAAAATCATTAACTTACAAGTTATTCAAGTGGTAGCAGTTCTCAAATCATATATATTCACAAACCAGGAATTGCAAAGCATAAGCTATCAACTGATATTGCATCATCAATATTAGTCCGCATAGGTCTACCAAAACTTAGTGTTATTGCTATCAAGACCTTCATGCTCATATTAGTAACCGAGATCAAACAAACAAGCAAAAGGCAAATACTAGTAGAAGGCCTGGGTTAGTTCTGCTCATCAGGTAAATGTGCTTGATACTAAGATAAGTTGGTTGAGATGCACATACAGTGTCCAATACTTCAAATGAAGCGACAATGATTTTAAACCCAGAATATTTTTATTTGTAGTGCAAATCTGGTGATAAGTACATAGTAACAAAGTGAGCAATGAGAAATTATGTTCATTGATTTAGCACAAAAATAAGCTTCATTTTAGAAAAATAGCTACGACAGAGTTTTTAAACAAAAGAAAAGTTTAACCAATACGATTTAGTAACAATAATTGAGTGCAAATACGAGTAAAGACATACCATATCTTTCTTGAAATTCAGGTGTACTCTGCAGGAATTCTAACCCAGGATGAGTGGTCAAAAGTTCTCGAAGAACCGGTTTGAAGTCATCCTATTTCAAGGTCGTAACATTACCATATGATGAAGCTATTAAGAACTAACTTAACTCAATTTTCTGTATTAAAATACTAAGAAATTTGTTCAACCTGCACTAAGTGCCTGAGCTCTGGTTGCTTCAAGATTGTAAATAACTGTGTTGCTATATCCTTGGTCAACATGTTTTTATTAATCCAATAATCGACAAACGCATCCCTGTTTGGAAAAAATATGCAAAAGTGAGAGTACATACATCAAATGTACACAAGAACATCAGAGACATGAATCATCAAGAAGAAATTCACCTTGAAATTATTTGGTTTCTTATGTAACATAACAGTGGAAGAGCATACCTACGGAATGCTACAACAGCCTATAGCTTCAAGCAGTTTAAATCTTTGGAAACACTTGACAAGATGGAATATAATTATCTTAACGGGTGAGGATTTTTTAAAGGAGCACTAGAAGTTTCAATTCTTGCGAATAATAGGGAATGGGAAATAATTGCAAATGAATCATGATGCGACATGAAATGGGGCTGGAGTAGATTGCAATCTAGAAATGGAGGGAGAAAGGAAGAAAAGAAATGAGAGAAGATGAGAGATGTAACCCATCAAGTATCAGAAATTTGACATTAAGAAATAGAGATGAAGTGCACAAAGTACCGGCATGGAGGAAAACAGGATCACTTTACAGATTCTGAAACTTAACACAGTCATATCATGAATAAACAAGAGGACACATGGAATGTGTCATATTAGTTCCTATACAGCTGATGCTCACATCAACCCTTTGGAGTAGGTCAAACATTACTAATTCCAATAACTGGCTCTTCGCAGAGATGGGGGTAATTTTCTTCTTAATCATGGAGCATTACAAGATATACAAGTGCTATGACCAAAACTGGTGTATTATAAATGTTTTAACAAATAAATAGAGAGATATCTGAAGAGAATAAAATATGGACGGGAAAATACTTCATTATGATTACCTGGTTACAATTCCCGTTCCCTCAGTGTCAATCTTTCTAAACAGTACAGTAGAAAAGAAAGATGGGAGCTTGCAAATTTCCTTTGTTACTGGTTTAAATTCTGAAAATTCATCAAATGTAGAATTCATTAGTAGGTAATCCATCACTGAACATTCTAAGACTCCCTAACATCACAGGCACATCTAGCAAATCTCACCATGCATTTGCAGTCCGTCTGTGTGACCATAAAAAAATTGGTTGATTCTAAACAAGCACCGCTCTTTCAGTTCATTAGCTGGTGGACGGCCATTTTGAAAATAAAACTGCAAAATCACAAGTATTATCAAGAGAACTATACCTACTCACAGCACAGAAAGAGGGGGAGGGAGGGGCGGAGGTGCAGGATTCTAAGACAAAAACTTAGAAATAGGTTAACAAACTGTGACAACACATCAACTGATTCAACCTGAGGTATAAGCTCTTTCACAGGCTCATGCACTAATTTCAAGGGAGAGCCTAAAGCAGAAGGGCCTGCCCTCTGTTTCATTATTCGAGGAGAACCTGATGAACTCCTTGGTGAAAGTGGTGGTGTACTACCCGCAGGAAACATTGAAGGCAAAGTATTGCTAGCTGCAGTATTTGTGCTAGCTGTTCCAGCAGCATTCAAGGGACCACCTCCCTTAGCATTATTGAGCAATGATTTTGCCTGCATATTATAGAAGGATATATGTGAATACATTTTATTTTATTTTCAACTATAACGAGACTAAACCTGAAACATTCAGGATAGTATTTGAGGAAAAGAGTTATCAGACAAATTGCTTCCACCTGCACTAGCAAATTATGAAGGACATAAAAGACACAATACAGCATTTGTCCCGAGTTTATTGCTCCCATTTCCATCAGAAGTACATCTAGATAAGACTTCATTATCTAAAATGAAGAATTTCCACAAAGCTTCATTCCAGTTTAAACTACAGTGTGACACTGCCAACTCTCACTCACTTCATTATCTAAAAGTTATTAGCAACGTCTATATCATTCGTTCAGAAAATTTACTTCCTGATGAAGAAAAGAATTGCAGCTGATCAAATTCCATAACACAATTGTTCACGTTTAACAGCAATAATATTCAATCTTTTGGCTTGAAAAGCTTAAAGTTACCAGAATTAGTGCTGCAGGTATTTTCATGCGCATGTATAACTTCTGTTTAAGCCATGTGAAGAAGTAACAAATAAAGAGAGATTTAAATCTATCTTGCATCCTCAAACAAGACCCAAAAATACAAAGAAATAGAAACAGTATCTGTTGAAAAAATAAGTATGACTAAACATTATTGATGCAAGTTGGTTATAGTTCCAACACTCCAATGATGAAAAACATGTCCCTTTTAGCATATTCTGGTAACATAGTCAATTAAAGAAAAACCTGATGTAAATAATCATTGTCATGACCAGGTTCATGCAGCAGCACACAATATGAAAGCCTGCTTTCTTATACCAAAAACACAATGGTTCATATATCGATACTCGAGTAGAAGATTACTAATGTCCTAAAAAATTTCAACAAGTTTTACAGAAATAATTAGATATGGCCTGCAACAATGCAAAGTTTGACTTGTGATGATAGAAATTACATTGATAAGGAGTAAGATTTTGACTATCCAACACTTATTACTAAAATCTAAAGTTTTTATTGAAAATCAAATTATTTTGAAAAGTCCAATAAATGTGGCACGCTCTAATTTTTTTAACTTGGTTTTTTAATATTAAAACCAAAAATATGGATTTTCAACTAAATATATCATATAAAATTGTAGCAATAAGTAACGTTAGACTGGTATTCTACATTTCAAGTAGAATATACCACAAATTAAGACGTAATGGAGTTATAGAAGCATAACTTCTTTGGCTAAAGTCTAAAAGGAAGATGACGTTATCTTTCCAAAAAAATGATGCACTTCATGATTTATACAGCAACAACATGGTTCTTCTGTGAACTTAAAGTATCTTGGTGTAGTCTATTAAATAGCAACTGAAGAATCATTTTGATAGACTGAAGCAACTGAAAATACAGAATCTCACTTACATTTAATTCTCTAATGCCCTATAAATGATTACATCTTACTGATAAATAATTAATGACTCCACTATTACTAATTATCAGATGATCTAATTTGCCAATAAATTTCTATTGATACATAAAAGCCAAAAACCAAAGTAGAAACGCTATAGCCTATAACATCACAAAGTGCTCACCAAGAGCCCAAGAGATAATACAACTAGGTGCCATCCACATCTGATCAATGAAATGACCATAATGCTAGTAGTTAAGTTCGGTTTTTTAACCATGCACCATGCATAAGAATAAATATTCCTATAGCCAATTTGATTTCCATATGGGCTATCACCAGATTAAACAACCAACTTGTCCTCGACCAGCCTTAGTTATAAAGGTTCCTATAAAATGTCTGCTTTTATCATGATATCGTAAAGTGACTCAAATGCATGTCGATCATAGCAGATGGAAGATCCCTCCCACACTTGAGATTGTTTATTTTTGATATATTTCTAAACCATACAAGTCCCAATGGTTTACCAACAACATTCAGCAACAACCTAAAGCCCAGAACTTTCTCTTCCTTCCTGCAATCTCCACCAATACACAATGACTCGAAATGAAATTGCATGTGGAGTCTACCATTCCCTCTCACTTACCCATATTCCATATATTAGCTAACCTAACCTGCCAAACTACGCATAAACTGCAACCCCAATCACGAAAGATTTCGTCGACCCAAAAACTAGACGAATAAAAAAAACAGCAACATGAATAAGTAATTACCAAAAGATTGGTTTCCGGAAGCGAAAGCCACTGATCAAATAGCTTTTCGGCAACATACGGGTTGGCTTTAATGGCCAACGGCGACACCTCCTGAAGCTGCAACAGTTCAGCATCGAGGCACGTGACATCGCCATTGAAATCCAAATCCATCTCTATTTTCCTCAAATCTTCTCAAAATACAAAACAACTCGCAACCCTCAGATCTTTCCGCGCTTCTTCAACCATCAAACAGCAGGTAGAACAGTCCGAAACCAAGCAAGAAAAAAGAGCCCGAATTTCCTTCTCTCGCGGATCTTAATCGATTCAAAATCGGCAACAACGCAATTGATTCGAGATGCGTGTAATCGATATCTACGCAGCACCAATAAACAAACCCTAAAATCGATTCATTACAAAGATCGGAGAGACGGAATTTACAGATAGATTGCAAACCCTTAGCAGAGAAAAAAAGTGTGCATATTATGTGTGCGCCAGTGCGTGAGGGGTGGAGGTGGAGAGAGTGAATAGTGTGGATATAAATTCATTATTTGAGAGATTGTTATAAAAGATTACTATCAAATTCTCTTAACTTTTTTTTTAGAGAGAAAAATTCTCAACTTTGGAATGCAGATAATGGGAAGAGAGAGACTCGTCAAAAAAATGCATACGATTTATGAATAAATAATAATTGGTGAATATAATGTTCTCAATTATTAAATTAAAAAATTCCCTAAAAAAAATTATTACTCCGTAAATGCTACTCCCTCCGTCCCGTCGAATATGACTCATTTCTTATCGGCACGGAGATTAAGAAAAAGAGAATTATGTGTAATAAAGTGTTAATAAAGTAACTTAATTTCTTTTCGGCACGGAGATAAAGGGAATTATGTGTAATAAAGTGTTAATAAAGTAACTTTTTAGTTAATAAAGTATTTTTTTGGACAACAATGTACGGCTAAAGTGTTTTTTTAGCTTAAAGTAAGCTCTAATTCTTTCCCAAAAAGGAAACATGTCATATTCGGTGGGACTGAGGGAGTAAATTTTTTGGTTTGACTTTAAACATATTGAATTCGACCTTTTCATTAGTATTTTTCAAAAACAGAAATTTCAACGTTAACCTTTTCTTTTTCCGTGCGAAGATAAATAGCTACGGATGTGGTACAATTTATTGCATTGAGTCATTGATTGAAAGTAGAAACAAACTAAAATTGCTTTAATGTCTAGATTATGATGTTGGATATGATTAATAGACTCGTCAAATAGGAATCTAAAGATTTTTATTTATGGATATTTATATTTTCAGATCTTTAATTTTGGTAGGACATAAACTATGATTTATAGATGTACCATTTTAGCCCTATAACCCCTACTTTAAAATTCTTAAAAAATAATAACTTCATTCAAAAATTATGAGAAAAGAAATATCCAACATTAAATGCATATAATCTACTTGTTACACTTAAAAAAAATCAATTACACTTGTGTAATAACTAATGTGCACGCATAAGTGAACGTAACGTCAAAGTCCCCACACACCTCGCCTCACCCTTGGCCGAGCGACGCGTGTCGCCCGATCCTTGGATCTTGGACTGGATTCGGTTGGACCTCGGTTCGTACACGTGTGCACATTGGTGTGCACACGTGTCTCAGTGACAGACAAGAGATATGACTCTTGGCATTTTAGTCAGCATTTAGCAGTTATCAATGATGTCTCACAAGAGAATGCAACATCGAGTATTGAATATATTTTTTATAGTAAAGGATCAAAGAGAAATTCTTTCTGCCAAAATTGGATAGTTATTATCCAGAGTTGATTTTGTGGATGACTATATTTACTATATATGACCAAAAAATAAAGCTGAATATTCACACAAGTTAGTGGCTGCAATCTATCTTGTTTGCTTGTTAATCTCTTCACTAAGAATCCGGCTCATTAAGCTTGGTTCATCAGTCAAGTAGTTGTTACGCAATAAGCTGTATAGTGCATGAAGCTCCTCCAGGTTTGCTTTCTTCAGGAGGCCGTCGAGTATGCTCTCAACGGCCGCGTGGTTTTTCAAGGTCGAGGGCGTGGCCTTGAGGTTGTCTATTGATCGCGATTGTATAGGAATCTGCATCAGTGATCGCGATTGCCAGTACTCGTTGCAAACCCGATCATGGTCCATAGCCTGAATTGTCTGTTAGAGAGAACCAAAAGGGCCATTTTAGTAACTTAAGGTTTCATATTTTATTAGATAGAACAAACTAAAGGGAAAATGCATATTTTTAAGTCTTTGAACTTAAAAGATCCTTTCAAAGTCATGTACTTTCCTCTGTTAAACTTAAGTCCTTGTACTTTCATTATGTTAGAATTTAGCCCTTGTGTTATACCGCAAACGAGGACCTAATTCTAACATACCCCAACATTTATACCTTTTCACCATTGTACGTGTATTTGAAATTGCAATCATACCCTAATGTATACATTTTTTTTTTTTTCAAATCTACCCTATGATTCAATTTCTGACACCTGAGTGCAGTCGAACCCTACTTCATTATTTATGTGGATTTTCGGTGTGCTGAGTGCCGATTCAGCCAGCGGAAATTGAATCGTACGGTAGATTTTGCAAAAAACTTTTATAGATTAGGGTAGGATTCTAATTTTTCATACGTTAGATTATAATTGTGAAAGGCGAAAATGCTGGGGTATAAAATGGTATTTTCCCTAGTTTCTATAATAAAAATCAAGGGACCCAATTCAAAGAAAAAAGGAAGTGCATAGACTCGATGCTTAAATATATATATATATATATATATATATATAGGACCGATTTAGAAAAACTTGAAAACATAGGGACCTATATAAACTTTATTCATATAGTAAAAATGTAGGCAAATCGTATCCTCAAGTATTAAACTCAAAATGAGTTGAAAGAACTTGCCTGCATAATTGCTGGCGAAGAAAAGCCGAACATCTGCACGCCATCTACACTCCCAGGAGGCTGCAGAGGAGGAAGCTTCCCCTTTCCAAGCTTATGTTGCTTGGAAATCTCGAGATTTGCTCTCTCCCGAACCAGTTCCCAACATCTACCAGCTGAGACATGGATAAATACTTCACTAGGATCGGCCTCCAACGACACCTAAAAACGCAATATATCAGCACTACTGAAGTTGTCATGTAGAGAGAACAAAGAAGGGGATGAAAAATCTCAAAAAATATCTCAGGCTTTATGGAATTTGTATGGCATTCTGACATCTTCTGAGATGGGTTAAAATTTGTCAGCTAACAGATCAAGAAAAGAAGAAACAGAACAAGCAACAAGAAAGGCATTTTGAGCTGCGGCAAAGGATTCATATAATGTGGAGAAGGCATCGCAAAAAAAATAAAAATAAAAATAAAAATAAAAATAAAAAAGAACCAGAAGATTTAAATAAGATGATTAGAAAATGAGCAACAATATTATGACCCTGCTAATAAGATTATATTACATGCAAAGGGATTTTACATTTATTGGATACTAATATACTATATACTTACCATAAATAAAGGTCGATCCAACCCAGCTTCCAGGATTTGCGAGACATAATAGCTCATATTAGTTGGATCAATAACATCTATGTACCTTACTCGACTTCTAAATCCTGTATTCAACAGAAAAGAAAGAAGCTCATTCGATTTTTCAATTTAATAAAAACTGCATAGATTATATGCTCCACATATTACTATGCATCACACCTACCCTTTGGGTAAATATAATTACTATCGCACCATAACTTTCCACCACGCACAGCTCCAAAGTCCAAAGGCTCGACATTGCAATTGAATCTCCGAATTACTTTTGCAATACGAGGACCCTTCTGGCGACGAAGCCCATCAAAATTATTTTGATGGGTGGACGGGCTAGATACAGGAAGCATGTTATCTACAGATCTCAACTCTACATCCAACTCTAACTTTTTACAACCATCTTCAACTTTCTCATCGTCAATTCGTTGTTTAAGGCACTTTGAGTTTGCCTCATCACAATCATTCTTTTCTTTGTTCCTCCGGACATTATTGTTGGAATCTGTATCCATCAATGAAATGTTAATGCAAGAACTGCTTGGAGGGTTCCTTCCTACAGAATTTTCAGCCTCAGCATGCTCTTCAACTTTAACACGCGTGCAACTAGGAATGGATACAGCAGAATGAAGAGTAACAGTGGCCGTGGAGGCTGGTTTATTGATGCAACTATCTAAATTTGTCATACTATCAGGGAAAATTGTCTTCTCAACACTTATTGCATCCTTTTGAGAAGTCCCTTCCACAAGACACAGCTTTTTACAGGGTGGTTCTTCTTCTTCATCATCACTCAGGTGTATGACGTCCTTGTGTCCAGAAAATGATGACTGCTTATCCTCAGATTTATCAGAAGCTTCTGGAGACACTTTCTTGGGAATAGTGGCTTGAGAAGCCTGACATGATTGTGCTTTGTGTGTTGGAGGCGGCTGTAAAGAGTTTTCTCTTTTGCATGAAATACTAGAATTAGCTAATTTAACTTTCAGAGAATATCTCTTTGATGTCTTCACACTTTCCAAAGCCAATACTACCCCCATAGGTGGTTTCGCATTCTTGGAAGAGCCAACACTGCCTATAGTCTTCGTTAAAGAGTCTACACATACTTCCTTTTTCTGCTCCTCTGAAGGAATCACACTAGGTGGTGAACTTATCTCTTCTCGAGTTGATTCTTGAGATGTATGAGACGCTTTATTGACGAGCCCAGGAGCTTGCTTTTTATCTACGGAAGAATGAGAACTGAGAGCAAGGCCCATATCAAGCCTAGCCCATCGATACACTGCACTTAATTTCCCCTCCAAAGCTTCAACCAATACATTCAGCTCCATGATGTCATAACGAAAAAGGAAAAACTTAGCACTCCATGAGCACGAACACAACTGGTTGGCATGAGTCAAGCATGCATATTTATTAGGTGAACACTGGTGGCAACCTGCAGCAGACATGTGTAGATCGAAAAGGCAGACACAGCATTCCCTCTCAGAAGTAGCATCAAAAGAGCTCTCCATCTTCAATACCTTTGATGGTTTGCTAAATAATTCCCTCCATTCCCGCTCCATGTCAACACGAGTCTAAACACAATATAATAGAGACGAGTTAAAACATATGCAGTAGAATGATATTTGGACTAGATTTATGTGCAGAGGGATAACAGAATAAGCATGACATTTGATGGAAAAACAAATGACATGTTTTCTCCTGCCCTTTTATTCATGGCATAGTCTTAAACGCTACATATCAAGTGTTCAATATTGAGAACAAACCATGATTAAAGAGTTAATACCTTGAGTGCTTTTGATAAAATCCCATCCTTTCCACAAGCTTCATTCCATCTCAAATTATTAGATCTGTACTTCCTCAAAAAATTATGATCCCAATTTTCTTTCACGGCTTCTCTAGCTGCGCCAAGCAATAGTTTATCATGTGAAATGGATGTTCGTCTGCCTTGCTCACGGTACAGTTCCATAGCTTTATGTCCGTATGGCAACCAGTCAACAGGCGCAATATTAACTGCCTCGGCACAGTTAAAACCACAGTTGAATCCAGCATGATACGCTCGAGGGAAGGTCAGTACAAATTCTCCTGGATTCTGCACACACCGATAAACAGGCACCCCTTCAGACCTTAGGATTGAAGGTGATAGTTGGGTCACCTGCATATTGTTCATAACACTGGATTAATTTCAAAAGAGTAGAAGAAGGAAACTTTCTTGGATGTTCCATGTTATTTACTAGCTGTACATTGATAAAAGAATGTATTATTTATTTACTAATGTTATCCTTTATCATGCTTCAATTGAAAATTTAAGATCAGAAAAGTTACAAGTCAGCTCTTAAATGTTATACTGTGCTATGTGATGACCACATGAGCCACAAACTCAAGCTGGCATCACAGTGCCAAAAACTCAAGCGCTAAATGATAATGCAGAAAGTCTATAGTCATGAACTAAGTCCCAACCATGAGCTGAATAAATATGATTCAGACAAGAAAATATGAGCAAATGTATATGATACATATCACTTATTTTTTTATTTTACTGTGTAGATATAATCCTATTTTCATTACGTTACAAGTCAGGGCAGATGACTTAAACTAGGGGAAAGTTCAATTCTCAAGGACAACAATTGAATGTCTGGAGATACTGGATTGAACCATAAGTCTTCACTCTTTTGAATTTTCTAGCGTTAAAGTATATTGAAAAGATCATATTCCTGATAACGACTAATGTCAGTAGGACTTGCAAAGTATCAAGGAGCATATCATAGTGGTTTGTAGGTCACTGAAGGAGATGGTCAAAAAGAAAGTAAAGAAATAGAGCTCACCAGCTTATGAAGCAAATCAGGCTGTTCTTCGAAGAGGTCGGGTAGATGTTTTCTCATAGATGCCTCCAGTTTCATGGCATCTGATCCTGGAACGCCATACCACATTTTTGGAGCTCCCCAATGCATGTAATTCAAGGAGTACATATGATGGTCCTCTACATGCTGTTTCGAAATGAAGAATAAATAAGAAATGAAAACATACTAGCAGTAATGAAAAATCATATATTATTGAAGTATAGAAATGGTAAAAAGAGGGATTTAGAAAAACTGTGTTAAAATATCAACAAAAATAAAAAGAATTCTTTACTTACCCAGCAAAATGACGAAAGACACATTCCTATATACAGCCAAGGAACCACAACTCCAGATATGTCACTGCTTTCAAATGAAAGAACAGAACCAGGAAGTCTGGGGAAGTTATTCAAGTTCCACCCAGAGCTAATGTACTTCAGGTCTGAAGCAGAAGCAACTTGGTGAGAATATTTAGGAAAACCACTTCCAAATACTCCAGTTTCCAGATCAGCCCCATAAAGCACCTTTTGAGGAATGTAAATTATTAGTACTAAAGCAAAGAGGTAAGCCTCCAGCATGATTATTATTTGGAAGAAAGAAAAAAAAGGAAGACAAAAAGCTTCGCACAATATCAGCATTAGAAATTACCTCAATTTCTTCCATTGGTTTCTCTACCATCCGCCAATATTCTCCCTCAATGTCTTGTATAGTGGGATGCCACTGCTCCTCAAGTGTAGTTCTGCTACCTCCTAAATTTGAACTATTATTATATTTCCTGAAGTACTGAGCCTTGAAATCATCATCGTACTTCTGAAATTCATCCAAAGTAAAATCTGGACCAGGCTCAAATCCGAATTCTTGAGCCTCAATTGGAATTTTGATATCCTGAATACCATTTCCATGATCACCTCCCCTTCTTAGGCATTTCCTCTTTTTCTTCTTGTCCTGATTAACTTGGAAAATCTTTCTCATTGAATCCCGATTTTGAAGCTTGTCTATCCGCTGAATTCGGGTAGTGAATTTAGACCTTTCCCACGTGTTCTTTTCCTTCAGAGGACAAGGAGGTGTCCATGATGGAGGTGGTACTATACGGCAGATCCCATACATCTCTGCTTTAGAGCGTATACTTGAAATGTATTTTAAGGTGTCCTCAAACTCCTGCAATATTTGGTAAAATAACAATAATATAAGTACTTTCCTTAAGGGATACAAAAATTAGGAGGCAGTGAAATAGCATAATCAGTGGGATTGAGAACTGGATAATTGGTTAATAAGGACCTCTTCAGAAGGATAAAACACAGGAGCATCCTCAAGATCAGGCCTACGAGCTCCTTCTGGACGCCATTTTGCAATAACCTGTCATGGAAGTCTTTAAAGGTGGCGTTCAAACTTACAATAGTTTGGACTACCCAAACTAAGAGATAGGTAGTATGGTAGAGAAATTTATGAAAGTTCATTCGGAAACTATAAAAGTAACCAGCTCAGCACTTCACAGCTAGAAAAACATAAAAAGAAGATTATCCTATAATGTTGAGGACACTGTCTTCTGTAGCAAGGCTGAGCATGAAAATCCCAAGGGTATTCACTGGAATTAGTTATACACCTTAGACAATCAAGACTATATATAACTATTACATTCACACAGAAGCAAATAGAGATACGTTTTCTAGTGATTGTGTTTCTGCAATTCCAGAAAAAACTGAGAATAGATCAGTGTTGAAAGACTGACCTTTTGGCAGTTCTCACATGCTTCACACCCTCGAATAACCCCTTTTGGCAACCAATTGCTTGAAATTCTTTCCTGAAACCCGCACAAAATATAAGGAACTCAGATTGAGAACTCAAAATAGTCGAAGAATCATGTAGTCAAACTAAACTTGATCAAACCTGCTCTAACTCAATTTGCTCACTTAAACTGCTATCCAGCTGGTCGTGCTTTATCAATGATCTATGCGTATGAGACGTGCCGATTTTTGCATTGTTACGTTGTGAATCTAAGTGGATGTTTTCTGCTCTAGAAGGGTTGGCAGAACTTGAGTAAATACTGGCTTGATCATCCTCCACCCTTTTCAGAGTGAAGGGTACAGATGACTCAAAACCAGGCGGAATTGATGAGATGTCCATATTAACTTCTTTGAGACAAGGTCCAACAATTATTGCTGAAACCAAAAAAAACTAGCATAAATACATAAGAGAAACAGTTTGCTTTTATGATGTTTTTTACTTAATAGTAATACTGAAACAAAGAGAATAAGGAAAAACCTAGAAAATTATCTAAAAAAGGAACTAACCAAATTTATAATTACTAACATTGGGATAAACATATCTGAAGGTTGGTATTTAGACTCTTCACTGTGATTCCAATAGTCAGTCTACATTCTACAAATGTGCAACTGGTCATTGTATCTACAGTTCTGAGATGCCATAATTTCTACTTTTGTCCCCCAATTACAGCATACCAATTAAAGCACAAGAAATTTAAAAGAACAAAAATCCAGATATAAAGTCAGGCTTTTAGGCTCCACTATAATTATCTCTTCCCATTCATTAAAAACCCATTCAATGAAACTTATTCAATGAGCCAAACAAATTAATAGAATGAAGTAATACTTATGAAATGCAATCAGGTAAGTTATCCAAATATCCAAGTTTCTTATAGCACAATGGATATTGAATGATGAAAAATGAAAAGATTAACTAACATCAAAAGAAACATAGATCTATAATGAAAAAAAAAAAAACCCTTCTTGTGGACTTACATTTTGAATGATTCACAGGCCTATAGAGCTATTGCAGCTCAGAGTGCAGTCCCTGCATCAGATTTTCCATGGAAGAGACTAATCAGGAACACAACCTCATGGCTCATACATGAACACATTTATTAATTATAATTTAAATAAAAAGACCCAAAACAAAATTACTAACAGTTATAAAGGAGTCACCAAATACATCTGAATCGCAGATCTGACCCTAACCCTAATTCAACCGCCTTTTAACTTTTTGGTCCCAGCAACACAGACCAACCAAATATGAGCACCAAACACCATTCACATATTGCTTTCTTAAGAAATCCCAATTTAAATAAATTCAATATTATCCTAGATTATAATAACAAGGATTTAAATCAAACATGGATAGCTATTGATCGAATAGCAGGAATTTGTTTTGCAGAATCCCAGAAAGTTTCAAGAACTTTTGTGTATTTACCAGAATATAATAATATCAGAAAAAGGACCCCCAAAATCCCAGAAAACAAGCAACTTAGAAACCACGGGCAGCCCATATGTTTCTCTCTAGGAATTCAATTTCAAGCAGATAATTCAGGAGTTTCATAATTAACTAAACCCCCAATTAACCTAATTCTTGATTTGAAAACCTTTTCCCTATAGTTCGAATTTATGGCCAATTTAATTTTGCAGGAAATAATATTAAAGTTAGGTATCTTCGTTTAAGAGTTCCATGCGCATATACAATGCTGTGGTTGCACTTTAGATATTTATCAAATAAAAGTAATAAATAGTTACAAACTGACCTTATTTATTTTGGAATCAAGTCACGCCCGTTGATCGTTCTTTTAATTGTTGTAACTTTATAGGAGAAAAAAATTGATGTATAAATATCAGGTATATTAAATATTAATTAAGGAAATTCGGATAATATTAGACGAGGAAAACAACATTTGGGTGGATTTGATCTAATTTGACAAGGATGTATATATATTGCTTTTATAGCTTGACGCGTCATTACTTCTCTTGTTGGGCCTGCGTGTGTTGGAACGTCGACCACCGAAAAGCTTCTCTCTCTTCTCTGTCTCTCTAAATATATGTCTAGTCAAACTAACAACATATTTGTCATTTGGTGAATTTTGGTTTGGAGACTCGAGTGATATTTTATTTGATAATGAAATATACTAAATTTAATTATTTTGTACTCCCTCCGTCCCACAACATTAATACCCGCTCAATTTTCACATAAATTACAAAAATACATTTAATTTTCCTTTAAAACATAATTTACATTCAGTTGTTCTATTTTGCCATTATATACTACTTCATGCATCATATTTACATTTCTTTGAATAAAATTATTTTAGTAAAAGAACATATCAATATAATCCCAATTAAGAACTTGGACAATGTTCTGAGACACCCAAAAAAAGAAATAGAGGACTCATTTTCTAGGACGGGTGGAGTATTTGATAAGAAAATAATGAATTTTACTAAATATAATATATAAATTTTGAAATAAAATAATTTATTCTATAAATGAAACGATGAATATTTAAATGTATATGTGTACAAAGTTTGTTCAGACTCAATTATGCTCAAATAAACTCAAAATATTTGTAAATTACATAAATAAGTCAAATTTAAAGTTAATGGTGCTCGTTATAAAATATGAAAAACACTCATGAGATCTGAAACTTCAATGCACTACTTACAATCCTTGAGTTATTTGCTTAGCTTATACTATTAGTTATTTTTATCATTTAGTTTATTGGACACTTTTATTATTGTTGCACTAGAATAAAGTCCGTAGCTTAGGGTTTCAATACTTTCATCCAACCCTCGATTATAAGTCTAGAAATTTCAGTTATTCCTGCATGAGAAATATAACATTCAATTTCTAATTATGAATTATTGGCTACTTCTCAAGTGACCGAGGGAAGTTGCAATTGCAAGGGTAAATGTTTTTGTTTTATGTCAACCTCAATGGTCTAAACAAGAGTTCTTTTTTTTTTTTTGACTTGACTTGGAGGAGTCAAAAAAGAGTTAGAGGATCATATATGGTTTGAATAAGTCCAAATGTCAAATTATATTACTACATAATTCATACAAGGAATTATTATACAAATTTCTTCATAATAACAACATAAAGAGTATTAATATGTTCACATGATGCCTCTGTTGCATTTCAGCAAAAAAAAAAAAAATAGAATAACGGTATCATAGCTATCACATTCAAAACTATAGATTTAACTACTGCTATTTACTTCCTCACAGGCATTCCGCAACAAAAAATGGCCACACAATATAGTGTTGATAGATTGCAAATTACACAACAAACACTTCGAAAGTATAAATTTAAAAAGAAAGGAAAAGGATGGAGATGCTCTTAGGAGCATAGAAAGCAAGATTGGTACTGCATCATGGTGCGAAAACCTTTCAGATGAATGCTTCTCAGATGTCAATTTTGCATCCCGATACATTTTCATGTCACAAGCAAGTTCATAGAGTGTGGGACCGGGCTTCGAGCCATGAAACTAATGGAGAAACAATGGACGCTCAAGCATGGGAAAAAAACTTGATTTCCACGGATATAAGGTTGCTGCCTGCAAGTCTTAAACTGTACGAAGAAATCCACGAACTTCTATGAGAAAACTATGCAGGTTTTTTCTGAACCTCTGGTGGTTTAGTCGATCAAGTGTTGTAGAAAGATTATTGGAAGTTGTAAGAGCTTGGAATGCATTTGTTAACCGAGATCTGAACATTGGATTCATCTGTCTTTCTATCAGCTCGTTCGCTAAAGTCTGCAATCAATGTTTATCTCAGAATTATAAATAACTCAACTCAGTAGCACATAACAGAAACAAGAGAGGAAGCATAACAATTGACAACTTTTTGTGAACATGTCTAGAGTTCCTATGAAAAATTTAGGACAATTCTATAGACAAAGCATGGAATACCGTCATTAACATCGATCTATTTCTCAAATGTATTCGAAGTGTTAAAACTAAAGGAACATGACATCTGCAAGCTACCTGATAAGTACTCTGTTCACAGAGTATCAATGGCAGGAGTGCATCTGCTGCCGGGCCCACAAGATCAGCGCTGTGACATAAAGCAAGACATGTGTCAATATGATCTTATCAGACACATTCTAGGTTTCCGGTTGGGTTCAGAATTTTCATTGCATCTCACCTGTAATCCTCGAAAAGAAGAAGTTGCAGCAGTGAGTGAAGAAATCGACTGAGAATCCCTTCACGAAAATTCCCATCAGGGTCCTTGTAACTGGAAGCATGTGATCCTAGACCAACTTTACCAGCAATTCCATCCTTGTAATGGTACGATGCAAGTGCTTTTACAGATCTTAGACACAGATCCACCACATCAATATCCTAAACACAAGGGAAATCATCACAGGATATAGCAGCCGAAAATTGAAACATTATAAACCTACAGTATAATGTACTTAAAATGGCTAGAGTAGAACCATTATACAGTCCTACATGACAGGCCTGTCACAAATTAACCTTATTTAACAAAATCTATCACAATTTACCTGATGATGAAAACCGAAATCAAGAGTTCCAAATATGTGACTAAAGGCCTCCACGTTTAGCTGTACGATTAGTTCAGGATATACCTCCAGCATATGTGATAACAATGAAAAATACTGTCCAATAACAAGAAGACTAAATTAGTTTCTGCCAACACCCTAGCATGCCTTTCGCTGAACAAGAGAAGAGCCTTACACTGTGGCAAAGTTTAGGAAATTTTAGCTGATCCAGAGTTATCAGAGGAGTTACTATGTGTAGACCCGTATATACTACCTACAACAGAAAGCAATCAGAACCAATATATAACATTGTTTATACAAACCCAGTACAAGAGTAACGTTTATCTTCTTATAAGATCTTGCATCAACATACCTGAGAAATATTTGTACCATAATTCTCAATGGGTTCAGATGAAAAGTCAACCTGTGAAAGCATATTTACATCAGACTAGCCCGCAATCATACAAAAGAAGGCACATTTGACATTACTGTAGCATGTTATCAAACTAGTTCGTTATTATCAACTGACCCATGTTGTCCAATTAGATACCCAATTACTACATATCATGGCCTAATCTGGGTATTAAATCTCAGTTTTCCAAAACTAACCGATCCAACAGAAAGACTCATTACCATATTATATGCATTCTGCATGTTATTCCTAAAGCTTTTGACAGTTTTCATGCCCCAATTGGTATGAATTAATAAAAGCCCAACAAACGATTATGCTTCTCAACATAGTTAAGCAGTAACCAAGTTGCATTAATTTCAAGAGCTAATATCAACCCCACAAGCAATTTAAGACTATGCACCAAGCCACTCTGATATAGGAAGAAATGCTTGCACTCTATTGCCAACTCCACAAGTCCAAAGACAAGTGGACAGCAGCAAGGGACAACAAGTACACGATTTTCAAGGTAATGAGTTAGAACAAAGTGAACAAGAGTACAAGACTTGAAAGTATAACACTGACAGAGCGAAAACATCCTTCCTTGATATTCATATAATATAGGTTTTCCACTTGAACACAATGATTTCTCTGGAATTATCCACAATAAAATTTTCAAATGTAGTAAGAGAGGATATTGCCGATATGAAATTTACAGAGGGGAACATAAGGGTACGTATTATTCCAATATCTTCCCAAGAATAATGCCACTGATGATTAGATATTTTCTACACAATACTAGATGATAATGTACCGAAACAGACTGTTTTAAATGAGGAAGTTGAAGGTAATTTGCACGGAGAATGTGAAGAAAGTAATCCTCTTGATTTGGACAATGGATAAAAGAGTTACCATATCTTTTGAACATAGATTGGAGAGAAGCTGTAGAAGCGCCCTCAAATCCTTATATTTCTCTGCATCTGCTTCAGTGCGTAAGCTGTTTGAAAGGCCAACTGATACCTGAGGAAGCAGTCAAAGCATATCCATGGATCAATTCTGGAAAGAAAGAGGTAAGAATATCTACCATCTTAGCATTCATATTGCCATTTGAGAGTTAAAAAAAACAAAGAAGATATGGTGAAGTAATAATTAGTTAATAGCTAAAAATGAGACAACTTGTATCACACAATCATCAGGTAATGGCATAACCAACATCTTCAACCATTTGATTTTTCAGTAAATTAATGGTCTCATCCACCTCATATTTTACTCCCAAAGTTCCAGTTGATAGACACAAAGTTCCACCCAAGTTATTAAATCATGGTTTCCTTCAACTGACATTTAGGGGGAAACAAATGGAAAACTTAAAAAGTACCACTGTTTTAGTCCTCTAGTCAAAATGGAACCATGGATTGTGATTTTCACATTGTAGCTCATGTAGCTTTCCAGCAAATCCACTAGGCACTCAAAGACAGTCAGTTGTTTGAGATTTACAATCTAGATAAAGTTGGTCACGCTACAAACTCATCATCTGTATCGTGAGTGTGTGTATGCTGCATAAAGTAGGCAGCTCTCTATTTGCACAGACATATAGAGATGCATGCAAACACAAAAAACCAGAATCCAACTCACCACGTTTCATAACCATCATGTAAACTAAATTCAAAATCATGCCAGTTCCTGTCGCTACAAGTCCGGATTATACATAATTTAGTTGAACTCAGGGCCAAAAAATGTTTACCTTGCCGATGTTGTTAGATGAGTAATGCTGAAGCAAACGCATACAGAAGTCAACCATGGCAGCAGTTTCTTTAGCCTCTAAGTAGATAATTTGGCCTTCCACCCAATCAGTGACAAATTTGAGTAGCAGGTAGACAACTACAAACTAGACACGGAAAAAAGTACCAAGAATCAATTAGCCATTCTAGAGGCCAAAACTAAAATATTCAAGATCATAAAATATATATTTAAGAAGAAGTAGAAGAAGATTCAACACTAACACAAAAGAAATGGTGAGTGAAAAATACCATCAAGCATTAAAGTAATCATACCAGACCTGAATGGAATTACTTTGTGCACATGTTACATAAACCAAAGAAATAGAGAATGGAAATTTTTTAAATTTTCAACATTATTCACCCAAAAACGAAAAAGAGAAAAAAAAAGAAAAGAAAAAAAAAAAGAAAGAAATAAAAGAAGAATGATGAAGAAGTAGTAGTAGTAGTAGTAGTTAGGAACGATTTATTTCCACATTGTTATCCATTTTCTTCTTGACTTGCATCAAGTGTAAGGATAAACAGAGATTCACGTGAAAATCTGCCTTTTCTATCACAGCAAGTCTCAATAAGATGTTGAAAAAGTATCTAACTTCACCTCATCTTTGTATGCTTGAAGAAAGATCAGAACAGGATTCATAACTGAGAATCCCATTTCATAAATTGCCTTTTGTATACGAGGTTCTGAGACTCTGGCAACTCCCCGAAGTCGCTCCAACAAGCAACTAACCTATGGGATGTCATGAAGAAGACTTTTATATAGTGTTTGGTACTAGCATATGAATGCTCAGTGCCAAAGTCTTACCAACAAAATGACATCAGGCTGCTGAGCAATGATTTTGAGATCATTCTTGCTTGACAGTTCCACCAGGTAAGCTGTCATATGGTTTGTCAGACTTCTTATGAACCTACATACAATTTTAATAAAAGAATAGATACTTTGAATTCAAATCATGATAAGTGGGAGTAGCTTGAATACATAGCATGAAAAGAAAGTACACTTACTCATTTGATGAATCAGAAGTTTTCATGCCTAAAGCTGAAAGGGTAAGCGTCTGAGCCAGGGATCGCTGTAAAGAAAGAAAGAGATATTTTATAAGCTTTATTTAAAAAAAAAAAAAAAAACTCACTGAAGAAGGTGCTTTGTGAGAGCGATGCTGCAGAGTTGAAGACACTATAGTACTATAAATAGCAAGTGACAGAAGTAGCACAACAAACCCAGGTAAAGATGATATCTGTCGGGCATCTATCAATTTTACTGTAGTGCCCATCTTTATTAAAACATAGGCATTTAAATACTGCTAATTTCTCTAAAATTGCTATTTAAAAGTGAATTACAGCAGTTAGGATAAACTCAATTTTCTCTTGAAGGAATATTGAAATTAGAATCCAGTACCTGGTGAGCAGCATTTAATGACAACAAAACTCTTTCATTACAGAAAGCATTTGCCAAGTTACGCCACGAATCCTGCATCAATTTATTAAATTTTTAAAGAAACAAAATTTTGGGTTATATAATACAATGGGCAAAATTAAAATCTAAGCTGTGATATGCAGTAAGATAAGTGAATACTATTGGACGATGTCAATTATATAGATACAGCAAGAAGATCAGCGCCAAAGGTATTTGAAAAGGTACGACAATAATTATCTCATATAATTAAACATGAAATCAGCTTACAAGTGTTGGAATAGAAGTAAATGCAATAAAGAAACTAAGTACACATGACCCCCAATAGTAGAAGATCTATGCAAGAAGCAATCAAGAAATAGCAGGCACAATATAGCAGGCACAATTGGGAACATTACAAGGAGATGATAAATCCAGTGATGTCATGCAATATGTGCTTTATTTTGATTTTTTTTTTTAAAAAAAATAGGAAACAAACAACTTTATTAATTGACAAAAAGCAGTACGACACTTGGAGCTCACTATGATATGACACTCACTAAGCTACTACAAACTTAACCCTGTACCACAACTCTGAAACCCCGTTCCTTTTTTTATTATATGAAATCCACACACCTAAGATTCTGCAGTGAGTAGATACTTTCAGAGGAGCATAATATTCTTCTCGCTCATCGTAAACTCTTCCAAGTCCTTGCAATAAATTTTCTTTTTCAATTTGATGTACTTGACATAGATAAATTTCTCAGTGGACATAAAATACAGATGGTCATTTGAGCAGAAACAGAGTGTTTTAGAGGGACAAATCTAGCCAACAACCATCCTCAGCGTCAGAATCAGAAGAGTGGATTTACTAGGTCCAGAATCCCTCTACAAAAGACAGTCTCATCCAAACTAGAATAGTCAATATCTCATAAATTCTAAACGAAAGAAAAGATGCCAGAAGGTAGAGGAAAATACAAAAATAACAGGAGTCTTTTCCAAATCTATCCTCTCTCCATTTCACAGCAAAAAAAAAAGTATAATACCATACGAAGTCACAGATATAACCCACATCAGCCTAAACCCACAGGTTATATACCTCCCCCACATGGAGAGCACATGAAAGTATGTTAAACAAGACAATCAGAAATTAATAGACAATTGTACATGTCCACAGAAATGTTACTGACCAAGGTGACAAGGTGACTAATAATATTCCTTCGCTTGACAAGTGAATGAAGCAACTGGTAACATGTGAGTGCCTGCCATAGGAGGGAAAAAGGGTTATGATCCTTTCAACACGTCATGTTTTGCATAAGAAGGTGCTGCACACTGTGTCAGACTTTTGAACAAAGTAATCACTGCTTATTAGAGTCCATCGTTCAGTTATCCAAGTAAATAAGCCATTGACAGAATGGGGCAATACAGAGAAAAGGCTAAGGATGAACAAGACTTTATACGCCTAAAAAATAAATGTGAAAACTGCTAGTGGCTAACAACCTTAAAACCCAAAACAAGCTAGAGATGCATACCTGCAAGTCCTTCTCCCCAGGGTAAGAAACAAATGTGCTCGAAGAGATGCGAATGATAATATCAAGCACAACTTTTCCTTGATTATTTTCTCCATAGAAACTAATCAATGTTTTGGAGTGTTTTTCTCCAGTTTCTTCAGCTATCATGAGGTATGTTGACATCCATCTCGCAAGGAACCACACAACTGCCTGCAATATTAAGATATGATAGTGTCAGGAACTAACAAAATTGAAAATAGAAAACATTAAATATAATGAGGAGGCACTGAAGTTGTCTTCAGAAGAACTGAATGGACAAATTTCTGGTATAAAGGGCCGAGCTAAGAAGGTTTATAGATAAACTCTTTTCTTGGAACAATTAAACAAAAAATGCAGCAAGTTGGCAATGAAAATGGTAATTCTGGAGAAGAATCAAAGTACCTCCATGAGTCGAGGACTAAAAAAGGATGCTCTCATATCTGGATCTAAACTTTGTTCGGCAAACGTTATAATTGTGCTGCAGGAAATTCATAATTAATGAATAAACTTTCATGGAGAACTGAGAGAGTTGAAGCGAGATACTAATAAATGCAGAGCTTCAGAATAAGTATCCTAATGGCTAATATAAAGCCTTTTAAACAAAGGAACCTTCTACAGTGATGCTATTCCTGGTCCCTAATCAAGTCATGCTTCCTTTGCCCTATCTTAAAACATGTTTACAAAGAATGCAACTCCCATCTTCGACACTATTGGTTGTCTGGACCTACAAGAACACCACATGCAACTAATTGGATACTCCACATCTTCAAGACATAACTATCATAGAACGAGAATATATGACTCAACAAAAAATTGAACTGATTCGACAAACAAACTCCAGTTGAATAGATTCATTTCATCTACCAAAATACAATGAGAAAAACCTACCAACAAAGTGTTACAACTGGGTGTTTATCTACCTCCATAATGTTAGTATAATGACTTTCTATCTCCTTTGGCACCTGACAATTTCAGAACAAATAAAAACAGTCAACACTTCACAATTTTGTTATTCTTAGAAACCCAAAAATCATAAAGGTTTAACAGATAATTTCCTATATATGTAAACAGACACGATACTTTTTTAAATGGTGAAGTCAAGGAAAGGACTTTTCTTCCCTCCCACAAGTATAGACATAAGCAATTAAGTGCAGTTTAAAATACAGTTGTTTAAGAAAAATATAGTTTCGAGGAATATGACAAGATTTTCTGAAAACACGTTACATAAAGAAATTGACAATCTCTGAGGTCCACAAAAGATGGATCTGAAGGAAGAAAAAACAAATCATAAAGCCTTGCAAAAGAGATGCAAGGGTGTAGCTTTGTTCCAAATGCAACTATCAGTCAAGTAATAATCTCACAGACTCATGTTTCCTATCTACCAAGATACATAAAGTCATGGCCAAAACTGTTCCTAGTTTCTTTGCTTGACACCTACAACAAATATCTCATTTACCTCTTTTATCCAAGATGGAACTTCGACCACTTTATAATAACTGAAATAGTATCCTAGAGTGTCTACAAATGGACAAGCTAGAAAGCAGCCATACTTATTCTCCTAAACAACATACATCAGTATGTATGGAGTCCTTCATCAATGAGAAACCCACTGAACTCTAAGAAACAATCCAACTACAGTCCTTCTAGATGATGGTTTCACTTGGAGAATCAATTCAGATGCAAACAAAAAACTTTATATCACAAATTAGAAGTTGTTTGCAAGTGATACTAGCAACAAGAAACAACAATTAAACACAGGAGGAGAAATCCCATTTCTGTAATGTCTATTGAGACTGTATCAACAATTAACTTAATTATAACTAAATAAACAGAAACATAAAATATAACTGCAAAAAAAGCAGTGTAAGGAAGAAAAAGAAAATTCATTACCAAAGGAGTTTCACCCTGTCCTTCATCAGCCAAAACATGCCCGGTTATGAGAAAGAGAGAATACAGTTCTTCCAAAGTTTCGGTAGGATCCCTTATGCCTCTGCCCTACATTTAGTGTGAATGATGAAACACAAACACAAAAGCTGATAAAAGAACCCATTATTGATGCACTTTACAGACAGAGACATAAATAGCAAAAGAATCATGGATCAAAAGAGCCAACTTTTACATATCAAATGTAAAGAAAGAAGAATCTCATAATCCAAGTACCAAGAGTAGAGTGACTACTAAAAAGGAAAAGCCCAAAAATAGTCAAATAAACCAGCTAGGCATATGACCAAGTGAAGATATCAAAATGCTACTAGAAGATTCCAAATAAGAAAGATTTTTAAAATAATATGTTTGTGACAAGAGAGTTGGGAGGATGCCAGAGATAAATACACCAAAGGTTCACTGAATTTCACAGGCAAAAATAATTGAAATCACAAGTCAACAATCTACACAATTTTCATTTTTGGTAAAAATACAAGCAATTCAAGTTAATGTAAGACAAATTAACGGATATCAACAAATTATATTCATTTATGGAACAGTGCTTTAAGATCAAACGAATTGGTAAGAAGAAGAGTGTGAAACTTTTCATGTTCATGCAGGATGAGGGGCCGCAGCATAAGTTGGCAAATGAAAATTATTCTACATTAGGAAATGTGCACAAATAGAAATTAAGAATGTAAAAATTTTGCAATGCAGTTGGCAAGGTTCATTTGGAAGAAGAAGAAGAAGAAATACAAGGTTCCCGAATGACCGCAATGTTCAAAAGTACCTGATGAAGCATCATAATACGCTCCGAGAAAAGTTTGGTGAGAAGGGGGATTGTGGCCCCCAGAGCTGCTCGAGCAATAAGAGCATAAGAGCTCAGTCTCTCATCCATAGCTACAAAGAGAAAACACTTGAGAACAAACAAAAAGAAATTACCGTAATTCTACAGATGACTAAAGTGCCAACTACTATGATGTCAATATGGATAAAATTGATGAAAATTCAGTTAGTTAGCAATTACCAGCAATTGAAGCCTGAGGAGCATAATTAGGCTCATCATCATCACTGAAGGCTGATGCAGAAGCAGCTATTCAGAAAAGGGAAAAAAGGATGTTAATATGTAAGTGCATAATGTTACCCTTCAATATGAGCCCAAAGTGAAAACTACTATGGTGAAGAGCATAATGTTACCCTTCAATTCAGATTCCACAATCAATTCAAAGAGATTGGCAGCAGCGCTAATGCCTTCGGATGGAAGCAAATCATTTCGTCCACTAACGTCCAATTGCTGCAGTGATTTAATCATAAAGCACAAAAGAAAATTCACATTCAATTCACAAACTATATATATTGCCAAAATATATCTACAGAGACAGGTGATACTTCAAAAAGCTGTTAGGAATGGCAAACAAGTCGCCTAAACCGCTGGGGGCCAAACTCAAAGTGCAATATCATACCAACGTGAAAATTGTACCCAACAAACGATACATTGAAAAATTATGAAATGGACATAATTTATTGACAGTGCAGCAAGCTAAGTGTATACAATTCGAATGTGTGAAATTTAGGTGTATAAACTGTGATAGTGAAAATATCAACCCATCATACCTTGATAACAATAAAGAGTGTAAATGACATCTATACATTGAAAACCATAATTGTCGTATTCCATCCCCACCAAGCCATAAAAGCAAATTGCATTGCAATCACCACCATGAACAATTAGCCAAACAAAAGATCTATCAACAGCTACACAGCAAACCTAATTTTACAAGACACCAAAAAACTCATCCAAAGCCATCCCCTGATTGAAAACTATGGTAAGATGGTATATCTTGGCGGTAACCCCAGATTCAAAACACAATGAAATAACCTTCCACTTTTTCCATCATGAACAAAACTTAGCCACTTCTCTTTCTACTAGGAAGGAACCACCAACAGTCACGGAAAGTGTGCATGAACTTAGATATACTCATCTCGAATCAGAAAGTTAAAAATAATAATAATAAAATAAATATAGATAAAAATAAAAAATCCAAACTTTCCTAGACGAACAATGACCAAAAAATGCAGTTTTCTTGTCAAATAAGTAGCATAGATAAGGATGTTCTACCGAGACATACTCTCAACAAAGAGGTCGACATGCAATGGGACAATAAATCATAACCATATACATTCATAAGGTATAAGAGGGACACAAGCTAAGGCAGTAATGACAGGTACCTGGAGAAGGGCAGTCCAAGTATCTAGTAAAATATCACGTGCCACCCAGCTCCATGTCTCATCGTCTGTTTGATTTTCCATGAGGTCTTTATAAACTTCGCGCATCAGGGCAGATAATAGAGTAAGAGTGCCATAAGGCCTGAACATAAGTCAAAACCTCACTTCAATTGAAGAAGCATAAGCAAACTAATATAATTTAGATAATGAACTCCTCCATCTTTAGGCTGTCTAGAAACATAATCTTGTTTCTAACTCCGAGTTGGATATTTATTTATTAAACTACCTGTTAAAGCATGTGATGTGAATGACATAGACTTCTCAATTCTGACAAATTCTGTTAAGGAATAGATTATGGAGTTTCAGGCGCTTGGCATTCGCTTTTTTTCACTCTCATGTATGACTGACTTTATGGTATGATCAGAGAACCGGCAGAGTATTTAAGCAAAGATGAAATATATGCCCTGAGAACAACTCAGGTGCAATAACATACCTCAAAGATTTCAGTAGCTCATCAAATATGAGTGGGGTAGTCACAGTTGCTACAGACAAAAGTGCACGGCAGCCATCCAGCAGTTCACTGAAAATATTAGATAAAGCAATATGAAGAATAACATGTTATGCAACAAATGGCAACAAATGAGGCATAGTCGTTGAAATATTTACCTTTCACTTTTTCCCAATTTTATTGCCTGTGAAACTGCATCTGGAGGTTCCATCCACTGTACAATTCCAGCCAGCAGTAGCAGAAGGTGCTGCTTTTGCATGTGTCCACTGTCTAAATTCAAGTAGTTCAGTAGTGACCACACACTAAAATTGAATAATCGGTCATAAGACAGAAGGTAAGATATTTTAAGAAAACTTTCTGAAAAAGAAAATTAAAAACCAAAGATGAATCACGTGAAGAAGAGGCAAGAAATGTTTGAGTTGCTACAAAGGTCCTTAGAGAGTTTGAGACTGAATGATTATTGGTGTGTCCGGATGATAATTTAGAGGGTGCAAGAGTGATAGGGGGGCAAAGAGGAAGTTCAACAGTGGGCAAAGAGTGATAATATAGAGGTCAGACCTTTATTTCCTCAGGATGGTTCGGAGTTCCCATTCGTCAAACTACCTAGAAAGCCACCAGTACCAACAAAGAATCAACTCTTTCTTGGTTATTGATGTTAGGGAAACCACCAACATGTGATGTTATGCAAAGAAGATTCATCTCTCTCCTAACTAGTGTGGGCGTCGTAAGTGCGCCACTGAAGATCAGATATATCTTTACATGTTCTTCATGTATCATCTTTGGAACAGACTGTTGGAGAAGTAAGTTTATATTCTAATCTAGGTGGCTGGTCCAGTAAATGATAGCAGAATTTTTAAAAGGTTATTGTTCATGCCCTTTGATGATCAGCTGGAAAAGAATCAGAATTTTTTTTAGGATGTTGAAATGGGGAAGTTTAGAAATTCAAGTAGCGATGAAGATTTCTAACATAGGAGGGTTTACTTTTTGTGAGCCTGTGATGTTATTAGAGATTAGAGCCGCTTTACACTCTAGGATTAATTGTATTTACTCTGTAACTGCATGGACATTCCATACCCATTATATATTAGCATTAGATTATGCTTGAGGTGTAGTTGTGTGGATGTCCCATCTCCAATTGTAGTGATGTTTTCTTTTGTGTGTGTGTTTTTCAAGAAAAGGAAACAGCATACCAGATGGAAAGATTGCTCCTATTAGGGAGCAAAATTGCACCAAAAGCTTTCGAGCAAAAACTGCAAGAGGGAAATCAATCCAGTAGCCTTCACGAGAGAACTTTTGCCTCAGAGCATTATAAAAGTTTGAAAGCCATCCAACATGACCATTTGAAATCAACAGATCGCGCCAGGCAGGACCAGGCTTTAAGCATCAAAAAGGAGAAACAGGTATAAAAATCAAATCCTAACTTGACCATGTTGATTTATATTCTGCATGTAGGCTGGTATACAGTAGAAAAAAAAGATAATTGAACAATTAATGAACGAATTGAACTTGACAGTGATAAAACACGAGCAATGGACTGATGGAGAAACCACAAAGAGTCAAACATGCCAGGCATAGGTGGGTCATTCTGGTGCCTAGCAACTTGTTGAGAGTCTTGAGACGGCACCATGCCCTGATAGAGTCAAAACTAGTTTCGGTCTACCTCAAACACAAAAATGAAAGGCCAACTCCTCAGTTTAAACTTATAACTGTTCTCTAGGAGCTTCTGTTGTTTCATATATAGTAGACTCTAAATGTGATTAAATGATTCTTTTCTTTATCTTTTCATTTTTTGTACATAAAACAAAAAAAAAAAATATTATCAAAAGTAAATAGAATTGCATCAAGAGGAATTCAGTCATCAAACATATCAAATTCTAACATCTAAATTTTCATTAATTAGTTGATCTCTTGAGAAATAAAAACATGGCAAGAAACACGATAGCAAATCGTATCTGAATTATTCTAGCAAAATCAATAAATAATTGCCCACAAAATTTTTTGAATGAAGATTTGTCATATGAATTTAAAAATAACAAAATAATGTTAGTTGAAAATGCAGGAATGCTTGGGGCTCAACCTATTATCAAGTGCAATTAACAAAAGCCCTATTATGATTTAGTCAAACTACAAATTTCTAACAACTCATCTATCTCCGCTCATTTTATTCATAACCTGCACATTCTGAACCTAATTGTGGTTACTACTCACCTGCACCAAGATGCATTCAGTCCTTCTAGAACTTTCTTGCTTTATAGCACTCTGGAACAAATCCATCCCCCTTTTCAAATCGTCAACACCAGTCTTGCCTCGGAAGTCCCAATTTAGGATTTGAAGCATCAGACGTAGTGCTGCTGAACAGACTTTAACTTCAGGAACTTCAGAGTCAGCTTCAACAATTCTATTTGACACGTTGAAAGCAGCATGTTGTACCCAAATGTAGAATACCTACAGGAAGTGAAATACAAGGAGAAATTACTTTTGAGTATAAATCATAATGAGTCTAGCTTTCCACTGCGAAATCCTTGTGACGCCATAGAAGGAAAGCAAAACAAAAACCCTTAGAAAAAAGAATTAGTTCCATATAATCACAAACCTTCAAGTAGTCTTGCTCTAATGATATTAGGCACTGTTCATGAAATTCTCTAGGAAGGCCCATGGCGGTAGATGTTGAGGGTGAAAACTCTGACACCTATTGGAACATGCCATTTATAGTACATTATAGTATAAAATGATAATTTTCAGAACATTATAGTATCATTGTAGAAAGAAAAACAAATGGCTAGCTTTGCTGGCCGTAATTGACAAGATGGCGTACCAATGATTCCAGAAAATTGATTCCAGAATATTGCACAGCCAAGCCATGGGTTCCATCAACAGCTTGTTTCACCTGCACCATAAAACCACAGACTTGCAGGTATGAAAAATTAAAATGACCAAGTCTATAGGCAGCATCTGCACTTCTAGAATTTTATTTCGAAAACTAAATAATTGACCTGGAGAAATAGATGAAAGTATATGTGTGAGCAGAAAAGTTAATTGACCACACAGAAACTAAATACTCACATCACAGACGGACAATGAACATCTTAATACTTCAGAAGCAAAAGTAAGGATAATAAAACAATATAAGAGCCGTCATTACCTCGAGGAAGAATGCCTCCTTCTCCGAGGCTGTAAAATCAAGCCTAATATGAAGAGTAAAGAAACAAAAAGCCTTTGAATAAACAAATGAGAAAGAGAAAAAATATAGACACGCAGCTTTTCTTGGGGAAATTATAGGGGAGTACTCATTCTGTAAGAAGGAAAACACATTTCGAAGGAAGAATAGATTTGCAATATAGTAGTTTATATCTTAGATAAAAAAAAGAACAGGCAAACCACAACTTAATATGAATACTAAAATCAATTGAAAAACAATAACTTCTATCAATAACTTTAAGCCATATTAGAAGATCTTGAAGGTTACAATAAAAATACTGACTGAAATTTACACAAATGGTAAGCGAAGAAATGTTAAGAGAATAATCTTTGGTTTTCAAGATCTGCTCTCAGTTTTCAATGAATTTTACGAGTGAAGCTTTAGCGGAATTACAAATGAATTATACTTGCCTAAAAAAAAAAAACTCTTTCAATGTTACAGATTTCTGTCCTATTAGTTTAGTGGGGCGTTGGTGGGATTAGAACTTGAGACCTTTGGCCTCAAGAATACCCACTCCACCACTAGGCCATCCCAAAAGGAAAAATGTTGTCACTACGAATTAAGGATGTTTTTTCAGGGGTTGTTATGCTCTGTCAGTTTTTCCATTATGATCAATGGGGGGCTACTAGTGGAGTGCGACAAGGTGATTCTCTCTCTCCCTCTCTCTTTATTATCATTTACAATGTTTTGAGTAGATTGGTTGACAAGGTAAGGAGGTTGAAATTATTGAAGAACACGATAGGTGGTAAAGACAAAGATGAAATATCCCATTTGCAATTTGAGCACCTGCATCCAATCCTGAGCGGTTGATGAAGATGTTGGAATGTTTTTGTGGCATGTCAGAATTGCAGATTATCATGGATAAAAGTATGTAACTGGGTATTAACATGGAGGAAAACACAAGAGGCAAACAATATTAGATGAATGGTGGGAAATTGGCCTATTAGATGTTTAGGGATCCCAATGGGAGATAATCCCCTTAACATTACATTTCATTTTAGGAAGCAATTCTAAGCAAGGTTTGAAAGAGTTACCTGAACAGAAACAAGCTTACTTGTCAAAAAGGGGTGGGATACAGTGCATTGCTCCACATTCAGTAAATGATTTGTTTTAGCCTAATCTTGGCAGGCTGATTTGTTCTAAACATTCATTGGTCTTTGTAGTTAGAAAGGTATATGAGAATCTTCAAGGATAAGAAAGATTCTTTAGAAGAGGTGTGGGATAGAGTTATGTTTGGAGTGTCTACTCAAAGAATTAATGGTTAGACAACATTGAACATATTTGAAATTTCATGTTTCACAATAGGCTTTCAATAACCTCATTCCTCAAATTTGGAGTGCGTCATGAACTATCCTTCATCTAGTTGTCTTTACCATATGCTTGTCGGAGGCACTGTGCTAAAAGCAGATCATCACTCTGCCAGAGTGTACATTTATGTTACCACCATTATTTAATATCAGGGACATATACCACATAATTTACCCTTGAGTTTAGGATGATCAGAAACTTACCAGCCCCTTTTCAGCAACTGTGCAGCCACCGATGCAACCTTTCCTAGGACATAACCCTCGAGTGAATTGGCATGTTTCATTATAAAGCATAAGCACAAACTGCATAAAACAACTTCAAGGTAAGTGAAGATTATAATACAGTATGCCTGCATAAAAAGAATTCAATCAGAAAGTTGAATAGTTTATCATATCAGCATTTCCATCTGCTGCAGCGCTGCTAAATAAACAAAAGCAGGTACTAAGGTCGCACGCGCATTGAAACAATGTAAGGCCTGCTATTTTATCGACATGTGCAATTTGCAAATTGAAGAAAATCAGTTCAGCAGAATGACTACTAAATGGAGAACTTACAGATAGTCAATGTCGCACTGCAAAGCAACAAGATGACAAAACCAATGAACCATTCTGTCGAACGGGTAAATGCCAACAGTGCCAACTTAAGAATCATTATTTATCGGAAAAAAAGACAACTATGACACTGAATTGGCAATAATTCAGCACAATTGTTACTAATGCAATGTCTTTGCAATTATGTTTTTCCTACATTCAAAACTAGGAGCTGTTAGTCCTCAACCCCATGAAGTGTTGGCGTTTACGTGAAGCCTTGTGCCTTGATAGGAAGAAAGACCAAGAAGCATTCATGATTGCTTTTTATGACTAAGCCCATGCATAAGCATGTACTCTAATAACTAATGAAGAAAAAACATATTGCTATCAGAACACAAAATATAGGGACACCCTTACATTCTATTCTCAAGACTACAATAGAAACGCATCCTATATGAAACTAATTTAATTTAATTAATTTACTCATATATATGATATCCTGAATGGCCATTTACATTTATATCTAAACAATAGTCAATTAACATAAGGTGAAGAAATTTAATTTGATTGGCTTGCTTTTGTTGTATCCCTAGACAAATACATCGTCTGACAGAATGACAGTTACCCATGCAATGAAACAAAAAAACAATTTTTTAAGTTACCTAATCAATCCTCTTCTGTCATCCACCTCAAGGAAACCCCATTCTCGTATTCCTGCATCTCTAATTGCTCCCGCAGCCTGAAACCTTGCATTGGGCGACTGAGAGTTCTCTGAAAGATCAAACTACTTTCAGCAATAGGCAATGTTTCCTTAGTTTGTGACCATTATTCATACTCTTGAGTATCATAAATTTACATTTCTAAAGGAAGAAACTTAGACACGCTCCCTCAGATGATCAAAAAACACCATGTGCGTAATTGTGCAGCAACATTCTTTAGCATTTGTGTGTGTGTGTGTGTGTATATATATTTACATATATATATATATATGATTTGTATATGAAGAGTGATCATTCAAATAGAAAAGGTAGCCTTATCGCATTAACATTAAGACCTTCCAAACAATAGAAAAGGCCAATGCATTTTCTGTAAGACAGTAAGAGCCTAGCAACTGCAGGTAAAAATCCCCACGATCCTGTATGAGTGGGTAGATTGACACTCTGTCAATCTTGAAGATTACAGCTCACAAGTACATAGATACATGTAAAGTACACACAAGACCTCCTCATGACCAAAAAGACTGAATATATGAAGTCTACGTCCAATTCAACAACCAGAACAGTCAAACCAAATAATATGGTCAACAACTATCAGATAAGTAAGAATAAGATAAACAGAATTTCCTTCTAGCACACGTTTATTATGCCGCAACCAAAAGTGTAATGCTACACACCTTCAAAATTTAATTCCTCTGAAAGAATATCGTTAGTTAATTGTCAGTTTCCTATTACTTATTATATCATTTTCAATCATAGACAACAAGAAAAAAGAAGTTCAACTAGTGCATAGGTCCCTCTTATATATGTAAATCTGTTTGAGGAAGTTGCAACAAGAAATCTAATTTCTTCTTTACCAAAGTAGTATTAGTAAACAGCGGTGTCAGACTACAAAAATTATGCAGAATTAGATTAACGACAGTTTATTCGATAAACTACTTTGTCACTATACAATGAGGAAAATACAAACAGATGCTTTAGAGAACTGCAAAGTGCAAACATACCTAGAATAAATTGGCATGTCCGATATGGACGAGGAGATTGGCTTAGTGATAATATGGTTGCTTCAGCAGCAGCTGGATTGACATGCATCTGTTAAGTTTTGTCCATGCATTGTCGTATATCCATGTACCCCGACAAGTGAAAATAGACAAATAATAAAAATAAGTTTTGAAGAGGTCGAAATCTTTAAAAAAATGCAAGAGAAAAGGAATTGCTCTGTTGTGCACATTACATTACACTACACTATTAGTGTCCTCTTTTAAGTTTAGAATCAGATCTCTTGTTTGTTTAGCACCCTGGTAAGAATTCTATGATATTATAGGTTTATTTAATCTTCAATTAAACCGTAATCAATCTGCAATCACCATTCAATTTGATTGAGTAGCCATGACGACACCTATAGGAATAAGCTTGTCAAATTAGGACACCTTGTATAGATGGGGGGTTAAGATAACCTTACATAGAAATAGGATAAGTTCGGCTCAGATAATCTGACAACATAAACAAGCAATCGCAGAATACAAAACGCCGCCAGATTAACAAAATTTCCCTAATATAATTTCACTTGAGCAGATACGTATAGTTACTGGTTTCTGCTTGCTCCGGTTAGAATATCCAATAGCGAGAGAATCAATAGAAGAAGGTTCATAAACTGCTAGATAGAATATATAAGGGTTTCAGGAATGTTGATTAATTGATTGAACAACCTGAATAGAACTGCAGGCGAACTCAATAGCTTGCATGGTAGCTTGAAGCTGAACCGTATCTGCTGCATCTGTATTTTGGAGAAAGCCTTGAGCCATCGCCATCACTTCAACCACTGCAAGGGGGAGAGAGAGAGAGAGAGAGAGAGAGAGAGAGAGGGAGAGCAGCGTTGTTTTTTAGAACGTGAGAGCAGTTTTTTTATGCTCTACTAATTTTTTTTTTTTTAATTAGGTTTTATGCTCTACAAATTTATTATTCCTAATACTAAAATTTCACCAAGTTAAATTAAGATAATATTGTATTTCTCAAAAAAAATATATAAAATTGTAACTTTATACTTATGTCGATATTCTATTTTTATTACAGTATGTTTTTCATTTTTCTCTTCGGAAAATTGTGAATTTACATGAGTGCAATTTGATTTTCAATTCTTGTGGCACCTTAATTCTAATTTGTTTTTGTTATCGATGTAGGGATTTTAATATAGATTATGATTATCTATCAATCACGAAGTTTTAAAAAGAATTCTACCAATTTATGATTTGAAATTTTAAACTATGAATTCAAAGCTCAAATTTTCATGTATTTTTTATTTAAAATAGCTTCATTAAAAATTCAATAGAAGTTATATCAAATAATTAAAATTAAAAAAATTAAATAGTTTTGATTGATTTCAAAATAGATAGTTTTTGTTTTTTTTTTCGGCCATAAACTAATAATTAAATAGTTTTTGATTTCTAGTAAGTACGGACTCCGATTTCGTCTTTTCCACATTTTGAACGTTGAAGAACTCCTAACAATACTAACTTGGATTGGATTCCAAAAAAAAACAAATTAAGTACACTCTAGTATCACACTACTTGGACACTGCATTTCAGATTGCTAGTGTATGAATGAATATGTCCCCAACCAAACTTATTTGGATGCTTCGGAGGAAAGTCGTCCCTAGTTCTTCGGTTGGCACCGTCGTTACGAATATCATTGATATATCATCTTATTTGGAGCATGTAGTTTCCTTCATTTAGGTCAATCGGTCCTGTAACTTATTGGCAAACGAAATTGTCCGTCTTGCTCGTACTCCCTCTTTCTGTGTTCATATGATGGGCTCAAATTATGTACTGCTTGAGCATATTGTAGCAGCTGATGCTACTGTTCCTTCTCCTATTACTTTTCCCTAAAAAAAAATCATAATCATTTTTTTGATTTGTTGCAATTGGATTATCGGCCATTTGTTGGGTGATCTCATTTGCAACTAATCGAAAACTTGTCTATAATTTTATATGTAGTATCGCACCCATGCGATGCACGTGGTAAGTTGAATTTAATTAAAATTTCATTCAAAATTCATATATCTATAAATTTTAAAAGATTTATTTGTAAACAATATTCGTGTAAATGCACTACTCCTATTATCTTTGTCACATATCAAGATCTTCAAATCACTTCGGCTCCATACACTCGAGACAACGACATATAGTTGACCATGAGAGAATATTGGTTTCTTAGAAAAAAGTCTCACATGTGAGAGACTGTGATTTTTGTTGATAGTCATGACATACAGAAACAATTAGAGAGAATTGTCTTAGTTGAAATTTAAATAGAAGATGTGGATCTGTTGTTGTTAGTGACATTCTCAGAATCAAGACCTTATGACCTAAATTACTTCCTGCCAATATTTTGGCCTCCAGAACATGATTTTCGAGTCTTAGCTCGTGACAAAGAAATACGTGTCATTGCACAATCCAAGAGAACGATCATTGTTCCTTAACAATATAACTTTTGTATGATCAATAGTTTGTATTTTCATAAGCTCGCAATATTAAATTCCAAATAAAGTAAATTATATTTAACAATTTAGTGATTATAAACTTAAAATAAAATTTGGGCTTTCGTTGTATTTTGTATTATAAAAGTTTTAACAGAAACAATATTAGTAAAAAAGATTGATTTTAGCAAAGTGATTAATTATGAATATAATACAATAATAAAAAATACATTATTAATTATTTTAGAAAAAGTATTATGTTATTTATTTATTAGTATAGTAAAATTGATAATTTTTTTATTGCATTAAAATCAAATATGTAATAAATAAGATAATTTATATAAATTATACTATAAGATAATTTGATATACCAATAAAAATTGGTAACATCGCTTGGATGCTATATAGATTTTTACGTGGCTCGTCAAAATGCCACTTAGAAAACTTAACTAATGGCAAAAAAAACTTAAACATAGAAAAGAAAACTAGTAGAAAGAATCATCAATAGTATTTCTTTATCCACTCCCATGTTCTGCATCATCATAAGCTACTCCTCACAATTGTTGTCTTATCCATCGTCGGTGGTTGCTCCAACATCCACTAATCCGGTACCCATTAAATTATTAAAATTCATTTTTCACATTATCTATTAAGAGTGTAAGTATGGTTCAGTTAACCAACCACTTGCCACATAAAAAATTGACCACACAATTTTTAATTGATGTGGTTAATTGTCAAAATCACTCTACTACGACATATGCTATATGGTTGGAAAATTTAACTGTAACTTAAGTTATGTTTTGGCCGTTAATGACTGTTAAATACTCAAACTTTATTAGTTTTCTGGTTTTCAACTAAAAATGCTAAATTTCTTTCGAGAAACTTGTAGTGCACATATACTACATGATAGCAATTATGCAAAAGCTTAAAATATTAAAAAATTGTACTATCATTTAAGTATATCTAGAATTATGTCTATGACAATATAAGTACATGCTTGGCTTTAACGTGTAGATATATGATCGTTGTAGCATAATCAGTTATAGATTTATTATTTTAAAATAAATGTGAAAAATTTTGCCAAATTATAATTTGTTATTTTCTATTAAAAAAATAATACTACAATCAATGATATTTGTGAGAATTATAGCCAAAAACTTGTATGTTTCATATAGAGCAATACACATTGTATTTTCCAAAAAATGATACGAAAGTTACTAAGTGCAAACGAAAAGAACAACTCTTAAAACAATATCAACTATTCAATTGAGCCATCAATAATAAAAAAATCTTTTGAAAAATGATCAACAATAAAGAGAAAACAAAGCTTACGGAACAACCTACTTATACAACGGCAAATCGGATTCAAGAGCTCTACGCCACATTATGGTATCGTACTTCTCTGACTCTTACTCCATTATCGTACTTCACTGTCGAAATTATTTTTCTCCCTAATTTCTTGATTTCTCGTTCATCTTTATATTTAATTCTTTATCTATTAAATTGTTGATTGAACTATTAATATAAAATTGAGACCTACCATTTATTCATATGGTTTACAAAAATGGAATGTCGATAAAACAAAAAAAAAAGTTAATTTGCCACATAATAAAAATCCACACGTAAATGTCACGTTAAAAAAAATCTGTGTAAAAAATAAATCTACGTCATATTTCTGATCACCAAAATTTTTTTGGCGAAAATAGATTGAGAAGTTTTGGTGCAAACATCAAGAATTGTGCAAATTATATCGGTCATTAAATTAGCTTCTCCGCTCCTTACTCCAAAAATTTCTTCACTGCCAGAATTATTTCTTTCTCAAATTATTTCTCAATGTTCTTCACTGCTAGAATTATTTCTCTCTCACATGCTATGTGTGTGTGTATATATATATATATATATATGTATATAGCAATAAATATACAAATGAGAGAAAAATTGGGAATATGCAAAAAAATTGCTGCCAAAATTGATGTGCTACATTAATTTGTGATTTGGATTTGTATAGATTAATATACAAGCATATGTCATTAATTAATTGACGTAGTATAATAAACGTAATAATTTCAAAAAATAAATAAATATGTAAACGAAATTTATATTTACTATATTTAAATTACTCTTTTTTTTAGCGGTATAGATTGGAAATTTTATTCTCACATATTCATATTTTTCTATAAATACATCACTAACTACCTCCCCAATATAATTGATATCTTTATAGTTTCGATAATTAAGTCTTAACTAAATCCAAAATCTGCCCCTTTTGGCCCCAATTTACCCTTTCATTAACAATAGATTGAGGGGTTTGGTACGTAAGATAGATAATTGTGGAAGCCCGTTTTAAAACTCCAACCCGCTGCTATTTCACTGTTTCGTCCAATTTATTAGTCTGCTCAAATAGGTAAGATTATTTATGTGGATTGAGGGTGTAACCAAGACTAAATTTCTATTGACAAAATTGCCCATGGTGGCGGGGTGAGAGAAGAGAGAGCGAGAGGAATATAATGGCGGGTTGTAGGAGTAGGCGGTGGCGGTGGTGGTTGCGACGGCGACGGATGGTGGTGGAACAGAGGGGAGAGAGAGAGAGTGACCGGCCTTAGTACAGTCGGTGAAAATAGACTCAACCATGGCGGTGACTTCATCTTCACGAATGGGGCGGAGGCCGTCAAGGCGCTTATTGGAGAAAAGCTCGAGGGTGCAGAGCTTGCGCACCTTAACGTAGTGTGGGCCATAGTCGGACCAGATCAAATCCGAGCCGTTCCAACTGGAGGTCGTTGTCCTTGAGCACCTCCTTCGCCAGTGCGGCGGAGCTCACCACCATCTTCAGGTGGGACCCAAAGTAGACCGAGAAGATGGGGTCGTACGTGTGAGACCACTCCTTTAAGAAACGGACCAGCAGCGGCTTTAAGTCTTTCAAATTACCGACGAAGGGCCGCGGCCGCGACCCCGGCGGAGGCGATTATAGAGCTTTGTAGCTGAGGAGGAGGGCGGCGGCGGTGAGGAGAAGGATGAGTGGGAGGGCCACAGAGGAGAGAGGGAAATGAGGGAAGCAGGTGAAAGAGAGATGTGGAAGACGATAGGTGAGAGGAGAGAGAGAGAGAGAGAGAGTTGAGGGTTAGAAATATTATATAATTTTAGGGGTAGAATTATACTTTCTCATTTAATCTTGAATTTAAACTATGGTACCAAATAACCAACTTATTATTTATTATATTTATCTTGATATTATCTTATCTACCAAACACAAAAATATACTAATAATCACCCATTATTCACTATATTTATTTCAACATTATTTATCTTGACTTATCCTAACATACCTACCAAACGAGCCCTGAATATGCTAAATTAACAATAACAGGTCATAAATAATAAACATGCTAATACTGAATTTATTGAATACATATATAATAAAATTTATTTCTAGAAACCAAATGTGCCTTCTCAAAAAAAAAAAAAAAAAGAAAGGTGCAACTAAGCGGGGCAACTAATATTACTAAATATAGCAATATGTAGTTGCTAGAGAGGAGATTTTTTATGGTTCATCTAGATTTTGGTGTAAGATATATATAATATCATTCGATGTATATAATCTAGTCACATATAATATGTATTATTAGGACGTGTGTTATGGAAATCTATTACTATATTAAAGCAGAATAATTGCAATGTTTTTTTCCCGCCCATTCATGTACTTTTCCCTCCCATTCTGCATGCCCCATGCACACTTCCCGCCTAGCCCAATAGTCTCAATGTTTACTTACTCAAAATGACCATTCATCCGCTAAAAAAATTGATCATTCATTTGCTGTAAAGTTGCTTATTATTTTGACATTATATATATAACTTTGTAATTCTCTCAAAGAAAATTGTTTATTACTATATTACAATTTTTTGGTAAAATATATTATTTGGTGATACTTTATTTTTAAAATTTGTATGGATGAGTTTCTTAACTTGAAATCTTAAATCTTAATATTCAACATAAGTATTATATATATATATATATAATATAATTGTATTAATAATCAAGTAAAAAATAATTGTAGTAATAATACTAATGAACGTAATTATATAATTTTGGAGAATCATTTAGAATATAAATATATATTGAAATATGTATTAATTTTTTTGATACTACGAATTAAAACACTCATTATCACACAGCGCAGCGCAACGCGCGCGGGTAAATCTAGTTATAATTGATGTATCAATTAGAGTGAATTATACTTACAAAATTTATAAAATACTTACTTGCAGATTTATTGATTTTATAAACATGTTTAATTTTTTTTAAAACTAAACATTTAATTATATAGTTTTTTCATAGCTCATGCGGAAATTATTATACAAATCTTATTTCTTTAAGTTCATATTATATGGCAAGATGTCATTTAGAATCAAAGAACATCACTTCATAGAAAAATTAAGATTGTTGGCGCTTCTAAATAGATAGACATGGAAAGTAAAATAGTAAATTATGAGAAGAAATATAACAGATATTTGAACTAATAACTTCAAATATAAGGAAACAAATATAGTAACGATACATAAAAAAAATAACATTAACTTGAACAAAAATAAAAATATAACTATTGCAACCTAATAAAAAAATTATTGCCCAATATGATTTACATATATTTTGTATTAAAGCATATTTGTAGTACTTTAATTTTTATAATTAATTATTCATAGTACTTTACAAATGTTTGATTTTTTTTATATAATATGATATATCAATTATAGTTAGGATATTATGAGTCAAAAAGTTATTGCATAGTAGTTTGGATAAAGTATATATTAACCACATAATATACTAATAATTATTAGTAAACAATAAACATAATAGTACTTCCTACGTACATTTTAATTTATTAATACATAAAACATCATAAAAAAATAAGAATCATCTAGTTTTCTCGACTATTGCTCATGCATCTAATGTGATTCCTCGACTATATTTGATGATGAGCTAAACCAAAAAAGTGGAAATGAATCAAGGATTTCATTGGTGTTTCGGTCTGACGACAGAAACAATTTATAAATTCATTAAATAATTTCAATAAACATAACGTTTGTTTCTCTACATTCTTTGTTAACATACACCATCAGATCATACATGATGATAAAGTACATATAATATGAGCACTTGTTCTATACACGATCCATATATAGCAAAAAGAGGCGGATGTGGCCATGTTTGAGAGTAGCGGCAATGTGTAGGCGGTCATGCATGCTCATCCACCGGATCTCGAGATCTTCGACGGAGGCGATGGTGATTGAGGAATCCAGGTCGTAGAGATAGGTATATACATTATATTTGTAGAACCCCAAAAATTCGTGCCTAAAAATTTCGTTATAAGAATAATAGAACCGAATAAAAATTAGTGCGAATAATAGGACGGTCACTTATTCCCGAAAGTTAAAAATATAAAAACGTCTTTCTTTAGAGAAGATGAAGACTTTATGCATAAGATTTAAATGATCTCGAGTTTAAGACAGGGATTTTAACTCATTTGATCATCACGTTTTGCACGAGCATGAGCATGGCACATTATATGTCTAATTGTGAATTACATATATGTGCTTGTCTATTTAATTAAAGCATGACATATTTTTGCTAATTGATTTCTTAGTTCGATTTATTGGTAATTAATTTACGTTCGATCAAAGGGGTTAATACCCGGATAAATGGTACGAATTAGACGATACGTATAAGTATGTGTGTGTGTGCCGTATAGGTATGTATGTATGTGTAGGTTAGTGATGGCCTACTAACTAGCTAAGATTTAGTTAAGATCCTGTTAGCTAAATAATCCAACAATAGTATCGTAGGTTTTATTCTATTTAGATGATATAATCTAGGGAAATTATGATAGAGATGGAGAGTGACCAATGGGGAAGAGAGTGAGAGAGAGTGAGATATGGCTTGATTCCATGTGCAAATCCTCATGATTGCATCAAATCCTCCACCCCTCACTTTGGCCAATGCATGGCTTTGCTTCTCTTACACACACACATATTACTAGGCAAGAAACCATCATTACCACCCCAAAACCAGCAGCCACACACACACACACTCTCACCACAATTCATTTCATCTTCTATCACACTCCATTAGAGCTCTCAAACACCACCACCACAACTCCCCCTTCCACCGCCACCTCCACCGCCGTTTTCCACCACCACCACGATCAACCAAGCTCCAAGAAGGCGGAGAACGACGACGGACAGCAGCTAGGAGGCGAGAGAGAGAGGAGATCGAGAGAGGAGAGAGTGCCGAGAGAGAGAGAAAGGAGAAAAGGGCTAGGTATAAAAGCTTAACTCTATTCTTTTGCTTTTATAACTCTTAGATTTCTTCTAGGATCCTTATGTTAGGAAGTTATATAAGTTATGAGCATGCTATGAATGAAGCTATATGATTCCTATGGCTAAATATGAAGATCTATGGTATAAGATTCAAGATCTATGACTATATATGTGTTCTTGAGGAACTATGAGTTTTACTTGATGATCTAAATGATTTGATATGGAAGCATGCTAGAATATTATTTGGTATGAATGATAAGCATGATATATGAGTAAATCTATGTATTTTAAGGTTGTTTTGTGAAGCATGATGTATTAAAATGTTAAATCTATGAGAGTTGCAAATTTCCAGCTTGTTTTTAAGAAAAACCGTCACACCCCAGCCGGTAAAAGCCCAATCAAATGAACTCCGATTGCTATGAAATTTTAGTATGTTATGGCCCTAGATGTCCTTTATAACATATCCAAAATTCAGAATTTTTCATCATACCGAAATCGTTTTATGGTCAGATCTGTCCTCTGCCCTGTTTTGAAACCCTAATCTGGGCAGTTTCTAAACGTTCATGAATAACTCTTTTGTTATTTGGATTCAACGTAAATGGTCTTCTGAAAAAATTAAGTAGACATCCTAAGATTTCCATAGACATAAAGAAATCAAAAATCGGACGTGTGGTTTGTCCGTAGTGAATTTATTTGTCTGACCCTTGTGCAAAGATTTTCTGGAAAACTGGACAGTTTAGGTTCTGTCCTTTGTGCTCGTTTTTGATGCACTTATGATTGATGAAAATGTGTTCTAACACTTGAATATGCAAATTAGGTCAGTATTAAGGGTTGTGTTAAAAGGGCAACTCGATCGAAGATCGTTTGCTATTTTTCGTTGAATTAAAGAAGTTATGGGCCGAATAATAAGTTATAAAGAATGGCTTAATTAATTTTATTAAACTAAAATAAGTGTCTTAATTTTAATGCCTAAACTAACCATAATAATTATATTAATTTTAATCATAGTAGTAATATATATATTATCATAATAATAGTTAATTAATTAAATGAGTCTTTTAATTAATTAAAATGGACCATGAGTCCTAAGGAATAATTATGGGCCTAATTGGATTATTGGACTATGTTATGTATGTTGGGCTTAGGAAAGAAATCACTAATGTATGGTTTGGGCTTAGTCACTTATAAGTGGGCCATAATTATTAAAGAGAAGTGGGCCTAGCTCATTTGTTAAACTAGTATGATCTAAAAAGTCCAACATTGTTAAGGTCTTATAAGCCCGATTAATTAAAATAATTAATCAAGTGTGATTTAATTTAATTAATCTTTAATAATTAATCAAATTTATATTCTTTATTTATAAATTGAATTTCTTAAATTAAATAAATAATAATTATTTATTTAATAATAATTATTAATTGATTAATTAATTAGAAATTAATTAATTTAATTCTTATTTAATTAATTAAATATCCTTAATTAATTAATTAAATATTCCTTAATGGTTAATTAACTACTTGTTAATAATTAATTAATTCTTAATTAATTAATTATATGTCTGTAATTAATTAATCTTTTATTAATTAATTATCATGGTCGAAGTAAATTGAATAATTAAATAGTAGTTAATAATTAATTAATTCTTAATTAATTAATTATATGTCCTTAATTAGTTAATAAATTCCTTGATGATTAATTAACATGGTCTAAGCTAATTAAATAATTATCCTAAATTATTTAATTATTTATGCAAGAACTTTATGCTTGTTTGTCTTATGTGTTTAATTATAAATATGATTTATAATTGTAAGAGATTCCCAAAGTGATCATGATGTGAAGCATGCGATCGTTTATAATATTCATGACAAGTATGACATGATATGCATGACAAGCATAGAGCATGACCTATGTAGCATGACACGTCATGATGCGAAAGCATGGTGATACTAGATAACACACAAATGCATGACATGATCATATGATCTCATTCCCTGTTAATAATTAACTAAGAGGCGATGCCTCAACAAGATTGTATGACGTAGGAAACGGGAACAAGCTTGACCTAAGATGCTAAGGCCTGAGATGACTATGAACTTATGAACCTAAGTGTGTAAAGATAACTCTTGTAGGACCAAGCAACTGTTAAAAGTACCTCGAGGACGATATCAGTATACCGGATTCGAGGTGGGTTTCTATTTTCAACTGTGGGATTACAAATTCCCACGGAGGTAACTTTAGGGTTATTAAACCCAATGCTTTCAAAATGTGATATGCATGCTTAAAATGTTTTATGCTCAATTGCTTGAGGTTTACCGAGTTATGTTACAAAATTGGCTTTGCCAATTAATTACGATCGACCTTGGGCTCCGTACAAGCCAAGGTAGTGTACACATGGAAGCTATGACGGTTCGGATGGAGGGAGTGGCTCCCCTCTATTTGAACCGGGAGGGTAACCCAAGAATGTGAGAAGTTTTGGTGCTAGCACATATATGTTTACTTTAAATTGTTTTGCTTATGTGAAGGGTGTTTTAACTAAAGTGGCCCTCCCATAAGAATTGAAGCATAATATGTCTTTATAAAACGTTTTCAAAGAGGGACACGAAATCCACTGAGTGCTTTTGTACTCAGCCCCCTGCATTGTTTTCCCTAATGCAGGTTAAACGACGTGGTGATGGAGGAGGGGGTGTCCATGTTATCCAATAACTCACGGGTGACGGTCTCACTTAGCGTCATCCTGTTTTCCCTTCTATGTATTGTTGGTCTTTACGACCCTTGTGCCATTCCAATTAAGGCTTAAGACTTTGAACTCAAGTTACCTCACTATGTTCTCCCGTCTATTTCTTAGACGGTTATCTTTTAAGACTCTTCCGCAGTGCGGGGTCGGTGTCCTCATACATCGACCCCAAGTTATGTTATGCTAGGGCAAATATTGACTTTATGATTTACCCACCTCAACTCTTTTATCTAAACAGTTACCGTTCAGTTATTCTTATGATTAAGTTCTGTCTTCACTCATGTTATGATCATTATAGTTTCACCCCACTACCCCCGCTGTGGCGGCTCGGACGGATCCGCATAGGCCCGGGTCGCGGGTCACCACAATAATTGACCTCGTTCATAGTAGCAAAATGCAAGATGAGTTTTTGTGTTTTCGTTTAGATATTCGGTACATAATTTATAGGCACAAAACAGTGTAAAATAGGAATAATTATTATTATGGCCTAGAATTTTGCAGTTGTATCGTCCGAAATTAATTGATTGATTGAAAAAATATTAATGAATAATTATGACATAAAATCAATAAAAAATATTTCCAAAAACGAAATATTGAAAAAAACTAAAAAAATAAAACTTTCTATTTCCGACCACCCAGCCTTACTATTATAGTTTAGGGTAAATAGGTTTAAAATACACGAACTTTACACATATTTTGGTATTTCACATGACCTTTAAAAATTGTGTCAAAATACATCAACTTAACACTTATTTTGGTATTTCACATGATCTTTAAAAATTATGTCAAAATACAACAACTTAACATCTTTTGGTAATTTTACATAATTTTTTTTCAGGCAAAAGTCACTGCTTGCACGACAGTTGGTTTCTTGACATGACAATGACTTTTCTTAACTAAATTATGTGTGTGCATCCATCTTGGCAAGAAACGATGTCTTTTGATCAACTAAATCAAGAAATTCAAACCTATTAGTATCTAACCCTTACTGATTTCAAATGTCGTTCCAATCAAAATACAAAATAAAATTAAACGGCGTCGTTTCTTGCCAAGGAGGATACACGCATAATTTAATTAAGACAAATTATTGCCACGTTAAGAAACTGACGGTCATGTCAGCAATTATTTTTCCGGACAAAAAGAATTATGTGAAATTTTCTAAAGTTATTAAGTTGGTGTATTTTGACACAATTATTAAAGGTCATGTGAAATACCAAAATATACGTTAAGTTGATGTATTTTGACACAACTTTTAAAGGTCATGTGAAATTTCAAAATGCGTGTAAAGTTTGTGTATTTTAAACCTATTTACCCTATAGTTTATAAAGATAAAGATAGTGTGAAAAATTAAATTTGGATTGAGTTAGTACCTAATATGCAATTAACGTTAAATTTATGTAGCATTAATGCAAGATTCCCTCACCGAATGAAATAAAGAGGCATTCATCCCCTCACACTTGAGTCTGGAGAGATGCTTCTCGAAAACAAGTCACATTGGTGTTAATCCCATTATCGTAATAATTATACGAAAACCAGATAAGTGGACCATCTAATTCAGTTTTTCTATATGGATGTTGTATTATCAATAATTATTTTATTAATTTTGTTATAATACATTGTATGTACATATTAATAATAATACCATCCTATATGTAGATTGATGCATTATAAATTAATATTACATTGCTAGTGGAGGAAAATTAGCTATTTCATGGTCCGCAATATTATTGCAACTGCAGTGTACTGTATAATACAAATATGACATTATTGTATAGTTTTATTAATTTATTTAGGGGAAAGACATTATTGTATAGTTGTCATAGAAAGAATATCATTTTCATTATGATCAATCGTAACTTGCTCAACCTTTTGATCATCTAGAAAATTAAGTACCCCTTTTCATAAATTACTTTTGCAATTTTGAATATTTTTTTAGTGAATTACACAAGGTATATATATATATAGGGGTTGGTTCATATACAAAATATTTTTCCCGTAAAAACTAATAATAATACATTTTATGTACTAAAATAATGTATTTTATATATTATTACAATGCACTGTCATAATAATGCATTTTTGATTTACTACAATGCATTATTACGATAATATATTCCAAGTTTAATTATAATGCACCGGTCAATAACAACCATATATCTACAAATATCAATTGTCCATATTGCTTCTTATTTCTTACATAAAAAGACTTTTACATATGATCTAATATATATATATATATATATATCTATATATATATACGCACACATACACCTTCCGTCCTAATATTCATGACATATTTTTTTGGGCACGAGTATTAAGGAAAGGGAAATTAGGGATCAAAATGTGTGTGACTCACATGTTTAGTGTAGTTTTTATTCAATATTTAATCATTTAGTTAATAAAGTATATTTTTTAGTCAATAAAGTGCTTTAATTAGGACTAAGTAAGTTCTAAATTAGTCCAAAAAGGAAACATGCTATATTACATGGGACGACCCAAAAAAGAATACATGCCATGAATATTGGAATGGGGGAAGTATATATTTTATCAATTAAATCATTACACCACCAAATAGGTGGAACCTCTACACCTACAACACCAAATAAGATAAGAAATATATTACGCCGCACACAGGCGGTATTGATCTCAATACCTCATTTTTTTAGAGTATTAGTACATCTTCCGTGTGATGCACAAGTTTAATATACTAAGTGTTAATGTATTTTAATTCCTTAAATACTAATAATACCATATAATATATCATTTCTTAAATATGTGAAATGCATAAATTTTGTTTAGCCCATCACATAACAATAATTCATGGATGTTGCAATGTATTGAGAGAAATACACCGATATTAAACTGATGAACAGCAAAACAGAGGTAAAACCTCCCTAATAACATTACTTTGTTAGATTCAACCAAATCTTTTGACCGAAAAAATAAAGAACCTATTTTTATAGCTTTTGTGAAGTTCTTTGCACAAGTGTAATCAGTTGACGTCATGCTCATTTTCAACGGTACAAATTGCAGTTTTCGATATATATATATATATGGAAAAGTAGTATATACAACTCTAACGTGTCAACCTCGATCTCATTTACACCTTTAAGGGAATTGGGTTAGGGCTTCCAGAACCCAACGTTTAAAAAGTAGGGACAAATGACCCCTCCCGTCTAACGACGTTAGAGAGCCGTTAGATTGGAGGAGTTATTTGCCCCTACTTTTTAAACGTTGGGGTTCTGGCAATCCCAACCCTTCCCTTAAGGTTGTAAATGAAATCGAGATTGACACGTTAGAGTTGTATATGCTACTTTTCCCTTTTTTATATTAAATAGATAGACAAACATTTTTATTAATAATATATAGATAAATATTTTTTTTATTATACATGCCAAAATGTATAAATTTTCTTCTATTTACACCAACTTTATAATTTGTCAAATTAGACAAATTAATATTGACAACTTAATAAATTATCAAATCAAATTTTATATAAAATGAAACTATTAATTTAATTTAACCAAGTAATTAATTGGCCAAATTAAATTACTGGTGCAAATAATTGCAAGTTGAAAAAGTACACAATATTCTTGAGTATTTATATATGTTGTCTAAGAGTAGAGTTCTTATTGAAAAACGATGTGAGATAAAAAAATTTCGTATTATTCAACCAAAATAGTTTCTTATTTAATTTAATATAATTAAGGATGGATCGATAGGATTATTAAATAAATATATAATTCTTGCCATAAAATTAAAATACAATAATAATAGATATTCTATTGATTTTGGATCTTATATGTACATCAATTTCCATCATAATTAGATATTCTATAGATTGGTTATTAAACAATTAATTGGATTCCATCAAATTAGATGATTAAATAAAGGAAAATGATTTTTTAACATAATGCCTTGGACATAATTGATTTTTGGGAAAAGTAGCATATGCAACCCTAATGTGTCAACCTCGATCTCATTTACACCCTTAAGTGAAGGGTTAGGGCTGCCAGAACCCAAACGTTTAAAAAGTAGGGGCAAATGACCCCTCCCGTCTAACGGCGTTAGAGAGCCGTTAGATTTGAGGGGTTATTTGCCCCTACTTTTTAAACGTTAGGATTCTGGCAGCCCCAGCCTTCCCTTAGCTTAAGGGTGTAAATGAGATCGAGGTTGACACGTTAGGGTTGTATATGCTACTTTTCCCTATATATATATATATTAGAGTGGCACCCGTGCGATGCACGAGAAGAGTTTTTCTTCTTTCTTTTCGTAAAAAAATCTCTCCTATGTTAATTTTCATTTGTAATTACTTAGATTATTAATTTGATATTTATAAAAAATATTTTAGGTTGTACAATAAATTGACACTAATGTAATTACTAAGATTCTTGATTTGATATTTATAAATTGGCATTCAAGAAATCTAATGCTTACCCAATGTTTTGAAGCTTTTCTGTTTGTCTATCACAGAGCTCTCGAATTTGCAGGTCTTGAAATTGCTGGTGAAATGTGAATTTGCTTTCTTAAGCTTTCTTAATTATAAAGAAAAATAAAATAGATAAGAAATATAATGATGCTTACCCAATTTGCGCGTGTGATGATTATTAAAAAAGTAAATGTACATTGAAAATAACAGAAGGTTTTAGGGTAGACGGATAAAAAACAAATGAGGAGTTATATTGTACAGATGTCTTTAAGAAAGTAGAAAGTCAAGCTGTTTCTCGAGAAAAAAATTTAGTCATGCGTGATGAAGTACTGATAAGATTTTGCATGGCGCATGCAATATTGGGCGGGAAAAAATATTATTTAGGCGGGAAAATGAATTGCTATTATTCTGCTTTAATATAGTAATATATATATATATATGTATGTATGTATATATATATATATTGAGAGAGATCAATTTTCGATAGTTAATATGCCCCTTTTATACAATTTGTGAATTATTTTATACAAATAATTTATCTAAAAGACGCCTACCGTGATTGCTCCAAATTTCTCTTAGTCATAACTAAATTGAAGTTAATAGGCATATTATTCAAGCTTAATATATGGTAATTTCAGTGGTTCCACATTTATGTGGTGTAGAGGTCCCGCCTGTATGGTGGTGTAATGTTTGATTAGATTATATATATATATATATACCTTGTAATTCTCTAAAAAAATATATATATGGTAATTTCAAGACCATTTATGAAACATATCACATAGACATACCTTCTTACTGTTGTTATGAAAATTTGTTTACTGAACGACTTCGTCTCATCAATAACTTTTCAGTGCTGAAAAAATTATAAATGTTAAAATTACAATTCAAAGGATAAAGTCGTTATTGAAATGTTTAAATGATACCGAAATTGCGAAATGAATCAAAAGTGATTATTTATTTGACAAACTTAATCATAGAATTTATGTGGTTTAATTAGAAAATTGAGTAAAAATTGGCTAGAAAAAGCCCAACAAATAAAGGAATGACACCAATTTTTCAGTAATGAGTTTACGCATACGCCACTTCACACGCCCGCCGTCCCCTCAGTCGACCAATATTGTCTACATTCTCGGTTTTTTCCTATTTTTAATATCAATCCTCTTTAATTTATTAATATTTCCTCATGATGTTTTTGTTTTATTTAATCAAACTTTCGTCACTAAGCACAATTATATAAATTTAAAATGCAAAACTATGACATAATAAGAATCCAGGTCTATGCAAGCAATTGTTTTACGAAATCAATCATGCATGTAAAATAATATTTAGTATTATAAAAAAAATATTTTTGGTGTGTATCTATCTCTTGTTGTCAAGAAAGAGTTTTATATTTTATAATTCATGATGCCCAAGCTTTTGTCACATCAACATTATACGTGTAAATGTATCGTGCATATTGAAATCACTATTGGTATTTTAATATATGAAGAATGTTTTATTGTAAGAGTGTTGGTAGTGTGTGTTGTCTACTTTGAAAATGACTTGTAAAATGAATAATAATTTTTTTTGGAAACAAAATGAAATATAATTAAAATTGATGCAAATATTAGACTTTTCTTCGTAAGCCAAAATTAGTTCGTACTAATGCTCGCGTGTTCAAAATAAAAAGCTTTTAAGGCTTAGATAGCAGCAGTACAAGTATGAAGGCTAGTAGTATTATTTTCTTGAAATATATATCGACCTTCATTAATTTATGTGAAATTACACAGTCTTAACTCCTTAAATTAAATATTGATTTTAGTTATAATCCACTATGGATTGCGGTTAATTAAACCTTTATTCCCAATTTTCCAATAACGTGAATAAAATGCAATTTCAATATATTCCAATATGACATTTAATTTCTCATGAAAGTTTGGTCAATACTCAAATTTCCAAACAAAAAGTGACGAAACGTATTTTGTAATTCGTTGAACTAGTCAATATTGCACATTGTACCATGGTAAATTATTTCTCTTAGGTTAATACGCCGGTAAATTATTACTAATATATATTTATGTAGAAAAATATGGGATCATAAATATATTTATGTAGAAAATATGTGTATTTGGTCCCTATAATTTCATGTTTCTTTTCAATTGGGTCATACACTTATCTTCATGAAATTGAAATTATATACTCAACGTTATTTTATATGAAAATAGATTTTTGTATTAATTGTCAAAATTATCCAATACGAGGACACAACTTAGTGAAAGAAATATGATAATTATTTTTTACTAATAAAAATATAAAGATCAAATTGTAATACAAAAGCTAATGTGTAATTAAGAGTAAAACTATAGAGAAATAATTTTTAAAAAAACGAAAAGAAAACCATAAGAGCTATCGCGAATATGTATATTGTCCATTGACATAGTGTGAAATATTTTTAATTATAATAAACACGAGATAAAAATAAATCATAAATAAGATGTCATTTTTCAAATTGTCAATTAATTATATCTACATTACACTGTCGTAACAGAACTTTTTAATACATTTATATAATATTTATTCAAATATGATATATGAGAATAATATACAGATTAACATTATTATTTTATCCCTCTAAAAAAAAACATTACTGTTATTTTTTCCTTACTACGTAATATTAATATAATTAATTATATGTGAGATTTAAATTAAAAATTATAATAATGCGTCATGAACTCACTATTTTCCTCGCTAGATTTACTAAATAATATTTCACTCTTTCTCATTATATGTTAATGTTCAAATGCTAAGCTTCTTCATATTTGATTTCTCTATTGCAATAATAACTCATATAGATTTCAATACTTTTTCTCCAAATATTATCAATGACAATCAATAATATTTTCATGCTCACGTAATATGCAATATTAACATCAAAAAAATGTTAATTGTTATTTAAATGAAAATTTTGCACATCTCGCTCACTCTTTTTTTTTTAGTTGGAGAAATAAAGAGTGGTGAAGATGAACCCTAAACATCTCTTTTTACATAGAACATTACTGCTTGAATGTTTCAAAGGGCATCTTCCGCTCACTCTTTCCCTCACTAGAGCTACAAAGTTATATCCAACTCTTTCTTATACATTGACGTCAATGTTCAAATGGTATGTTTCACCTTCCATAGAGGAAATAATGGTTAGTTTTAACTAAATTAGCTTCCTCTATTGCAAGCCTAAAAATAAAGATTACACTATTGCAACAACAATTCATAATCTTCCAATATCTTTTATCCAAATTTTGGCAACGAACATAATACGCATATGATATGTGAAATTTTACTTCAAAATTGGAAATTTGGTGCCCCCAACACTTTTTGTACTCCTAGAATTGCTATAACTCACAACTCAACGATTCCCTGTTGGAATATTCCTTTTCAAATACGAAAATACTCTCTGCTTCTCTCTCTCTCCTCTGTCTGTCTCTATAAATAAACCCCAACCCTTGTAAATCTTCCGTTACAATACAACCGACTGCCAAAATATCATGTGCGATAGCCTGAAACAAAACTACCAATTGTGCGAAGAGCTCGGCCGCGGCCGATTCGGCGTCGTCTACCGCTGCTTCTCGACGGCCGCCGACGATTCCTTCGCCTGCAAATCCATATACAAGCACTCACTCTCCGACGACACCGATCGCCGCTGCATCGACACCGAGCCGAAGATTCTCCACCTCCTCTCCGGTTGCCCTAACATCCTCCGCCTCCACGACGTCTACGAAGACGACGACAACATCCACCTTGTCACCGATCTCTGCGACGGCGGCGATTTATTCGACCGCATCTCGTCCGGAAATCGGTTCTCGGAGCCCGACGCCGCCGCGATTCTGAAGCAGCTGATGACGGCGATCGCGTACTGCCACCGATTGGGCGTGGCGCATAGGGATATTAAGCCGGATAACATCCTGTTCGATTCCTGGGGGCGGCTGAAGCTCGCCGACTTTGGATCGGCGGAGCTGTTCGACGTTTCCGAGATGAACGGGGTGGTTGGAACGCCGTATTACGTGGCGCCTGAGGTGTTGATGGGGAGAAACTACAATGAGAAGGTGGATGTGTGGAGCGCCGGCGTGATTTTGTACATAATGCTCGCCGGTGTGCCGCCGTTCTACGGCGATGGACCGCAGGAGACGTTTGAGGCCGTGCTTCGGGGTAATTTGAGGTTTCCGACCAAGATTTTTCGATCTGTGTCGCCGGAGGCCAAGGATCTGTTGAGGAAGATGATCTGCAGAGATGCTTCTAGAAGGCTATCCGCAGAGCAAGTCCTCAGTAAGTGTTTGCTCACTACATTCCTGATATTAGATCTCGATTTTCAAATTAGAATAGAGGAAAATCCGACTGCTATTATTGATTGAAATCTTATATCAATTTTGATGGTTAATTTCAGGGCATCCATGGATCCTAAACGGAGGAGAGATGGCGGATTTAGCCTGATTCGCTACTGCTTCTGCACTAGTTGATAAGACCCGATCACCGGAGCTGTACATAGAGCCGGCGGAGGCCAGCCCGGCGGCGGTGGTCGGAAGATGCAGGGAGAAACAAAGGAATAATAGAAGTTCTACTGTATGTTATGCGGCTTAGTAAATCAGAATCCTTCACCCTTTTTCTTTAGAGGACAATGGCAGAGCTCTTGTTTAGTTTTGGATCAATGGCTTTGAGTCATCTTCCTCTGTGGTGATAGATTTGAGACTTGTGAAAAGTTTGTACCAAATTATGAATGAAGTTTGCATCTAATCTAATTTAGGTGTTGAGAATGTTCTCTCTTCCATGCCTTTGTGTTGTTTTTGAAATATGAGGTTTGATGAAATAAAGTGAAACTTTGTTCAATATTCTCATGCTTTTCTTGTTTCTAATTTAATGTTCGGATTCTTGATTTTCATCTTCATATCTCTGTCTCTAGCTTTTTCAGATTGGAGTATATTTTTCCACTCAAATTTGCTTGGGTTGATAAATTACAGGACATATCAGTAGACTGGAGATTACTTTTTCTAAAGTTAGAGAGAGAAGAGAGATAAGATTCCCATCGAAAACGAAATTAAACTATACTAATATAAAATTGAGCAAAATATAGTTATTGATTTCTCTAAAGTAGGCGACATGGATTTATAGTGAAATACTTTTGTCTATCCCATTCCAAAATTTAGCTGTTAAAAGGAGAAAAAAGTGATCAAAGAGAAATTACTTTTTCTCCTGGCTGCTTTTCACCCCACCTAAATACGATATTTGACGTGCAAATTCAGATTTCTGAACCTAGACAAATTATATAGGACATGTCGCCTAACTTGATAAGCAGATCTCGAAAGCTCTATAGTTATTTTCTAATATAATTTAAATTATTCTTATTAACGTTTGACTATATAAGTATTTATTTACTTTTCAGAAGATTCCTTCCAGATATTATGGATGATGCTTAGCTGTTTGAAAATCGAAATGAATGACTGATTTTAGTCAAGAAAATGAAGTCGGTTTTCTTGGTTCTACACTTTGAGGTTGTTTGCATTGCAACAACTTGTATGCCCATGTGATTTGGTTGAGGGAATATTACTAGAATATGCTCTGGAGTTGGTCTTTGTTTAGTGAGATGTTGACCCCATCCACCATCACTTATCATCCCTCCTCCTTTATTTATTTATCACATTTATTCTAAATAATACAAATATCTACTACTAGCATCTCATGTCACACCGCTGCACAGTAGCATTATTCTTCCCACTTTGCAACACAATTGGCGTTATTATCAAGTCGTTGAACAAGGCTGCTGCTTGCCACATTCTTCCTGCGCTGCTTTGAATAGATAGTCTTTCTATTCTTTTCTTTTTTTAAATATTTTGGGAAAAATTCAGTTAAATGTAACACATTTTAAGCTAATCTTCTATACAATATAACTAAATTGTATTATATATTATTACAATAAATAGATCAACGTATCAGATGTGACCGACTTTTAAAGATATATTAGTCCTTTAAAAGTAATAGTTCGACCTCTATTTAATAGATAAATAGATTTTATCGATTGAATAGTCTGATCTATTTTCCTTTCTAGATGTAAATTTAGCCATTGAGCATGTATGGTTCGTGTTTTCATTTTTATTTTTTTTAAACTTTATATAATATATTTGTACCCGTGGTCGTGGTATATGTAGTCATCAAGTCTTTGATGAAGCTTTAATAAAACTATAACTCCTCAAAGTAGGGTGCCGGTACCAACTGCCAAGTTCTAATTACTAGTATTATTTATTATAGACCCTACTTATATAGTTCTATTTATATCTTAACTACAAATATTATTATTAACGTGCAATACTATGTACTAATATCTTATATATATGCTTCAAAGCTTCTTTTAATATCTTCCACCGTGACGCGACCTTTAAAATTTCTTGTAATATTTGTTCAAAAAAATAAATAATCATTTTCATATTTTATCAATTTCTTTTGAAAGCATATTTTATCAACTAAATAAACTGTAAGAATTGCATGCGGCATGATCTTCGTCATCTTCAATCTTACCAAACCATTCAAAAAAGCGTTTCCTATCCATTGCGGATATATATTGATGCGTACAAATAAAATCCATCGCCGATCGGATATTAATAATATCGTACTGCGTGACACATAAGTTTTTAGATTAAAATTTAAGAAATATAATTCGAAATAAGGTCAAGATCTAATCTTGGGTTTGGAAGCCATGATATTATTTTATTTATGTTTGAATAATAAGACGTTGGAACATCACGTTTTCAGACACAAAATAATAATTTAGGGAGACGAGTTACTCCGAATACAAATTTTAATAAATGAAATAATGGTCATCATATTAGTACACTATTTTTTGGAGGAAAAGTGAAACTTTTTTTTTCTTCTTCTTTAATTATACGTTTAAACAGTAATAAACAATGGAGAGAGACAATATTACTGATGAAGGCGCTTTTTTCCTAATTTATTTATCACTTGAGACTTGAGAGTTAAAGACATCGGCCTATATTAATTTTATATTGGAAAAATGTGGAATATTGTTATTAAATATGTGTGTCACATGGTTTAGATAAGATCATAAGAATATGAAAGGAATGAGACAGCGGTCCATTAAACAGCCAGCCCATGTGGGCGTTGGAGGTTAATGAGATTTTATTTTATTTTATTTCATGAGGCTTATTTGAATTTTGAAGAGGCAGTTAGTAAGTGGTGATCTGAGCCATGACGTATCATTTTTAACTTGGTAGGGACCGTATATCCAAATTTCATGTCGGCCGAACAATATAGACACGTAAACCTAGATTTTGTGACGTGTGTTTCGAAAAAATAAAATATGATCGATCTCCACATGTAGCTTGCATACTATTATACATGAACGAGAGCTATTAAATTTTGAATAGCAATCGCAGATTATTATTATTGTTATTAAAATAAAAAAATATAGCATAGCATACTTACACATATGTAATGTTTACATTAATTTACAAGTATTTCTTAAATTATGTTTTAGTGCGAAAACGAATCCAAAATCTCGAATTAATGGTGTAATGCTCAATATTTTATTGCTAATACATTTTTTTGCACTATAAATTTTTCCAATCGTATTGTTTTGTTGCCGACATCAATTGCCAACAGATCAACACAACGCCACACAGATTAAATTCCGCGCTACATAGGATGCGTCTGAATTTGAATTTAGGCGAAATTTCAAATTCTATCAAATTCGTGTATTTTCCTGCCAAATTTTTTGATTGGATTAAAAATCGGAATTTAGTGATAGCTTGTATATGTAGGGATAATTAATCCTATTAATAATTTTGTTGATTTTTAAATTAAAATATGTTATATCTATATTTATGTTCTCATATTCTGTACCAGATACTATAATCTGGAAGCATGAAATGTGATTTAGAATCATCCAAAATGTTGGTATTAATTTACCATTAACCCTAATGAAGAAGCGTGAAACATGGCCCTATTAGTTGCGTCAAATCACCCTTCCCAACCTTAAAACATGTTATAACTTCCGTATCCAACGGTCCAACCAAAAAAAATATATATATATTCAAATTTGGTGCGACTTTTAACTAATTTTAGTACTTTAATGTAAATATCTTCCTCTTTTCAAGGATAATTTAATTTAAAACTTCTTGAGCTTAACTATACCCCGTCAGTTATTTTGAAATCAACTATATCATACGAAATTGATAGGAAGATTATCATTAAACGCAGAGTTTTATACTGATTATTATTTTGACTACACTCAATTACTTAAAAAAAAATGCACTAGTTTTTGCTCTAGCCGTATTTCGATACAATTCTCGTACTAAAATTTTAGTAATTGATTGAATCAAAAAAGACCTCTAAAAGCGATTAGTTCCCCCACTAAATACTTTAGACTAAATTCGAATTATATCAGCGGTAGCGTGATGGAGGCAGAAAAAGTGTCACAGTCAAAATTTAACCACTTTTTATATATTACTACCTCCGTCCCATTATTCTTGTCTCATTTTTTTGGGCACTGGTATTATGAAAAAAGATGTTTAAAGGGTAAAAAGATAGAAAGTGGTGGAGCCTATAACTTTTTGTGAGAGAAGCATATTTCATTTTATGGAAACAAGACAAGAATAACGGGACAATCCAAAAAAGAATACAAGACAAGAATAATGAGACGGAGGGAGTACATAAAACAAAATGTAACAGTGTTGAATTGAATGAAGTACGGAAGTGATATAAAGTCACGTGACTTACGGTACAATAAAATTAATAATTGTACCATCTATAATTTTATGATGAGAAGAAGGTACGTGTTCATCACATCCTCTCTCTCTCTCTCGTGGGACACTCTAGAGAGTTCAATTTCAAGTCAGTCATGTGCCAAAGTCGGATCTAAAAAATGCAAATTCTAGATGCATCTATAGGAGACCAGCCACCATGTTCAATTTTCAACTACAACTGTATACCAAATTATTTGCCTATGACTGAAGATGTAAATATTTTAGTTTATATTCCATCAATTCCACCGAACTTATCTTCCTTCGAAGTTATTGCAACAGTTAAAATATATTTCCTCTTGTAACAACTGGACTCTTGAATATTTTGATGCTGAGTTTGAGACACGCCAATCATGATATAAGAAAATTACTATAAATTATATATGGCTCGTTTACTATGCAATATGAATTAAAGCTTGATATGTTTGACTGACATGCCTTATACGTAAAAGAATTACTATTCTATTTGGTATGATATATTAAATTATCTACACATAGTAATTATGATATGAATGTGAAATTATAGTCATTTATTGGTATAATTAATTAGTTGCAGTATTATGTAGTATACATAACAACAAAATCAATACATACTCCCTCCGTCCCACTCATCTTGGCCTATTTTCCTTTTTGGGCCGTCCCACTCATCTTGGCCTGTTTCCTTTTTTGGACAAAATTATGGCTCAATTAGTACATTAATTAAGCCCAAAAGTCAATAAAAAACACTGCAGGATTGAAAAGTCAATAAAAAACACTATAAGTCAATAAAATAATATGTACAAACTACACTAAACATAACTTTTACACTTAATACATTTCTTCTTAATACCCGTGCCCAAAAGAACTAGGCCAAGATCAACGGGACGGAGGAAGTATTACATATGGGCCCGAACTTTCTAAAGGGGCCTATTCTTTTGTAACAAGATATTAGAGTATCTTAGATATATTATACACCCTAATCACTTTTACCAAACAAGACTTAGTATATGATAAGTTGATTTTATACTCATTTATTAGATATTCTTTTGTCTTAACATTTGATCGATTTCCATTCTAAAAAGAAAAAGAAAAAAACTTACTTGATCGATTTCCGAGAATTTTGTGGCTTTTATGTATGTTTAATTTATTTTTGTAAGTTTAAGGAATTAGAAGAGGAAGTCGGTGTGAAGAGATACAAAAACAAAAAAATTTGGGGCCGATGCTATGAATTGCAAATAAAGCTGAGTTTGATAAAGTTTACCCCAAAGCCCAATATGGAAGTTTTCAAGTCATATTTACTGGGCCGATTTGTGGGATTATATAAAATTGCTAGCTTATCAAAATGAGGAGAGAGAATAATGACACCATTTTTGTGGAGGAGACAAGATAAAGAAAACCACAAGAAGATGAGAATTTGAAGATCCTAGAAATGACCATTGAATTTTCATTTGTAATTAATTTTCTTTCATTTTTTTGGAATTCATGATTTCAATTTTATTTATGGATTCATTTCATGGGCTGAATACTTTAATTTAGGCTGGTGAGATTGTTTAACCGTTCAAATTATAAGTGGATAACAACTTTAAAATAAACTAAATATTCATATTACTATATTTCCGTAAAAAAGAAAAATAAGAAATTTAAAAGTGCAATTGGCAATTGTTAAATCGAACGTGCTAATCCAATGGCTCAGCAGCAGCCTCCTCTCTCTCTCTCTCTCATGTACTCTCCGCAACCAGGAAACAACAGCCAATATCCGCACTCTCCAAATTCTTTCCCAACACAAAATCAACAGCACCTCCTATTAGAGTAATGGTTAGTTAGAGTCCTGCTGACGTGGAAAAGTTAGTTAGAGGTGACGTTAGGCTAAATTAAAGAAGTTGTTAGCTCGTTTGTAAACTGTATAAATACATGAGTACAGAAATGAGAATAGTATCTTTCCCTTCATTTCTCATTCCTCCACCTCTACTACATACTGCAAATTCGTCATCATCTCATACAACCACTAATCACAGCCCCACCTCTTCTTCATCTTCTTCTTATTCAACTCAGTCCACTTCAAATCAAGCATCTACCTCATCTCACTCATCTTCTTTCGGTAGTACTGCACCACCACCACCACCACCATCAACACCACCACCACCACCACCTATTCAGAATACTCACATCATGAACATTAGATCCAAGTCTGGTATTTTTAAACCAAAAGTTTACATTGCTTACTCTACACAACCTCTTCATCTTTTATCCAACCAACCTCTTCCTCTTTCTTCTGGTGCTGAAGCTATCACCACATCTGGTACCACTAAGATTTCTGAACCCATCTCTGATGCTGATGCTGTTGCTAATCCATTGTGGTATAAAGCTATGGAAGCTGAGCTTAATGCCATCAAAATTAAGGATACTTGGGACATTACACCACCCTCAGATGATATGGATCCTATTGATTGTAAATGGGTATATAGAGTGAAACTACATCCAGATGATACCCTTGATAAGCTAAAAGCAAGACTTGTGGCAAAAGGGTTTCAACAATTAGTGGATTAGATTTTTTGGAGACTTTCAGCCCTGTGGTAAAACCTGTATCTGTGAGGTTAATGTTTGCTTTAGCCGCTACATATCGTTGGGAAGTACAACACATAGACATTAATAATGCTTTCCTAAATGGAAACCTTGACAGACCAGTGTACATGAAACAACCTCCAGGTTTTGAAGATCCTCTTCATCCGGATTGGGTCTGCAGACTAAAGAAGTCTCTTTATGGCCTAAAACAAGCACCCCGTGCTTGGTATGATCGTCTCAAGACTCATCTCATTCAATATGGCTTCAAGCATTCTACCTCAGATCATTCATTTTTTTTCCTCAGGAAGGGAGGTAAGTTACTCCTTGTTCTTGTTTATGTCGATGACATCTTAATTACTGGGGATGATCCTGTTCTTGTGGACCAATTTATCAAAACATTAGCCACTGAGTTTGCTCTCAAAACTCTTGGCAATGTTAACTTCTTTCTTGGTATCGAAGTCTCGAAGAAGCAGCAGAGTTTTCATCTATCTCAAGCAAAATATATTCGAGATCTTTTGGTGAAAACAAATCTGGGTGACAGCAAACCTCAGGCTTCTCCATATGATGCTGGAATTAAACTCCACAAGAATGATAGTCCTTCCTTCTCTGATCCTACTCTATTTCGAAGTGTCATTAGAGCTCTGCAGTATCTCACCATCACAAGACCAGACATATCTTATATGGTTAACAAGTTGAGTCAGTTTCTTCAAGCTCCTACCGAGCTAAAGTGGAAGGCCTGCAAGCGTTTACTTCGCTATCTCAAAGGCACTCTTCATTATTCTCTCACCTTTTCACCATCATCTTATTTGAATCTTATCACCTTTGTTGATGCTGACTGGGCTGGCTCAATTGATGATAGAAAATCTACTGGGGGCTATTTTGTGTTCTTGGGTCCTAATATGCTATCATGGAGCTCTAAAAAGCAAAATGTCGTTTCTCGTAGTTCTACTGAACAGGTCGTTGGCTGATGCGTCTATGGAAGTCATCTGGATTAAGTCTCTACTTAGTGAGCTTGGTTATAGTCTACCTCAAGCTCCAGTTTTGTGGTGTGATAATAAAAGCGCTGCTGCTATGGCTTCCAATCCAGTGCTACACGCGCGAACAAAACATATAGAAATAGATATACACTTTGTTCGCGATAAGGTGATCAAGAAGGAGCTTGATGTTCGTCATATTGCCTCAGATGATCAAGTTGCCGACGTTCTAACAAAGCCAGTGTCTATCTCTCGTTTTCAGCTGTAGTTAATAAACTTCCTTTTGAAAAAGGATAGTTCTTGTTCAGCGAGGGTTGTATTAGAGTAATGGTTAGTTAGAGTCCTGCTGACGTGGAAAAGTTAGTTAGAGGTGACGTTAGGCTAAATTAAAGAAGTTGTTAGCTCGTTTGTAAACTGTATAAATACATGAGTACAGAAATGAGAATAGTATCTTTCCCTTCATTTTTCTATTCTAAAATGTATACTGCTCAGCTTGTATTCAACACCTCCGCCGCCGGGATGGTCGTGTCGGTGGTGCTGAAGTTCTTATACCCGCCGCCGGAGAGCGTGGTGATAACGGCGATGTCGGTGATCAGAGCAAGGCAGGGTGGATGGAGATAAAGGGGAAGAGTATGCAGTACTCGAGGTCATTTCACGTGCTGCACCATTCCCAAATACAACTCCTCTCTCTCTCTCTCTCTACATTATGGAGTATTAATTAAGGTTATCATATCCCCTCACCTAATTAATGCCTTCCTTCTCTTTTGTTTCTCGCACAGGTACTCGATCTCTTATTCTTTCTCCTAATCGTCTTTCCTTTCTTATAGTGCGAGGACGAGCAGAGCTACCAACCGACATTAATCATCTCTTCGGTGGTGGAGAAATGACGGCGGCCGGTGGGCTTTCCCTCGACATTCGGTTTTGTCGGTTGCTCACCCCTGCCACTTTCTCTCGCTCTCTCTCTCTAGCTCATCGTGTACGTCTCTCCGCAACCAGGAAACAAATACCCAATATCCATCACACTCTCCAAATTCCTTTCCAAAACAAAATCACCACCATCTCCGCCGCCGCAATGGCCGTGTCAGTGCCGCCGGCGAGGGAGGTGATAACGGCGATGTCGGCGATCAGTTTGGTGTTGCTGAGCAGCGCAGGGTGGAAGGAGCTAAAGGGGAAGAGTATGCAGTACTCGAAGCTGATGCGCGTGGACGACACGTCCAAGGAGAAGCCTAAAGTGAGGGGCAAAGTAGGGATGATCAACATCTACACTCCGGCACTTTTCGCCGGAATATTCTCTCTCTTGGCCTTCCCCTTCGGAGATCTCAGGTTTACGCTACTTCGCTCGGCTATCACCACACATTTCTTCAAGAGACTTTTTGAGGTACACACAAATCTTACATTACACTATTAATTAATCTAATAAACTACTAGTATACTACTAATTATATATTCATTGTTTTTCTTTTGAACCAATTATATATTTATAGTTGTAGTTCTTTTTGGCGTTTTAGTTATCACTCTTTTAGCCATGCATGCATGACGTACGACCTATAATTAATTCATTATATAGTATTTATATATACATCTAATATTCAAAAATCGTGTTGATTAGGTGCTGTTCGTTCACAAATTTAGTGGGTTGATGGAAGTGGAAACCATGATCCCCATTTCAATGGGTTACTTCCTCTCCTCATCAGCCATGATTTACAGTACTCAACAACTCCAAGAGCCACTAATTGATCTCAAATACATAGGAATCCCATTATTTTTAGTGGGAATTTCTGGTAATTTTTACCATCATTATCTTCTATCAAGATTGAGAAGTGAGGGTGAAAAACAGTACAAAATTCCACAAGGGGGACTCTTCTCTCTAGTGATATGCCCACATTATTTATTCGAGATTATTGGTTTTTGGGGAATTTCTTGCATTTCCCAAACTTTCTTTTCGGTTTGCATCAGTTTGGGCACAACTTTTTATTTCATGGGAAGGAGTTACGCTACAAGAAGATGGTATGATTCCAAGTTTGAGGATTTTCCCAAAGATATTAAGGCCTTAATTCCTTTTTAATTTAGAAGTTAATTTATTATACGTATATTGATGCATGCCTTTTACTATATGGTGAAGATTTTATTCAAGGGACGAATTCCTTATTCTTTTTAATTACTTTGGGATGTATTGTATAAGACTTGCACTACCAAAAAAAGTTTCATACGTAACAGTCCATACATAACGGAAATTTTTAAAAACCGTTACGTATGAGCACACTTTTTGTAAAGGTAAAGCATTTTTAATTTTCCGTTACGTATGTAGTGTTATGTATTGATAAACATAACGGATACAAATATTTCGTTATGTTTTTCTATTATGTATTAGTATAATATATAACGATATGCCTCATCGTTATGTCGTACGTTATGTATGAGCATTTTTTTAATTATTTATTTATTTAATTATCCAATCCAAAATATAAAAAAGAAAACATATTCCTTCCTCTCTTCTTCGCTATTCATCGGCCGCGAAAAGAAATTTGTTCCCGCGTCGTCTCATCTCCACCAGCCTCCACCGCCGGCCGTTCACCACCATTCTCCTTGGCATTCATTCTCCATCGTCGCCGTTTTCATTCACTGTTCAACATTGATTTCTCTCACACCTAATCCTCAAATTGAAAAACCCCCAATTTTAAATCATTCCAAATATTCTTATTATGGCCATTTATCCCGCGTCGTAGTAAAGCAGCAAAAGGAAGCACATTCACGACTCACGAGTGTCAGTGCTCTCTCTCTCTCTATGTTTAAATTATTCAGATCTGTCTATATATTAGATTAGTGTCGTGAATGTTGTGGTTAATTTCATCAATGTTGCTGGTTTCTAGTATTTTTGGGAAGTTGTGATATTTTGGTTCAAATATGAGACCTACGGTTGTTTGTTCGGTCAAATTGATTTCAACTCAATTTAATTTTTGGGTGCTATTGCGGGAGTGAAATCTCTCTTTGGCCTTAGAAAAAATTAATGCTGTTTTATTTTTATTGTTCCTGATAATTGATAAGCCAATAAGGAAGGAGTGTCGAAGATGTCGGGGACGAAACATAGAGTCCTTTTGAGGGATTATCTGTATGGAGGAGGGAGAAGAACGGGGCAGAGGCGTAGGAAGGGGAATTTTTGTGCATGCGTTCAGCCTTCAACAGTAGAGGATTGAGATTATTGAGGCCTAATAATTTGAGGGATAACTATATTTGTCTAATGCAGTTATTTCTTTTTTTTTTCTTTGCATAAAATTACTTATTCTGTTTGATATTTTGTGTCCATATATATGCAGTTACTTAATTTCGATTAATTGGAAATTAATTAAGAGCCTACTTGAGATTTGGTCACTCAGTCTCTCTCTGCTCTGCTCTCTCTGTTTATAGCTCTCTCTCTCTCTAGAAAAGGAGCAAAAGTAAAGGGGTTTTGCTCTCATAGAAAGAGCAGGATACTACAGACTTGTGTGGTTAGGTTGCTTTCTGTAGACAACTTTTTTCCATAGTTGACTCGTGTTATGCAATTGCTGTGTCTCGTTATGGTTAGAGAAATTAATGCTGGGCTTCCGAGACGGATTACTGGTTGAGTGGCTGTTATTTTGATATAAAACGTCTCTATACAAGTCTATCTTATCTTTTGTTTTGTAGTAGGCCTATTTTTTTTTTTATTTTGCTGCAGGTTAACTAACTCAATTATTCTGGTCAGATTTTGAGAAATCATAGAGAGTGACTGCCTTATTTCGGGAAGCTTTGAAGGTACATCGATTTCTTTGAATTCATTGCAGTGAAATATGTCTTATGTTCCCTGATTTTTTTGTGGTTTTTCCTTATTTTTTTATACATGGCTGTGATTAAATTTTTGAAAATGGAAGATTTTGTGGCTAAATTGAGTAATTGAAGATACTTGGTGTTGTCTACAAATCACTATATGATTTCGTCTGGATTTTTTTTTAACTTGATATCTTTGAGTATCTTTGTGTATTGTTGTGATGGATAAATATTTTTTTAATACTTGAATGGTATATCGGCTGGAAACTTTCCTCGTGCCCTATAGATCATCCACTGGATGAACTGGTCTGGACTGTCACAATGCCACGTGCCATCGAGTATCTTTGTGTATTGTTGTGATGGATAATTTTTTTATACTCCCTCCGTCCCGCCATAAGTGGCCACATTTTCTTATTGGGCTGTCCCATCATAAGTGGCCACTTTCCTAATATGGAAACACCCTCTCTCACACAAAAGATGTGGGCTCCACCACTTTTAATCTTTTTACTCTTTAAACACTCTTCTCCTAAATACCCGTGCCCAAAAGAAAGTAGCCACTTATCATGGGACGGAGGGAGTATACTTTAATGGTATATCGGCTGGAAACTTTCCTCGTGCCCTATAGATCATCCGCTGGATGAACTGGTCTGGACTGTCACAATGCCACGTGCCATCGAGTATCTTTCTTTGCAATATTGAATGATTAAATATATGCTTGTTTGCGAATAGATTGTCACTAAGTTGAGGTGGTTACTTAGAGAATTGATAAAATGGAGAAAACGTGGATGTCAATGAATAGATTGTCACAAGAGTATGAGGACGGGGTTGAAGCTTTCTTGAATTTTGCTGTTCAAAGTGGTTGTGATCCTATGCTAATGTCTTGTCCGTGTGCAAAGTGTGCTAACACTAGTAAGACTAAACTAGAAGTTATAAGGGCACATATTACAATGTATGGTATGGACCTAACATACAAGAAATGGGTATGGCACGGGAAAGCAAGGATATCGTCACAATCAATACGTGATAGTAATTTTGCTGGGCAGAGTTATGCAAGTTGTGGTATGGAGAAGCCAATAGATATGATTCATGATGCGTATGATGTTTATCAAGATGATCCAACTCATTTTCAGAAGTTGCTTGAAGATGCTGAAAAATCATTATATCTTGATTGTATCAGATTTACCAAGCTGTCTGCCATTATTAAGTTGTACAACTTGAAGGCAAAATATAGTTGGAGTGATACCCGCTTTAGTGATTTGCTAAAATTGCTAAGAGAAATGCTACCTGAAGGTAATGTGATGCCTTCTTCTTTATACAATGCGAAGAAAACCTTAAGCACATTAGGTTTAGATTATGAGAGGATTCATGCTTGCCCTAACGATTGCATTCTCTATCGGAGAGAGTATAAGGATTTAAATGATTGTCCTACATGTGGGATATCAAGATGGAAGATAAAAAGAATAAGTCTTTTTTTGGAGTGCCGTCAAAGGTCTTGTGGTATTTTCCACCGATACCAAGATTCCGAAGAATGTTTCGGACTCCTGAAATTGCTAAGGAACTAACTTGGCATGCATGTGAAAGAACTCGTGACGGTTATCTTCGTCATCCAGCTGATGCATCGGCTTGGAAGTTAGTGGATAGCAAATGGCCAAATTTTGGGCAAGAACCGAGAAATCTTAGATTAGCTTTAGCAGCTGATGGTATGAATCCGCATAGTATGATGAATTCTAATTATAGTTGTTCGCCTGTTATACTTGTCACGTATAACCTACCTCATTGGTTATGCATGAAGAGAAGATTCATGATGTTAACTCTCTTGATTTCTGGTCCCAAGCAACTCGGGAACGATATTGATGTGTACTTGGCACCTTTAGTCGATGACTTAAAAGAGTTATGGGATGTAGGCATCCAAGCATATGATGGGTATCGTCATCAAAGCTTCACACTAAAAGCCGTTCTCCTATGGACAATCAACGACTTTCCTGCCTATGGAAACTTGTCGGGGTCTGCTGTCAAGGGATATAAAGCATGTCCCATTTGTGCAGACAAAACTCATGCTAAATACTTACCACACAGTAGAAAGATGTGTTACACAGGTCACCGACAATTTTTACCCGAATCTCATCCTTATCGAAGGCAGAAGAAAGCGTTTGATGGTGTACAAGAATTGCAGCCTGCCCCAAAACCAATGAGTGGCCGCGAGATTTTAGATAAAATGCAGTCTTGCGATTGTGTGTGGGGAAAAACGAAAGGGCAAAAAGCAATAGATGAAGGCAGTTCCAAGAAGAGAAAGAAAAAAAGAGAAAAAAGAGTAGAATGACACTAGGGGTTCAGTGGTGCCTCCTGTAGATGTATCGTGTTTCAAGAAGAAGTCCATATTTTATGAATTAGAGTATTGGGAACATTTACATATTCGTCACATACTCGATGTGATGCACATTGAAAAAAATGTTTTCGAAAGTCTAATTGGTACATTATTAAACATTCCTGGAAAAACAAAGGATGGAATTGGCCACGAGAATGAATTTAGTTCAGATGGGTGTGAGGAATGAATTAGCACCAAATATGACGGGAAAAAAAACATTCTTGCCTCCTACATGCTATACACTAAGTAAAGAAGAGAAGCATAAAGTTTGTGAATCATTTATGGGAATGAAAGTTCCTGATGGATATTCTTCAAATATTAGTAAGCTTGTATCGATGAAGGACCTGAAACTTATCGGAATGAAATCACTTGATTGTCATGTCTTGATGCAATAATTGCTTCCAGTAGCTCTACGTGGTGTTCTGCCTAAACATGTTAGGATTGCCATCACTAGGTTGTGTCTCTTTTTCAGTGAGATATGTTGTAAGGAGATAGATGTGACAGAGTTAGAAGAAATTCAGAAATCAATTGTAACAACTTTGTGCCTATTCGAGAAGTATTTTCCTCCATTTTTCGATATAATGGTACATTTAATCGTGCATCTCGTGAGGGAAGTTAAATTATGTGGACCGGTATGGTATAGATGGATGTATCCCTTTGAAAGATTCATGAAAATCTTGAAGGGATATGTACGAAATCGTCATCGGCCTGAAGCTTCTATTGCTGAGTCTTACATAGTTGAAGAAGCCGTTGAATACTGCTCAGAATATTTATCCAATGTTCACACGATAGGAATCCCAGCTACTCAACATAAGGTCAGCATGACAGAGCATTCATCACGAGGTGGTACTGTAAAAGCAATCAGCAATGATGAATTGGAGCAAGCTCATCGATATGTTTTGACAAACGAGGCTGATGTTGATCCATATATCGAGTAAGCTCTCTTCCCTATTTGATTTATTTTTCAAAATGACAAGCATTATTCAAGCTGATCTGACTATTTTAATTTGCAGGGAACATAAGGCATATTTGACAGAATTGGCAAATATAAGTTCGGATAAATGGAGCTGGCTAAAGTGGCAGTATTTGGCAGAATTTGTGTAGAACGAGTTGTTGAAGATTGTACATGATTTGCTAGAAAAGCTGTTAAACGGCTACTTTTGTGACTCTCATTTTCTTTAAGACAACTATCTAGATAGAACTATTATACTTGGCATTTTGATTATATTTTGATGATAATGTGAGTACAATGTTTGGATAATATATAATATGTTTTGAATTGTAGTATTTGTTGTTTGAGGATATAATTTATTTTTGGGAATTACAAAATAGGAAAATAGAAAAAATAAAAATAATATGTTGGCCAATTTTGCATCGGGAATACGTAACGATACACAATGTCGTTCTCTAAAAATACAAAAATACTGTTATCTATAGAATAATTACACAACGAATTTTATAAATTTCATAACAGCAAACAACTGTTATGTTTGATAAAAAAAGATAACGTAAAGTGACCGTTAAATAAAACACAAAAAAACGTTACGTATAATGACTATACAAGACGTATTAATTAAATTTTATAACGAAGACTAACCGTTACGTATAATAGTTATAGATAACATGAAAATAGTGCTACATATAAGTTATATAACCGTTATGTATATAGTTTATAGATAACGATTACTATCCGTTATGTATAAGCGTACTCATACATAACACCACTATATATATCGCACATTTTTGCTCATAGATAACGTAAAAAGTCCGTTATGTAGCGCCTTTTTTAGTAGTGTTGAATTTGTGTCGCGCCCTGACCCCCGGGCCTATGCGGATGGCTGGGCCGTGACGCCGGCGGGATAACATTCAACTACGTACACAAGGTGATATAAAAACATGTAATGGATTTTCAAAAGATAACATAAATAATTTGCTAAGTTTTCAAGATAAGGTTCGGGAGTTTATCAAACCAAAACGATAAATAGGCCCGTAGTATGAGGACTTTGGGCCTCGCGTTGCGGAAGCGTCAAAAGAGTTGTCATCGACCACCCGCGATCGGGTAATCGGCGAAAAGAAAATAAATAGTACAGTTTGTCCGGGGAGTTAAGGAATTACATATTTCGAATATGGGACCACCACAGTGCAAACAACAAAATAAAGATAACGACAATAAAAGTCGTCACCCAGACCATATCGGATACCATCACTCCCGCCTCAAGCTCGTCACTCATCCTGCATTAAGGAAAACAATGCAGGGGGCTGAGTACAAAAAGCACTCAATGGATTTCTTGCCCCTTAAAAACATTTGACTAAAAAAAAATAGATATAGCATGCTCATTCTATATAAAGGATTTTTGATAAAAAAAATAATTCCTTTATATATGTTTAAAAAAAAATATAACCGAGCCGAAGCTCACATTTTAGGCTGCAGCGATAAAAACTCACATCCTTGTGTTACTATCCCGGAACAATTAGTGGGGAGCCACTCCCACTCAATTGAACCGTCCTTTACTGAGACAAGGGGGTAACATCTTTCAGTTCCTCCCAAGTTTAGTTTACCGTGTACACTACCTTGGCTTGATCGGAGCACAAGGCCGATCGTAATATAAGTGGCAAATTCTTGCCGAGAGAAACGGGAATACCGATTCTCGAGTAACCACAAGTTGGAGATAAAACACTTAGCATGCATATCAATTTAAAAGCGTTGGAGTTTAAAACCCGAAAAGTTACCTCGTGGGAATCTAACCCACACTTGAAAACATGAAACCCACCTTTCACTTCTTGAGAGATAAGTTCGTTCCTTGAGTACTATTGCCGATGTCTCCTACAAGACGGTCTAACAATCTTAGATTTCTAATCAAGAAGAAAAATTAACGGCGTTTACAACAACGTACTAGGTTTACCTATTCCCGCCTTATTTAAAAACTTAAGAAAAAACATAACGAGGGTCTCCTCGTATTTTCTATTCTTAAATATGGATCGAGAGTCCATAATATACATATTTTATTTGAAAAATTAATGCAATGACATGTAGTGCACATATGAATTTCACATAGTTCATTTCATCAAATAATCATGCTCAATTAATCATTTTTAAATCATATATCATAGTAAAAATAATTAGTAAACTCACATTCATATTTATATATAATTAGCACATATGCTTACATGTACTTAAAATATATATATTGATCATACAAGTCATTTTTCATACTAAGATTCATAAAATCTCGCAAAGATGGGAATTAATTCTCATAAACTTCACTGAGGCATTTTTACAGACACCTGCTATGCATTCAGTACTTTCAAGTAACCATGTTTGATGCGAAATAACATACTGATCAAGGAACATATATAAGCATGATTTATCATTCTGGAAATATTATATGACATACTTTAACATGCAAGTGGTCTCATATAAAAATATGCAGTGGTTTGGAAATTATGCTCAAACAAAGATAGGGCAGTACACACGCATTTTACATCTCATGAAGTCAGAAACTCCACTTACACATTTTGTCAAACAGTTGGTGTGCGTAAAATTCATTCTAGCAGCCATATTTGACGTACGATAACCGACTGATCAGTAAACATTTATGTGCGTGTCTTATCATTATGGAAAGGTTACACTACATACTATAACATGGAACTAACCTCATATAAACATAACCAAAGGTTTGAGAGTTATACTTGATAGAACATGGGTCGAAAACAGTGTATTTATATACTTTTCAGAATGAGTCTATGCACATATGTCAGGTTCGTCTTCAAAACTGACTTTGTTCGATTGTTGTAAAAATTCAAGGCTTATATAAAAATAAAGTTTGGGATGTCTGGGTTATGCAGAAAAAAGCGGTTCGTGAATACGAGTTCCGACGAGCAAGATATGCTCGTCCAATCTCGACTGCGCAGATCTGAAAATGAGCTGTTCGCGCGACCATAATGAAGGAGTCTCTATGCTTATAATACTCGATAGAAAGGTCTCTAATTTTACAAACATATAAAGGACACGGCATAGAATAACATATAAAAATTTCAGATAATTCCGAACACTCTAACCCACTAAACAAGTCATCGACATGTTACGGCAAAAATGTTGTCAAAAACGAAATGACATTCTTTCTTCAAGACTTAAATCTCGAATAAAAGCTCATGAATCTTGTAAACTAAGCAGATTATACATTAAGAACCATACGGGGGTCGATTCCCGACATATTCGACGCCAACTAAACTCATAAACATCAAAACACGAAAGAAAAAGAGAGTTATCAAGATACCTAGCCTCTTTCTCTCTACTCTCGATTTCTCCCTCTCGATTTCTTGCGAACTCCCTCTCTTGTCCAGCTGCTGCTAGCACTGCTCCTCCTAAGTTGTCCCTTGCGTGTTTCCTCCGTCGATCGCAGCGGCGGCAAAGTGGTGGTGAGAAAATGGCGACGGGGATGGTAAAGTAAAAGAGAGAGCAGGGAAGTGTTTGGAAGCTGTTGTTGCAGAAAAAGAAAAGGGAAGAAGAAAAGGAGTGGAGTGCTTAGTTTATACTTGGTGAGTGTTACACATAATGGTGTTGCTGCTGCCGTGTTTGAGGAGTGAGGGTAACTGTGGTTGCTTATTTTTCTTTCCAAAATGATTACCATGCAGAGGATTTTAGAGGGGATGGGGTGGTGGCTGATTTTGACTAGGAATAGAGACTCATTATTAGTTATTTCTCATAACATCTTTGTCCTGTAGTAGTGTGTCTTCTTCAAATTTCAAGGTATGCAGATGTAAATCTTAATTACTTGTTCACATGCACACATAATAAATGTATACATATATATAACACACGCACACAACACAGGTATAAATATATATGTACACTTCTGCACACACACACACATGTATATAATATACTATATATTTATCTCTTGATTTGCTTCAATAATTTGTGACGCGTCGATCTTTAGTCGAATCGTATTTTCAATCGAGTATTATAATAGGAATAAATATTTCGATTCTAACGAGTCCAATATCGAATATTGATTCATAGATGGAATTTTCTAAAAATTAAATGATAAATATACAAAATAGATCACATTATCACAATTGTATTTTTATCACATAAGATTAATTGTTTCTAATTAATCTAAAACATATAATCACATAAAGAATTAAATTTGCGCAATTATATCATACCATATAGCATAATCAATTAAATATGAAATTATGCAATGCATGAAGAAAATGAATTTTTAAATTCCTTTGATTTCATTTTTTTAGAAATAAATCTCTTTTCAATTAAAAGAAAATTTTCCTCTTTCTAAAAATTTAAATTTCTTTTCTTAAATCAAAATCCGGGAATAAGGACCTAAGATAACTTAGTCTGAAATTCGTAAATTTAAATGACGAAAATTCGGGCTCTCACAATTTGTTTTTTATAATTTTGTTTGTATCATGTGTAGTGTAATGATGTTACTGATTTTAATATAAATTTGTGTTTATTCCTTGTTTGAATGTATGTATATATACGAGAAATAGGGACGCATCATATCACATTATGATTATATTACTTTCTTTTAGATTGTGTTTGTATCTACTAGCTAGCCCGCGTGACGAGTAATTAAGGATTCAAACATTTAGGGGTGTTTGGTAGCCCATATTAACCCATATTAGCCAAGATAGATAAGTTAATTGAGGTTATTTAGTTGTTTGGTACCCTATATAACTAAACTTGGAAGCCCGTTTTTATAAATGGCCCGGCCTTATTTTACTGTTCCCTTTAGCCTATGTATCTGATGAATTTGATGGGTTTATTTTACACTCAACTCAACAGTAACATCTCCTCCCTCTTTTCTCTCTCCTCTCTCTTTATCTGCTATCTTTTTTCTCTCATCCCTCTTTCTCTGAAAGTCTGCAGCTCTCTTTTCTTTGTGAGAGGAGATGGTCGGCGGTGATGGCGGTGGTGGCGGGTTGTAGGTGGCGGTGATGGTGGTGGTGGTGTGATGGAGAGAGAGAGAAAGAAAGAGAGTGGATGGTGGGCACGACCTTAGTTCCGGCGAAGACGATGAGGGTAAGAGGCTGGAGAGGAAGAGAAGGGCAGCTAGACGGGCTCGCCAGAGGCGGGCGGCGCAGCTGCAATTCCGCCGAGAAGTCCCCACAGGTAAAGCTTGCCCTGAAATCTGATGAATAGCGGCGGCAGATGGACGGAAGTGAAAAGCAGCAGCTCCGACCCCATCACCGTCGTCCTCAGCACCAAATCGTCGCGAATCAGATCAAACACCAATACTGGAGCATTCGCCACCGATCTTCTCTCTCTTGTTCATCCCTACCAACGGTCCCTCCATCACTCCTTCTTCCATCTACTTTCCAGCCAAAGTGGCGGTGGCAGAGAGAGAACAGATTTTGGGTGGTGGTGGCGGTGGCAGGGAGAGAAGAGATTGGGGAGATGGAGGTGGTGGCGGTGGCAGGGAGATAGAGAGGAGAGAGGAGAGTGAGAGATAGATTTTGAGAGAGTGCAGATATGGTGGCGAGGTTGGAGAGGGGATACAAGAGAGAGAAAACATTATTTGCAGAGGGAACAGAGGAGAAAGACAGAGACATTAATTTTATAATTTAAATAATTAATTATAATTAGAAATAAAATTGTCATTTCCTATTTAATCTTGAATTTAAACTAGGATACCAAACAATCATTCTATCGTATCTACGTTACTTATCTTATCTACCAAACACAAAAATACGATATCAATCTTACTTTATCTACGATACATATCTTACTTAAACTATCTTATCATATCCTAACATGCCTACCAAACGTGCCCGAGTTTAAAGAGAGAATTCTATTAGTAGAAGAAGAAGACATGTTTCGATCCTAATAACTGGGAATTAGATATCTTCAATTCAGATTAACCGTGTTTGATTTGGACTCATATTATATATTAGGATGTGATCCTATTTATTTCAAAATAAATAAAAGGGTTCTTTTAAATGTTTTTCTTTTTTTTACCTAAAAAAATGTTTTTTTTTTTTAGTATTTGTGAAGGGGTATTCCAACTTTCCAAGTTTCCAACGAATTTGTAGGGGTTTGCCAAATCCCTTTTTAACGCACACATGATGGGTTTCTCTAAAATTACTTCATATTTATTAGGATGCTTAACACGTAGTCATTATCATATTTATAGTATATTTAGGATGCTTAACATATACATTAGTCATCATTTCATATTTTTTTTAGAGAATTATTTCATATTTATTAGGATGCTTAACATATAGTATATATATACTATGCATTAATAGTCGTCATTATTCATATGTTCTTTTCGCCCTTTTATTAAGCACTTAAACACTACAAAACGGTATTTACTCAAAACCACATCTATGAACAATTACGTGGTTTCATATCGTTAAAAAAATATATATACAATTATAAAATATAAAACCATATATGCTGCGAAGACAGGGATATTTTAGGAAATTACATCGTGTTCCCACCTATATAGTATTTACATTGTGAATTGTGAGATTCTCATATCTATATATTTTTATTTCATATCGTATTATTGCATCATTATATTATTAAAACGAATGTTGATTCGAGGCTTCCCCTTATTTTTAGGTCCTACGTGGGCGTGGCGCGTTCTTCATTCATTATTCTTATTTATTATAGATTCTCATTTTAAGTATTTTTATTTATATATTTATTATATTTAATATAAAATTTTCTATCCCACATCGCTTTTTAATAATACTCTACTCTTGGAGAACCTATATAAATACTCAAAATCCATATCTATTTTCTCATCCCAATATTATTTTGCATAATCAATTTTATTTGACCAATTAATTAGTTGGTCAAATAAATAATTTTATTTTTATTAAAAAAATAATTCTGAGCAATTATTAAGTTTTCTATAGTAATTTGTTTAATTTGATAAATTATTAAGAAATATAATTAAGAAACTGATAAATAATAATTATGATATCTATATAATAAACATAATCTTCACAGAAATAAATAAATTAATATAGTAATAGTTATTACTTTGAACCTCTCTTATTTTGAACATTTTTTATTCATATATTTTATTATTATTTAATATGTTTAGTATTTTTCATATTTCCAAAAACAATGAATGGAAACCTATATAGATACTAAAGTTCGATGTATATTTTCTCACTTTGCAATTATTTTGCACTAGCAGTTTAATTTGAACAATCAGTTAGTTGTCCAACTAAATAGTCTTATTTTCATTAAAAAAAATATAATTGGCCAATTATTAAGTTGCAACTATATTATCTATATATTTATAAAGTATTATATATTCGAATTCTATTATTTGGTATTTAATTTAGTGTTCTTGAATTCCACATTAAATTTGTTGTGATCTTCACTTCTTGGAGAACATAAATAAAAAGATTTCATTTTTCAATCAAAATAGATTCTTATTTAATTTGACCAAATAAAAATTAATTTTGAACAAATAAATATTTTTTTCATAAGTATTACAATAATTAATGTGGGACGAAATGATAAAAGCTAAATATAGTCAATAATACGTTGCAATCTCATGAGTACACTAGATAAAGAGATCTCAAAATTTTAATTTGTGACGAGATGATCAGACGTACAATTTACAAAACAATTAACATCATATAAAATGAGGTAAATAAAATGGAATAAAATTCATTTTTAAGGAGGTAATAGAATTATTTATTTTATTGAATAATAAACTCCCGTCGATTTTCGACGGACTACATGCTAATTTAATATATACTCGAAAGTTCAATCTCATCTTCATAACTCAAGAAAACACATGAACAGAATGTGAATGCAATCATGAATTCAGGGACTCCGAAAATTTTGCTCTACATTTCAAAGTCAAACAACGTTGACCTATGATTATGATATATATATGAACAAATTCGTGCTTCACTCTACGGAATAAACTACGAGAATAATAATTATATTTAAATTTAACAAATGGCTGGCATTGTAGAACACGATCGAGGTGTAGATGCAGATGCAGATGCAGGCAGCAAATCTCTTGCGGCTGGCTACCGAAATAGAAGAGAATTTATTAACGTATACTTCAATCGCAGCATCCCTATTGAATTGTTGAGAGAGAGAGAGAGAGAAGATTGCAGAGATCGGTGAAGCTAGGTTGTGTCTACCAAGAACCCTTGCATCATAAGTGAACGCGTCGTTGCCTCTGTTTGACCACATGGAAATTAATATATATACATATATGATTAAGTTGATTTTTACACATTTATAATTAGATATTCTTTTGTTTGATTTTGTTCCTTCGGGACAACTGAATCGTCTGTGAACGAAAAGGTCTCTAGTTCAATATCTACCGCTTTTTCTTTCCCGAAGTAAAAAAATAAAAAAATTAATTGATTTTCAAAAAAATTTAGGCTTTATTATATACTACATTGGTCCCATTATAAGCGATACATTTTTTCTCTCTTTCCCCAAGTAAAAAAAAAAACATTTAATTGATTTTCAAAAAAATTTAGGCTTTATTATATACTCCATTGGTCCTATTATAAGCGACACATTTTTTTTGGTTACGAGATGTAAAAGATAGAATAAATAGTTATTTTTTGTTATTTTTGAAACATACCAATTATATTGGAACAGTTCGAATACGATTACGGGTTAATAATGAGACGGAAGGACTATGTTATACCAAAATTTGGGGCAGCTGTTATGAATTGGACGAAAGCCCAATATAAAAAAGTTTTCACAAAAGCCCAATATGGAAGTTTTTAAGTCATATTTATTGGGCCGATTTTGGGAGAGAATTCTAGCTTATCACAATGAGGAGAGAGAAAACGGCGCCATTTTTGTGGACACAAGATAAAGAAAAACACAAGAAGACGAGAATCTCATGATCCTAGAAATGACCATTGAATTTTCATTTCTAAATTAATTTTCTTTCATCTTTTAGAATTCATGATTTTGAAATTTATTATGGATTCATTTTAGGGAGAAATGAGATTTTAGCACTTTTTAGATTGAAAATACTAATAATAGCACTACTTTTTAAAATATATAAATTCTAGCACTTTTGTACATTTTTACCCCTCCTCTTTCTTTTCTATTTTTCTATTTTTTCATTTTTCATTTTGTTTTTTTTCCTCTCACTCGAATTCACATGAAAAATAATGTGAATTCACGTGAAAAAAATGGAAATTCACATGAAAAAAATGGGAATTCACATGGGAATTCAAATGAAAAAAAGTAAAAAACTCGAATTCACATGAAAGATAATGGGAATTCACGTGGAAAAAATGGGAATTCACATGAAAAAAATGGGAATTCAAATGAAAAAAGTGAAAAACTCGAATTCACATGAAAAAAAAATGTGAATTCATGTGAAAAAAATGGGAAATCACATAAAAAAATATGTGAAAGCAATTGTTCATCTCTATCTCCAAAAAAAATGAAGCGGAAATCTTAAGAAGGCAAAAAAATATGACGGCAAAGGCGATTTATATTTCGACGGCGGCGACGATTATGGTGGATGGCGGCGACGATTATGGATTGAAGGCGCCGGCTACGGTTTCGTGGTTTTGGAGTCGATTTTGGGAGAGGAGAAAGATCCGGTGTAGATCGAAATAAACGGTCGGCGACCGCGATTATTCTTTGACGGCGGCAGCGACTATTGTTGACGGCGCCTGACTCTGTGGCTTCAGGCTGCGGCTAGGGTTTCTTATTTGTGGAGTCGATTTTGGGAGAAGAGAGAGAGGCGGTTAAGATCGAGATTGTTGCTCGACGGCGGCGGCGGAGACCATGGCTTCACGGTGGAGTGGAGCCGGAGGAGAAGATAAAGGGCGGTGGTGCTGCTGCTGTTTGGTTGCGATAGAGAGAGAAACGAAAAGAGAAAGAGAGTGAGCGAGAGTTATGAGAGAGAGAGAAAATATCTGTTGTTTTAAGAAAAAGAAAAAAAATGGAGAAAAGAAAAGAATGAGGGGTAAAAAAGTCAAGAAGTGCTATTATTTGTATTTTTAAAAAGTGATGCTATTATTATTGTGTTTTTCCCTGAAAGTGTTATAATCATGTATTATCTCTTCATTTTATGGGTGAATACTTGGCAAAAATTTGGATGAGGCGGTCACACATAAGTGGCGGTCAGGCGCGTGCACCTGACAATATATTTTCTTTATTCAACGCGTGTGAGCGTCGAACTTTTAATTTTATTTTTTCCGATTTTTTTACAGTTTTTTTAATTCTTTTTTTTTCATTTTTTTTAAATTTTTTTAAAGAGTCGAGCGAGGGGAGCTGAAGGGCTCGAAGCGAGCTAAAAAATATTAATATTGCCACAACCATTATCTATAAATTAAAATTGGAGCCGAAGGCGAAGAAGAAAAACAAATTAAAAAAATTGAATTAAAAACAAACTGACGGGTTGGATTTGATCCGTTTTGACCGGGTCGGGTCATAAGGATCCGATTTCACACAAGTGACGGTCGCACATGAGTGCTGCTACTTTAATCCAGGGTTTATGACCTAGTGAGACTTTTGAACCGTTCAAATTATACTCCTTCCGTCCCCCAATAAGTGTCCCGAGCCGTCAAAATTTTTGTCCTCAAATAAGTGTCCTATCGTAGTTTTCAATGCAAATTTTAGGGTAAATTGTCACATTTGCCCCTTGACTCAAGGGCAAAAAGTTAATTTTTTCAGTTTTCTATGCAATAATTAGGGATAAAATGTGTCATTTTGTCAACTGTCTTGATATACTTTTTTGATGGCTCGGGACACTTATTTAGAGACGGAGGGAATAAGTGGATAAACAACTGTAAAATAAACTAAATATTCATATTACACTACTATAATTCCGTGAAAAAGAAAAATAAGAATTTAAAATGAACGGGCTAATCAAATGGCTCAGCCGCAGCCACAAGAAAATTAAAATGAACGTGCTAACCAAATGGCTCAGCTGCAGCCACCTCTCTCTCTCTCTCTCATAATATACTGGTCTCCGCAACCAGGAAATAAACATCCAATATACATCATACCATCCAAATTCTTTTCAAGCCCAAAATCAGCACCACCCCGCCGCCGCGATGGTAGTGTCGGCGCTGCTGAAGTTCTTATACCCGCCGCCGGCGAGCGTGGTGATAACGGCGATGTCGGCGATCAGTTTGCTGTCGCTGAGCAACGCAGGGTGGATGGAGATGAAGGGGAAGAGTATGCAGTACTCGAAGCTGCGCGTGGACGACACGTCCAAGGATAAGCCTAAAGTGAGGGGCAAAGTAGGGATGATCGCCGCCTATACTCCGGCACTTCTCGCCGGAATATTCTCTCTCTTCGCCTTCCCCCTCGAAGATCTCAGGTTCACGCTGCTCCGCTCCGCCATCACCACACATTTCTTCAAGAGACTTTTCGAGGTACAAATTCTACCTCCACAACCATTTTTATATAGATTCTCTACAATATTTTACTAGAAATTACTAGAATTATTTTTCGTAATCGACGAATTGTCTTTCTATTTGTGGTAATTAGGTGCTGTTCGTTCACAAATTTAGTGGGTTGATGGAAGTGGAAACCATGATTCCCATTTCCTTGAGTTACTTCCTCTCTTCATCAACCATGATTTACACTCAACAACTAATGCTACCACTCCAAGAGCCACCAATTGATCTCAAATACATAGGAATCCCAATATTTTTAGTGGGAATTTCTGGTAATTTCTACCACCATTATCTTCTATCCAAATTGAGAAGTGAGGGTGAAAAACAGTACAAAATTCCACAAGGGGGTCTCTTTTCTCTAGTGATATGCCCACATTATTTATTCGAGATTATTGGTTTTTGGGGAATTTCTTGCATTTCCCAAACTATTTTTTCCGTTTGCTTCACTTTGGGCACAACTTTTTATCTCATGGGAAGGAGTTACGCTACTAGAAGATGGTATGAATCCAAGTTTGAGGATTTCCCCAAAGATATTAAGGCCTTAATTCCTTTTATATTTTAGAAATTAGTAATTTTTTCTATGAGAGTATTGTATGAGATTTGTATTTTTTTATAAAATTGTGTTTATATCATATGTAATGTAAGTGATGTTACTAATTTTAATATACTCCAAATTTGTGTTATTCCTCGTTTGGATGTATAAAAGAAATAGGGATGTGACGTATTACATTACTCTACCTTCTTTCGGATTAAAGAGTAAGAATTCAAACAATTTAGAGTTTATTGACTCATATTAATATATTACTTAATATATTCTCCAAAAAATATATATATACTTTATATTAGGAAGTGACCCTATTGTTTCAAAAAACAGAAAAGTGATCCTATTGTATATGGGGAAATTCTATTACATGTCCTTTAAATGTTTTCTTTTTTATTTAATAGTAAAGGATTATTCTAACTTTCCACCTAACTTGTATTTGTAGGGGTCTGCCAAAATACCCTTTCTACGCACATGATGGTTTTCTCTAAAATTATTTCATTAGGACATTTATCCACGCCTAACATATTAATAAAGTAATTAAAAAAAAGAAAGTCAAAAGACGACATTTTGTATAATTTGCATGCAATAGTATTTTAAAAAAAAAAAAGAGATTTATTGGCAACGAATCATAACTCAGTTGCTAAGATGCTTCCTCAACCTCAAGATCGGGATTCAATTATGTGTGAGTGTGTTGTGAAATAAAAAGATTTATTCAAAGCACATCCACGAATAATACGGCTCTCATCATTAAAGAAAAAATACAATAATAAAATATAAAACCATATAGTACTATATTTTAGGAAAATTACATTGTGTCCCCACCTAGATTAGATATGAACATTCATTTGTAGGATTTACATAGGTGAGTTTCTCATACAATCTATTTTTATTTCATGTCGTATTGCATTTAATACTTCAATCTCATATTTTGTAACCAAATAAAACACACACAGAAAGAATGTGAAAATATTCAGTTATTCAGAAATTTTTGCTCTACATTTCAAAGTCACACAACGTTGACCTAAGCTGTATGATTATGAACAACTTCGCGCTTCACAGTTCACACTACGGAATAAAATACGAGAATAATACTTAATATTTAATTCAACAAATGATCGGCATTGTAGAACACGAGGTGTAGATGCAGATGCAGGCGGCAAATCTCTTGCGGCTGCCGAGATAGAAGAGAATTTGTCAACGTATACTTCAAACAAAACCCGCAACACTGCATCATCACTATATAAGATTGAATTGTTGAGAGAGAGAGAGAGAGAGAGAGAGAGAGAGAGAGAGAGAGAGAGATGGAGATGATTACAGAGATCGTTGAAGGTTGTGTCTATCAAGAACCCTTATCGATTTACAAAAAATGCTATTATGGGGCGACCTTTTTGTTGCTCATCGGTTTAGCAATTTTGGAAGTTTCTGGGAAGCATCTCCAGTACTCCAAATTCTGGAATTCGGGCTCCAAGAATTCCAAAAAATCTCTGCTTTCTAGTAAAACTGGGATGCTTGTTTTCTACACTCCAGCACTATTTGCAGGTATTTCTTCATTTTGGCTCGTCCCGGACGGTGGGATCAGGTTTCTGCTGTTGAAATCTGCCATCACCATTCATTTTCTCAAGAGGGACCTTGAGGTATCGATCTTTCTCTCTCTAGTTTTACTTTTCTTTCACAGTTACTTTATTTTTTCTCGGTTGATGGATCGACTTTGTTTTTTGTGGTTTGCTGGATTTGTTAGATTCAATTAGGCATTCATTTTGTAGAGATTAGGATGGGGGAATATAAGCATGATTGATTTTTTATGATGTTGCAGTTTATGTTGCTTTAGTGTTTTATGTAAATGGAAGTTGAAGATGTCATTTTGTGATCGTGATTCAAATGGATTGATAAGTTTATTTGAAGCTGTTGTTAGCTCAACAAGTCAAGTATGTTAAAATTAAATGAGGGAGCTGTGTACATTTGGTAAAATCTGTGAAGTTTGATACTTGATTGTTGTTCAATTGAACAAAGGATTATTGATAAGTTCATTTTCCTTGGTTGTGACATAATTGTGATTTCATGCTCTGCGGTAGTGCTATAGATAGTCTTGGTTGTGTTGTAGCCTTCATGCTCTACATTAGTGCTATAGATCATTTTGGTTGTGACATAATTGTAGTTTTACATGCTCTGTGTGAGTGCTATAGAGCCGGGTTAGATAAGTTGTAGAGACTAATGGTTGTATTAAGAGTTCTATTAGCCTGATATAATGAGTGTGTTTATGATGCTTCGAACTACAAGAATGGATTTTTATCCAATTCACAAAGTGTTTATGTTGCCTCAAAACTACCAGAATGAACTTTTATCTAGTTCATGAAATTATTAGAATAATCTGCAGGAAATCAACTTTTGAGTTTCTTCATATACTTCACTGTATGATGGATGCCATATGTCGTGTTACTATGGAATTACAAAGTACTCCCTCCGTCCCCCCAAAGTGTGGTCCAAATTTGATTATATGTGAGTTATAAAATATTAATTGGACCACACTTTTGGGGGGCGGAGGAGTATATGTTTTAGTACTAAGGTTGCAAGATATGCATATTGTCATATCCTCAGATTTCAATCAACTTGCTTTTTTTAAAAGGAAATGAAAAACACGGGCAGAGTATTTATAGTTGATGGCGTGGCGGGGATCAATTTTTTTTACCTCAGTCATAAAATCAAAGGAGGGAAAAAAAGAAAGAAAAGGAAGAACTTTAACCATGTTATTTTTTCCTAACTTTTCTTGTACTTGAAACTTTGCATGTGTATGTACCTGCATACAAGTAAATTGAGTTGGTGGCGTCGGCACCCATTTCAAAAAGTCAGAAAATGCAAAACAGCTCTGGCTAAGGGATTTCCAGTCTTGGCATTCTAACAGCATACTTTCCTTGTCAGAATTTTGTACCTGTCGCTGGCAAGCGTTGTATGAATTGCATTTATTTGTATGATTTTTCTGTAATGTACATGATTGGCTGTAAATAGAGCAGTTGGGAAGATTCTTAGTCATGCAAATAATAAAAATCTGATTACATTTTCCAACAGTGAATTTGCTGTTTCGTAATGCATCTTGCTCGATTAACTATCGTTTTTAGTCTTGAAATTTCTGCGAACGGAAAAGATATCATGTTCTCTTGTGGCATCTCTGGCTCTTTTCTCAGTTTCTTTTCTAGTGGTGATGAATCTCCATGTAGGCACACTTTCTTATGTTCATTTGCCATGAAACTATTTGGATGATCGTGTTTTAGTTATACGGTCTGATATTAAAATTTTAAATTTCAAGTGGCAGGAGTAAATGCCTAATGTGTTTGTCTCAGACTAACAACGAGTGCTTATCTTTGTATCACATTGGTCATTGATGTTTCCTTGACTCCCCATCTTGAATTATAATAAAGCTTCATTTTCTGCAAACATGTTCGTTCAAATGTAGATGATTGATTTTCTAATTCCAACGCGCTTGAATTTCTATTGCTTCTAATCTGCTAAACGTAGGGAAGTGGATATTGATTTTGATGCTTGTTTGAAGTGTAGTTATCAACCCGTTGAATCCGAGTGATTAGCCATCTTATTCCCTCTGCCTTCTGCAGGTACTATTCCTTCACAAATTCAGTGGCTTCATCGTCCTAGAAAGTGCAGTTATCATCTCAACCACCTACTTCACAGCTGCTGTTAGCATGATTTACTTTCACCATCTAACTCATGGACTTCCAGAGCCTTCAATCGATCTCAAGTATCTCGGTGTTGCTCTGTCTCTCGTCGGACTCTCTGGCAACTTTTATCATCACGTCCTCCTTTCCAAACTCAGGCAGAAGAACGATAAGGGGTACAAGATCCCTCGAGGAGGTCTGTTCAATCTCGTTATATGCCCCCATTACCTCTTCGAAATCATTACTTTCGTAGGGTTTTCGTTCATCTCCCAGACTATATATACCTACTTGTGCGCTGTTGGAGTAGCTCTATACTTGCTTGGAAGAAGCTATGTCACCAGAAACTGGTATCTCTCCAAATTTGAGAATTTTCCTAAGTCTGTCAAAGCCCTGATCCCATATGTTGTCTAGATTTCCTGAGGTATGTGTGTGTGTGGAAATACTCTCTACTATGTGTAATCTGATTCATTTGATTCTGTAACATCTGGTGTTGCTGCATCTTGTCTTTGTGAGTATTGAAAAAAAATGTTGTGAAAAGTGATGAGTGAGAGCTATTCGAGAGCTATTCGGCTCGATAAAAGCTCGTTCGAAATTTTATTGAAAAACTCGTTTGCTAAACGAGCCAAGCTTGAACATAACAGTATTCGACTCGTTAACTCATGAGCAAACTCGTTAAGTGATTTAGCTTGAAAATATAAAATTATTAATTAGATATCTTATATCATATCCTACAATTAGTAATATTAAAATTAAGTATCTAACTAACTTTATTTTTTATATAAAAAATAGTAAATAAATTATATTATTGTGAATAAAAAATTATATTTAAAAAAAAATTAATAATTTAAATGTACGTCTAAATTTAGAAAGTTTGTTTTGACTCGACTAAGCTCGAATAAGTTCGTGAGCATCGAAGTATTCGGTAAATAAAGTTTGATGTTCGATTTGAAAATAAACAAGTCAAGCTTGAATAGGGAGTATTCGGTTGGGCTCAACTCGATTACACCCTACTTGATCAATCAAAATTAACGGTAAAATAATTTTTAGTAAAATTATTACTCCTAGTAATCCGAAAGTGACAGCATTCAGAAAATTTTGCTCAACATTTCAGAATCAAATATCAAGAAAGTCAATGCTTCACATTTAAGCCAATTTGGCGCCATTGTAGGGTGGGTGGCGCATCTCTTGCGTCAGTCGAAATTGAAGAAAATTTGTCAACAAATACTTCAAACAAAATCCGCAACATTGCGTCAGAGTAGAAGATTGAATTGTTGTGAGAGAGAGAGAGAGAGAGAGATGATTGCAGAGATCATTGAAGGTTGTGTGTACCAAGAATCCTTATCAATTTACAGAAAATGCTTTAATGGGGTGGCCCTTTTGTCGTTGATCGGTTTAGCCATTATGGAGATTTCTGGGAAGAATCTCCAGTACTCCAAATTCTGGAATTCGGGCTCCAACTCCAAGAATTCCAAAAAGTCTCTGGTTTCTAGTAAAACTGGGATGCTTATTTTCTACATTCCAGCATTATTTGCATGCATTTCTTCATTTGGGTTCTTCCCGGACGGTGGGATCAGATTTCTGATGTTCAAATCTGCTGTCACCGTTCATTTTCTCAAGAGGGTGCTTGAGGTATCGATCACTTTCTCTCTCTAGTTTTGTTGTTCCTTCACATTTGTTTAGTTTCTTCCCGTTGACTGTATTTTTTTTTTGGTGGTGTTGTTTGATCTGGTTGGTTGGACCTGATGCTCGTTTTGTTAGATTCACTTAGGCATCCATTTTGTAAATTAGGATGGGGGAATATAAATATAAGCATGATTAATTTTTTCTGATGTAGCAGTTTATGTTGCTCTAGTGCTTATGTAAATGGAAGTTGAAGATGTCATTTTGTGATAGTGATTTAAATCGGTTGGTAAGTTTCTTCAAAGCTATTCTTGGCTCAACAAGTTAAGTATGTGAAATTTAGACAAGGGAGCGGTGTATATTTGATAGAATCTGCGATGTTTGAAATTTAGACAAAGGGTTGTACGGTTTCCATTTCTTTTGTTCGGGTAATTTGAGCTTATGACAACCAGGAAATCCGACGTTGAGAAGCCCTCCGAATTGGTATCATGTATATATTTCATTTGTCTTGGTTGCGACATAATTGTAGTTTTTATGCTCTGCGTTAGTGCAGGTTAAATAATTTGTAAAGACAAATGGTTATTAAGAGTTGTATTGGCCTTATATAATGTATGTGTTTATGTTGCTTCAAACTACAAGAATGGATCTTTATCCAATTTGTGAATTGTTTATGTTCAAACTACCACAATGCACTCTTATCTAATTCATGAAGTTAGAATAATCTGCAAGAAATCAGCTTTTGGATTTCTTCGTATCCTTCAACTGTATGATGCATCATTTCGTGTTATTACAGAATTACAAAGTTATAATAAGATATGCATATTATCGTAACCTCAGACTCCAATCAACTTGCTTGTGTTAGATGGAAGTGAAATATATGAGCAGTCTTTACAGTTGATGGTGTGGCAGGGATGATTTTTTTTACCATCAGTCATAAAATCGAAGGTGGAAAAAAAAAAATAGAACTTCGTCCATGTTATCTTTTTCCAGACTTTTGTTGTACTTGAAATTTTGCATGTGTAAGTACCTGCATACAAGTAAAGTGAGTGGGTGGCATTGACATCCACAACACACAACCAATACAGAAAATGCGAAACAGCTCTCGTTGAGGGATTTCTCGTCTTGGCATTCTAACTGCATACTTTCCTTGTCAGAATTTTGTACCTGTAAGCATTGCATGTATTTTTATGATTTTTCTCTGATGTACACGATTGACTGTTAATAGGTGGTTGGACTTGGGACGATCCGGTTATATTCTCTAACCAGATGCACGGTGAACTTGCCTTTTTGTGATGCATCTTGTTCAAATTTACTATTGTTTTAGAGTCTTGAAATTTCTGTGAATGGAAAATATATCTTGTTTGATGCTTGTTGGAATGGAAGCGATTAATTAGCCATCTTATTCTATTCCCTACGCCTTGTGCAGGTACTATTCCTTCACAAATTCAGTGGCTTTATAGTCCTACAAAGTGCAATTATCATCTCAACCTGCTGCTTCACATCTGTTGTTACTACGATGTACTTTAACCATCAAACTCATGGAGTACTTCCGGAGCCTTCAATCGATCTCAAGTATCTCGGTGTAGCTCTCTTTCTCGTCGGACTCTCTGGCAACTTTTATCACCACTACCTCCTTTCAAGCTCAGGCAGAAGAACGATAAGGGGTACAAGATCCCTCGAGGAGGTTTGTTCAATCTTGTAATATGCCCTCATTACCTCTTTGAAATCATCACTTTCATAGGATTTTCGTTCATCTCCCAAACGATATATATCTACTTCTGCGCTGTTGGAGTAGCTCTTAGCTTGCTCGGAAGAAGCCACGCCACCAAAAACTGGTATCTCTCCAAATTTGAGAATTTCCCCAAGACTGTCAAAGCTCTGATCCCATATGTTTTCTAGATCTCATGAGGTATGTGTGTGCTGAAATACTCTCTACTATGTGTGATCTGATTGATTTGTTTCTGTAACATAACATCTGGTGTTGTTTCATCTTTGCCTTCGTGAGTATTGAAGAAAATGTTGTGAAAAGTGATAAACATTTAACATGACACTAATTATTACCACAAGATAATAATAATATCATAATTTCTCACCATAACAAAAAAATAAAAAGATTAGAAGAAAAGTTCCCCTCTTAACAATTACTCTGAAAGACAAGCAAGCTAGCTTAAAATGGAATGAAAACAAAGTGAAACACAGACATATAATGTTGAACATGAATGTGCAATGAAGAAAAGAACAAAAAGCAATCACAGATTAACTAATTTCTTGAATGCATTCATCATGTCTGAGAATCCATGGCTAAAATGGTGCTGAGATTCATGGGATTCATGTAGTCCAGTGATCCAGTGAGGATTTGCTGCACAATAATTCTGTTTGCTCTTTCAGAAGGGTGGAATGGGTCCCAGAATGCATACACATCTCTGTTAGGACACAGGTTGGAGAGTGGTGTGCACAGACCTAGTCCGTTGTATGGTCCCTGTCCACAGCATGCCACCTTCGATGTCACGAACCCTGTCCCGATAATAAACGAGTCAATAAATGCCGGAGTAATCGCCACTTCATCTAAAAGCTCCAACACAGGTAAATGTCGCGTGCTCGTGTCGTGTGCGTGTGTGTGAGAGAGAGAGAGAGAGGGGAGATACCGAATTGTTGAGGGTTGCTGATGAAGTCGTAGTGCGTGAGCTGTGTGTTGGCGGCGATGAAGACATCGGAGCCAATCTCGGAGTTGAGCGAGAGCAGCATCTCCGTGAGCTGCGGGTTAAAGAGCCCGGCGGCGCGTTGGAGTTCGGGCGAGCACTCGCCGTTCCTGCTGCGCTGGGCTAGCTCCGCCGGTACGCACCCTAGTGGACCGGTTCCGGTCACCAAAACCTTCCGTGCACCTAGGTCATGGAGTCTCTGTATTCGTCCGGAGAGAAATCAGTAACCGTTAAAACCTTATTCATGTGCAATAGCTTGTAAATTAGACTCGATTTAGGAGGTTTTACAAATAAACTCGTTAGCTTCACCACTCAGCCACCTCAGAGCAAAATCAATTTAAGTTAATCATGATGTCTAAGTGGATCTATTCAGTTGGTTGAGTATTACTATGATATGTAATAACTTTGTATGAATTATTCAAATTTTTATTTGAACATATTAGGAAGTAGTACTTCTATATTTATTCCCTTATTGAATGCTTGTAAAGACAACCACCAACATTTCTGTACCTTGACAATGACTTTTCTTGAGCCCATTAACTAAATATAATTTTATTTTACTATTTGTGGCTGTATTTTAATAATTGTACATGTTTGGACAACTATTATTATTATGTTTTTTTTATTTATAACGATATGATATTGCCTTACCAAGCGGTCCAAAACCTTATCTATCATGTCACACTCAACTCCATAATTCCATATTTGTCAAAACATGCTATGTACAATATAATTTTAAAAGGGCGCATATATGAAAATGGACATGAAAGCAAAATTAATTTTCACTACTAAAATTTAAATTATTCACTAAAAGTTCGATTTGATTTAATTTTATCCATTTTTTATGTGACGAGATCTGATCATCTGAAACTCAATCAAGCCCGACTAAATTAGAATTTTAATATGAAGACGAATGACAAGTATCAATAAAGTCGAGAATTTACCGACAGAACTTTCCGATACTCGGAGATGATAAAGGGGACGTAGTCTTGAAGAGTATATTGTCGTGACCGGGCAGAGAATGGAACCAAATAATAATTGTTAACAAAATCATTTCCTCCCAAAGTAATTAGAACCAAAGCTTGGTTTACTAATCTTTGAGTCTCTTCTGGTCCAATCATTTGAGCTACTCTTGTCTGAAATTGCTGAAAATATTGCAACTGTTGTCCAATTCTGATTATATTCACCTGTGGAATTTGACAGAAGAATTTTTTATAAATTAAATAATCCACAAATTAAGGAACACCATAATTTTATAATCGTTACTTGATGTTGTAATGATTATTATTAGTAGATAATGACTAATTAATAAATTTTGGCTCCAACAATTTTTTTTAAAAAATTTAAATTTCTAATCCGCACTAGAAATTATAAAAAGATGTATAATTTATTTTCATCATAAATACAACTCGTTTTTAATTTTTGGGACACGTTTTCAGACCTACTGCATTTCATGCACCTGTAACAGTTAATGTGAATGTACTTTATTTAACATATTTTCTATATATAACACCCAATAGGAAATAAAATATCTCGAACCCATAAATACATATCTGTGTATATAATAGCAACGTTAGTGATTCAAATGTGCTTTTTTTTAACTTCAAACTAACATCTAAAATTAATATTTCCTACTCAGGAAATGCTTGAAACATGGATAGAAAATGAAACCAAATAGGCCTAATATATATATAGGTTTTCCCAATATATATACACTTTTTAGCAAACAAAAATGAAAAATGTATCATATGCCAAAAAGTTGTGAAAAAAGCTAAAAATGGCAACAAGAAACTGAAAAATAACTTATTTTGTGAAAGTCACAATATATGTTGTAATTAGCACAAAATATTTAAAGTCCAACTGAGAAACAGTACTAATCAAGAATGGATTATGAATCTTGCAAAATCTCATGCTATTAATATTGTAGCTCAACAATATACTTTTTCCAACTTCGACTCAAAATTAAATAAATCTCGTAAAAAACATAAATATATTAATTTAAAAATATTACTTTCATCATAAAAAAAATATACTCACGAATTGGACTCCAGTGTCATTGAGGATTCCAACTCCAGCAGAAGCAAAATTGGCGCCATTTAGCAATTTTGGGCCACTCATAGCAGGGCTCAAATATGGCAGTGGTGATTCACTCTGACCAATGTTCTGACCTAAAAAAATAATGAAATATAAAATTGTCACATGTATCAAAAATTATTTCACGTGTCTATTTCTAAATTCGTATTTTATTTCATGAGTCCACATGACATGACATATTCCGACTAACGAAATGTGCATAAAAGTAAATTCGAGACTCAACTGATAAGATCGGGGATGTTGTAGCCGTTGGAGAAACGGCCGGTCGCCCGGCGGCCGGGGTAGTCAATGCCGTAGGGCGGAGCATCCGCCCGTGCGGTGGTGGCCAAGTAGTTGTTGTTACCGACGTCCACGAGCGAGTCTCCGAAGATGAAGAATGCCCGGGCTTCGACGCGCGCCGTCGAGGCGAGCAATGTGGCCAATGAGAGGGCAAAAAGAAGAGTATAGAAGGTAGCCATGAGAGGCTTAAAGAGGAATGTGTGTATACCACCAACTCCTTATAGGTCGAGATAATTCGACTCGGAAAAGTTGGTATGGAGTATGAACACACAAGAAAATGGTTCAAAATTGATTTGGAATATATAGAAAGATGGTGGAGAAATGCGATTATAAATAGAGGAATGGAGATCACAGTGTAAAGGGAGAGTAATAAAAGACAACAGAAAAGCAAGTAGAAGGGTAGTTATAGGGCATTCAATTGGACAGTTGTGAGTGGTCAGATTTTTTAATTATGAATTTATAATCATAAGATTGGAGCAACCTAGAATTAAGTGACCTATGTATTACAAGCTGCAATAATATTTCTTACTTTTCGTGAGGTGGTTGGTCATTAAGTTTTGATCCTGTTGCAATTATTTATTATTATTATTATTAATATTTATTTATTTATTGAGGTTGCATTTTGGATGAATTGATGATGATCTGATTTGGGGAAATAAACCTTTTTTAAAGATGAGCGAACTCGCAACTGCTCTCTCGTTCTTAAAAAAGAAAAAGAAAAAATCAACATATTTCAGTGGATTTGTTTATTTTGTAATTAATTAATCGACTTATAGTTAATAATTTATTGTAATATCATTGTACTCATTATGTAAACGTTTGAGCTAATTAAAAGAGTTCCTGACAAGAATATCGTGATATATTTAATTAACTGAATTGTACAAGAATAGACTAATTTTGAAATTTTTTAATTAATATATAAATGTAAGCCGAATTTTAGTTTCGGGCAATAAATTAAATGATGATGAATTTTTTTTCCTACTTTGTCAACGCAAAACCGTCGCTTGTCTTAATTACACTAGATGTGTTTGAAAATTGTATACAATTAAAGATTGGTGGCACTGTTTAAATTTAAAGTTAAGTTAAGCCACCTAATTTAGTATCTCTAACTCCACAAATTATGAATAGTACTTTGGAACAATGAGCATCATATATGTCCGTAATCATACTTATTTTGTCCAAACAATGATTTTATGTCGGCATAATTGTAGCTATTTGAATTTATATCATACACAGTACACATATTGACATATTCCAGAATATTATTTATATTTAATTTACACTCCAAGAGTGACAAATATTAACAAATAACATCGCATATTTTATGTGGTATACATTTTTCAAGTCAAATGGAGTTCAATTGATTTGATTAAATCATACATAAATATTTTTCAAACCATGGCAAACTTAGAATAATAAAGGGTAATTATCGATTTATTGCCAAGTTAGATTCAATGCAGGAACTCTTAATCCAGTAATATTTTTTGAAAAATTGGATCTTTTTTACATATCTCAAAGGTCATGACATTTTCTGAGTGTATGTTAAAGTTCAGGTTGCAAGTTCATAATATAAGCCAATAATAAATAAATCTTAGATTTTCCATTTTCCTCCATTTTATAATTAGAGGATGTGAACATTAAGGGACATTTCATTAAAATATATAGTCTATATCATTTCTTATGCTTCCAAAATCGTAATCACTTTTCTTGTTAAAGGAGGTTTTTTTTTTTCCCGTCTCAATGTACTCTATTTAATGATCGATCCTTTAATAATTCATTATAGGTGAGCAAATGATGAGGGTGTAGCAAGGAAAAGAATGTGACTATGATATATATGTCATATGGGGCAATGGATGTAATATATTTTGCCATTTAGATGGCTAATTAATTGGTGGAGTGGACGATTTTAGAGTAATTTATAAATAGTGCGCAGCTGCTCGCAGTTAAATAAAAAAAATTAATTATATATATATATTATCATGTAATGGAGTAGTTTTTAAATATAGAAAAATGATGTGGAAATAGCAAGGATTGCTAGATATAAGAAGCATGTGATGAACATAAATGAAACTCAATGATACAACCACTCACAGACAAGATCTTGCTTCTTACCTATACCAATCCTTAGCAACTTAATTGCAAACAACTTGCTTCATGTGGTTGGTTGTGCCCTTGCAATAACAAAATATAAATAAAAATCATTTTTAAATTATATACTATTAAATTTTTTTACCCCAAAAATATCAAAGGCGAATTATGTTGGCCATGCATGCTTCATATATACACCATGTTTGAATAAATTATATTAAATGTGGTATTTAATGTCACATGTATATTGATAGGTTTCTCATGAGTTCTCTGAAATATTTCTTTTTTTATAATTATGGCAATAGTCCAAAGGGATGATAAAACATTGTGAATAATAGATAATAAATATTTTTTAATAAGTTAAATAAAATTAGAATATGTAGAAATTACGAAAGTTCGCCATGTAACATTAATACATAATGTGATTGTTTTATCATTAACGTTATTACACATAGAGCTGTAAAAAACGATTAAGTAACTCCAATTCGGAACCGTCCATATTGTAAAACTTTTGGTCTAATGAATTTTCAACTCGGCCCGAAATGTTCTTTTGGTCCGATGGGCTTGGGCCGAATCAATCTTCTGACAGTTCACTTGATCAAGTTCAAGAATCTAGACCTAAAGATTGATGATAAACTTCAAGATTGTGTGTAATAGAAGCTGTGAATTTTTTTGTTTGTTTGTTTTGTTTTGTTTTTTTTCCCTGCTCTCACAAAATATACGTATTTTCCGCGACCAAAATAAGATAAAAAGAAGTCAAACATGCACGCCTTCAGAAAATATTCCAATTAAATACAACAAAATTGATATTCTTGGTAACACCGAATTTGTATATAACAAATGCAAAATGACAAAGCACTATGAGCTTCATTATACCAACTATTTTTAATTATGTTTGAATTAAGTCAAGGTTTCAACATAATAATAATAATAATAATAATAATAATAATAATAATAATAAACCCATATTTTGTGTTCATTTTGCGTGTGTTTAGGTAGTCTACATCGAGTCTTTGTATGTCTTTTTGTATTGTTTTGGTGTCTGGGAGGGCACTATTTGGGCAACAGGTGGATCTAGATAGGGCGAGAGCATTAGAGGGCAAGACATGTCTGAATACTGCTGAAATGATACAAGCATCGATAAGGCAATGAGCAATCGATGGATCTCCAGCTTGGGCAAGAATGATGACATCAGACACGTAGCTGTTGAGTGGATTCGCTGGCTCAATCTCCATACCAGATGCAGTGTTGGCCTTGTCTATCATTTTGGGCAGGAAGCAGAGCAGAAGATGTACTGACAGAGAAGACAATGTGCTGGGGGCAATAGACTTGTTTCTCTCCGAAACCTATGAGGAATTAAAAGAAGATCTAACCTAAATTTATTTCCTTATCCGATTAGGTAGATGATTCGGAGGGATCTTGAAGATCGACGTAACATGCCATGTTGGGATCGTGCTTATCAAAGTAATTACTTGCACTCCAAGGTAGCTCATGGAACCTTCCATGCAAAGGACCGGGGGCCCAAATCCTAGCACATCTACGCCTATAGATAGGGTGCATGGCCGCAAACATCACCGAACGCTTTTACTTATGCACTTCTGCTTTGTTTTCGTTGAGAGTTGGTGAGGAAGAAAGAAGTCCCCTAGGGCAATTTTAGTTTATGCTTTTAATTTCCCGTTGCTATTTCCGATCAGCGCTTTTGGCCGGGTTATTTCTTTGCTGAATATTTCGTAAGTTTTTGCTTTAATATAGTTCTTATATTTTCTCCCCAATTTCATGTTTGTTCTATTTACTTTATGTCTAGCTAAATCTTTATACTTGATCTGGGCAACATCTAGTTAAATAGGAACCAATGCTCGTGAGGTCTAATTGGGCAAGGTAGTTGCATGTGTGCGTTCTAGATCTGTTTATGTTCTAGTTCTAATACGGTTTAATTTGTCTAAGTAGTTAATAGGCCGTTAAATACTTATGTAATATTAGATCACTAAATTGACCAAGAGGTTTAAGGAGAATTTTCCCAACTTACCTTGGTCTGGATTAATAAATAGTGAGTGAAGGTGTCTGTCTTGAGCAAGACAGACATACGTGATTATTCCTTGTTGGGCCTTTCTAGTTCTTAATGCTCTATGGGCAAGAAACTGGACGATGACTCGGGGATAGAGGTATTGCCCAGAGTAGAGAGTTGGCGGAGCGTCGCCAATAAAGTAAGGATAGGTAAGGGAAGGGTTTGTTAAGAGCGTGACGATTAAAAAGGGATCTTGGCATTCAAATCCCATAACCAACGATGTATGCATGTAATGAAGATTATTGCACCAATGATCGAGCTAGTGTTTTTATTTAATTAGTATGCCCAGGTCAAGTTCATTTTATTATTGATCATGTTGTTTATTTTCAGTGTTATTTTAGTTTGCTTATTGGGCAAGATAGTCCAAGTGACCGGTACCAAAACCCCTAGTTTGAAATCAGGTTGTGGAGGATTCAAGAGATAGTGACAGTCAACTCCCTGAGGATCGATCCTGTACTTCCAGTACTATCTACAATATTGTGAGCATAGACAAACAAATTATTTTGTCGAGTGTTAGCGACATCGCTCGTCAAATAATAATAAATCTAAAACAAAATCACAACAATAGATTCATATTACCAGAAATACCAAAAGAATAAATAAATAATGGCTCTACAGATCGACCATTAAAGGAAAATAAACATTTAATTATCTGTTTAGATTAAAGAAACATATAGTGTTTGTAATTAAAATGTTCGTACAAATATAATTAGGTATAATAAGATTACGCCTAAAACATTTATGACTATATATAGGTCGTTTTAGTTGTGTTAATATATCTACATGTGTGTGTGGCCGTGCACGTTAATTGTATTACTAGCTAGCGTGATATTATTAGCATGAAATTTAATTGTTCTTACACTAAAAAAATCCCTTAAGCTGTGTTATTGCTTGTAATTATCATGCTATAATTAGAAATTATAGTACTGGCTTACGGTATAGACTGTAGACACCACATTCTAATAGTATCCACTACATTATAATACTATGTGTTTGATTGAACTTTGAAGTATATAAATATACTCAATAATTTCATAGATAGAAATTAATTATGGTGGATTTGATTAGGCAGGATTCGATGCAGCCCGTGCTGCCGGTGGCACCCACGATAATATTTGACAATATCGTAGTTTGAGTTTGTAATTTGATTGTACGATCGATACCATAACTAAACCAACAACTATAACATTGTTCAAATCACGTGAACACCATCTATACGGGCTGCATCGAATCTGCATTAATTATTGCGCTCACTTTTGCCATCATAAGAATGAAATCAAATTAACTATGCATCAATTTCACGTTAACTGTGCTAAGATGTAGCACTAATTTAGTCGTTACTATGGTATAATATGCATAATTATCGAACTTCTAACTCAATATTTTGACCTTATTTCTTTGTTGATATATATTATACTTATTTAACTATTTCGAGGGTTGGCCAAGATCATTAATTAAGATGTAATTGTGGTAAGGTTAATTTCTTGGATGGTGTGGCAATGAATTAATGCCACCATTCGCCATCTAAAAATAGCAAAAACCTTCTGCAATTCATGTCGGACAGAATTATAAAATAAGATATACACAGGATAAATTCTTATTTTTACGGTGGTGCAGATGATGAGAGAGAAAGAGACATATAGAGAGAGAGTCATATATATATGGGTTAATTGGATTAAAACACTATAACTTTATCTTTTTGATCTTTTTCATGATTTTTAAAAGTTATTTTCAAATACACAAATTCAAGATTTCTTTGTAATTTTCTAAAAAAAAAAAAAGATTTCTTTGTAATTTTCAATTAAATTGTAATTGCGGGTTGCAGTGATGTAATTTATAACACTATTTATTTTTTGACGCGAACATTTATATGTCCATAAAATCTGACGTGTACGTCTATTTAATAAAAAAAACAATGCGAGAGCTATATATCCAATTATGCTGACAAACACAACTCCCAATTAGAACACTACTTCCTTGGGCGGCCAAAGTCAAATTGAAATCTGTTGATATTTTAGTGACAAATTGAATATTGACTGCTTTTTGAGGATTTAACAATTTTGACACAACTTTGAACGAATTTTTAATTTCTTTTTTCTCTAATTGTAACTATTATAATTTAATAAAATCTAATTTGCAAACCAAACCAATATAAGTCATCAAATCGAAACATTTATCAAATCAAATCAGACACCAAACCAAATCGTTCATAAACCGTAAAATTCAATTCAAGTATAATTGAAGATATATTGTTTGAAATAATGTATGTAATATTAATTATTGTAAAGACAGGTTTAACAAATCTAAAATACATATAAATATTTTGTGAAATATCTAAATAAATATATATCTCATAATTCTCCTGCTCTATATATTAATATTTTTATTGAATAAATAACACTATAATCTATATATACTTAAAAGCTGAATGTTCTAATTATTTGCAAGAATGCCATTTTCCCGCCTAAACACTACGGGGACCCACATATTGTACTATTTTGTTTAAAAATAAAATAAAAATTCAAGATTTTACTACATAATTAATATTATATGTTAAAGGTGTTTTTGGGGGCTTCATGTCAGCAGAAATGAGAAGCTATTTACTGATTTTCTTAAAATTGTAACACTATAATTTTTGTCAGATTTTTGTGTATTAAATTATCAAATAAACAGTAATATATAAATTTTAAAATCCAAGATAAAACATGCTTCCAATAATAGCAGTTCATTAATTACATGGAACATCGTGCAAGACTTAAAATTATCAAATAAACACTAATATATAAATTTTTGGGACAAATCAGTATGAAACATTGAAAATTGTGTAATTAAACAGCAGAAATCTGATGGAGTCTAAATACAAGATTTTGTGAAAAACAAGAGAGAATGTAATCTGATGAAAAGATCTATGTTACTGATTAATAGTGAGATTGAGAACATTGAAAACTGTGTAATTAAACAGCAGAAATCTGATGGAGTCTTAAATACAAGATTTTGTGAAAAACAAGAAAGAATGTAATCTAATGAAAAGATCTATGTTACTGATTAATAGTGAGATTGAGTGATGTTTAAGAAATATTGACCTTCTGCAATTAATTCTCTTTTTGAAAGAAAGTCAACTTTCATGGAAAATAGTGTAATTAAGCTTTGCAATCAGATTGAGTGTTAAAGTGGGTTTTTTGTGAAAAACGAGTTAATAGGTTCTGTTAAAAAATCAGACACCAAATTTTGGAGGCAAAATGTAATTTAAATTTTGAGAGCTAAATGCTTTATCTATAAATTCTGCCCGCTTCATTCATTTTTACCTACACCTTCTCTCTTTTCTACTTAGCAGTATGTTTCAAGTTTACTGTCTTTCTCAATGAGTTTACAAAAATCATTCCAGTTTGAAGTTGATTTTACTATAAAAATTAGTTAGCTTTTTCGTTTTTAAATTTTAAGGTTTTCAAAGTTAGTTTGTTTTCAATTGTTCTCATTTCAGTATAGAGTTTATGTTTACTTTGAAGATAAGTTAGCTTTTTCATTTTGAAATTTTAATTTTTTTTTAGTTAGTTTGTTTTCTATTGTTCTACTATTTTCTTTTGTACTATTTTACCTATTCTATTACATATCACATAGAATGCTTCCTATATTACTATTACATTATTTCAAATATGCTGAAAACTTGGAGGAAAAAAAACTGATCTAAAATTTTCTGCTGCAGTTTGATATCAGATCCACTCTTTGAAAAATGGCGGTTCCTGTCACCCCTTTGTCACTGACCACAGAAAAAATTAATTACTGTATCAAAGTAAGAGTTGTTCGTGCTTATAAGGTTCCATTCAATGGAAATCCAGGTGATATCATGAGTTTTGAAGTTGTGCTGCATGATGAAGAGGTAAAAAACAATTTTCAAAAAATAAAATTTTGTTGCCTCAGATTGTTTTTATTAATCTTTTTTTTTCATATAGGGGTGCAAGATTCATATGTCGATACCGCGACAATGTGTGAGATCTCTTGGGTTCAAATTCGTTGAAGGAAGGGTGTATAAAATTCGCAACTTCTTTGTGAAACCGAATCAGATGCGTTACAAGACTGCAGATAACCCATTAAGATTGAACGCTTATGGGAGGACACTGATGAAAGAGGCTAATTCATTTAACTTTCCAAGTCTTATGTTTAACTTCAAGCCTTTTGTGGTTATTGAGGCGATTGAGGATCTAAATGCCACACCTCTGTTTGGTATATTATTATGTTTAAGTTAATTTATTTTATTAATAATAAATTACTAATAATTTTTTTGTTTTATAATGCAGATATCATTGGTGTTGTTATAGAGACAGGAAAGTTATATAATGAACCAAATTCAAAAAAGTTGGAGTTGAAGATTGAGGATGAATTGTAAGTTTTTAGGATTACTTTGTTTTAATTAGGCTAGGGTGGTTGTGTGATTATAACTTAGTTATTTTTTACAGCCATAACAAGCTTTACTGCACCTTATGGGAAAATTTGGTGGATGATTTTCTTGGTAAATTGGATAAGAAAGGGAAAAAGCTTCCAATTATCATAGTGCAATTCTGTCGCCCTTCATTATTCCAAGGTAAGGTTTTTTTTTTGGTGTAAGATAATTGTACTAATTTTTTTTTTTTACAGGTGGAATAAGAGCTAGCACTACCTATAACTGTTCAAGAATTATTTTTAACAAGAATATCAAGGAAATCAATGACTTCCGTAAGAGGTAGTTTAATAATTTCTAGGCCTACTATTTATCAATTTCAGTATATGTTTTCAAATATTGAAGCACATATTTTAATATTCAAATATAAATGTCTTAACTAAAAAAATTATTTATTGTAGGATATCTGGAGATGATACTTTCATCTCTAATCTGCCTGCCACTATTGAGGTGAAAAAGCCAAAGGTTGAAGATGATTTTGCAGAAGTTGTTGTGTCTATGAAGTCTTTATCTGAGCTATTTTTGGTGGAGGTACTATAATTCTTAAAACAGTGATATTGTCTTATAATTATTAGGATATAATATATTTTCAGTTGTTATTGAATTTTTATGGGCAGAATGGGGCATATTGGATTTGTGCTAGGATTGAGAGTGTTGAATGCAATGGACTATGTACTATATGAGCTGCAAGAGGTGCTCCAAAAAAGTAGTGAAGATGAATCACAAATTCTATTGTGATAGGTGCCTAAAGTATGACAATTCAGCCAATCAAAGGTTTGAGTCATATGCTATAGTATTTGTATTTTTCATATTTTTTACTGTGCAAGCATTAAACTAACACTTAATTAATTTTTTTTTTGACAGGTTCATGGTAAGGATTGAGGTCTTTGATGGGAGTTGTACTGCACAGCTGTTACTTTGGGATAAGGAAGCTGTCCAGCTGATTGGAAAGAAGGCTGAGGAAATAGATATTGAAAATTCTTATGTATACTTTCAACTTTAATATTTTCTGAATTATCAATATATGTATTTTATAATCTGGAGTCATTGCTTATAATTTTTTGTTTTATTGTAGGCTGAACACTCTATCCATACTGAAGTGAAGAATGGTCTAATTGGAAAGACTGCCCTCTTCAAGATTTAGGTCAGGAATGAGCCCAATTTGAAGAAGGACAATCCTTACAATTGTAACAAAGTGTGCATTGTTCCACACATTGTGCAAACATATTCAGTTATCTGCCTAGACACTGTGGAGGCAGGTTCAATGTCTGATTTAGAAGAGAAGGAATTCAATGAGACTTGCAAGAATCTGACACAAATTTCTGATCTGGAAAATCTAGAGAAATTTTCTAAGGTAATAATGTTTGTTATGAATGTATTTTTGTTTAAAATTTGAAACTAATGTTATATTTTTGTTTCTGTTTCAGATTAGTGAGTCCATATTCTCTACTCCCAAGGCAGTAGATCTTGCATTTATGGAGATGAAGACTGGCTTAATTCCATTTCTGCTAAGAGGAAGTTGGAGGATGATTTTAGTGTGAGTGAAACTGAAGTGAAGAAGGGCAAGTTTGTTGTGAAGGAAGAGGATGAAGATTGAAAAAAGATCATCTACTTATATTAATTTATATATATTTTTGAATTACACTCATCGTATGATGTTAGGGTTCAGTTATCCTAACTTTTTTTGGCCTAGACTACTTTGATCCTTGATGATTATAGTATGAAAATGTAGATTGTAGTCTAATAGTAAAATGAGTGTCTTAATTATTAAGACTATGTTGTATTCCTGATGTACTAGCAGCTTATTAATCTAAGTTTCTGTTTTATATGTTGTTGTTAATACTTTATTTATTTCTGCAAAATGCTATAGATATAACTATAGTTATAAATCTTTAAGTGTATGACTAATATGGGTCATATAAATAAGTAGTAAATTTGGTGAACTATAATTAATCAGTTTTATTTTGTAATTAATTTTTGAAGTTTAGTTCAGAAATTAAATTAATGTTAAATGTTTTGAATTTGATTCTTAATATTTAAATTTAATTCACAAAAATTGAGAAGTGAAGTAAATGTTTAAAAATATATAACTGGATAACAGAAGATTAGCTAAGAACTGTATAAAATTTCATAATTTTCAGTTTTATAAGTTGTTATTACTTTAATAATTTCTGCCTATTCTGATGTAACTATATTTTATAAATCTGGTGTGTATAATTTAAATGTTTATATAAATAATAAAATCTGATAGTTATTAATTTTGAAATACTTTTTGGATAATCAAAATAGGATAAATAACATATAGATCTACACTATATTAAAACTTAACAATATTATTTTATTCTTAAATAGAGGGCTTTCTTTTACTTGAGAAAGGTTGTATACCAATGATAAATACTACTTAGAGTTAATAACATTTTTTGGAAAACTAAACCAGTATAATAGTATCTTGATTAGTACTATATTGAAACTTAGCAATATTATATAATACTTTTGTCTTGAATTATTATGTAATCTGTAATTGAGAAAGATATTGTACTAATTATGCTAAATATCATTTTTGAAAAACTAAACTTGGATAATAAGTAGATGGTTGTATGTTAATATTGAGTGATACTTAGGCTCAATATAAAGTAAAAAAACCTAAGATATGTTCTGGTTCTAAATAATAAATATGTATATCCAAAGTTATATAATTTTTTTTGTATCTATTACTGAGTTATTAGGATAAAACCTTTTATAATAGATGTAGTGCATAATTAATTTCTAAATTTGCTACACCAGTAGCTTTGTAATTTTGAAATAAATTAATTAGGTCATATTTTATGTATTCCAGTAAATAAGAGTACAGAGTTTTTTTAGGTCAGTAAGTATAGGCGTTTTGCGAATTTAGGACAATCTTTTGCGGGCTTGCAATTTTAGGACAAAGTATCAAAAATTAAGCACCCGCAGGCCAAAAAAAGCCCGATCGGGCTAAATCGCACTTGTTGTGCACGTGATCGTACTTTTCTCGGCCCGATGATGATGTGGCTTCCAACTAAGTGCCACGTCATTTGCCATCTCATTTTGCTCAATAAAAAAATTAAAATGAAAATGAAAAAAAAATGAATAATCATTCTTCCCAACCTCTCCCTCTCTCCTCTCTTTCTCTCTCCCCAATCCCACCCGCCTCTCCCTCTCTTCCTCGCCCAACTGCCACCTCCGCCACCTCCGCACTATCGCCGTGCCACCTCCGCAATATCGCCGTGCCACCTCCGACAGCCTTAAAATGAAAATCTCTCTCTCTTCTCGCTACCGCAGCCGCCACCACCACAACCACACAACTCTCCATCTCCATCTCCATCTCCCTCTCTCCTCTCTTCCCAACCCCACCTGTCTCTCCCTCTCTTTCTCGCCCAACAGCTACCTCCGCTGCCTCCGCACTACCACCGCGCCACCCCCGACAGCCTTAAAACGAAAATCTCTCTCTCTCTTCTCGCTACCGCAGCCACCTCTGACAGCCGCCACCACCACCACAACCACACAACTCTCCATCTCCATCTCCCTCTCCCTCTCCACCTCTCTCTCTCTCTTCTCCGACAACACACCCCACATAATTACACCGGCCCCTCTTCAATTTTCATCATTCCCCACCATCTTCCATCTTTAGGCACTATTGGCAGTCGGCGGAGGTGGGCGAAGAGAGAGGTGATGATTGGTGGCGGCGATGTTACGACTTGTCTAGGAATGATGAGGAAAAGATGGTAATGGTGAGGAAGATAGGGTAGAGAGAGGGAAAATGGGGGTAGGAGATGGTCGCCGGCGGAGGTGGGGAGATGGTGGTGGTGGTTTGGCTGTTGGGCGAGAGAGAGATATGCGGGTGGGGTTGGGGAGAGAGAAAAAGAGGTGAGGAATGATTATTCATTTTTTTTTTCATTTTCATTTTAATTTTTTTTATTGAGCAAAATGAGATGGCAAATGACGTGGCACTTAGTTGGAAGCCACATCATCATCGGGCCGAGAAAAGTACGATCACGTGCACAACATGTGCGATTTAGCCCGATCGGGCTTTTTTTGGCCTGCGGGTGCTTAATTTTTGATACTTTGTCCTAAAATTGCAAGCCCGCAAAAGATTGTCCTAAATTCGCAAGACGCCTATACTTACTGGCCTAAAAAAACTCTGTACTCCAGTAAATAATAGTGTCTGTGAAATATTCAGTAACTTTTATAAATTTTTATAGGAAAAAATGCATAGATTTGGTAGTTTCCTGCTGATATGTAGTGGTAGATATATTTATGGAAGTAAACTTTTGGGAGTTGACCAAGAATTACTACTTTTGGAAAATTTTCGATCTTGTCAGAATATATAAACTGATTACAAGTTATCAGAAAATTAGAAACTGTAATACCCAGAGGTCCTTACACAAATTGTGTTTAATATAATTAGTTGATTATCATATTTCTACATTACTTTTTCAAATTTCTACTCTCTTAGGTGTGAGAGTGTGCTTAATTTTTTAAGTTATTGCTCTGTTGTTGTTTTCTAATTAGTTTTTGTTGAATGTTGACAGATGATGATGTAGCAGTATGATGTTTCAAAGATTTATTATGAACTAGAATATCTATAGAGAACCAACAGCCAAGCAGAGGATTTCTAAAGCAGGCATGTAATATGCATTTATTTGATTTTTTCAAATAACATCATCACTGGGAACTGATTTGAGTATGTTTTTCAGGTTTATAAGAATTTCATGAAGCTTTTAACAAAATCGACGAGGTTGCAAAGAAAAAGATCGAGTGAGGAAACACCAGAATCAGGTTTTTCTATTTTCAATTTAATATTTTCAAAAGATTTTGGAAAATTGTTGATGCAAACATTAGCAATTAAACATGTAGGGTTTTAGGATTACCATTCGCAGCACCATTTTTTTTCTCTATAATTTTGTTTGGTTGCTCCAGTTTGTCTGCTTTCTTTAACTCTTGCACGAGCCATAGCTTCAATATAAGATAAATAATTTAGTAACAATTAGGAATAAAATACATTATATTGTGCAATGTTCATAAAGTCGAATTTTTAACATACAAGAAATTAATTGCATTCTGTCATTATGAGCTTATTATTGCTCATATATAGTTTTACTGTGTAGGATGTTTTAATATTACAGAAATTATATATTTGTGTTCATCTTACCAGTTATAATATATTTTGCCATGGCTGTGTTGTTGTGTTACGAGTTTCAGAACAGTTGCACAAATGATTTAGTGTAATCACTTGCTACCTACTGCTGCAGGAAAATAGAAATGTATCAGTAACAATATATGATAAAAAAAATATATAGAAACTATATGAAAATAGGAATGTATCAGTAATAATATATGATAAATATCTTAAAAAATATAGAAAAAAATTACTTATCTTCCATGGTTGGCGTTGATGTTTAGGATCTGTAGATAGGAGTTTAGAGCATCCTAAAAAATAACTGATCTTTCAATAAAATCGATATTTCATATATTTGTAATCTGAAAATTAATAGATCCGTGAGGACCTGTACACCTTCAAAGATTTACACTTAAGAAATAAAATACACGGATATTGAGTTGTAAAATTTATTATAGATCTGAAAATAAAAACAGATATATAAAAATATGTAGATGTATAGAGATCTATACAATTATACCTAAAATTTTAAGTTTCGATCTATGTAAACAAGCTAAGGTATATAAAAAGTAGTATATACGTATGGAATTTGCAGATATATAGAGATATCGACTAAATAATTAAAAGAAAATAGTAAATCTACACTAAAAATCTGTTTTTAAGTCCAAAAAAACGTAGATCTACACTAAAAAAATCATTGAAAGAGATATTTGCAGATCTATAGAGATATCGACTAAATAATTAAAGAAAATAGTAGATCTACACTAAAAATCTGTTTTAAGTCCAAAAAAGCGTAGATCTACACTAAAAAAAATCATTGAAAGAGATATTTGCAGATCTATAGAGATATCGACTAAATAATTAAAAGAAAATAGTAGATCTACACTAAAAATCTGTTTTTAAGTCCAAAAAAATGTACATTTACACTAAAAAAATCATTGAAAGAGATAGATCTGTAAATTATATACTAGATTTGAAAAGAAAAGAAGCAAATTTCAAAATATTTACGGTATCCTTTGATTTTTCAGAAAAAAAATTACGAAATTACAGAAAAAAATAAGTTTACGCTGGGAAAAATGAAATGAAATTGAATAAATTGCAAAAACAGATGGGACGAATTTTTTCATGATAGAACAGATGGGACGAATTTTTCATGAAAGAACAGAAGGGACGAATTTTTGATGTGGTAGAAGGAGTAGAAATTGAAGAAGTATGTGGTTGAGCAATTTGTGCGGTGGATGATCGGTTTTGTTTAGGATAACGCCGTTGAAGGCGGTGATTTGCAGTGGGAGATTAAGAATCGTCTGAGAAGATGAGTGAGGAGTGCACCGCGGCGCCGCTAGGGTTTGTGAAGTGAGGTGTTAGGATAGGTTTTTATATGTGGCTATAATTTAATTTATGAAAGTTGGTGGTTGATGTGTAATAAATGTAGTAATGTTATATCATGTATGGGCTGCGATTTTTTTTTAGGCTTGGGCTATCAGCAAATTTTATGCGTTTATTTATATTTCCTTTTGGGCTCTTACTAAGGAGGCTCAAAATTAGTTAATAGTGTTATGTTATAGGTTGTGGTAATTTTAAAAAAAATTGTGAAAGTAATTTGTGTAATTTAATTTACAAAAAAAATTCAGATTGTGAAACTTAAATTTATCTAATTTTTTCTATATTAATGTATCATCTCTTATAAATGTTGAAAATATAAATTTATTAAATTTCTAAGTGGTGCTGAATAAATTTATATTTATATATTATATTTGAAATTTATATTTATATATTATATTTGAAATTTCTATTTATATATTATATTATATTATATTATATTAATGTATCATCTCTTATTAAATTTATATTTATATATTATATTTGAAATTTCTAAGTGGTGCTGAATAATTTTATTCTAGGTGTATCTTCTTCTAAAATTCCACGTTTCAATACGTACGTTGGAGTGGATGGCAAGGTTGTTCGAGTAATTGACAATAATGGATTGAATTTTACATTGTCATCAATTCAAAGTGAAGTTATAAATAGTAAGTTTGCTTTGTTCCGATTAATATGGTGTGACATTATTTAATTGTGAATTATTATATTTTTTTATCTTTATAATCAACTAATAATAATATTGTTATATGTAGGTGGTGGATATTGTTACTCTGCGCTCTCAGAAAATTTGACTACTACTCCTAATTATATTTCTAAATCAGTTAATTTTGAGCACTGTAGTCAAAATTCTGTAGTTATTGATTGTACACATGATCTTTCAAAACCTTTAGAAGCATTAAAAGTAGGAGCGTCGTCTGGAACTGTATCATCTCATGCTATTAATGATAAGATATTGCCCTCTGAAGGTGTTTAGAATCTTAATTTTTTTTAACTATAGTATATAAATCTTTTTAGTTAATATTTGTAATACAATTTGTTAAATTTTTTTATTGTGTATTATGCATATTTATATTTTATTGTAGAACTTTAACATTTCTCTTATTTTGCAGAATATTGGGATATTGGGGATCCAAGTTATATGTGTGGATTTTGTTGTGCTTTTTTTTGGTATGAAGAGAGATTGGCAAAACATGTGAAAGCAAAAATTCCAAAATATTCTAGATGTTGCGTGAATGGAAAGATTCAACTTCCTAAGCTTTTGACTCCTCCGAAAGATCTTCATGATTTATATTTTGGAAATGATTCAAGGAGCAAGCATTACTTGCAAAATCTTCGATCTTATAATAGTATGTTTGCCTTTACATCAATGGGAGGAAAGGTAGATAATAGCTTGAATAAGGGCAATGCTCCACCTATTTATCAGTTGCATGGTCAGAATTATCATTTAATTGGTAGCATGCTACCTTTAGATGGTTGTTCTCCAAAATTCGCTCAGCTATATATCTACGATACGGAGAACGAGGTGAATAATAGGCTCTTATCTGTTAGGTATATTTCTATTATACGTTAATTTTTGAATAGTGAAATAGTATTTATATATATATATATACGTATTATCTATTAATATTGTTTTATTAATTATGTTACTGTTGGTCCCAAGACGGATACCTTGGTGTAGAGGGGGGGTGAATACACCAAGGTTTAAAAACTTTTCCAAGTTAAAACTCTTTTCAGAGAGCTAGCTGTGTTCGATCCAGCTGGATGACAGCTTGATCGACACAGCTGGCTGTGTGTGTGTGTGCGGAATGTGGTGGGATTTTGGAAAGTCCGTCTGTTGCTTCAAATATATTGCAAAACTTAGTTTCTCTTTTCAGTTAATCAGTTTATGCAGCTTGAAATAATGCTTATGAAGGGTTAGCTGGATGCATAAATAAACATGAAAGAACAAAGCAACTTAACGTGGTTCGGAGAAACTACTCCTACGTCCACGACCAGAAACCTCTGGTAATCCACTAAGGATACCACTGACTTTTCGCGCAGTCAGCAAGCGTTGCAGCTTAGTTCATCAAGCTGGATACAAGTTTACGCGTACTGTATCGAAACGTAACCAGACTGTTTACGGGCACAGCTGAAGCCTAACCTGTAGTTTACGGGTACTACGGAACCAACACTCGAATTACGCGCTTCGAGCGGCGTACCTTTACCTAACCTTTTAAGGTTTGGGTTTGGGGGTTTTCCAACTATGAACGAGTTCTTACAATGAAGAACTTTGAGTATGATGAACTCGTTCGAACTAGGCTTAAGATGGGAAGGATTATATGCCTAGATACTAGTGGGAGAGAGCTTCGGCGGCGACGAGAATAAATAATAACTCATAAGAATGAAGGAATTTCTGGATCTTTGAAGCTTTTCTGAGAGATCTCTTGATCTTTGGTTAGACTTCCTTCAATGAAGTATGTTGATCTCTCTTGAATATATTCTCTCGTCACTCCCTTCTTTCTGATGATGAAGAAGACTTCTATTTATAGGGAGAGATTAGAACTAGCCGTTGGAAAGAGCCGTTCTGAATCTTTACCTAACTTCTGACAGGATTGACTTGTCTTCTTCCTTGATTTCCTCGTAAAGCAATCCTAGGTTTGACTTCTAGGTGCTGAGGTGTCGAGTTCCTGATGGTCCAGATCAGATCTGACTTTATCTCAAGTTCACTTCGACTTCTTTGTCTTGGTGACTACGAGTCATCTTAAACTCTGCTGGATCATTGACGCTGAGCTGAGTCTTGAACTCTACTGGGTCTTGACATAGAGCTGAGTTGTCACACGAGCTGGGTCTTTCCTACAGCTGTGTTCTTGAAGAACTTTATCGTCTTGAATCTGGATAACGTTACTTATCACTCGACTTGGTTTACCCTGCTGTGTACTCAGCTGGGTCTTCATTGTCTTCGGCGATCACACATTGAAACTAGAAACTCTATAAGCTCAAAACAGGTGAGCTGGAAAACCACTTGAGCTTGTGCAAACATCTACTCGGTCGGGGTCAGCTGGGTTTTGGTATTACTTCAAAACTCTATTAATTTTCCCAACAATTTCCCCCTTTTTGATGATGCCAAAACCCCAAGTTGGAAAAACAAAAATTGCTTCCCCCTTAACAGGAAACGGGGATTTCAACGAATTAAACATTCACAGCAGGTAAACATATTCGAGCACGGACAAAGAGATTGTCTTCGGAGTTGATTTTGATAAAATGAACTTTTTCATTAATAGGAAGAATTTTTACAATTATCTAAATACAAAAGTTCAAAAATAAAATTCCCGATTGGTCGGGTCTTCGGCTTTTCTTGTTCCTTTGTTCATCAATCTGATGGTCAGTCTTTAGACCATATCTATTGAAGATGAACTCTTCCAGCTCATTCCATTCAGCTTGATTCTTCGATTTTGAAATTCCTCTTTCACGGTGATTAATTTCTTTGATGATTTGGGCCTTGTCGGGAAGGTTTGTTCCGGCTAGAAATGGAGGCTTTAGGTTGTTTGACTTTTGGAGCCTTCGGTGGATGTTGTTAGTCTTGACATAGAGAGCAATTGACCTTGCCATCATTGGATCTGTCTCATGAAGTTCGAGGAAATAGTCTGGAAAGCGAACACGGATCCATGCCTTTGAAGCGATTCAAGTAGTAGAATTCTTTGATGAATTCGATTTGCATCTTTCCCGGTTTTCATTTATATCATACGGGTTCTTCTTGTCGGTGAAATTTGCTTGGATTTGTTTCTTCTTGGCTTGCACGTAGCTCTGCCTTTTCTTCTTCGCTTTTTCTCGGCGGGCTTGAGCGATTCGGCTTTCTTGTTAATGATCTTATCCATTTCTTGCATTTCTTTTCTTTGCTCGTTGTGGAAGTTACACAGCCAGTGATAGTCTTTGTATTCTTCAGGCTTGTGTCCACATGCTTTGGCAAGAGCAACCATTTTCTCTCTCCATGTCTCTTTCTCTGCTTTGGCTGGAGCAGTTGGCTCTGTCTCTTCTTCATCCAGCTCTTTGGCAAAATCATCGATTTCCTCTGAATTCTTGCCGAGTTCCCCTTGGCTGCGGCTTCCCTCTCACTTGTTTTTCCGGCTTCATTCGATCTTCGCTTTTTGGCATTATCAACAAGGGAGGCGGAGAGGTTGGCAAGCTTGTTGCGGCGAGCTTGGAAAGAATACGCTTCAACATCGGCGATCTTGGCGAGTTGTCGAGCGTGACGAGATTCAGGCAGGCATTGCTTCTGGCTTCTAGCTACGGGCGAGCATCCAGATCTTTATATAAGTTGAATAGTTGGCGGATGTCAGAGTTGTTGGAGAGAGTGGTCTTTTTGAGAGCTTCCAGCTGGCTTGAAAGATTTGCAAAGTCGTCAACCGGTGGAGCTTGAAGGTTTGAGATGATCTCGGGGACTCTCTTCTCTAGATGAATTGGTGATCAATTTGTTGAGAAACAAGAGATTGCTGAGATCTTGTTGGTGCTTTCTGCTGATTCGGAGCGAATGCGACGAACGTCGTCAATGGACGGTCCATTGCTATGGACTTGCGACTCTATAGCCGTGATACGCGAAGGGTATCAACATTTGATTTGAGTCTATCTGAAAAAGGATTTCCTCGACTTGTTTGGCAATCTCGTCCTTCATTGCATCGAGAGCTCAACGGGATCCGTACGGGTTCGGATTCGGCTTGGGCGGGTTTTCTTGCCTCGATCTCGACCGGTAAGCGAGTGTCATCGGCAATTGGACTACGTGGGCGAGCTTCTCGGTTCGATTGATGCAACGGTGGTTCTTCAATGATCATTACCTCGGTTGTTTCATCGGGTACAACTTCCTTGGTAAACTCGAGTGAGACTTCTTTAGAATTGTCGGCTCCGAATGTGTCTCCCATCCATTTGCTATAAGAAGCTTGTTGGCGGATTCCCGGACTTCGGTGGGTGCGGCTTGGGGTATTCTGAGACACTTCTATAATTCCTACGATGAGATCATTCGGTGTAAGTATGCATCCCCGGGCTTCCAAAGCCAAAAGTGTCTTTGGAGGCGTGCTTCATCCGTCTTCAATTTCTCAAAGGAGAAAGTCTCTATCGAGTGGCTTCATTACGGTACCAAGTTGCCATCTTGGTAGCCGGATAGAACTTGAGATCTCCAACTTTGACGAGGGCAATGGGCGGGTGCGCCGGGGGTGGATCTTTGAGTTAGAACACTCTTGATCCACGCAATGCGCAAGTCCTCGTACATGGCTTCCATAAAGGCTGAGCCAGTAGAGTTGAGAGAAGGAGAGGTAGTAGAATCACTCTCTTCTGATTCTGAGATGTTTTGAGGAGCAGGTTCAAAAGGGTTCACAATTGGCTGTGAAGAAGTATCAGCCAACTGCGTGGGAATTTGAGCTTTGGGTGATGGCTGTTTTGGGGGTGAGCTGGGATTCGTGGAAGAGGGTTCAGCATGGGTGTCGGCTTGGGCGTGAAGGAGCTTCAGCCAGTTGAATATCTTCCTGCTCTCTTGCAGGAGATGGCTCTTTGGTTGGAGAGTTGGGTGGAGGGAAAGGCTGTTTCTGCGGAGAGCTGAGAGGAGGTGAGGGCTGGGGTGAGCTTCTTGGATTATCCAGCTCGTCCTCTGAGCTGGATGACAATCCATCATTCAATCCCATCTCGGCCAAGATGTTTGATCCGTATTGATCGAAGGCCGACACTGGCTGTGGGGAGAGAATCACCATTGCTTGACTTGGAATGACAGCTATTTTCTTTTTCTTCTCGAATTTGGACCTCCAGTGGTTTAAAATCATTGCCTTATCTTTCTTTGTTTCTTCTCGGTGGAACCTGCCTACTGTTCGCCATTCTTCAACTTTCTTCACTGTGAAATTCCTTCTTCAGAAGATCATTGACTTGACTTATTCTTTGGAAAAGAATCTTCGTTTCTGGAAACGGGTCTGAATCAGCCCATTTTACTGTGTGCCCTTGCACTGTTTGCTCTATCAAGAAAGAAATTTTGGAGCAGAGATACAGTGGCTCTGAAGCTGAAAACGTCATCCTGGTGGAGTTGAACTTTATCTTCTCTGACTCCTTGACCAGTCGGTTGAGTAGGAAATCAAACCAGTTGACGTTTGCGCCTTTGATCATGGCAATCATCGGTTTGAGTTTTGGAATGCTGATCTCTCCTTGAGATCCAGCTATCCCTAAGATGCATTTTTGAGTAATATCCAGCGACGGCTTTGTACTTTGGCTTGAGCGGGAGCTTTGACATGCTTGCTCTGTACGGCTACGGGAGATAAGCATCTCTCTGTGAGGAATTCATCTACTTCTTCCCGACCGTAATCATGCGGGATGAATCCTCCTTCTCTGAGAAGGTTGAACACCTTTCGTAGCATCTTATTGAGTTTGATGGTGACGGTTGCTGTGTCAAACTTTCCGTCTTCGCCTTTGACGCTCATGTCAAATGAAGATGAGTAGAAGCCGTCTTCGTCAATAATGTTGAGGTAGAAAAGTGCGGCATCTCTCTTTAGCAAAAGCTTGGGCATGGAGGTTGCCCACAGCAGGGACCGGAGTACGCAACTAGATCCACCATCTCTTTTAACTGCGAAATATGGAGATTGGAGGTGGACGAATACTCTCAAAAGATAGCTTTGTCATTAGAGCTTCGCGGTTCATCCCTGCGGTTGATTTCTTGGGCGCCATTTCTGCAACTTGGTGAATTTGATTGTGCGAAGAACTTGCAGAGAATAGATGAAGATTTTGAATCTTTGAAATTTGCAGAGATAAAGATGAAGGAAGAAAGAATTCACGTATCTTTTCCATATATATCAACTGCCATATAGGGTCAACGGTTGAGATTGAATCAGTTGATATTCTGATCAACGGCTGGGAGAGATTCACTCATCACGTTTTGCTGACGTGCTTTCGGCGAGTGTATTACAACCGCGCGTGAGGCATTTCAAACGTTTGACGTTCTGCCTCGATCCTGCCGTGCTACAGTACTATGCAGACTTTATAATTAATGCGATGGGAAAGGAAACTTATCAAACAATTTAACTAAGGAATGTCTGTCCGCTTAACATATAAATTCAAAAAAATGGACTTTATATAGCATATTCCTCAGAGCAATTATTGCATGAGACGCAAACCGGTCAGCTTGGACACAGTATCCAGCTGATATCACAACGGTCTTCTCCTTTGCTTGATTGACAGTTCTCCTCAGCTGAGTATTTGAAGATTTTGCTTGATTTTTAGTCAGTTGTGTTCCCTTTAGCTCTTCGACTAATGTCCAGCTGAGTTTGTTCCCCAATTTGGATGGTTTTTCTTCGCCGGATTGAAGCGGTCAAATAATTCACACATCATCTTGACTTGGATTTCAGCAGTTTGTGCTTTTGTGTGAATTTTCCCAACAATGGATTCCTTCAGATGTTGAGAAGTCTCTTGGATGCTTTCTAAGTTGTCAGCTGGATTAGAGAATTATCTTGATTTTACCACTGGATCAGGTTTCTCTTCGGCTGAAGACTCCAGCTGAATCTTCTTGAATTTGCACTCTTTCCAGCTACGTAGAGTTCCCCCTTGTTTTAATAGTAGGTGGCTTTTTCTTCAGCTGCATCCTACATCAGTTCATTTCTTTGATGAGATCTCAGTTTGTATAGCAAGTAGACAGCTGTCCCAAATTCAGCTGATTCATATGCTGCTTCTCTAATCATCTCTTGAGACCAATGTACTCAGCTATATGACTGGCCGAATCTTCAGCTTTGTATCCAGCTATCTTTATTTCACAGCTGGTCCCAGTCAGCTAGCTGGGTTTCTTTATTTTCTTCATCGGTTGATTCAATAAGATGTTTCAGACATCTTAATCAGAGCAATCATCCTCATCTGAGTCGGAGAAGGAGATTTGATCATCATCCATTTCGCTCGATTCGATCCTTTTATCTTCTCTCCGTGAGGATGACTCAGCTGGGTTGCTCTTTGGGTAGAGTTGCTTGTCGTGATGAACCTTCACGATATTCTTGTACTTTTCCTTGCTTTGTTCCAGCTGATTAATGCTTCGTACAAGCATGACAACTTCTTCGTTCAAATCTTCTTTGCTCATAAATCTGAGCTCTTTGTTGGTCCTTCCAAGCTGAGCTGATTGAGCTTCTTTTCTCGGCTTGATCCTCAGCTCTGCTTCATTCATTTGGCTGGATGAATCTCTGCTTGTGATCCCCAGATCAAATTCGTTGGCCTTCAAGATGGAGAACAATTTTTCCGTCTCGTCTTTGCCAAGATCGATTCTGCTTTGGTGAACCACTTTGTGTGTACACCATTACGAGAGAGGCGAAAGAACTTTCAAGTTCTTGTCTCGAAGTGTATATTTTCCGGTTCGGATCGTCTCGATCTCGATGACGAGGTTGGAGAATCGAGCTCCATTTGATCAATGGACTCATAGGGGAGTTGCTTGAAGTTGTCGAATTTCGGCATGCAGCGAGAATTTGTTCTCTTGAATTTCCTGCGAGCCTTCACACGGCTTGGCTAGAGTGTCCCACATCCCCTTAGTTGTCTCGCAGTTGATGATCTTCTTGAGATAAGCATTCGTCACCGTTGAGGAGATGACGTTGCGGCGTAGGCTGTCCAAACCGGCTTGTCTTCTTTCTTCCGAGTACTCGCTTTTGGGCTTCACAACTTGCCGAGATGCTTGGTTCGGCTCCGGGTAAGGTTTCTGCTTGTCTTTCTGATTTCATGATGATGATGGGTCCGTCAGTGATAACATCCCACATCATGTCGTGATGCGCACTCAGAAAGCTTTTGAGTCAGAACTTCCAGATCTGATAATCATCGACAGAGAACGTCGGAAGATTCCTGCACAAGGAAGATTCCATGACAGTATGCAATATAATGACTTTTAAAAAGATTTTGAAACTTTGAGAGATCTGTTCAGGTGACCACAATCAGCAAAGAGGCTGACTTGACACAGAAAAAGTGATCTTTTGAACCACTGCTCTGATACCAATTGTTGGTCCCAAGACGGATACCTTGGTGTAGAGGGGGGGTGAATACACCAAGGTTTAAAAACTTTTCCAAGTTAAAACTCTTTTCAGAGAGCTGGCTGTATTCGATCCAGCTGGATGACAGCTTGATCGACACAGCTGGCTGTGTGTGTGTGTGCGGAATGTGGTGGGATTTTGGAAAGTTCGTCTGTTGCTTCAAATATATTGCAAAGCTTAGTTTCTCTTTTCAGTTAATCAGTTTATGCTGCTTGAAATAATGCTTATGAAGGGTTAGCTGGATGCATAAATAAACATGAAAGAACAAAGCAACTTAACGTGGTTCGGAGAAACTACTCCTACGTCCACGACCAGAAACCTCTGGTAATCCACTAAGGATACCACTGACTTTTCGCGCAGTCAGCAAGCGTTGCAGCTTAGTTCATCAAGCTGGATACAAGTTTACGCGTACTGTATCGAAACGTAACCAGACTGTTTACGGGCACAGCTGAAGCCTAACCTGTAGTTTACGGGTACTACAGAACCAACACTCGAATTACACGCTTCGAGCAGGCGTACCTTTACCTAACCTTTTCTGGGTTTGGGTTTGGGGGTTTTTCAACTATGAACGAGTTCTTACAATGAAGAACTTTGAGTATGATGAACTCGTTCGAACTAGGCTTAAGATGAGAAGGATTATATGCCTAGATACTAGTGGGAGAGAGCTTCAGCAGCCTGAGAATAAATAATAACTCATAAGAATGAAGGCTGCTGGATCTTTGAAGCTTTTCTGAGAGATCTCTTGATCTTTGGTTAGACTTCCTTCAATGAAGTATGTTGATCTCTCTTGAATATATTCTCTCGTCACTCCCTTCTTTCTGATGATGAAGAAGACTTCTATTTATAGGGAGAGATTAGAACTAGCCGTTGGAAAGAGCCGTTCTGAATCTTTACCTAACTTCTGACAGGATTGACTTGTCTTCTTCCTTGATTTCCTCGTAAAGCAATCCTAGGTTTGACTTCTAGGTGCTGAGGTGTCGAGTTCCTGATGGTCCAGATCAGATCTGACTTTATCTCAAGTTCACTTCGACTCTGCTGTGCTGGTGACTCTGAGCTATCTTGAACTCTGCTGGATCATTGACGCTGAGCTGAGTCTTGAACTCTGCTGGGTCTTGACGTAGAGCTGAGTTGTCACACGAGCTGGGTCTTTCCTACAGCTGTATTCTTGAAGAACTTTATCGTCTTGAATCTGGATAACGTTACTTATCACTCGACTTGGTTTACCCTGCTGTGTACTCAGCTGGGTCTTCTGCTGTCTTCAGCGATCACCTGTGAAACTAGAAACTCTATAAGCTCAAAACAGGTGAGCTGGAAAACCACTTGGGCTTGTGCAAACATCTACTCGGTTGGGGTCAGCTGGGTTTTGGTATTACTTCAAAACTCTATTAATTTTCCCAACAGTTACTTTTCAGTGGAAGGTCTGAAATCTATCAACTTCATTCTGATATTGTTTTGGAGATTCAAAAAATGCTTGATGAGAATAATGTATTAGTAAAATCCTTTAGGATGGCAAAGGATATGATGCTTCATACTGATTCTCAAAGTATAAAATTGAAATTGATCGGTAGGAGAGGCAGAGATGCTAGGTTGTATAATTTGCCAGCTATTTCTGAAGTTGCAGCACTAATAGTTGGCGATTTGGATGAAAATATTGGTGATCGAGATATCATGGTTAAATCTCAAACGGGAGAGTTGATGCGCATTAATGAATTGCATCCATCCTATCTTCCTTTGCAGTATCCATTGTTACTTTCTTATGGTGAAGACGGATATACTGAAGATATAATGTTTTCAGAAACTAGGGGTGGTTCGGCTTTTTCTAGAAAGAGAGTTAGTCCGAAAGAGTTTTTTGTATTTCGGTTGCATGAAAGAGCAGGCGAATTATCGTTAATTCTTCATTCTCGAAGATTATTTCAGCAGTTTGTGGTTGATGCTTATACTATGGTAGAAGCTGGGAGGTTAAAATTTGTCCGTTCTCATCAGAAACAATTGCGTGCTGATATGTATAGGGGCTTAGCTGATGCCTTATTGAGGGGAGAGACAGATCCATCTAGGCAGGAAAAACGAGTTATATTGCCATCCAGTTTTAGAGGTGGTGCTCGCTATATGATTCAAAATTATCAGGATGCAATGGCTATATGTAGGTGGAGTGGATATCCTGATTTATTTATCACATTTACTTGCAATCCTAAGTGGCCTGAAATTTGTAGATATGTTGAGAAGAAATGGTTGAATGCAGAGGATCGGCCAGATATCATATGTAGGGTTTTTAAGGTTAAATTAGATAATATTATAAAGGATCTCTGTAAGAATAAAGTTTTTGGTGGTGTTGGAGCAGGTAAATACTATATTATATGACAATTAGTCGTTCTAATTTAGTGTTTGCTATTTATAATTCTAATTTTAGTTGTTTTGCTCTTGCAGTTGTGTACACTGTAGAGTTTCAAAAACATGGATTGCCTCATGCTCATATTTTATTATTTTTGGCGAACGGAGACAAGCACCCTGAACCTGAACATATTGACAAGGTAATTTCTGCAGAGATTCCTGATCCAGATATTGATCCAAAATATTATGCTGCAGTGGATGATTTCATGGTTCATGGACCGTGCATGTCTAATGGTCGATACAGTAAGTATTTTTCAAAGAAATATGTTGAAAATACTACTGTTGATGAAGATGGATATCCACTGTATAGGAGGCGTAACAATGGTCGAACTATTATGAAGAATGGGGTTTCTTTAGATAATAGATTTGTTGTTCCCCATAATCGCTATCTTCTGATGAAATATGGAGCACACATCAATGTTGAATGGTGCAATCAGTCTCGATCCATCAAGTATTTGTTTAAGTACATCAACAAAGGGCATGACCGTGTAACTGCTTCATTTTATCATTCGAGTGAAGATGGTGAAAGGGAAAAAAATGTGGATGAAGTTAGTATGTATTACGATTGTCGGTACATCTCTTCTTGTGAAGTGGCTTGGAGATTGTTTGGTTTTGATATTCAATATAGAGATCCTGCTGTGGAGAGATTAAGTTTCCATCTTCCGGGTGAGCATAATGTGATTTTTTTCGAAATCAGAGTCTTTGGATGACGTACTTAATCGGCCGAGTGTGAATAATAGCATGTTTCTAGCTTGGATGAAGGCAAATAAGGAATACCCAGCTGATAAAGAGTTGACTTATCCAGAATTTCCGACAAAATTTGTTTGGAAATCTAATAAAAGAGAATGGGTGCCTCGGCAAAAAGGAATTTGTATTGGAAGGTTGTTTTATGTACCTCCTGGCTCTGGTGAGTTATATTACATGAGATGTCTATTGAATATAATTAAGGGAGCAACATGCTATGAGGACATAAGGACTAAGGATGGTGTGCTATATTCTACATTTCGAGATTCTTGCTATGCATATGGATTGTTGGAAGATGATAAATAATTTATTGATGGTATCGTTGAGGCCAGTCATTAGGCTTCTGCTTCTTCCCTTCGAACCTTATTTGTGACTTTATTATCTTCTGACTCCATTAGTAGACCTGAAATAATTTGGAACAGTTGTTGGGAGTTATTATCAGATGATATTCTTTACAATCGAAGATTGTTACTACATTATCCAGGTATTAAGATTTCTATATTTTATAATATACTAATAACGTATATACTATTTTGTTGATATTTTTTGTTATTCATGTGTCAGATTTTCTATTAACGAAAGTTGAGATTCAAAATTTTGCTTTGGTGGAGATATTTGTTGTTGAATTTGGGGCGAAGTTTGCGTGAGTTTGATACTATGCCCTTTCCGTCTGCTGATTATTTTCAGTCATGTCAGAATTGATTGATAAGTGATGAATTATGTTACGATAGAGAAAGTTTGGCAAGAGATCATGTGGAGTTTCTCTCTAAGTTCACTGATGAACAACGTCATGTGTATGATTCTATAATATCTTTTGTTGAGTCAGATAGTGGCGAGATGTTTTGTCTATGGATATGGAGGTACTGGCAAAACATTTATATGGAAGTCATTATTAGCTTGCATTCGATCGAAAGGCGAAATTGTATTGAATGTAGCTTCAAGTGGTATAGCTTCTCTGCTATTGCCTGGTGGAAGAACTACTCATTCGCGTTTCAAGATTTCTATTAATCCAAATGAGGATTCAATTTGCAATATTAAACAAGGTAGTCAGCTTGCTGATCTTATTGTCAAAGCAAAACTTATCATTTGGGATGAGGCTCCTATGATGCATAAGTTTTGTTTTGAGGCATTGGATAGAAGCTTGCGTGATCTAATGCGGTTTTCCAAAGCTGCTAGCATGGATTTACTTTGGAGGTAAAACTATAGTATTTGGTGGGGATTTTTGTCAAATATTACCAGTTATTCCTAAAGCTAGCAGAGCAGATGTTGTCATATGCAACTATTAATTCTTCCTACCTTTGGAGTAGTTGCAAGGTTTTGAGATTGACCAAAAATATGAGACTTCAAAATGTGAGTTCATGTGTTGAATCTTTGGAATTGAAAGAATTTTTCTGATTGGATTGCTGATATAGGAGATGGAGTAGTTGGAGGTCCAAATGATGGTAATGCTATCATAAGCATTCCGCCTGATATTTTATTACCGAATATTGGAGATCCGTTGCATAATATTGTTTCGAGTACTTATCCGGGGTACCGAAGTAATGTTGCAGATGTTTCGTATTTGGAAAATCGTGCTATTCTTGCTCCAATATTAGCTGCGGTTGATTTAATAAATCAGTACATGATTGACTTGAACACATCTGACGGTCGAGCATACTTGAGCTCTGACAGTACTTTACGATCGGAGTCACGCTCGAGTTTATTGGAAGAAGTGCACACACCTGAATTCTTGAATTCACTGAAGTGTTCTGGTACTGCTAACCATGAGTTGATACTTAAAGTTGGTACCCCAGTCATGCTATTGAGAAATATTGATCCAGTGAATGGGTTGTGCAATGGTAGTAGATTGGTGATTACGAAGCTTGGTTGTCATGTTTTGGAAGGAAAACTTTTGAGTGGGCATAATGCAGGAAATATTGTTTTGATTCCTCGATTGTCAATTTGTCCTTTGGATGTTAGATTGCCATTCAAGTTCCAGCGCCGACAATTCCCATTGATAGTATCCTATGCAATGACTATCAACAAGAGTCAAGGACAATCTCTTTCACAAGTTGGATTGTTTTTAAAACATCCCGTTTTTAGTCATGGTCAGCTTTATGTTGTTGTTTCAAGAGTTACAAGTCGCAAAGGGCTTAAAATTTTACTTTGTGATGGGGAGAAAAATCGTTCTACTACTACAGAAAATATTGTGTACAAAGAAGTATTTCGAAATGTTTAATCTCTAAATTGTTTGTTATTGATGTTGTAATTGAGATTTGGATTTGTACTGAAATATTGAAGGGCATTGCGGAGCCAAATTATATTTATGGCTTATGATTTATTTTTGATGTTGTGGTATTCTTTAGTATACTTTTATTGAAAATGTTACTGATAGTTTTTACATGTTGTTTATTATATATGGAAAAAAGAATAGTCATTAAATATAATACCATAAGTAAGAAAAAGATAAACTTTAATTATATTATTTAAAATACAAATATAGATACTAAACATATATAGTGTTAAAAAAATTATTTATGAGTAGCACAAATGCTATAAAATATTAGTGAGTATACCTTTAAAACTAAAAATATAATAAAAAATTGATTATGTATATAATTGAAAATTTAGGATAGATATTTAGATCATATTTGTATTAGTGATGAGAGGAGATTATTACTATTTTTTTTTTCTTTTGAGAAAAGAAAATGTAGTGGTTCAGTCCGTGCAATAACTATGATGTTTCTGGTGTTGGGGCATTTCGATCTTGATTTTAATAAATTACATTATTAGTCTATTCTGGCAATAGAATTACTTGATTGGTTTATTATTTTTATTCTTATTTTGATATTTTTAATTCATATGTTAAACTTTTAGAGGTACACGATACCTAGTGTATATAAAAACCTAAAAATTTCCGGGGGGGGGGGGGGGGGTCTAGCAAAATTGGGCTGGAAAAATTATAGTCACAATTATATATATTTGTATATATAGAATAGACTGGACACATATATGTCTTCGTTGTGGGTGGAAATTTTAGCTTGACTAATTTAATTCCATTTGAGAATATTATTCAGTTTCCATAACCTTTTTTTTGGGCACAAATGATTCATCTGCAAATTACATGAAATATAAATGATAAAAGAAAAATTAATGAATATTATCAATCTCTCTCTTGTTTTCATAAAGTCATTGTTGTTGATTATCAAAATCTGGGAACAATTACACACCAAACTCTTTCTTGCATTTTCGCGTTTTTCATACTATTGTTAACCTCTAAAAAAAGAAATTTGACCTTATATCTTTTAGACATCTAGCTATAGCAAAATAAGACCACTGACTTTGAAAAAAAAAATATCAATGACATTATCATTTTCTAATATTTCATCTAAATACAATTTCATTCAACGTATAAAAGTTTCAATGATGTTGATTACTTGTATAATAGAGATATTGGATGATTGTAGCCTTTTAAGATTATAAAGATAAATATATACTACATAAAAGTGTAATTGATGGTTTTATTAGCCTATTTTTATTGTCAAGAGGGTTCAGGATGATATGTTTTCCACGGTTTTTTATAAAAAAAATGTAATAAACGAACTCTCTTTTTCCTTTAGTAAATTTCCACAATATTTATTTTTAGAAGTTTTAATGAGTGCCAACCTTATCTCTCTTTAAGATGAGGTGGCTAGGATCTTTTAGTCATTCTTTGCCTTTCTTTTCTTGTACTTTCCTTTTTCCACCTTTTTAATACAAAGATATTATTTGACACATTAACAATACATACAGAAACTTATATGGGTCTCGTCTACTAATGAATATTGACTCATCAAAAGATCTAACATATACTTTTGTGATAGAAGTAAAAATTGCGATCAAATTCTACAACAAAAGCATTTGAATTCATCTATCCTACTTTTTGGTATCCTAATTTTATACCTCTATTATATTATAAATTTTCTTGTTTGTTTTTTTTTTATTTTTTTCAATTTTAATTAAGATTAATTATATTCATTTAGGGGTTATAATAACTTAGAGCACTCTCAGCAGTTCTCTCAAAATCGTCATTAATTCTAAATTTAGGCTAAAATAATAGAAAATGAGATAAAAATGTTATCCAGCCGATCTCTCAAATTGGGTATGACCCACAAAAATATTTACATCTCCCTAAATTTTATCTCAAATTTACACCTCACTAAATCTATCATATCTCACAAATTGAGTTGGGCCCACAATTTTTATAGAATAATTAGTAGAAAATAGAAGAACTGTTGTAACATTTGTGAAATGGGGGGATATAAATAGTATATGGAAAACTTTAGGAGCAAAATTAACAACAAAATTTTGAGAATTCTGCTGGAATTGCTCTTAGTAGTACTTAATTTTCATTCTATTGTTGATTATTAATAAATATTTAGAGTTAGTTATGTTTTAATAAAAAAATTATAATAATAATTATAAAATAATAAATTTAATACTGCGATATAGATGAGATTCAAAAAATTTAAGAGAGAGAAAAAAAAGATGGCCACAATGGAGACAATAAAGTGGTGAAACACAAAATTGAAAGAGTCAAAAGAAAAGAATATTGATTTCCCAATAAGACTAATTCTTTTCGTCCCCATTATCTTAAAAAGTAAAAATCAAACAACGCCATAACAATGGCCGTGTTTCCGACCACGGACTCTACCTTCTCAGTCAACTCCCACTTATTTACATCACTATTTTTCTATATTTGATTTCTTTTCTTTCATATATAAATATATGCATGCACCAAATCATCAAACACATTCAAATCTTCACTAAATATCACCATCTTTAATTTTTCTTTCAAAAATCTTAGCTAAAAGCAAAAATAACCCGTCTCGAATTTCGAATTCTGCATATATATATCAGCAATGGCTGCTGTTCATAGCTGCAGTTGTAGTAAGCGTTTGTTTTTGGTTTTCTTGATTTTTACGTCCCACTTTTTTTGTGAAGGAATTATGGCGATGAGGATATTAAATGAGGAGAAATGGATGAATATTAAAAATCTTGTTATTCAATCTCTTCCAAGGGGGCCGGTGCCCCCTTCCCAAAGCAATCCATGCACCTACATCCCCGGCGGCTCCAGCCACGGCCGCTGTACCTTGGCCGGAGACTTTTCCGGTCACGCGCCGCCTGCGTTTCCGGCGGTCACGTTTCGTTTTGGGGCAGTGTATAAGCAAGATTCAAGCAGCTGATTTTCTTTCTTTAAGTTTAGAGTTAGGAAGTTTGATATAATAATAAAATAAAAAATTAATTGTTTGTTAAAGGGAAATTAACTCTAATAAACCCTCCAATATACGAAAAGTCCCCATATTTTTTTTTTTGTAGAGTAAGTTGTTAGTTCATTTGATTTTTTTTTTCTTGGAGGTTGAAAACATGAAGTGTGGCTGTAAAGTCTCCTGGTCAAATGTTTGTAATGATATTGAAATAAGTGTTAATCTAGTAAAATACACACTATTCCTTTTGCAAAATGAAAATTACACACCCTTACCAAAACAAATGAAATATACACAAGATGACTATTATACCCCTCTATTTAAAGTATTGACAGTTCAGAATTGCTATGGACAGAAATAGCTATGTATTTCTTTATTATACGAACCAATTTTGCGTACATTCTGCTGTTCCTAACTCACGCTTCTAAAATGGTATCAGAGCCATGTTTTATTAAGGAATTATATATTTTTATTGCTTTAAGTATTATCCTAACGGAGGAGACATCAAGAAAAACATGGATCCGGATAATTGTCCGAGATGCGAGTGTTACAGGAATTATCTCCAAGATCTGGAGATAAAAAGAGAAAGAAACCAGATGTTGAGGACATTCTGGAGAGAATTGTTCGACTCTCGAGTCATATAGGAAAGAAGGCTTGAATACATAGAGCCTTTAACTCAAGAAATTGAGGCAAGAAGGAGATGCGATTCAAATCTGAGCGATCTCCAGTTCGAGGTAATAAACACCATGAGGAGAAACCATCATAACAATCATATTTGATGGATCTTGAAGGATGTCCAAGGTGTGGACATTTCCAGGAACGTCTCCAAATATTGGAGAAGAGAAGGACAAGATACCAGAGTGTTCTAACGCACTGGAGAAATATGTTGAATCTCTTAGTTCAACATAACCAAGAGAAAGAATTGATTGATTTCTGCCTCCAAGGAATCAAAAGAAAAGAAGATCTTCTACATGGATGTATCCTCCTAGAATGGGAGATAGAACATGCCATGAGAAGAGACCATTTGAGCCATTTGGGAGTAAATTGGAATTCATATACTACTCCGCTCTGATGGAACAAAAGAAAGATAAAGGAGTATCATATACTCTTTTATATCAAGAGATTTCTCCAGATTCCTCCAAGATATCGGCGGATCTAAGAGAAATACAGAAGACGGTACAACATTATGGCGATAGCTTGTATGGTGTACCACGCGATCTTTACAAGATTGCTATGAAGCAGGATGAAATTTATAACATCCTGAAAGAGATCCAATCACGGATCGAAAGACTGAAGCAACAACCTCGTTCCAGTCAAATGAGAAATCCTTTTGGTAATGAACCCACATATCCATTTCCAGTGGAAGAAACCAAAAAGGATCCCAACATGGAGGCCTTGAAAAGAATGATTTGAGAAAGAAAAAGATGAGTAATCTCGAAAGAATCAAGCTTGACGACCTCCAGGAGTTAGCAGAATCTTTTGCTAACATGACGATGGTTGATTTAAAAATGAACCAAAATGTGGTCCAAAATCCACAGCCGGTGAATCAACTTCCACCAGGAGCCATTATTGAAAATCAACAAGATTTTTAAAATGCACCTGGAGCCATTAATGATGTCTAGGATTTTCAGACTGGAGCAAGGTATGATCAACATACCCCAAATGATGCATACATGGCGGCAAGAAGGACAAGGGCAAGAAGGCCGCATCCAAAGGTGCAGGATACACCTTATGGCAAGGCGACCCTGGATCCTATCCATCCCTACGGAGTGATGCTCGACCTTGATGAAGTAAATTTCAGAGAGCGAGAATCCGTAATTGACGAGTGGACGTCAGCCCTGAGAATTGCAGTAGCAACTCTCGATCTGAACAAGGAAGGATTCGTAAGAATTCTCGAAATGAGTCTTGCAGGAGTTGTCAAGATAGCATGGGAATTCTTTCCTGTGGACATCAAGAATTCATGTTTTGAGAGTGAAAACTACACAGAACATGTCCAGAATATGGCAATACTTTTTAAAAACCATTTTCTGGGAGAAGGATATTTCGAAGGATTTGATCAAGAAAAGAGGAAGAAATACTTGATGACATTGTATAATCTAAGACTTGCAATCTTGGACCAACAATCGCTCAACAAGTTTCTACAGCTCTTTACTCTCTATCAACATCAATCTAAAATTGATGATAGAGTTGCACTGGAAATTTTCTTTCTGAAATTTCCAAGCCCATGGAAAGAGATGTTGATTCGGGATTATGAACCAGGAGATCCTGAAAACGTTGCAAGAAGGATGTCATATGTACATCGAAAACTTGCAGAGTGGTGTCAACAAGCAACCGCTCTGAGGAACATGAAGAAATTGAGGAGAATTAACAAATTCGCTCCTCTAAACTGTGATGACAATGATCTGCCAACGATCATTGGAGGAGAACCACCGAGGCTGAAGAAAAACAAGAAAAATAGGTTTCAGCCCTATTATAAAGGTGGAGATCCAAAAAGAAATTCTTGGAAACCAAGAACCAGATGGTCAAGACAGAAGGCCAGATCTTACAAATCAGGCCAAAGAAGTAGACCATCAAGGAATAGGTATCCTTTCCGAGGAGATAATAAATCCCAAGGAAGGACACCCGCCAAGAAAACTTTCAGAAGAACTCACACTAGAGTTAATGAAAGTTTCAAGGATTGCAACTGTTGGACGTGCGGTGCGAAGGGGCATATTTCCACAAATTGCCCAGACAACGAGAGAAGAGGTATCAACAAATTCGAATCCACTCCGGATATCAAAGATGCCATCTACTACCAAGAACTGATACAAGTATATCAGTTCGAAGATATACCCTCGGATGAGAGTATATATGAACAAGAAGAAGTTTTCAGCGAAGAAGATTCAGAATGGTCTGATGGAACTAGATCGGAGTCAGACTGATCCAGAGATTGTTCATCAGGAGAAAGAGGACACGACGGGATTCTCCAGTCACACAACTCTCTCTCAAAGTCTGATTGACAAAATCATGAAGAAGAGTCTGAATATACAAAAGTATCAAGGCTTTTCAGCAAACAACATAGATCAAGTTCTAAGGAACTTTAATCTAAGGAGCAGGAAACAACAAATCGTCTATGGAATTTCTAGACGAGAAATGTCGCTTCCTATAGAGCTTATAGGGAATAAAGTGGAGATGCAGTTGATTCCAGCTAGTGACATCAGGGAAGATCTATCAAAGATGAAGCCTGAAGTCGCTGAAAAGATGAACTGGATCCATATTGGAGCAATCCAGTTGATGTTAAAATCGGCTCTCTTTACCGGAGTTCACACGCCGATCGATATCGCTATATGCGATAAAAGAGTTAGAAATCTGAAAGATTCTGTATTGGAAACAATTGCGGGAGATCTTTGTGCAGGACAAGTTGTGGGAATCATCTATCCAAAGATTGCTTACAATCTTAATGATACCAATTTCAGCAAAGCCCTGACGCTTTATCAGGATTTTAAACGCAAGGATTTACTGGAGGAAGGAAACAGACCTTACTCCATTACTTATCAGGTATCATATGCTCTTTCCAACTCACATCACACTGAGTTATTTCTTGGAAAGAAGTTCATTGAGATACCAGATATCTTCAACAAGGTAACAACAGCAGTGTGTCCCGATAGAGTGGAGATTGCTCGGTTAAGAAATGTGGATATTCAAATCCGAGATAGAGAAGTCATGAGGCACGATCAAAGTCTCAGGATAACTTCAGGAAGATTATCCTTCCAAGGAGACAGAATTATGTCTTTACCATATGGAAGGAGTCGGAGTCTCATTCGAGAGGCGACACACCCTCAAACATCTCAGAGTAACAAAGTTCCAGTGAATCTGAAATGTCCAGAGGGATGGACAGAAGTGATAGTAAAATTTGACACTACAAGGTGGGAAACCAACTTTCCTTGTAATGTTCTTTACTATCTGCAGCAGCCAGAGATCAATCATTACAAAGGCACCCTGGAAATTGGGGGACATGTGATGGAGATCAAAGGCAGAGTCGGAAGGGAAGCAGTTTTGCTTTTGGGTTTGGATTTCCTTGAAGATCACAAACCTTGGGCAAATAAAGAAGATGGAATGGAAATCACGATTAATGGGAGAAAACTATTAATCGAATGACAAGTCCATTCTCCATATACATCTCTATAGGGATGTTATATGAATAATATAAAGCAGAATATTTTGCTGCTTATATTGATTCAGGTACAGAAATTTGTACTGCAAAACAAGGAGTCTTCCCAGTAGAGGTAGAAGATGATCTACCCCGAATTGCAGGAAGAGATTTCTCAAAGAAAATTTTGCTCTTGGCTAAAGGAGTAAAAGAAACGGAAATTATAATTGGCGGAGCCAGAGGCACACCTTGGTATAAGGTTAAAACTCTACCAATTTATTTCCATGATACAGGTGCAGACATTCTGTTAGGAAACAATTTCCTGCAGATGTTCAAAAGATACATGCAGGATAATGAAAGAAGGCAATTGGTATTTACAACCATTTGTGATCACAAAATCATTGTCCAGAGGCTCAAAGGGGCTTTTAATCGCCAGATACCATTGAGTTTTCGCAGCAAGCGTGGTGATGAAGGAAAACTTCGACACCCAAAGATGAAGGATCAAAGGAGATTCAGCGAAGCAGTGCTAAGCTGTATCAGGGATGAGGATCTCAAAGATGAAGAGGTTCAGATCCTCAAAGCATCTCTAATATCTCATCAAGATATTAGGGAAGAAAACCAGGTGTCCCTAGAAGATGTCAGAAGAAAGATTAAAAGGAATTACAATGAAAATCCTTTGGCATGGTGGGACAGAAACAAGCTCAAAGCTACCTTGAAGGTGAAGCCAGAAAAAAGAGTATGAGTTTGTTAGATACAGACCAATCCTGATGAACCTCAAAGATCAACAGGACATGAAGGAGATAATCAAGGAACACCTTGATTTAAAGTTGATTGAACCAGGGAATTCGCCTTACAGCAGTCCCGGATTTCTGGTAAGGAATCATGGTGAGATCAAACGAGGTAAACCCAGATTAGTTATTAATTACAAAGGAATTAATGATATTCTGGAGTTTGATGGATATTTCATCCCTAGTAGGGAACACCTTATTAACTGCATTAGAAATGCTAAGGTATTCTCTAAATTTGATTGCAAGTCAGGTTTCTACCAGATTCGCATGGAGGAAAGTAGTAAGAAGTTTACAGTCTTCTCTACTCCACAAGGGCACTATGTTTGGAACGTAATGCCAATGGGGTTAGCTAATGCGCCTCAAATATTCCAGAGAAAGATGGATAATTTGTTCAAAGATTATTTTTTTGTTATGTTCGTCTATATTGATGATATTTTAATTGCATCAAAAAATATGGAAGAACATATCAAACATCTTGAGATCTTTGCAGATATTTGTTATAAAGAAGATTTAGTACTGTCTGAAAAGAAGGCAGTCGTTGCAACTCGAAAAATGGAATTTCTGGGTATCGAAATTGATGAAGCAGGAATTATTCTGCAGGACCATATTGTTCAGAAGGTCCAGAATTTTCCTGAAGATCTAAAGGAAAAGAGACAACTTCAGAGTTTCTTGGGAGTTGTTAATTTCGCGGGACCATTCATTAAAGATCTCGCAAAACACAGAAAAGGTTTCAGTAGTTTACTGAAAAATGATGTTCCGTTCATCTGGAAGAAAGAACATCGACATGGTATGAAAGAGTTAAAAGAGGTTTGCAAAAATCTCCCAAAACTCTCGATACCTCAGGACGAAGACGACTTGGTCCTGTATACAGATGCAAGTGATTATTGGTGGGCAGCAGTCTTAACCAAGATTACTCCTAATGGAGAAGAACCCTGTAGATACTGCAGTGGTTTATTTTCAGATGATGAGGCCGTAAGATGGCACATCAACGAGAAAGAATTCTTTGCAGTCCGAAAGGCTTTTAAAAAATGGCCTTTATTTTTACTTGCAAAGAAATTTACTTTGAAAGTCGATAACACACAGATTAAGGCTTTCTTAAGAAATAAGATGGAATCTAAGCCTAAAAAGGCTAGATTAATTAGATGGCAAGCTGAATGCCAATATTATATTTTTGATATTGTCATTCTGAAATCTCACGAAAATATTCTTGCAGATTTCTTAACAAGAGATGGAGCAAACTGATGTGAACTCCATTCTACTGGCCCATAGACATCTCAGAGAAAATTTGGAGATGTTAACAGGAGAGTGGGACGAGTGCATTCTGAATGCTGAGCAAGCAGGAAGATTGTAGACTCTCGATAAGACGAAAGTCACCGAGAGAATACGAGCTTGCATACGGTCTCAGGGTCAACTCTGGGCTGCATGTCAAACACCAATCCTTCGGGTGGCCAAAGATCCTTTGGTAAAAGAAGAGTTTCGAGTACAGGGCTCTAAACCTGTAGCAGAGGATTCTAATACCTCTTGCCCAAGTTCTAAGGTAGTGGTATCTTCGGAACCATTGCCCCAAGAAAAAGAAGATATTCAGGGATCACACTCTGAATCATCATGTCAACCCAGCACCTCTGGGAAAAAAGAGGGAGAGATTAATCTTAGGCCAATGACTGGCACTTCTAAGATTAATACTGATAAGATTGAAGTTTCTTCTTTGTGGCAGGTTTATCAAGCTAACTGGGAGAAGCTCAATACAAGGACTGGAATCAACCCAGAAAAAATACGGGTTGATATCTCGGGGAAATATCCTCGGGTGTGGATGATGCCGAATTCAGATCCACACGAAGTCAAAGATGGTATGAATTTGGAGCACTTGCTTCAGTTTATACTACATCTCCATCATTCGCCGAAATCAAGAATCTACCCAAGTGGATTCAAGAAGCGGTGTATGATACCTGGGCTAACAATCTACAGCTTAGCCGAGGTGATATTTTGGAGCTGTATTTCATCAGCGCAGCCCCAGAACCTGCAGGGAAATGAAACCATGAAGCCTTCCACTATATTTGGCTTCGAAGACCAGATGCACGCGCCCTCGAGAAGATCAAGGCGCCTACAGAAAAAGAGACTACTTTAGTCTCTACATTACCAGAAGACCTCATCTCTACCAGAAGAGCATGTGGATTATGGATCTGTCTCACTGAGATGGACAAAGTCAAGTTCCTGTTCAAATTCTTTCAGAATTCAGTGAACGGATCATTCCTGTTAAACACTATGACAGGAAAATCTACAAGATTCGCAGAGGAAGCTTTCGAAAGAAAGAGAACCTTGCTCTGGGGAAACAAGATTTCGACGAGTAAAGACACTCATCGAAAATACTGCAACATGGCTCATTTTGGAAACTGGTCCGAGCGCGTTTGTTCGGATTGCCAGAACCAGAAGGAACCAGAGTTCGGGAAGGGGTTCATGCCCAGAAATGGAAAAGAGAAGGCTCGGTCAAACGAGCATCTTGAACAAAAGGCGCTGCCAAAGGCAAGGACGCCCAGGGCCCCGGGAAAAAAGTAGATTCCCGACACAGGTTGGTGGAGTCATGTGACTCTAAGCTGGAGCACCCACTAAAGAGAAAACGACAATAGTGGGTGGAGGGAAAAGTAATTACCCACTAAATAACAAATGGGTAAAAGAACAGAAGAAGCATTATTGAACAAAGATAATGCAGTATGATGAAGAAGGTAGCACCGAAAGTTTGGCGTCCTTATTCAATAATGGACGACAGCAGTGGTCCTATGCTGAGTCATAAACAGGCTGGCCACAGGCATCCGAGGCAATAATGAAGGAAGGAGGTTGAGAATTGCAACCTCTATATATTTCAAGAGATTAGAGAGCAGAGGATCATCGAAAAATCTATTAGAAATCTTCTACACCATCTTCTCTGCTCTCTCAAAAATAAATTTGTAATAGTTCCTAGTTTAGTATAGTATAGTTTATGTATTTCAATTCCGCTAGCATAGGTAGCTAAACAAGTCTGTCTCCTCCCTTTAAGTCTGTCTCCTCCCTAAAGGAGATATACTTATGTAGTAATAAATTTTATATAATTCCTAAATAAAGTTCGGGCTTTTGCTCATCCCTTCCATTGTCTAATTATTCTCTAAATACCAATTAAATACCATACGCCCCGGGTAGGAAACGAACGAGGGCTGTGCTGAGTGTTGCTGAAAGAGTCTGCATCTGGAAACCATCGGTTGCGATCGTGTGGTTGGACGAGGTCCCTAAAACTTCCGGTGGAAATACCCGGCAGCATTACGGTCAAAAAGGTATGAAGTTGGTATGCTTAGAATTTTTATACGGAAGTGTGATGGGCATGATAGTTTTGCATGTTTTATCTCCATAATTGGAAAAATGGGATTGGAATAAGCAGAATAAATAAAGAAATTCAGCAGAAAGGGTATAATGATTATAGTGTGTATTTTTCATTGATTTCAAAAGAAGTGTGTATTTTTCATTTTTTGTTTTTCAAAGTGTGTAAAAGGAATTTTGTCCCTTGAAATAATGATGACAATTTTTAATTTGTTTGTTTTGACTTATAATGAAGCCTGTTTTGGGTGTTCAAACATCACGAATTACAAACAGCTTAAAAATTTTGAATTAGCAAAATTTCATAGTTTTCTTGTTAAACTTAAACATCACTTCACCCAACTTAGCAAATTGATCAAAATCACAATCAACTACTAAACTCATAACGTGTTGATGGCTTTTAAACCTCCTACTAAAATCTAGGTCCAAACGTTATAAGCCTACCACTGACTATATTTATTATTTTGAAGTATTTTATTTAATAATATATAGCACCGGCACACATAGTAATTAATTAATAATAGGAGTTTTATCGTTGTGGACATAATGTCCATTAATGTTCCAATAATTTATAAGATGAAACTTCATTTCGCACAGAATTAAAATAGAATGCCGTTGTATTTACCACATTGAGATATGCAATAATTCAAGATAACCTAAACCTCGTGTAACCAAACTTAGGGCTGACAATTTTCGACACGACACGATAATTCGACACGAACCGATACGAAATTAATGGGTTTGGGTTAAGTCTTATTGGGTTCGGGTCCTTAACGGGTTGACCCAATAAGGACCTGAAAATTTCGGATCGGGTTCGGGTTGGGTTCGGGTTACCCGATAAGGAATTATATTTTTTAATATTATATTTATTTAATTCAAATCAAGCTTTTAAATTGATGACATATTTATTTTTCCTTCCAAGTCATCAAAAGATATTAAATTTTTGAATATTTATTTATTTTTCTATTATTAAATTTTATTTTGAAATATTTTTTCTTTTATTAAATCTTATTTTAAAGTATTTTTCTCTTATTAAATCATTTAAATTTGGGTTCGGGTCATTATAGTGTCGGGTCAACCCGAATATTATCGTGTCAATTTCGAGTTCGTGTCGTGTTCGGATTTAACCATTTCGGGTTGGGTTCGGGTTGAGCATATCCTTAACAGGTCGGGTTCGGGTTGGGCCTTAACAGATCAGGTCGAAATCAGGTCGACCCGAACCCGACCCGATTGCCACCCCTAACCAAACTCCCGCCTAACACCTCCGCTAAAAGCTCGTTTTGTTGGAGAAAAGTAAAACTGTACCATCCCTGATGCATACACATCACGATGATGAGATGCAAAAGCCATTTGTGTGTACCTCATCTGTATTTTGCATATATCTAGATATTTTTCAAATTCGTATTTCATTCCATGGTTGAAAATAAGGTATATTTCATATGTATTAAAATTTACCGAATGAGACAATGGGTGAAACACCAATCGTGGACCAGATCAATACCAGCCCGTAAACAAGTGTGCGTGAGGCACAAAAGATGCGCAATTGATCAGAGTTACATGCAAAACCGAACTGAATCAAAAATATTGAAAATCGAAATGCAAAACATTAACAAACTAACCCGAATTTAATTTAATTTTGAATATTCTAAACCGAACCTCATAAACAAAAAATCATTTGCAAGTGCAACGACTAACTTCTCAAAAACTAATTATCGTAATCAACAGTGAAGGAGAGAGAGGCTTCACTAATAACTATCCTATCCATAAAGAAAGCTGCATTCAGTTAAGGGTAGGCTTCTGGAACTTTCCATGAACCCATACTCTCTTCATGATCTTTCCGTTTCGCCGGTTTACTGACTTCACACAACAGTACTCAAGCTCAACCTACAACAACGAGCGTATCGTCTAAGTCTAAGTCAGTCGAACTCGGCAAAAATAGTACACTGCATCAGACACAAGAACTGCACCATAATGTGATATTATTATGCCTTCTGTACTCATGTGGCCATATATATCTTTTCTATCAACGAACAAACTCACTCATGCCATTATATGTGATGAATCCCACAATATTGCGATAATGAATGTTCAAACAGTTCATAACCATTTCGGTAAAGCAAGAATGAGCATCAAGTAGTTGCCTTTACAGGGTTTTTACCTCAATGAAGCCGGCAGCAGAAGTTAAACTTCTAACAGTTTCGAGGCAGAAGAAATAAGATCTTGTTCCATCTGACCGCAGATACTCCCTGTATCCTATTCTTTGTGTAGGATCAAATCGAAGCATGGTCATATCGTAAACACCTGCCTCAAGGAAAACAATTGTATATGAAATTAGTGATACCTAGAAAGACCGTAGAATTGCTACAATTTCCATACAAACTCATTTCGCTATTACCGTAGTCTCTAAATAATAGCATGCCCCCTGGCTTTAGAACAGCAAAGCACTCTTTGATGGCCTTAGGCATCCTGTCAAGTGGCAAGGCCGACAACGTGAATATCTGGCATAATTAGATCGGTGAATTTCAGATTTCGGACCACTAAAGTGTTAAAAATATAAATACTTAAAAGTGATGAAACAGCAAGAAATCAGAACATGAAGTCACAAAGTACCAATGTAACAAAATCTACTCCTCCAATGCAGCTTATCGTTTCATCAGTGCTAGCACGTCCATGAGCCTCTGAGAAAAAAGAAAATCGTATTAAGAAAGATGACAGAACACGAAACGCTCAAAGGCCTCTAACTGCAGATAGTAGCAGAAGGTACCTGAAAATCCTAAATGATGCTCCTGAAAGGAACTCTCCGAGCAGGTATTGCACGCCAACCATGGCGGAAACCCAGTTGTTGAAAAATCACAAAGGAATGGGTGAAACCGATGTCTAGCAGAGATAGAGCTAGAAGCGCTAATTATCTCTTTCGCCCTCTCGAGAGCCTCGTTACTACAATCACAGGCGTATAAGATGATGCCCTCTCGCCCACTACATAAAAAGAACTAAATTAAGGGAGAAAAAAAAAAAGCAAGGGCAACTTAAAACATGCAGAAACCATTTGATCATCGAGAAATAACCATAATATAGGTAGAGCTGTACTGCCATTGCCACAGCCCACCTCCAAAACCTTAGAATTGTCCTTGCAAGAAGCTAGTTCTGGGAATTCCTTCAACAAGTATCGTCGTTCCTGTCTCCAAAATACGGCCAACGGTCACATACGGAAAGGAAGCGCTGATATATATGATTGAACATAGATGAGCTTATACCTTATGTAATATGTGAAGGCAAGATAAGAGCATAAATTCCATCATAAATTAAAAGGGTAAATATTAATCATATTGACAAGGTAATTTGCACCAAATTCAATAACAAAAAAAAAAAATATGCAAGGTAATTGCCAGAAAACATGAAGAGATTATCTGATAGTATAAACTAACAATGAACCAAAACAGAGCAGTAATAGAACTTCGGAGCAGTTTTTATGCTAATGGCGAACTGTTTTATGAAGAACTCCGTATTCAATTTCAGTACTGGCTGAATCACAAATACAACAATTCATGCCAATTTCAAAAATACATCACAAAATAATCATTTAACTCCCTCATTCCGCTAAATAAAACAATTTTCTTCAAACCCCAGACAAATTATACTAAAGCAAACGATCCGAATTCAAACTTAAAAATTGAAATTTCAATGGTTTGCAATTGCACGATTGATTAACCTTGAAGAACTTGCCAGTGGAATGGCGAGCATGAAATTTATCCCACGCTTCAGAATCTCGCTGAGCGTCTTGAATTTGACTGGCAACATTGGAGAAAGGGAGGAAATGGAACTGAAATGAGGGATTCTTTCCCACTTCTTCTCTCAATTCGTCCCAATCGAAATCTTTGGAGTAATAATTTTCTGCTTGCCAATTTTTTCCGCTCATCGTTTCTTTTCGAACTGAAGAAAGTAGATTTTACAACGGCTCATGAATATTTTTCAGCCAATTGCACCTTCCTAAAATATATACCTAAATTCCACGAGTATTTACACGTGTCTTGTCTACGTGAACAATCCGACAAGTGAGATGGACAAAACTCGCCGGAAATCACTTACCGAACAGGTTAAAAAAAAATTGAAACTTTAGGACATTATTACAAAAAGTTAATAGTCCTAAATAACCCATTTTAAAACATAAAAATAAAAAATGCCCATAAAACTTAAAAAAATATTTTGTCAATTTTTTACCTATATAGCCTCACTCTATCTCCTACTTTCCTCTCTCTCTTTCTCTCTCTCCCACCCCAGCCGCCACATCCCCCACCCTTACACTCTCTCTCCTCTGACACCCTCTCTCCTACTTTTCCCCCTCTCTCCCCTACTTTACTCTCTCTCTCTTCTAGGGTGTGCAGAAATCGAATCGGACCGAAAAATCAACCGAAACCGATATATTTTGGTCGGTTCGGTTCGATTTTTAAGGTTATCGGTTTACGGTTCGGTTGTTAAATTTGAGAAAAATCGGTTTTCGGTTCGGTTAGCGGTTTAAAATTTTTTGGATCGGTTTCAACCGAACTCATCATAAAAGTATTAAATCTAGATACACTACCCCTATCATATTATCTTTTCTTTTCTGGAGATGTACAAAATTTAAAGTCTGACACCGCACCAACTCCATTCCTCTTTTCTCTCCACATCAGCCCACGTCCCCACCAACCTTTTTCATCTTCTCTCTCACATCTCCCAACAATCAATTCTCTCCAGCTTCCACCCCTTCTCTCTTTCTTTCTCTCTCTCCATTAATCAGCGGCTTCCTTACACACCCACTCCTTTTTGCTCTAAATCTTTCATAGCCAAAGTGATTATTCGAAAAATACATGAGAAATCTGCTACCAAGTTGCTGTTGGCGAGATCTGCTCCACTGTTGTTCAACTATATATTCTCCTCAGCCGTGACGTTGAGTCTTGCAGCCTCGTCGACTTCCGCAGGTGGCCAAACGATTTCCTCCTCTTTTCTTTTCTGTTTTCTGTAAATTCCACAGTTGAGCCCTAGAAAAAGGCAATGTTCGGTCGATTCGAAAACCGACTGAAATTGATTGATTTTTTTCGGTTCGGTTTTTATTCGGTCCAAAAATTTAGTCGGTTGATTTCGGTTCATAAAATGTACAATCGGTTCGGTTCTCGGTTCGACAAAATATGATCGGTTCGGTTCGGTTATGAACCGATGCACACCCCTACTCTCTTCCCACCCCAGCCGCCACCCCCTTATGCTACCTCCCTTCTACTTTTCTATCTCTCTTCTCTCTCTCATGTATATATATATATATATATATATATATATATATATATATATATATATGTATATGTATACACATACGTACATATTCGTGTATGTGTGCATATTCTTCATGTATGTATACATACATGAAATAATACTTCATGTATGTATACATACATAAAAAAATACTTCATGTATATATACATATAAATTCTACATTTTTTTGTATTTATATATATATACATGAAGAGTTTTTTCATGTATGCATATATATATAAAGTCTACATGTTTTCATGTATGTATACATACATACATGTTTTTGTATGTGTTAATTTCTTGTATATATATACACACATACACGAAGAGTACGCTTCATGTATATACATGAAGTATTTTTTTCATGTATGTATAATACATGAAGTGTTACATGAAGTATTTTTTCATGTATGTATATATACACGAAAAATACTTCGTGTATGTAACATGAAGTGTTTTTTCATGTATGTATATATATAAATTCTACACATTTTTTTGTATTTATTTATTTATATATATATATATATATATGATGAGTTTTTTCATGATGTATATATATGAATTCTACATGTTTTCATGTATGTATACATACACGAAGTATTTTTTCATATATGTATACATATATGAAAAACATGCACACATACACGAACATGTACGTACGTGTATACATATATATATACATGAGAGAAGAGATAGAAAGAGAGAGAGGCGGATGGGATGGGGAGAGAGGAGAGAGAGAGAGTTGGCACATGGGTGGAAAGAGAGAGATAGAGGGGTAGGGGGTATTTTACTATTTTGTGGCACAAAATTTGCATTTTAAGTTTTTCGGACCGTTATTTATCTTTTAATTTCGGAAAGGGCTATTTTGAGTTTTCACTCCTTTGTTTAATTTAATAGAGGATCCATATTTTTCAAGTATCTATACAAAAATTTTCATGAATTGACAACTTTAGAAAGACTTTAATTTAGAATGTAAATCGGCTACAAGTAGAAAATTTATGAGACATGTTTGTCTGCTATTGAACAATTGCTGAGATTTGAACTCGTCATCTCTATTCAAAAAATTTAGCAGTTGCAAATTGCAATTAAGTTAGGAATGCTTATATTTACATACATCTACACTGCTACTAGCAAAAAGTAGAGTTGCTTGATCATAGGAATTCATAATTCATACTAATTCACATACATTATTACATGACAAAAGAAAATCAGCACAACTCTGTGTCAAAAGAGAGTGATATCCCCATGCTGAAGAGCTCCTGGCAAAGCAACTTAGCCCCATAAGGCACATTCACCCTCACCACATCCTCCACAGACTCGCAGAACCGACAGTACGGACCACGAACCTTCCGACCACCAACCACGGGCCGTTGGATCACATTCGCCATCTTTTTGCACTTCCTGCATATGTGCATCTGGGACGAATCACTGAGGGTGAACAGCCGCTCATGCAGGTTGGCTGCTGCACCGTGGGCTATCAGGCAGTCCCGTTCCATCTCTCCGAACTTGATCCCACCAAAGCGCTTCCTGTCAGCCACGGGCTGACGGGTGAGAGGATGAACTGGCCCAGTGTTCCTGAACTTCACCTTGTCCTCAGCCATATGTGTGAGACGCTGGTAGAATGTTGGCCCCATAAAGATGAGGGATTCGACCTTCTCACCTGTGCGACCATCATAGACTCTTTCGCCGCCCCATCTTTGAAATCCGACCCCGAATTTAGATTGAAATCCGAGCCTGAACAAAGAGGTTAAAATGGATGTCAAAGGGGAAGGTGATTGAATATACAGCCTTTTCTTCAAGTTGTTTAGTTAAAGATTAAATGGAAGTGAAAATTCATTCTTCCATTAATTCAGTACCATCTATTAATGCTGTTCTAAAACATGGAAAAAGGAAGACTAATAGAAATTTGAATTACTAATACTAATAAACTAATAAATGTATGAGAGTTTTTTTAACAGCAGTCTAACTAATAAGCAACTTTCTTAACCCTAAAATGACGTATTTAATTTCTAAAGATAAAATTGTATTCATAATTAAGGTTTTCCAAAATTAAATTTCCCTCCATTATTAGATAAATACCTGTGAAGTTGAGCAGTTATATCTTCAACTGATGGAGTGGAAAATGGAGTCGCATACTTTAGTCCACCTCCGCATGCAATCCCTTTGCCTAGGGCAGCCTCCAAAAGTTGTCCAGGCGTTTGTCGAGAAGGAAATGCATGTGGGTTTATCACAATATCTGGAACTATTCCTCGTATGGTAAAAGGAAAGTTCTCCTGAGACTCCAGAAACCCCAGAACACCCTTCTGCCCGTGCATGCTGGAAAATTTGTCCCCGAGGCATGGAGCACGAACCTGGACAGCCACAATGTATGAGATAGAAGTGTAGTAGTGTACCCAGCAACAAGACGCGAAAAGATTAAGAAACTTAACATAAAGTGTCTAAGAAATTGGGTTGTAGTTCGGCTCAACCATAATATATGACAACATAAACATCATTAGTAATCCCTTAAAACAGTGGCATGCATTTGAGCATACTTCAATTTCATCGTCAAGGCAAAAAGTGTGTACAGTAGTGTGCGAAATAGGAACTTCTGAGCTGGAGAAGTGTATCAAATTATTTAGCATCTAAATTTCATGCCTCAAATCGAGAGTTACTGAGACCAAGATTTCTACATTATGCTCTCAAAAGCATGCTTCTAGAACTTTTCAGGGTCAAAATACAACTCTCACAGAGCTATGCACTTCGTGATCCCACTATACAAATTGTAAAAGGTAACTTTTCTGGTACACTACTCCAATATCTGTATGAATAGATACCCCATAGTATGAAGCCAAAGAATCAGTAACAGAAGCACATAAATGCTGTTATCCAGTCAGCGAGAAAGTCAAGGGAATATCATAGTCACTAACATGAGGCAAAAGCACAATCATAAGTAGAGTAGAGTAAAAGAATTTTGATACCCGTTTACGCAAGTATATAAAAGGCAATAACATTCCCCATAACTGATAAACAGAAGTAGAGGCATTTTTGCTTTGTTGTCTGCTTTTTTTAATTTCAATATAAATTTACCTGTCTCAATGATACAACTGCAAAGTTCTTTCCCTCATCATTGGCTGACAGCACGACCTTTTGAACCATGCCCCTTTCAGTATGCTTGAGCTTGATGCTATGATCAACCCCTGAAGCAGCATGCTTACCGATGACTATGTCACCAGTTTGGAGATTGGCACCAATATAGGGAAAGCCATCATCATCAAGGCTGTCAACACGCCCAATCTTGCTTTGCATCTTCCCAAAGCTAACGAATTCATCAGTCTTGGGCCTTTTCCCCACCGCTTCCGAATTTTCAACCTCAGCCTTATAACTCCGCACATGTTCAGTTCTGAACATGCCACGCTCTAGTGAAGCACGGTTCATCACCAATGAGTCCTCTTGGTTGTAACCAAGATGGACATTGACAGCCACAATAGCACACTGGCCGTTGAAGAAGTCAGGCCGCGGCACCATCCCCTTTTGGTGCTCAGAATACCTTGACTTCCCGAGGCAATCTGAAAGCATGGTTCGGACAAGAGACCTCTGGGGATAGTATAACTGATGGGAGTTTGTATCAACTCTAATGCTAGGATTTGTGGTCGAGTACCCTATGGCTTGCTGAGAGTGCTTAGCAGATTGGTAAAGAACTCTCCTAGCATGATCATGATTCGCAAAAGGAATGATCCCACAGCTTAATCCTAGCAAGAATGAACTATCAAACTCACAGTGGGTATATTTCACTGGTGGGTTTTCTAATTCGGCTGTGAACAGGTAGTCTATTCCCCATGCAGTTTGACAATCTTCTTCCTCTTCTGGTCCTATGAACTCAACTATGCCCTCATCCAGAAGACATTGAAATGAAAAATCTCCTTTCAAATTTTGGATCTTCTTCAAGTTCTGGACAACAAAGAGAGGACGCAGTATCCTTCCAGCATCAGCAAATACACGCACTTCACTGTGATGCTTGTCTCTTTTGATCTCAATCTGCAACAGAAAAAAGATTTTAGTACACAAGAAATAATGTAAGAACACACATATCCCTATTGAGAAGGGAGTTGCTAAAAAGCTCAAGCTTGTACTGGAAAAGATGTGCCATGTTGAAACCTATAACGTCTTTACACTTATATCGCGCTTGCAGACCTTAAAATAAAGCACTCATAATACAACCAGAAATATAATCTTTATTTTTTCAGCTTTTACTTGCTATCTGGAGGTGGATGTGGATGCAGGATGCTTCAGATTACAAAAAGAGAACCATCTTAAGATAAAACCAGAATGCTTTCAAGTATATCTAGAGTAGATGAAAGTGTATCATCAGAGAAGATTGCACATTAGGCAACACTATTAATCAAATAGCATAGATGATAAAAATATGGATTTACTTGTATGAGGACTTAAGAGAGGTTAACATGAAAATAAAAAGATAACACATTTGGAAATCAGAAGCTGAAGAAAGTAAGTCTAGACTTCCAGCATGATGAAACCTACCACCATTTCGGGACATGATACAATTCACGATATATCATCTGCCTCATAAATGCTAGAAAAGTGGATTAATGAGTTAAGACAACCTGATGAGGTACTTCCATTTTGCGACGCCTGCATCTCAGCTTAGCAACAAATGATGAGGAATCTCTACACACTCCAACCCAATCTCCATCCAGAAAAACTTTGTGCTTTCCATCGAGCAAACAAGAACTATCATCAGCCAATTTCTCCATTCCACACTCATGAAATTTTTTAAGAATATTCTCTTGTTCCAGAATATTAGTACTGACAAGACCCAGGCTGGCCAGATTCTTAACCAGCCCACAATTTTCTCCGTCTGGTGTAGAGAGAAAGCAAACCTTACCCCAATGAGATGGGTGCCTGAAACATTCATTTTAACAATCATAAGATATTCCCACACCAATAACTTAGAACACTGATAACAAGCTCCATATAATGAAATAAAACCAATTACCACCGCTACAATATATTCATATACTCGCCTAACTTCAGGATATGACTCAGAAGAGGTCCAGTTAGCATATTAGAGTTGGTAAGGTTCAGTCATAGAGAGAAAAAAATTCAGCATTTTGACTTATTGTTAGTGAACATCAGGGAATAAATTTTCACTCATCATTAGATCCCAGTTCATTTTGTGAAATAATGAAAGAGTTCTATAATTGGCCAAAACAAGCCAAATCTACCTTCCTGAAACACATCTTGAAACGAGATTAATAATACTTATGAAAACTTACGGGTATCTAGCATCACCAACCCTGCCTGTGTATGAGACCTGCTGCCGAGTTCTCCTCATATCACATACTGCCTGTAATGGATTTGTTCGCCTGAGACTAGCCACTACGCCAGAAATTCTTTCCATTCTCTTGTAAGGGTGCACCCAAGCTCCAGTTGAAAAGGCTCTGGAAAGACCATTAGTGATGACTGAGGCATCCAAGTAGTGGTCGATAGTCTGCACCTCCCTATCTTTGTAAAGGTCTCTCTGTATGGCTTTAACCATTCGCCTCTCCGCATGTTTAATATGAACTCTCAACTCTCGTTCAAGCAGTTCACCTGCCAACTCAATCCTCTTGTTCCTAAGATCATCTCTGTTGTCAACTTTGCGGCGCCCACTGTAGGCCTCTAGCAAGCATTTGACCATGTATGCAAGAAAAGAAGCCTTCTGCCCTGAGCTCTTAAGATTGGGAAAGAAGTAGTTACTGATGCACTCTTCCACTGATTCTGTAGGAGGAAATTTGCAGGTTTGCATCAGTTCCTTGATGTGCTGTATTGCATTCCTTCCCTTACGAAAACCGTCAAATTTCTTATCAGCATCATAAATTGAAGGAACGAGTATATTGACAATAGAAGAGTCCTCTACAGTATCCAGACCAATCAGCTTGACCACGTCTTTATCATTTGGAACACCCAAAGCAAAGAACAAAAGCCAAACAGGAACCTCCGTAACATAGAAGTAGGCTGTAAGGATCTTTTCTCCAGCTATCAAATGCTCCACTTTTGGAACTAACTTTATATACACTCGATTCCTTTTTGAAACTGGACGATATGCAATGGTCCAGGTAGGATCTTTAGCCACCCACAGTCTTTTAAGGCATATTTGCTCCTGAGCAATGAACGTCTACACCAGCAGTTGAAGGCAATGAATCAATTCTTCAAAGTAACTGTTAAGCCAACAGAAATTAAAAGACCCCTTGGTACGATTTAATGTCAAAAGTCACTTAATTATGAAAGACTGTAGTAAATTGTCAATATTAATAGATTAAAACATGTTACATAATTTAACACAACTTAGGCTACTGAGATGAACCAAATCATTGGCATTTAAGGGACTAAAAAGGGATCACCAAGTTTGTAAAATGTTCATTGTTAAAGTTTGCTATCAGTTGGAATAAGACAAAGAAGTAATAAGATTAAGAAATACAAATAACCAGATTTCAATATACTCTATTCATTATCTCAATTCCCAACTAATAATTAAAAAACCGTGGCACCTAATAAATCTTACCTTCTCAGCACCTTTGATAACAAAATAACCTCCTTGGTCAAATTCACAATCTCTTTCTTCACGTGAACTCATCCAACACAAGTTCGACTTCACCATGACAGGGAGTCTCCCAAAGTTGACATCAGCGTCATATGCGTTCAGTATTGTCTTCTCAACAACTTTATCTACACCAGTCTTGAATTTGTCACTTCTAGAGAGACCTTCTGTGAACACCTGAAATATTTGAGATTGTCAGAAGACAGATCGAAATCTGGAAGATCAGAAGAGAAGCACAATGTATTTATACAACAATGAAGAAGAAAACAGACCACCTATTACCTCAAGATGAGTCTCCACTTTGATCCTGGATGAATAGGTCATATTCTGAAGATGGGCATGCCTGGGCAAAAGGTCCAAGTACTCTTTAGCCCCGTCAGCAGATGAAAACTTCTCACCAGTCCAGAAATTTGGGCGATCAAGAGTGACTTTTCCAAACTTGAGTGTCGCTCGCTTCCACTCACCATCTCCCCTTTTGGATGGATCATATCCCGGGTCAATGACAACCTCTCCAATAGAATCAAAGACTCGCTGGATCCCATGTTCCACAAAGTCATTGTAAGAATTGATCTGGTGGCTAATCAAGCCATACTTCTCGAAAAATGCAGTCGACGCCTTCTTACAGAAGCCTTTCAGAAACCCTTTGTCCACTGCTTGCAGGGCACAGTCGACCTCATCCTCCGAATCAGAGTAGTTGAAGTCCACCTCATCATCAAAATCCATTGGAGAACCCTTAGAGAACTTGTCACTAATGCTGCTAGGTCCGGCTTCTTCTATAAAATCCCATCCATCCATCTGTCGGAGAATGAGATGTAATAATCAAGTTTTTTCCCCTCTGCTTGGATGGTTTTTATTAACATGAGAACCAAAAATCCAGAACCAAGTCATGCTCAATTGCACAAACAACTCCCCAAAACCCTCAGCCCTCAGGAAATTTTACCAAAACCAAAACTCCCCAAAAAAACTCTCAACCAATAAAGATGAGGAAAAAAAAAAACTCACATCATAATCATCCTTGTGCAATGCGTTGAAGGAGTGCCCCACAAACTCAGAATCAACTACTGCTATTCGTGATCTTTAAACGAAAAACGAGTTTGAAAACACACACACACAGGGAGAGAGCCCGGAAAGGAAAAGGGAAATAAAAACACTCAAGCACGCATAAACAAGCAAAGAATCCGACATACATTGCCATTCTGTAAAAGCACATTTTTTATAAATTATAACACAAACCCTTCAAAAAAATTCAAGCGGGAACATATTATACCAACATCAGCAACCTTTCAACGCGATAAAAAAAAATAACAGAGAGAGAGATGAAAGATCGTCGAGAACAAGAAGATTGAGAGAGAAACCTGCCTCGATTCCAGCCAATTTTCGCCAATTATGCAATTTCGTTGACGATATGTGCACCCAAAAGTTTTGCGTTTTGGTTCCCTCTCAACAATATACTGCAATTCTACTCAATGGCTGCTACCATATTAACAGTCTACTAGCTTTTACTCCTCAACATTTTTTTTTTTTTTCTTTCTTTCCTATAATCATTTTTTTTCTCTGCATAAAATACAAATTGCATGTTTAATACTTTAATCTATTTAATAGTTTTTTTCTTTTTTGAGGTAAACTATTTAATAGTTTATTAAATAAATAAGTAAATAATGTATATTAGTAATAGTAATTATTAAATAATAAAGTGGTACGTGATTCAAAGTATATTATTAATAAATAATATTATATGTATAAATAATTAAAAATAGTTTTTTTGAAACGAATTAGGAATAAATAACTGTGAATTGACAAAAAAAGAATTATTCCGTTGCCGGGAATCGAACCCGGGTCTCCTGGGTGAAAGCCAGATATCCTAACCGCTGGACGACAACGGAATGGTTGAAATAATAACTATACAGTTTTGATATCTTCCTTTGGAAATTTTATTAAGGACATTACACCCACCTTTCATATGAGATTATTTTAATAATATAAATTTTATTATTAAAATATAATTTATATTATTAAAATGATCTCATGTAAGAGGTGGTGTAGTGCATGTACATGTATAATAGAATTTCTCTATCTTCTTTTTACTTGATTAAATCCCTATTAGGTTTTGTGGGAGGTTGGTTAACATACAAAATACTTTTCTCGTAAAAAATAATAATAATGCATTTTATGTACTAAAATAATGTATTTTATGTATTATTACAATTTACTGTCATAATAATGAATTTTTGATTTACTATAATGCATTGTTACGATATATGCATTCCATGTTCAATTATAATGCACCGATCAGTGACAACCGTAGATCTACAAAAATCAATGGTTCAAATCGCTTCTTATATATATGCATGTCATTTTTAATTTTTTTAAAATAAATCACACGTCAGTTTCCGATGTTCCACATCGAATTTCTGTCTTCAGTAATGAGACGTGAAATGTAATTATGAAAAATTTGATATTTTTAACATTTAATTGTAATTTTGATTTAGTATGTATATGTAATTGTGAAAAGTTTGATAGCGTGGACATTTAATTGTAATTTTATTTAGTTTATAACGTACTTGTAAAAAGTTGAATAATTTGACTATTTAATTATAAATTAACTTAATTTTTTATGTACGTGAAGTTCGAGGTGCTGAATCGGTTAACTTTCTATCCCAACATTTGGCCATTTTTCAATGATATCATGATCTTTAAAATTTATTTATGTATATATTTTCGATGTGTATGATTTATTACCAGAATAATAAAAGAGCTCTTGAATGAAAAATTGTTTGGGGGATTTTGAAGGTCATGTTTTTAATTTTTATTGTTGAACGTTCATTTTTCCGCTACATCGACTTCAAGACTCAATTACTCAGTCATCTGTTGTCCGATAATAAAATCGAAAACATGAGATGACAGACCACACCATGGACTTAAAAAGCCCTCAACTTTTGAATTATAAAAACCACTAACAACCTTTTCATCGTTTCTGATGATAGAGTTGATACTTGTTGAAAATTTTATAAACTTAATAAATTTTGAAGATTGTGAAAGAGTTAAGAAATGTCGAATATAGCAAAGAAAGTGATACTATTAGTTAGAGCACTTTCTGAGGGGAAAAAAGAAAAAGAAAAAAAAAATTATTAGAGCAGTTGGTAAAAAGAGAGAACTCAGAAAAGGAAAGGAAAGAAGAAAGAAGCAAATGGTTGTCATGGTTTTTCGTGAGGATTACTGAACTCAAGTTTGATTGATTCCAACACACAGCATTGGTCCACAGTGGTCGTCGCCACTCAACCAAAAGTTGACATCAAATCATCAGCCTCCGCCGCCACACCCACCAATATTCCTTATTTTTTATAGATATGCTAAAACAGTTTCAGATTTTTGGAGCGGATCAAAACATTTGCTGCTTGAATTGCTCCCAACAAAAACGAAGAAATTCTCCAACTCGCCATTCGAAACCTTGCAATATTTCCATGGCCCAGAATGCCTCTTCATCGATTCCGCCATTGAAATGCGAGATGGAGGACCAGAAGCCCACGTTTGATCCTCACGGTTTAGACCCGAATTTGATGCAGAAAATGGAGTATGATGCTTTGGTTTGGAGCTCTCTTCGCGGGCTTCTTGTTGGAGACAGGGCTTCGCAGGTTGGTTTTGATTCAACCTCCCAAAATTTGAACTTTTTTTCCTTCTTTAATTCTCACTAAATCTTACTACTTTCTTTGATGTTGATGATTGAATGGTAGAGTAGGATGGGTCTGATTTATATTGTCTGTTGTCGAAGTCGTTTTCTTATTTGACACTGATCAGTTAGCAGTGAAGAAGAGTTTTTTTGTTTATTTTTTATTTTTTATTTTTTATTTTTTGTTCTTGGTATATTATAATTTTCATTGTGTGTATTGAAAAATTGGTTAATGGGGCACATTGAGATCATATTTTTTATTCTCCTTTCCAGATTGAATTGAATTGATTCTTGAATTTTAACTTAATTTTCGATGATAATCTTTCAACTTGAATGTGGGTAGTGGTAATTTAGGTTATATGGCTGTCTTTGATTCTTGATTTCTTTAATTTGCAGAAATCAGGCACAGTTCCAGGTGTGGGTCTGGTGCATGCACCTTTCTCTTTGTTGCCAATGCCATTTCCAGAAAATCATTGGAAACAAGCTTGTGAAGTAGCTCCTATATTCAATGAACTGGTTGACCGTGTGAGCTTAGACTCGAAATTCATACAGGAATCACTCTCCAGGTTAAATGTGTTGAAATTCATGTATCCAACTGTTTGATTTAACCACCAGTACAAAGGCTTCCTTATCGGACTGAGTTTCGCACACCACTCTGTTTCATGTGTTTCACTATCATTTTCAAACTCTAATTAGAAACCACACTTAACTGACAGATTGATGGATATGAATCCCGAGCATTATCTTATATTATGCCTAATCATCCCAAGTTTACGACCACTTTTTACCCCACATATGGAAATAGGTAGAACTTAACAAGTTAGAAATTTGTTGTATTATATGTTATGCTGTTAAAATTTAGTGCTGGAGAGGTTGTGTCAACTGTACTTTGATTTGTGTCGAACTGTTACGCGGTGGGTTTTAGGATTTTCAGAAAGGAGGCTTTAGTCGTAAGTTTGGGGACAAGGGAGTATAAGATTCTACCCTATGCTAATTTTGTTCCTCATATTTTACTGCAGAACAAAAAAGGTCGATGCTTTTACATCCAGGCTTCTAGATATTCATGCAAAGATGTTGGATATGAACAAGAAAGAGGTACTTCTTCAGCATGTTTTCTTGAATTCAATAGCTCTTTCTGACCATTCTATTTTTTTTTTGTCTGAAGCTTGTTTGAAATTAGGTGTATTTCTTTCTAGTCTATTAGTTACAAAGTTATCGGACTATTTTGGTGTATTACTTGGGCACTAAGCATTTACTTCTATTGACATTGGTCTCTTCCTACTTAGCCCACAAGAGTTTTAGATTGAGTTGATACGAACTTCTTAGAAAAAAGATGGATGGATTTTCAAATCACCATTATGGAAACATAATTCTCTTGGAACTGAACAATCAAGGTTAATATTAAATCAGAAATCTTAAGAGAACATAAATATTGATCAGTAAATTTCAACCTGCCACTAAATTGAAGAACATATTTTCTTATTTTTGGGCCAAATCTCGTGATTATTCAAATATTTTAATCTTAGATTTATTGTTGGAATGTATATACTTCGAAAACGAATGCATCTTTGGCATGCATGAATCTTTTCATGTACATTATCTATTCGTCCATAGGTATTTTCAGAATGTACTTGGTTTTTAATCGCCAGAGGTATTATCACCATCAATTATGTGGTTCTAGAGTGATACAGTGTTCACGTAGAGCCTCAATTTTGCACCATGATTAATGAAATGTCTTGGTATTTACACCTGTAACTAATTCTTGATATGACCACAGAGGCACAAACACAGGTAGATTATGTTTATTATGTACTGGAGAGGATACTAATATTTTACATACTTCTAATCTAGGATATACGCTTAGGACTACATCGCTCAGACTATATGCTGGATGAACAAACTAATTTACTTCTCCAAATAGAGCTCAATACAATTTCTTCGTCATTTCCTGGGCTGAGCTGCCTTGTTAGTGATCTTCACAGGTTATTTCAGTATATATTGCTATGTCCTTTACCTTAAGGCACATCAGCATACTTTTATCAGTTGATTTTCTGAATTCTATTGATCGTATTCGTATGAGTTTGTTTACCATTATTCCTTGCACAAATTATTCTTGTAGCTTGTACTTCCTATTAAGTTATTTTTTATGTCTACTCTTGTCATACAAACAATTTTTTACTCAAAAATTACTCCCGTTCCCGTCTGTGGTCAACCTTAATGTGGTCAGAAGTCTTAATCAAAGCAGAACATATATGTATGTGTGTATGATGGATGAGGATTGAGGCAAGATTAAATTTGATTTTGTTAAAGGGACCCTGTTGGTGAACTTGTAATTATTAATAATGTTTCTTGGAGTAGACAGCCTGTGACAGTAGTACACTAAGGTAAGGCTATTGAGTTTTGGGAAAGTGCTGGATGTGTTAAATTTCTCCAGAATTAAAATTTTAGATGCACCGACAGAAAGGAGACATAGCTTTCCCAAATTTGAGTTTTGGGAAAGTGATGGATGGGTTGGAGGGGGACATAGATGGAATAGCTTTTCATGTTGTTGTACATCGTAAAATATGTCAACTTACATTGATCAAATAGAACCCATTTTTTGACATTTCACTACCAGAAAAGAAGCAGAGACAAAAATGAAGATGGTAGAAGCTCAACCTCCTCATAAGCGTGGGAGTTTTCCCTTTGTCTATATTTTATCTAATGGCTGCATGAATTTATAATTTAAATTTAAGCCTTCTCTGTGAGAAGCTGACATCTAAACATAAGCATCTATAAGGAGGGATAATTGAACTTTCAGGAGCTTGCTTTATCAATTCAAGCAACATCTTGCTTTAGATCCAGAGAGGATTCCAGAAAACAACTCCGCTAATCAGTTTGTGGAAGCGTTACACAGAGCCTGGTCTGAATATAATAATACCAGGTTGGTTTTTCCAATGAGGTTGTGCTTTCAAGCCTTCTAAAAGTTGTTGAAGAAGTCTCTAATTAGAAAATGCTATGCAGGGCTGTGGTTATGGTCGTGGTTCAAACTGAGGAACGGAACATGTACGATCAACATTGGATTTTTACACTATTGAAGGAAAAATATCCCTCTTCGTCCTCTGAGATATAACTTTGATGATATTGTTGGTAGATAGTACGTATTTTTACTTTCAGTATATTTCTTGGATGTTGCTGATATATCTGCTGAAGATATTTCCTTAACTAAATTATACATATCAAGTTAGAAGTATTAGGAAGACCTTAGCTGAGATTGATGCACAAGGGGAGCTTCTGTCAGACGGAACTCTTGTTGTGTAAGCATCTCATGAAACTGAATTTCACTAATACCCTACTTACTAGCATCTTCTTTAATCTTTAGAACCTTTACAATTGCAGAGATGGTGAAGCAGTTGCAGTGGCTTACTTTAGAGCTGGATACGCACCTGCTGATTATCCTTCAGAATCGGTAACTATTTTTTTTTTTAAATCAACTTTTTCCCCTTTGTTCAGTGGGCACATTTTACTGCACCTATTTGGTTCTCATTGTGTAATCTTTAAGAAGCATCTGAGAAGACTTATACAAGAAAAATGCTCTCTCTCTCTCTCTCTCATCCCTACCCCTTACAATCATCCAATAATTTGTCTTCTACCTTGACAATATAGGTGCCATATTATTCACACCTTGAAAACAAGGTCTTTATCTAGGATCAGTAATTTCTTGTCCATTCTTATAGGAATGGAGTGCTAGGCTTTTGATTGAGCAGTCATGTGCAATCAAATGCCCTTCAATTGCATATCACCTAGCTGGTACCAAGAAAATTCAACAAGAGCTGGCCAAACCCAATCAACTTGAAAGGTTAATATTTGTTATTCTTAAGATAGATATAGTTGGATATATGAAAGTAAATAAACAAATGTATGGTGAGAAATACTTTTTTATAGCACAATGGTCAGAAAGATTTGCTGATCTTTGAATACTCGATTTCTTCAGTTTGAAGCTATATGCACTTACAACCAACTCTCCCACTCTCTCTCTTTAATTATGATATTGTATTTTTGGTGTTTTTGTTAATTATTCAAAAGGTGCTCAAATATTAAGCGTATTCATGCTCTGGTTTTGCCTGAGATAATAGATTCTTTGAGCCGTAACCTAAGATAGTGAGTAGTGAGGAAGAGAATATGCCGTTGTTTGCATGTGTTTTTAGATGTTATCACTGTCTACTACTAGTTTTTTATTGTTTTTTCGGTTCCATGAGCAGATTTCTTGAGAACAAAGACGACATTGCTAAAGTACGAAAGTGCTTTGCTGGATTGTGGAGTTTGGAAGATTCTAGCATTGTCAAGGATGCAATCGAGAGGCCTGGATTATATGTCATGAAGCCTCAGAGAGAAGGAGGAGGTATGATATCTGAATTGGTACGTTTATGCTGCCAAATTTTACGTCGTCATTGAACTGTGCGAACTTTTTGCTTAGGGAACAATATATATGGAGACGATGTGAGGCTTGCACTGCAAAGAATGCAGAAGGATGGCACGGAAGAAGATGCAGCATACATTCTTATGCAGAGAATTTTCCCAACTATTTCACCTGCGATTCTCATGCGCGAAGGCATATCTCATAAAGAGCATGTTCTATCAGAACTTGGGATATATGCCACATATTTAAGGTAAATCATTGGCAATGATTTTGCATATCTTTTATATTTCAATTATTTGAAGAGTCCAAAAATTAATTTAGGATGGGATCCATGGTCACGAGAAAGGATAATTGCATAAAATGCAAAAATAAACTCTAGATGCTTGTACACTCATATATACATGCATTGCTCAAAAAACATGAATCAATATATGAAATGCTAACGGTAATTATTAAATGTTTTTGTATTATACGTTTTTCCTGTGAATTATAAGACGAGAACATAACACACAGGAAGAACATAAACTTCATCATAAAACGAGAACATAACACACACACAGGAAGAATTTTTTTCCTTGCGTGCTGTTATTTTTATTTAGATATGTTACAATGTCATAAAACTCTTCGATTAAATTTAATCCACAGGAACAAGGAAAATGTGATCATGAATAACCATTCTGGTTACCTGATGCGGACAAAGGTCTCTTCCTCGAACGAAGGTGGGGTTGCTGCAGGCTTTGCTGTTTTAGATAGCATATATTTAGTTTGAATGTTGGATTTTGGTGCCTATGTTGATTCACAATTGAGCATCAAATCACGTTTCCTTGCTGAATATAGAGGAAAAGCATTTGCAGCAGTTCTTCTCATTGAGTAGGAAATAAGAATGTGGATAAAGAATACTCATCTCATTTGCTGAATATATTTATGTTGTTTACTTGAATAAAGTTGGGGTGTGGTTAATTCTGCAGTTTGCATAGATTCTCAACAGGAATTTTAATATTGATTGATTTGATTATGATCTAACTATGTTTGACCAAATGGGATTTGATTGAGATTCTCTTATCTAATGTTTTGAAGTACTCGATATTATTTACTCTCTATCCACGAGCTGTGTTTCTTGTTAAAAATATTTATGCATCATAATTTACTTTATTTATGTTGGATTTATTTTATTCGAGTAGTACACGTTTAGCATTTATCGCACTATTCCAATTACAAAAACTACTATTTACAAACCACAAAGTTGAGAGTATCGTCCCAATTGTGAACTGTGAGGACTAGAAGCAATATATAAATAATGTCGGGACAAATTTTTGTTCATAGTGAGGCTAATAAACCTAAAGAAAGCAAGCTTCAATTTTGATAAAGAATAGAAATATTGACAATAACTATACAAGACTATCCTGCAAAAATGGCTATGCTAGACATGAAGTAAAATTCAATATTTTTTTACAAAAGTTCGTTAATGTCATCTTTCCAACCATATTCCTGCGCTCGACTCATCCACATAGCTGTAAGCTTACGCTCTTCTATTAGTGCTGCTCCAGCTCGTTCCCTTGCTGCCTCGCACGTTTCCACTCCTACAACGCACTTATCTGCTTCTTTCTGAAAGTGGGAAGATGCTCTCTTGGCGCTCATAATCAACAGGTTTGTGCGTTGCAAGCTATCACCGGTTACATTTGCATGTAAGCTAATCTCCTCGGTTAGTAGAGCTATCATATCCTTCTTCATTTCATTCCTTGTTTCAGGATCATCTTTACCACAGTCTGCATGGATGATAAGCAAATTTAGTATGCTGACTAGAGTGAGAGCCTAGTCGAACGAGAGCACTAACTATGTTATCGCAACAATATATTTTACAAGAAGGTGTTGATATGGGGTTCTGTTTCCTGTAGTTAGAGACGGGAAAAAAATAATAAAGGGAAAGAAATGCCTATCATCTCTCATACTTTAAATATCCGAGACAGGAGCTAAATAAGTATAATTTTTATCTAAATTCTAATGGGAAAAAAAAGAAAAAAAAGGCTGTACCATGCAGTAGAAACCTGTAACATAAAAATATTTATCTATGAAACTCTTCCAAAGAATAAGAAAAAAAATAAGGAAAAATAAAAAACAGTATGAAACATGAAATACTTGACTGACCTGCAAATGAGGTATTGAAGACCTCTGCAAAATGACAGAAAGGAGATGAGTTACCAACATGAGCCGACAATAATATGGTCACAGGAAACATCTGATTTCAAAAAGAGTGGGATATATATGCTGTGAGGGAAGTGGGTCCTGAATTCCTAAGCCAAGAAGATTCAGAACACGAAAGACAACGATAAGAAATACAAAATGCATAAGAATCTGAAAAAGCAGAAAACCAAGTTTATTTTCAGCAACAGAAAGAAATGTGGTATTCCAAATCTGCAGCAAACAGCCAAACATATGCACACAAGCATTTTTAAGTCTATGGTATCAGCATGTAAATGTTCTTTCCATTCAATGAGAATGATGAAAAGGAGTGCAGCAAAATCATGTTTATTCTTTAGGAAATGAGACCTCCTTTTGAGACTTCACAGATAGGGATTAAAGTCACAAACTTAGGTAAAAAGAGAATACCTTTTCCTGTAAGGTCTTATGGCATACCATGCAAATTAAGCAATGCCTAAATAAATTACCAGATCCATGCATTAGAAGCCTACCCATTCACCACTTTCATCAGCCCCTAACTTTACCAGATTTACATGAATCTTTCTTCATCATAAATCTTGGATATGTCAGAAAGTCCATAAGATTCTCAAACTGTGATGAGAAGTTTTTCGAAAAAAAGAATATATGCATCCACTATTATATAAAGACACGCAACACATATGAAGGCAACTTGTCTAAATTGAGTAGGTCGTTGTTTCACCTCTAATCATCAAATTGATGTATAACTAAATTACTATAACTGGCTGAGTTAGTACCTAGAGCGATCTGTGTATATTATGCAGAGTGCATATGCTGAGGCGAGACTTCATAAAGATACCATTACAAATTTAAAAACTCCAACACAGGCAGTCAGAGGCATTAAATCATAACAGATAGTTTATAACTGAATAGGAGCATTCGAGATCAAGCAAATTATTACTATTCAAACTTCAAATTAATTTTTTCTCTAAATCAATAATAAGTTACCATTCCATATTTTCAACAAAGAGCAACTGAGCAAGCTAAAAGAACTGATATTTTTTTCATTTATTCTAGGCCTGAGTAACAATCTTGATCTAACTCCTAGTTTAGACTGTTAAAATTAAAGAATAAACTTTTATAACAGCTTTAACAACGTCCCTTCAAATTTACATAAAAGGATATTATAACACAAAAAAACGTTAGGTGACTTATCAGTCGACAAACAACCATAGAACCAAACAAAATGATCAATCAAGCATTAAATACATATGCAAAACAAAAACTAGGCAACATTTAATTATAATGTAACAAATATCAAGCAATATGTTTCTACCAGCTACAACAAAAATTCTTGTACGAACAAAGCAACCACTTCCATATACATGTCCATTGTGTGTAGAATGTGAATATAAACTCACCAGTTGGCAAAGACACGATAGTGGAGTCCGAAACGCAATCACAAGAACAAGGCGAGCACGAAAGAGCCAATGCAGCTGAATATTTTTTAGAATGCCTCTCCACATAACAAATCATCAATAATCCAACTAATACTAACACCATCCTCAAAATCTTAACGCGATTTAACCTCAAATCCGACGATGAGTGTGAATTAGCCATAATAACCACTTCTTTTGTCGCCTTAACTGAAACAACTCAACACAACCTTCAACAATGGTGAAAAACAAAACGCATATTAGAATTTGATACACAGATGCAACAACAATCAACAATTTACACCCAATAAAGAAGAAGATGAGAAACAGATTGAGATCATATATTCTAAGATTGTTAAAATGCGAAAACTCACAATGTGGATCAAACTTAACACCTTTTGTGCATAGCGGCTACGATATCTAGTGCATCGAGCATATTTCGAACATCGATTTCTACGACGAGCAAATGAAAACCTAGATTTCAGAGATGGTAAGAGAGAGAGAAATGCTGCTGATGAAATCGAGGCAACTGCAATCTCTTTGATTAATCACAGATCCACTTTGGACGTAAAGAGTTTGAGTTTGAGTGTAGAACAAATCCCTTTTTTTTGCACTTTCTGTTTTATGGTTTATAATTAAAAGAGCTAACTGCACTCGTGGCTTCTTTTCTGGGAAATTATTAAAAGAGGAAATTGGTAAAAGAGCTAACTGCACTCGTGGCTAACTGCACTCCCTCCGTCCCGCCATAAGTGGCCACATTTCTTTATTGGGCTGTCCCATCATAAGTGGCCACTTTCCTAATATGGAAACACCTCTCTCACACAAAAGATGTGGGCTCCACCACTTTTTATCTTTTTACCCTTTAAACACTCTTCTCCTAAATACCCGTGCCCAAAAAAAAGTAGTCACTTATCATGGGACGGAGGGAAACTTGTAAAAATCCTTTTTGCTACAATCTGCTACTGGAAATTCGTTTTGAACTAACATTAATATATTTACTTTTTTCTTTTCTTTTATATTTTTAATGATAACTATCAATTTTTAGGCTAAATACATAAATATATCCAAATTATCATACATCATGAACTATCAACTTTTATTTTTTTTAGGAGCATTTTAACCAACTTTGATCAATTAAGACTAAAATTACGTAAAAATTATGTAAATATATCCCCAAATCAATTAATCCACAAAATAAGCTCAAAATGATATCGTTGAGGCTGAAATTTTATGAAAAAAATTGAAAAATAAATATACTCATACATATATTTTTATAAGTGTCTTACCAAGTTTCCAAAGGGATATCCAAGCCGTGCGGCTCCAGTCTGTAAGCAGTGAGGTCTCAGGTTAGAACCCCACCGCTCGGAGTACTTAATAGAAATAATAAACGAAGCTAGTATTAAACTTAAACTTAACGATATTACACTAATTAAAAACAAACTTCAACAATTGTAAACTCAGCCTAGTTCAACTTATTTACCTCCTAACGAACCTAGTCTTATTTGACGAAGTGTTAATTTGGTAAAATGAATTTGAATTTCAGCAATAATTTGGATTTAAAAATTATTTATTAAATGTTCGATAAGGAACACTATTTAGAAATCGCCAAATCAAACAAGATATTGCAATTACCTCTCTCTCCAATTATTCCCACATCCAAAATTTGAAACCCTAGAATAGAAGATAGCAAAACGGCTAGTTAGAAGAAGAAGAGAATCCGGTAGTGAGAGTAACGAACAAGGATGAAGAGAGTGTTCGGAGCGAAGAAAGATAAGGAACCCCCTCCTTCCGTTCAAGATGCTTCTGATCGGGTGCGTAATTTAATCAGTTCGATTTATATTTGTGATTCTCGATCTAATTCCTTATCCAACTAAATCGACTGCGATTTTAGCAAGTTTGATTCCTGAAATTGTGCGGCTATTATTTCTATGAAGCTTTTGAGTAAATGTGTTATTATGTGCGTTTTATGATGCTTTTACTGTAAGTTGTGCCGAATTAGTTGGAAGATAGTAGCGGAAAGGGTTTTTAGGAGTTTGATTTCGTAAATCGATTCTATACTATTCATGTAGTCTGGTGAATTTGCTGCTTCCATTAATTTTGTTACTTATAACTTTAATTTCAGATAACTAAAAGAGGTGACAATGTTGAGGAGAAGATAAAAAAACTTGATGTTGAGTTAACGAGATACAAGGAGCAGATCAAGAAGACCCGGCCAGGTCCGGCACAAGAAGCTGTTAAAGCTAGAGCAATGAGAGTGCTAAAGCAGAAACGAATGTAAAATGCTTTTCATGTCTTTTTAGTTTATGTTAAATTTAGTTTACGAGCGTCTACATACGGTTGGGGAAAAGAACGGTACTACTATCCTCAGTCCGTGCATAAGCTTGTTGATTTACCTGCACCTGTAGATAACATGCATTTCTTCAACTTATTGGGACAGGTATGAAGGTCAACGTGATATGCTGTACAATCAGACTTTTAATCTTGATCAAGTCTCATTTGCTGCAGAGGGAATAAAGGATGCTCAACAGACAGTATGTCTTCTAGAGCTTGATATGCTTTCTGATTTCGAATGAGTTAAATGTTTGATGATTAACTGAGTCGAGTGATATTCAGTGATTTTCTGTTGCAAATCTGGGAAAAACTACTAGTTTTTTTCGTGTAATCAGTGTCCCGCAAATAGAATTGTTTTCTAGGCACATTGTGAAGTTTATGGTCTTGCTACATCCATAGTCTTGGACAAAACCTTTTTTTGCAGTGATTATGGACCTGTAAAGGGAAATCAGTAGTTTGATGACTGTGTTATGGCTGAGAACATGTTTTTGCTACCTAAGTTGTAGAGTCAGGGACTCAAGATATGCTCCTCTTTCTTTATCTGTATAATTGTTATGAAGCTTCAATACTATGTCTTGGTAAAAGTATGTTATTGTCTTCAAGTATCACTACTCTGGGATCCTTAAATTCACGGTAAAATCTGTTTCCCTTGGTAGCGCCCAACAGGGCAAAATTCAAGGCTTGCCACGCGGAGCTTATTCTGTAACGTACTTGGAACCTGCTGCCTACCTCCTTAGAGGTAGGAGGATCACCCATTTGTCAATGTCAGAAAGAAGGGAATCTTGTTGTTTGTGATTATGAGTTGCTAATGTCCAAATATCATGGTTTATTGCACCTTTTCTGTGGCCTTTCAAAGTTAATATGGATGCTTAATTGGTTACATTAGATACTTAAGATGCATAGATTACAGTTTTGACATCTTTTGTGACCAATGCTGCAAATGTTGCAGATGTCAGCTTTGAAATCGGCAAACAAGGAACTTAAGGGAATGATGAAGACTGTGAAAATTGAAGACGTAGATGTTTGTACCTCACTCCTTATAGCTTTCACATGCACATGTATGATATATATTATTTGATAACACTTTTATTGATCAGTGGATTTAAATGTTTTCAGAACTTGCAAGATGAGATGTTGGATCTCATGGAAGTGAGCAGCGAAATCCAAGAGACTCTTGGGAGAAGCTATAATCTACCTGATGATATCGATGAGGATGACCTCCTGGGTGGTAAGATTTACTTGGAGCTTCTGTATTAGTTGACGTTTGTAGCTGGAGATGAACTATTGGAGAAGCTTCAGCTGCTTCTGGGTTTTAACGGGAGATAGTGAATTAGTGATAAAGTATTGATTGTGGATTAATTAGATTAAGTTTACTTGCATTCTTACAGAAAATAACTGTCTGGACTACTTAACCAGCTTTTTGGTTGTCTTTGTCATCTGATAATTAATTAGTATTTTTGAGTCATGGCTGCTATATGGGATCAATGTAGTTCATAACTGCTTTCCTTCTGGTTCTGTTATGCAGAGCTTGATGCACTGGAAGCAGACATGGGGTTCGAGACTGAAGGTGGAATGCCTTCCTATCTTCAACCTGATAAGGAATCTGACCTTGAAGGAGAGCTCAACTTGCCATCAGCACCAAGTGGGCATGCTCCCATTCCTGCTGGTAGAGCAAACGTAAGGGTAATGTCATAATTTTACACTACAGGAATGATGATATTACATCTTACACTCGAGACATCAAGCCTTTCTAGTGGCTACAGGATTGCTATTTGCTGTTGTGTTCTTCAAAAGATTTAGTCTTTCCAACTTTATTCAAATTAGCTTGAATCATCATAATTAGGAGTGTTTTATAGCATCTAACAATTGATTTCAATGTTTGGCAGGATGATGATGAGCTAGGGCTGCCTGCTGTTCCTGGAGGTTATCTTCGAGGTTAGACAAGGAGTCGGTGTGCTTATAACCGTTACACAAGGGCAAGTGTAAGCACAAACTACACAATCTGTCATTGTATATATAATTAATAATTAAGACTGAAAACTTTGATATGTAAAGGAAAAGATGCTCTGATTGCTCAAACCTTTTGTGTGTAGGGGGGCAGGGACTCATGTGGATTTGTACATGAATATTCTTAATAGGGTCCTTTTCGTTTTGATCTATCGTTTGTTAAACTGCAGCTTCAAATTACGTTAATTGTGTTACTTTTGCCTCTTGGTAATAATATCTGTATTATACAGATTGGATTGTCAGAATTGTATTTCAATTTTTGGTGATATGTTTTGTATTTCATTTTTTGTTAAGTGTATGATGGAAATCCAATTTTAATACAATATTTGGAGTGTTACTAGCTACAAAACCCTAGATGATTGGTATAAATGAATAAAGTTATGTAAGAATTGAATGAAATGACGGTATGAATGAAATGACATTCTTGTGAGTGTATGTCCATAGAATGAAGAAGAGTGAATGAGATCAAATATTAATTTATATTTTTATCTTTTTATTCGAATACATTCTTTCGTATGATCAAATTTTCATTACATAAAATTATCATTACATGTCTGACAACTTTTAATCGATTAAGTTATTATCTAATAAATTAAATAAAAGACAGATTAAGTAATAAATCTATTACTAATACGAAAATAAAGTTGTTCCCACCACAGTGCTCCGTTCAGTTTTTTCTTTATTCTGGTAATTTGTCTAATTTTAATTTATATATATTCTAATTTTTATTTTTATTAATTAAAACTTTATTAATTTCATATTCTTGAAATATCACATGTTTATTTATTAATCACATCTCATATTTATCTATCCCTCTATTTAATTAATTTCTTCTATTATACATATTAAAATAATAATAATTTCAGAATGCATTCTTATAAATCCTTATTTTATACATTCTTAATTCATATATAATAATCTATAGAAAATTTGTAAATGAAAATCTCTCTATGAAGACTAAATAAATATATTTAATTAACATGTCTACATGGAATCCTTTTCATTTTAACAAAAAAAAAACTCGAAGATGTAAACATATTTTTTTCTGTATTTTGGCAAAGATTAGAGATATCGATTTAACATGAACTAACGAGACGGTTCAAATATAATTAAAAAGAAGGATTGTTACTAATTTTAATTAATATTAACTTTGTTTAGATTTTTATCGAGTAATTTAGCATAAATCAACGAAACAGTTCAAATAACATAGAAAAAAGGATTTTTACTAATTTTAATTAATATTATTTTGAAGATGTAAACATTTTTTCCTGCATTTTGGCAAAGATTATAGATATCGATTTAGCATGAACCAACGAGACGGTTCAAATATACTTAAAAAGAAGGATTTTTACAAATTTTACTTAATATTTACTTTGTTTAGATTTTTATCGAGTAATTTAGCATAAACCAACGAGACGGTTTAAATAACATAGAAAGAAGGATTTTTACTAATTTTAATTAATTTTACTTGGAGTGTTCATATTTTAATTGAATATTACTCAACGGATTTGAGACGTGTATGTACAGTAAAGTCACTATTTTAACTGAGATTAGGACGAACATGTAGAAAAATTCTAAATAAATTTAGATTTAGAAAATACATAATGAATGAGTATACCCGATCCATTATCATTCCTAATTATAAATTTAGATATGCGGAATAAAATTAATTTTCTAAGTTTGATTAATAATTAACGTGAACAATATCACAACTTTTAAATAAGATATAAAATTATTTTTAAAATATATACATATAAATTAAAACATAAAGTTATTTTCCGTCGAATTTCGACGGGCTACTTACTAGTCTATTACTAATACGAAAATAAAGATGTCACATCCACGGTGCTCCGTTCAGATTTTCTTTTATTCTGGTAATTTGTCTAATTTTAATTCATATAGTATATTCTAATTTTTATTTTTATTAATTTCATATTCTTGAAATATCACATGTTTATCTATTAATCACATCTCATATTTATCTTTCCCTCTATTTAATTAATTTCTTCTATTATACATATTAAAATAATAACAATTTTGGAATGCATTCTTATAAATCTTTATTTTATACATATAATAATCTATAGAAAATCTGTAAATGAAAATCCCTATGAAGACTAAATAAATATATTTAATCAATATGTCTATATAGAATCTTTTTCATTTTTCATTCATGTTTTTTTAAAAACTTCGATTAGTGCTTTCTAGAAAATATATACATTGAATCAAATGTGGAATAGGTAGCTAAAGAAAAGAAAAACTTGAAGATGTAAACATATTTTTTTCCACATTTTGACAAAGATTAGAGATATCGATTTAACATGAACTAACGAGACGGTTCAAATATACTTAAAAAGAATGATTTTTACTAATTTTAATTAATATTAAATTGTTTAGATTTTTATCGAGTAATTTAGCATAAATCAACGAGACGGTTCAAATAACATAGAAAGAAGAATTTTTACTAATTTTAATTAATATTATTTTGAAGATGTAAATATTTTTTTCCGCATTTTGGCAAAGATTAGAGATATCGATTTAGCATGAACCAACGAGACGGTTCAAAATATACTTAAAAGAAGATTTTTTACAAATTTAAATTAATATTAACTTTGTTTAGATTTTTATCGAGTAATTTAGCATAAACCAACGAAACGGTCTTTCTAGAAAATATATATATTGAATCAAATGTGGGATATGTAGCTAAAGAAAAGAACAAAAAAACTTGAAGATGTAAACATATTTTTTTTTCCATATTTTGGCAAAGATTAGAGATATCGATTTAACATGAACTAACGAGACGGTTCAAATATACTTAAAAAAAAAGAATTTTTACAAATTTTAATTAATATTAACTTTGTTTAGATTATTATCGATTAATTTAGCATAAACTAACGAGACGGTTCAAATAACATAGAAAGAAGGATTTTTACTAATTTTAATTAATTTTACTTGGAGTGTTCATATTTTTATCGAGTATTACTCAACGGATTTGAGACGCGTATGTACAGTAAAGTCACTATTTTAACCGAGATTGGGACGAACATGTAGAAAAATTCTAAACAAATTTAGATTTAGAAAAATATATAATGAATGAGTATACCCGATCCATTGTCATTCCTAATAATAAATTTAAATACGTGAAATAAAATTAATTTAAATTAATTTTCTAAGTTTGATTAATAATTAACGCGAATAATATCACAATTTTTTAATTAGATATAAAAATATTTTTAAAATGTATACACGTAAATTAAAACATAAACTTATTTTCCGTCGAGTCTCGACGGGCTACTTACTAGTATAAATTCATATAAAAATGAATTAGATTTATTGAAAATTATTTCACTGTCAAAATTTATTTATAAAAAAATCAAATAAATACCAAACATTTTATCAAGAAAAAAACAAGTTTGAGATTTTTCTAACATATTATGGCTTTTTAGCATGTTTTTCTAAAAATTGTATTTTCTTAATTTTTTTTTTCCCCCTTAAATTCCCCCGATCGTTGGATAAATGTTCAAAAATGGCCCGTGTCGAGGATTCCGGCCTCGGAAATGCAATTGTGCTAGCCGGAATCTTGACGCTTGCATGAGCGCTGATTTTAAATGTAAATTCCAGCCATACCGCCTTGTTAGTTGTTACCTTGTTTGGCATGATGAAGACGAACTATTTCTACGGTAAGCACAAACTACGTAATCTATCATTGTATAGGTGATTAATAATTAAGACTAGGTAAATTGGATTAGTCAGAATTGGAACACAATTTCTCACAAACTAGCAACTACAAGGTAATCTTATTAAATAAAAGAGTATAGGTTAGGGAAGGTGATATAGTATATCTTATAATTACTAAAATGAAAGAGGTATTTCCATTTCATGACTATCGCTTTCATGATGATTGATAGCTATTGATTCATCCGTAGAAAATTTGAAGGCGACAAAGTGCGTGGAGTGATGCTATTCGGACATAAATGTCCGGACATAATCTAGCTAGTTTAGTTAAATAAATCGGTTCGATCCGTTTAACTTATTTATTTAATTTTGTAATTTCTCCACATTCATTCAATTTATTATTTTTTGAGTAATTTAATTCAAGTGAATGCATAAATATCTATTAAGTAATAGTATTTACGAAAGATTAGTGAAAATCACAAAATAACTTTATTAGTTTAATTTCGTATTTTTTGTATTCATATTTCTCTCTTTAAAAATGGTGGTTTAGATTAATTAAGTAAATACATTAGAGTATTAACCAACACTATTATTTTATTTGATAAATTATAAGTTAAGATTATTAATATATTCATTTTATGTCCGGACATATATGTCCAAAAAGTATTAGTGAAGTGCGTGGCTCCATGCCTTTTTGTTTGAGACATTTGGTAATATACTATACATACTTTTTCATCTCCACTTTAACTTTTTAATTATTGAGATCTTCTTTTTCTTTTGTGGGGTGTGACTGTTACTGTGCGAGAGGAGAAATTGGGTAAGGAATGAAGCACCAATTTATTTACTTTTGTACAAGGAGAGACTTTCTTACATACAAATACAGACGGAAGCAAGGCTGGCAGGCAGAAGGGGCAAATGGAAGATTTTTGACATAATAAGAGAAAAAGTGCGACGAGCTTCTTGCTGTCTCTTTTCGATCTCTCTCTCTCTCTCACTCCACTCTAAGCCCACTTCACTGCCATCTACCTCCACGGCTCCACTGCATAAGCATTGCTTGTCTACATACAATAGCCCGTAGACCAAAACGTTACACGTTGCTTCTATATACAATAGTCCGCAAACCACCAAAACACACGCCCTTCCCTTGCATTTGGATCTGAAAATATCATAAACAAAGAATTCACGTGATTAAGAGTTAGATCCCATCTTTACACCACCAAGCATTGCATCAACGCATGCTTCTGCGCTCCTATAATAATACAATCAATCAATTTTTGTTTTTTTATCAAGCTTGATTCTTACACTACCCACTTTATATGTAAAGATCAAGAAACAATATGAAATAGTGATTAATATTATGAAGCCATTACAAATAACCAAACCAAGGTAAAAATTTCCATTTATTCATGAAAAGAGATGTCCAATGCAGGCCCTCGACCAACCATAGGTTCGTCCAAAACCCTAAAGAAAGACGTTCTATTTTTATATTCACGAGATGTGTTATCATATGAGAACTACGAAAGCCCAAGTAGTGTGGATGGGATTAAACGTTCATCTTCATCCACGTGTATAAGACCTCGGAGAGGGCAAATCTCAAGGTTACACAATGTTAAAGGCATCGAGGCTGTGTGTATATAAATAACTATGACTCTATCTCGTATGAATACAAAGGAAGGGCTTACTCTAGCAGATTTGTTGAGAAATTAACATATCACATAACATTCTTAAACTAAGTAGACAAAATAAAACTTACAAGATTGTCTATATCAAGGACAATACTTATAATCATGACAAGGGATTTCTCCAAGAAGAGCATTTGTCTATTTCTATCAAGTCTACAACAAGAAGAGATTTTTAATCATGACAAGAGATCGAAGGGATTTCTCCAAGAAGAGCAATTGTCTATTTCTATAAAGTCTGCAACAAGAATCTATTCTCTCAACCTCAAGAACACATTTTCGAATGCACAAAGTCAAACCCTTTGCTTCTAACACTTCCAAAACTATAATACTAAATCATAACTCTCATCTTCAACTTTGTAACGCTTTCGTAGCATTGAACACGACATTATCATAAGCAATTCAGCAACCGAGTCATCACTACTTAACTCACCGAGCCAACTCAATCGAATCAAACTCAAACGCTAAATATCTCTACAAGAAGCAGATCAAGATTTTTCAATATCATATTCATACCACCTATTTTGAATCCTCCTAATTTTTTCCTTCTCAAAAATCATTCTTTAGCCACAAAATTCTTGCAAAAACAACAATCACATAAACATAACCTCTAAAAAAGTTAAATCACAGAAGAAAGACTATAGTGAAGCAACACAGTCATGAAACTCGAAACTCAATGCTGAAAAGATCCGAGTAAAGAATCCTTACCCGACCTGAATTTCAGTCCCTGAGGATGACACTCTTCGCCATATTAAGCAGCGGCTGCAGGCAATCCGGCGAGAACTTCCGCGCAAACATGAATGAATAACTCGAATTCGACTCCCTCAACTCGTGAATAAGCTCCGGCGACACCTCCGGCGGCAAGTAGGTATGCGGGTGCCCCTCAAAACTTCCGGTCCAATTAACCCGGGTCAGCGTAAAACGGGTACATGCATCCGGATCCTCCATCGATAAAAGGGTCGGAAAATAATGCTCCTCGGGATAGCAAGAATCCGCATTCAGACACGGCAGCCTAAACTTCCGCCACAATCTCCGGTCCCTCACAACCACCACCGCGTGCGGCCGGGTCAGGACGAAGAACTGCGACCCGATACGGAATCTCTCGAACGGGACCTCCGGCAGCATTGCGGTTTTCCCTCTGGCGATGTACCGGTCCCACAATTGCGGCTCGTCGTCTAGTATTTCGATGAAGCTGCGTCGAATTGGGGACGAGGGTTTAGGAATTAGGGATTTGTACATGAATTTGAAGGAGTGGAGGGGGATGCAGTTCTGCGAGACGACTGCAAAGTAGGAGTTCGAGGAGTCGTCGAGGAGGGCGGTGGCGAGGAGGCGGCGGGCGGCGGAGATGAGCGAGGCGTGGGCGCGCTGGGTCTTCCTAGCGGTGATGAAGCGGCCGGAGAAGACGCCGCCGGGAGGGGAGATTTTGGCGGAGGGGTCAGCGTGGACGTAGATGTTGTAGAGGCCGTCGTTGTGTTGGAAGAAGAGTTGCCAGAGAGGGGCGAAGTGGAGATCGGAGTTGGTGAGGAAGAGGAAGGCGATTTTTGGTTTCCAAGTGGCGGTGGCGGCGCCGCCGCCGAAAGCAGCGCGGTGGAAGAGGGAGAGGTCGTCGAGCTCGTCGGAGAGGGTGATCGGGTGTTGTTTTTTAGGGAGAATACGTGGGACGAAGAAGAAGAGCAATGGACAGAGAAGTAGGAGAGAGAAAGTGAGAAGAAATGGCGCGTTAGCCATTGCTGAAGAAAATTGCAGTGCAGAATTTGCTGCAGAAAGTGAGAATATGGAAGTTCTATTTATAGTTTATATTCCGAGTACTGAACTCGAGGCAAAATTGCCAAAAATTAGATGTTAATTTTACTGAATTTGGTTTTATTATGTTTTAAATTTTAATTAAGGTTGTTTCTATTTTCGATCAATTTTAGGTCGACTGAAACAGTGAAACTCTATATTTGTTGCCACGTATTTTTGATTCAATATAAATTTGATATTATTATCTTTGTTATTTGGATGAAACAAGAAAGGCATGGTAACATTAAGGAGGGAAATCACAAAATTATATTCTAACATAAAGATTTATTTTAACTTCTGCCACAAAACAAATATTATTCCTTGCCACGAAAAAGACGCACATTTGAAAAGAACACGAGTTTTAATAAATGAGTTGAGTTTGTTGTTAGTAGAATAAGGTCCACTTTTTATATATTTTAAAATTGGTTTTAAATAATAAGTTGAGGGTGTTGTGAGTGAAATAAGGGTCCACTTATTATTTGTGGTGAGTTCAATAATGGTAAAATGGGTAAATAATGGGTTAAATGGAGGGTTAAAATTAAGTGAATTGTGTGGGTCATATTGTTAAAAATAAAATGTGCATATTTTTTGTGAATAGACCGAAATGGAAATATGTTCATCTTTTTTCGTGGACGGAGGGAGTACATTTTAGCAACGAACACAAATTGATATAAATAATTAAGATTAAAATCCTAACAAAATGAAGCATCATTTGGTGTTGTTACCTCTTGCAGTATTTAAGGTTTAAAGTGCAATAAAAGAAATTATTTTTTAGTGAAGAAATTAAAATTTTAAATCAATCATAATTTAAATGTTTCAGATCACAGAGGTGCATGCATTTTAGAATCTAAGCTATTTCAGTAACAATACTACACTCAAAATTTAAATTCAATCATAATCAATGCTCTCTGACTATCTCATCTACTCCCCGAAAAAAATAATTGTTGCATCTTCAAATAGATATTGATTATTATGTATTTTACAAGCCATCTAAGTTCTTAAATTTGATATGTTTCTAAGAGAAATTTAAATTGATGTTTTAAATCATTAGAAGTTCTTAAATTGAAAATATTGTCCACAGTTTAAATTAATAGCTATATTATATATATAGGGTTGGTTCACATATAAAATATTTTTCCCGTAAAAAATAATAATAATGCATTTTATGTACTAAGATAATGTATTTTATGTATTATTACAATGCACAATCATAATAATGCATTTTTGATTTACTATAATGCCTTGTTACGATAATGCATTCCATGTTCAATTATAATGCACCGGTCAATGACAACCGTAGATCTACAAAGATCAATGGTCCAGGTTGCTTCTTATTTCTTACGGGAAAAGGCTTTTACATATGATCTCTTCCCTATATATATATATACACACACTTATGTTTTGAATATAACTTTTACAAAGAAAAAGAGAATTGAATTCTCATTCCATATTTTTCCTGAAAAAAAATCTTAAACTTACATTTGAAGGGCATTTATATTAAATCATAATAAAACAATTTTCAAATATAAATTATTTATTGATTACCTCGATAAGATTATTCAAGTGGTCTTTATTCAAAATAATAAATAGTAAACCTTAGATAAATGTCTTAAACAAAACAAAAATTGTTTAGAAATGAATATCTTGATCCTAATATTAATATCATGAAAGAGTACAGTATAATTCAAATCAAATTATATTATGGGGAAGGTGGCAGATGTCGTTCAGTATGCCTAAGATCATGCGACACAACGCAAATAGAAAATAAAATGAGATTACTTTACACCAACAAATCTGGTTTGGTCAAATTATTATGAAATTAAAGTACATGAATTTGATGTCGACCATATTATTACATTATCTTCGGACTTTGCTTTCAACTATTATATATATATATGTATATTTTTTGTTACTTCACTTCATGCTGATCGGACGTGTGCTTTTTTTGTAGTATAATATTCCTAAGAATATTGAATCAAATACAGTAATTCGGATCAACTACTCTGAACTACACTGTTTGAACAACAAATCAAACTCGCACATATTTTTGATCTTTTGACTCCTTTTCTTTTCTTTCTTTTAATGATGCCACCAACTCCACTCATATCCGGTCGCTTGCAAATCCAAATCACACCGAAGAGGTAAAGAGTACTAGAAAAATCTAGTACGACATACTCCAAACAAGGGTCATGAAATTACTTCTCTGCTCTAATTTAAAAAAAAAAAAAAAAGCTCCTTGCTTGCCAAAAAAATCCACAAACTGGGCAGAGTAACAGAAAATCCATAACAGAAATTGAAGAATTGTTTTGATCTAAAACCAACATCTTCACCTTCTGTAACATGATAGGTTGATAACAGGTACACTCCAATCAACAGAGGTCTCTAATTCTAATTGTAAATCTGCAAGTAATCATAAGCTGTTAAGTCATGGAAGGAAAAAAGCAGCAGACAATTTACTTTCGGTGATAGCTTAGATACATAAAATCAGTCTAGGCTAATCAACCACAAACTTTGATGGATTGAACAATTTTGAGTCTATTTGATCATCTAATCCTTCAAATACTCAATCATGTTTATTGTCAATCTAATCTATAACCCAAAAGTAAACGGCCCTAAGCGTACCGGTCGCCTATGTGACATCTCACCTCAGAACCTTTGTTGATATGTATCCAAAGTTGTTGATATGCTAACAAGAACAGTATGCCGCCATTATCCACTAAGCTCATGAAATTTGTCTGAAGGATCCATGTTGAGATCCTCATGAATTCAGGTAGTCCTCCCAACCACCTTTTTCGAGCTTCTCGTCCTTGACCAAAACTTCATCTCTTCTATCTTCTTGGTATTGCGCCATCCTATAACGACGGTATATGCATGCTTATTAGTAATGACAGAAGGGGAACAAAAGGAACGTAAAGGTTTAGAAAGGACGAGAGAGCCCACCTTGCTTGCAAATCAATGTCGCTAATTCCTAATAACCTTACTGCTAGCAGACCAGCATTGGTTGCATTGTTTATTGCTACTGTGGCCACTGGGACTCCCCTTGGCATCTGAAAAACACAGAACAAATACGTGCACGAGTTAGGTTGTTTCAAGGGTATAATAGCCTTTTCGACTGGACAATACACAATCATGAGCATTAATACATTTGACATCACCCCTGTAAAGAGGCTAGTGGTGTCTCTGTGGTAGATCAGATATTGAAGCGTGATTTGGTTCTTCGAAAAACTAAGGCTACTTTTGTGATCTGTTTTCTTTTTCACATCTTTGGATCCTAACCTCACTATATATCTATCAGACTCTCAGTAAAGAAGCTGAGCAATAGCCAAAATCTAAGCAAAAAGATACGAAAAAAGTTATACCTGAACAATGGACAAGAGAGAGTCGAGTCCATCTAATGTAGATGCACGGACAGGAACACCAATTACGGGCAAGGGGGTCAATGCAGCTACCATGCCTAATCAAGCGAACAAGGTTACAAAGCATGCACTCCTATACATATGATCAAATCAACATGTCCTTCTCAAACACAACGTACCTGGCAAGTGAGCAGCACCTCCAGCACCTGCAATGATAACTTGGATACCACGCTCCCGAGCAGACGAAGCATAGGAAAACATCATTTCAGGGGTCCGGTGAGCTGAGACTATTCTTACCTGTAAAATAACATTCATGAGAGTGAAAATGCATCTATATTACAAAGAAATCATCTGTAAGCCAGCACCAGAAACCACAGAGAGGAGATAGTGTAATTAACCTCAGCTGGAACATTAAACTCTCTTAAAATCTTTGCAGCATCCTTCATGACAGGAAGGTCAGAGTCGGAGCCCATTATAATTCCAACACGAGGAGCAGCTGCAGTAGTAAGAATTTCCAAAATATCAGAGGCTAATGGAATTTCAATTGAAGAAAACATGTATATAGGAAAAAAATTCCATCCAAAAGGAACCATTTCCCATTTATATGTGAGATGTAATCACTCAAAGAACAAAGTATACAGTTAAACAATGGAACTGACCTTCAGGCTGGTCATCTTTTGTTTCTTCACCCAACATGGATTGTAGTCGTGTCTCAAGAATACCCATAGAAGGGCCAACAAGAGTAATGTGGCCCATCTTTCTTTGTTTCCTCATCTCTAAAAATTCGAAATAATGAAAAATGTTAATATAATACTATGTGCTGGGGAAAAACACAAATTTTGCTATGTGCAAAACTGACTATAGTGGTAACCAACCTGGTTTGTCATACCAGTGGACTGTGGCACCAGGAATCCTCAATGCCCTTCCAATAAGCTGATTAGCAAGAAGGAAACCAGCTTCACCCTGTAACCAGATTTGTTACACACAATATGTAAAGCCCACTAAAGACTGTAATGAATTCAATGAGGTTGAATTTAAGATGCAGGGGGAGCCGACAGCCTAAGCATCCTGGAATGTCCTGATATATTAACATTAATGTACAAATTAGTACCTGATCAATTATTAACACAATTTATTTTTGGATCTGTTTTTTTACATTTCAATACTTATCCAATCATCCTTCAAAATCAATAAAGTCAGTAAATACAATCGCTGAGATGATAATCTAGTATGCCCACTCCTGGTTGAACTTTAAAGTAAATGTTCCATTTTATGGGCCACAAGGCAATCTTTTTCTTTTTCTTTTTCTTTTTTCTCTGGAATTCTACGAAGCAGTTGTATAAATACATGTCCTGGAAAAGTAGAATTACCTCATCCTCACCAAGTATATTATACATGATAGCAGCTGGAGCCTTCATTGATGGATCACCAAGTGGAAGTCCAATAACAGCCCTTAAGTGCTGCTCGTATTGTGAAGTAAAACAAGACTCAATTGTATGATGTCCACTATTGTGAGGTCTAGGGGCCACTTCATTCAATAAGACCTGAGGAGAATGAAGGATAAGTACAAAAGGAAGGATGCAGAACTGCAAAAGCGACTCGTCATCTAAATTTTCACATCAACATCAATGTACAACCTGACCATCAGCTGTCAAAAACAACTCAACCGCGAAAATACCAGCACCTTCCAAAGAACTCACGGCCTTGTATGCAACTTCTGTAGCAAGTTTCTGAATCTTCCAAGATACATTGGCAGGTGATTTAACAATGTGACAGATGTTCTCGCTGCACATAAAAGAGTTTTAAGAAATGTTAGTATGAAGACGTAAGAAGAGTGGAAATGTAAATAGTATACTTTGTCCAACAATAATTTAAAGATGAACATAAAATTTTATACATATATTAAACACAACATCAAAAAAGACAAATTAGCTTGCCTGTGGATGGTTTCGACAACAGGATAACATAGAATAGTATTATCTCTTCCTCTTGCCACAACAACAGAAAGCTCCTGTGTTGACGAACATTAAGAGTTTATCATTCTGCCCAAAGAAGTCTAAACCATGTGACATCTTTACGAAAGTACATAGACAGAAAAAGATAGTTGAATCAACGCGGAGAAGAAAACAAGTAGTGAATGCATATATGCCTCCAGACAAACTTGGGTCGCCCTAAAATTCTAATCTAGGATATAAATCTGGCATTCATCAACACTAACCCCTACAATGTAGGAAACGAAACCTTTTCCTTTTCTTGTTCACAGAGTTTGTGCAATCATAACAAGCATTCACAGAAGAAAAAACCAGAAAATAAAATCTTGCAGTGAATTATATAACAGAAGAGATAAAGAAGCTATTCTGTACAAGAAACAAGGGCATGTTAGTTGAAAGAAGCTGCACATAAGCTAACCTTTACAAATGGTGCCCATTTCTCGACATATAGACCACGAGCATATCCTCCAAGGGCTGAAAATGGATAACAGTCGAAATACTATCAGAAAACAGAAGTGTAACTCTACTTAACAGTTGTATGGATGGCATAAGGAATTCCGAATTTCTGCTTGTTTTCCCAATATGTACTATATTACGTCGAAGTTGCCCTTTTCCGCAATAATCTACCCTCAGTTTCAATTTCAACACCTAATATTGATGAATTTGTCTATTATTTTCTTAAACTGAGAGTTTTGATTGAGACAAACTTCACATCCTGATTCATCGATGCAGTCTCTGTATCAGTTATATAATACTCCCTCCGTCCCACCATTTTAGTCCTTATATTTACACACGAATTAAGAAAATGCTTTTAAATTTCTTGGAAACAACATGATTTTTATTCAATTTTTCAATTGTGTCCCTATTTATTACTCCACACATCAATTTTCACAAATATTGAATAAGGTTATATTAGTAAACTAATGTTATAATTCAAAAGGTGGACTATAGTTTTGGGACATCCCGAAATGGAAAAAAAGGACCCAAATGGTGGGACGGAGGGAGTATTATTATCATAATGCAGTCTACTAATGATAACCTTGGCTTGCTCCACTAATACAACTCCATATATCGTGTTATCTAATTCTTAAATTTTGGAATTTAACTAATTGCCTATCAAATACTGCTCATCTTCCCAACTGCTCCGCCACCACTTCTGAATCCAACACAAAATTTCATCTTCCTTATTGTCACAGAGTTCATAAAAATTTGACTTGTTAGTAAGAGGAGCTTTAATTTTTTGAATATGTTATCATGAATGAACATATGCTAGATGTGGAAAACTATGAGCAGCAGTACAATATATTATGACAAGCTGTCAATAATAAGACTGTGATCTATCATTAAGTGTGACTAAGTTCACTATAGTGACACGAGACCTGTCTCATTTCAACATATTTACTTCTTAGTTTTCATTTAACATCTTTTCCAAGAAAAAATATATATAAAAAAATTGTCCATTTGTGGGCACAGGATAAAACCTATCTATGGATTATGCAAACCCAATAATCAAAATCAAGTAGATAAAGAACACCCTAATTCATGAAGGAAGTGGATACATAATTCTACCAGTATAGCCAGCACATCAGCATAGAAAACAAAGCATTTCAAAATACTTGCTGAATACCTTTTACTGCCAAAGAAATCCCGTCTTCACTTTTAGCAACAGCATTGCCCCGTCCATCATAAGCCAGCCTTTTGCTCTTAATCATAAGAGGATAACCAAATAGCTCCGCAGCTCTTTTAGCACCTTCAAGATCATCTATCTGCACCGATATTTTTCCATGGGACAAATGATTTGTTGTTAGACAATGACTTAATTATTTTTAAGTTAATATACAACTTGAATTTCGATGTGCAATTTATCTGCTCATCTGGAATTACCTGCATGAATTTAGGCAGTGGAATTGCATGTTTAGAAAAATGGACCTTCTGAAGGTACTTATCCTGTTCACAAACAATGTTGCTCAAAGTATAAGTCATCATGTAGAGAATAGGATAGATTTAAATCATACATATAGCATGAAGTATACAGAAATTTATTACTGCTTCAAGGTCTATGGTCCTATCCAAGAGAATAAAAACCTGGATGATTCGAATTGTTGAAGCTTTAGGTTGGCAATCCACACCTTGTTGTTCAAGCTTCTCGAGAGTTGCAGCGTCAACATGCTCAATTTCAATAGTTAACACTCCACATCTACAAACTAAATCCAAATTAGTATATCAAACTTTCTTTTCAAATTAAAAGTTAAACGATGTACAATCCCACCTCTTGGAAAATTCTTCAACTGTAGCACTATCATCATAGCTTCCCACCATATGATAATGGCATAAATTACTTGCTGGACAGTTCTCCATTGGATCCAGTATGACCACCTTTATTGCCAACTGGGAAGCTGCTTCGCACAACATACGACCAAGTTGTCCTCCACCAAGAACGCCCACAACTTTTTCCGACAACCCATGAACCGGTACCTCAGTGCTCCTGAAATCAAATACCTCAGTGCTCCTGAAATCAAATATAATACAAATTATAGTAGCAGCACTATGAACGATAAACGGAGTTTTCCTTTAAATTCGAATATAGCATAACAGACAACAAGAATGAAAGTTTAACAAATCTACATCTTTTCTTAGTATTCGAACCCAATAATTTTAAGAAACACAATCACATGTCATCCCAATCAGTGTAAAACTAGCATCCCACTAAAAACACTAAATTTCACTCCAAACAAGAACCTTACTTTAAGCTTGGACATCAGAATTACCCATCTTATCAACGGTATTCAAAAGATTCAAATTCCAACTATACCAAATAAACCCCAAATCCCATGTTTCCATCTTGTTTTCGAAATTAAAACATCTCAGAAAAATCCTTTCATCTGTCGATAAATAGCCAGACCAGGAACATATGATGAACACAGAAACGCGTCAAAATTGATTCTTTTTTTTACCAAGAGCAGCAAAAAGATAATATTACTTGGTAGAAGAATCTTGAACTTCCAAAGAAGCTCTGCAATGAGGCGGAGGAGCTCTGAGCGACGCGTTCTTGAACGACTTCACGTTGATATTCATTGGAACAAAAGCGCTCCTGAAAGATGCTGCAGCATCTCTGTTAGGATTCATGAAAACTAACGAAGTTGTAGCTGAGGCTGAGCTTTCAGATAAACCCTGCAGGCTATGCATTGTCAAATTAAAACGGTTTCGCAGCAATTCGATGAATTTGTGGAACGAAGCATAAGGGTTTTTGAGTACATAAAGAGGTTATAGAAAATAAGAGGAAGAATAAAGCATCATAAATCGTATTGCTTTTAATATAATTCAAAAAATATGTGTAGATTAACCAAGTCTTGTATATTTCCTTTTTTAAATTTGTGAAGAAGAAGAAGACAAGAAGAAGCGGCTGCGGCGCTGAGAAATTTACTTTGTCTGGACTCAACTGTGGAAATCGTAGTTTTATTAATGGAAAGACTAAAATGCCCCTGAATATATATATGCCGCAGAAATATAAATAGCACACTCAAATTTCTCGACTTTCGGCTCATCACTATCTCGTCTGTCTACGCATAGAGCTCCGATTTTCGCCCTCTGTATTTACCCTTCCGAATTTGGTAAATTTTCTAATGCTTTATTTCAATTTGCTCTTCATTTTCCCCTAATTTTATCTCTTTATTTTTCACTCTGGTTAGACCTCCTTTTTTTGACGCGGTAATAAGTTTCGGTATTTTTTTTGGCTTCATCTTCAACATTCTCTCAGTTTTTACGATGAGCTGTTATTATGCGTAATTACTTGCATCATCGCCGCAATTACTTGAAGATTTTTGTGTAATTTGTATATAATGTTTCGGTAGGTCAATTATGATAGTCTTCGAATCTTTGTTGGTTTAATATATCCTGTAGTTTTCTGTAATTATACTGATTCTCTTTAATTTTGTCTTTCTCCTGATTTCTGGAAGTGCAATGTTATACTTCCTATTTCATTAATTCGTTAAAAGTAGTGTTTGGGTTAATCAAATTTAAAGTAGTAATTGAACTGTTAGAAGTTGTAGAACATATATCAGCAAGGATTTTTTTTTTCCAACCACTGTATAATAATTGCAGCAATGGCATCGAATTCGATGTTGAAAATTTCATAATTTCGTGTTGAATGTGGTGACACCAACTTGAAATTGGTATAGTTTGGGAGGATTATTTATAGGGGAAGAAAATGGAGAGAAGAAGGCGGCGATGTTGGACAAAAAGGGAGGAGGAAGTGTTGATTGATGCATTAAAGGAAATAGTTTCAGAAGGTTGGAAATGTGAGAATGGATTCAGAAGTGGATATCTCAAGTTACTTGAAGGCTCAATGTTGAAAGCTTTTCCATGTACAGACATTAGAGCTGAGCCTCACATCAATTCCAAGCTTCATGTCTGGAAAAGGCATTATGCTTCCTTGGCATTCATGCTCGGATTAAACGGCATCACTTGGAACGATTCCACCAAAATGATCGATGCTCGGGATGATGTGTGGAATTTGTATGTCAAGGTAGTAGTACTAATTTTCGAAAGGGATAATTGTAGACTTATAGTTTATGGCCTCAATTTTGTGTCCAATTTCAAAAATGACACGACCTTTGTTTTTCCAGACAGATAGTAATGCTCGCACAATGAGATACAAGTCGTGGCCATTTTACTCGGATTGGTGTCAAATATTTGGCAAGGAAGGAGTAATTAGGGGAGATGTTGTTCAAGAACTGGAAACGAATAAAGTGAGCGAGAAAGAAGCTGTGGAAACGAATAAAGGGGACGAGAAAGAAGCTGCAGGTGCGGAATTGGGTTGCGTCTTTGAGGGAGATGGAGATGGAGATGAACATGAGATGTCTGTCTATCAACTTCAAAGTGATGAGACAGCGGAGGAGCAAGCTCCAAAGAAGAGGAAGATGCCAGAGTGTGGTACAGATCCTTCTGTTGGTGCCGATGCCATCAATGTTTTATGTGACAAACTAGAAGCGAGGTTTGAAGACATTGCCAGAAGAAGAATAGGGTTCGAGCATGACGTCTCAAACGCTAGGCGAGAAGTGTATGGTGCGCTCGGGAGGGTTCCGGGGCTAGAGGTGCGCGACAAGTTGAGGGTGGCGAAGTTTCTTGTCAACAAAACTGGAGACTTGGATCTGTTCTTTAGTCTTCCGGAGGAGGATAGAGTCGAGATGGTTAACATGATATTAGCCGGACAGTACTAATTCTTTGTTGTTGTTGTGGTCGTGCTTTGGTTTTTAGGAGCTGTTCAATTCGGATCAATTGGGTTGATTTTTTTTCGGACTATAAATTTTTGGTCATAACCAATATTTTTTGTGTGTTTAGTGGGCTGGATTGACATCATGCAGCTCAATTTTTGGCAGATTTATTCATCCTCTATTCAGTCTATTGTCTATTTGGCTGGTTACTTCACCTAATCTGTAAATTTATGGACCATATGCCAATACATTCATGGTACAGATGTTTGTTAGTTATTAGCTTTTCTACACTGTATAAGAGATATAATGTTCTTTGTTAGTGAAGTGATAGCTCATTTTGCAATTTGCCCCGCATTTAGGGGATCGATTTAGAAATTTGGACACTAGTGAAGTGATATCCCGTTTTAAAGTTTGATGTGAAAAAATACGTGTAATATAAAAAAATTTATGAATTTTCTTGTAATTTTTTGGATACATGATACATCAATCAATATTACAAAGTATCAATAAATGTCGATATATAGTATCAATTAACTAATTTTGTAATACCCCGCTTTTTCATAACTAATCTTAGTAAATAATTAAGATAATTATTTAGAATAATTAAAATGCGAGAACTTAGAAAGAAAATAAGTTCTAGAAATTAAAAGTTTTCAAGAAATTTCTTAAATTGCCGAAAGTAAAGAAATTAAGTAAATTAAGTAATTTAAGATGTTAATCTTGTCTCGGATGATCCGAGAAAGATTACGAATGTGTTTAGGATTATGTGCTTATATGTTTAGATTTTATTTGAAAAGTGTGTGTTTAATTTGAAGATTTGATTTCTCCGTAGTATCGTAAAATTTCTCCAAACAAATTATTTTAAGCATGCGATTTTATTTCCCAAAATTTCTTGAGAAAGCTTATATTAGGGTTTGAGAAACCCTAATAATAGTTATAAGTTTGAAAGCTTTTTAATTAAAGCTGTGATGATTGTTTATTGGATGTTTGATTAATTAATTAGAGAATTAATTAATCAATTAAAGTAAGATTTATATGCTTAATGTTTAATAAATTAATTAAGCTAATTTATGAAGCATAATTTTCCTAGGAAATAAAGCTTGTCTTATAAGCTTTATTATTAATTTCTAATTAATTTAATCTAATAATATCTAAGAGAATAAATTATAAGATATTGTTAGTATTAAATTTAATTCATAATATCTTAATTTAGATATTATAACACTAAAGTCAAATTACTAACTAATAAGGAAGTGACACCTCACCTTATCCAAAATGCAAATTAATGACTTAGAGATAACAAGATAAGATGCCACATATACGTGCGTTTAAGCTCAACGTATTTGGACAATCTATTAGATAAGCGCAAGATCCATCTTCATCCTCATTCTCTCTTCCTCAAACTCTCGACACACACACGGCAACACACACTCAATCACACACAATCTTCATTGAAGTTAAGCCTTCACCAAGCTCAAGAAATCAAAGAAATTAGCATTCAAATTAATCAAGAAGGTTAGATCTTTCACTAATCAAGTTCTTAGCTCAAGATTGAGCATAAAAATCCATCTTCTTTTTCAAAATTTATGAAAAATATGGAAAAATAAGGGATTTTAATTTTGATACTTGATGATTAAATTGATGGATTATTTGAGCTTAGAAAATTATTTTAAGCATGTTTAATGTTGGAATTAATCAAAGATTCAAGACCCTTTTATTTATTTTGGAATTACCGAAAATTAATGAATAAATTAGTGGTTTTTGATTGTTGAATTTCATGATCAAATTGATGATTTATATGAGTTCATGTGATGTATATAAACATGTTTAGTGATTGAATTTAGCTAGCTTGATCATTTGTAATTAATTAAGTAAAATTAAGGGCTAAAACTAAGAATATTTTATTTAATCTTACATGCTTGAATTGATGTTTAATTTGAGCTTATATGATGTTTTTGAACATGTTTATACATGAATTAAATGAGTTGAAACTCCTGCCTAATTTGTAAGAAATTCAAATTAATGGTCTTGAAATTGAGAGTTTCGGAGTTTAATCATACTTTAAGTCCACTGGATTCCAAATTACTGATTAACTCCTAATGATTCCAAATTAAATTGATTAATCACTGATCTTGACTGAATCACTCATTGAACTGGCCATTGATTATCAATGACTTTTACCATTGATTTACTCACTGATTCTGCCACTGAATTACTGATCTGGCCAACTTGAATTACTCAATGATTTCACAATTTGATTAATCACTGTCCAACAAATTAAGTCAATGAAGTTCTGATGCCATTTTTTCACTAATGGTTCAATTATGCTAGTTTAATACTGGCTTTTGTTTAATGGCTTTTTTTCCAATGGGCTTTTGCTTAATTAACTCTGCTTTTTTTTCCAACAATTAGTTTTTCAATACTGCTTTTTCTAGATAGGTTTGGCTTTTCTAATTTAGCTTTGATTTTCCAATACTTTTGATTTATCCAATACTGATCTTTGCTCAACTTGTTTTCAGTTGTTTCTTCCGTAAACTCAAAAGTTAAAATGTTAGCTAATTTTTCCTAATGATACGTTAATGATGAGTTTAAGAATTAATGATACGTCATTAATGAGCTTATATGTCAAAGACATATATTGATAATATAATGTTAAGCTTAAATGTTATCAAAGAGCTTAAGCATTTTTTTTATATGCTAAAATAAATAAAGAAAGAGCTTAATGATTAATGAGATGCTTATATGAAGAAATGAAATGTTTATTTTTTTATGATATGATGTTACGAATGATATGATAAGCTTAAGTGTTTAATGATGTAAATAGTATGAATTTAAATGTTAATAAAGTGTTTATATGCTTAAGTATGAGATTAAATGATGAAATATGTGATTTATGTTTTAAAATATATCCTGAAGTTATAATCGATTAATTATCGATTAAGAAGTTAAGTAAGAAAGATAAGTAATTAGAAAAGTTTAGTTCCTAATTGCCGAGATAAAAACCCTAGAAAAAGCCGAGACAAATTAGAGAAATTTTTAGAATAACAATGCATCCCTCATTTGAATATTTAATTTTTCTCGCTCTTATGTTTAAATTTAATTATTAAATGAAGGAACGAGCGGGATCGAAAAATGAGGGAAAAGCCGAGAAGTTAAAGTATAGATAAAAGTAGCTTCTTCAAAGTGGGCTTTTCTATATATTAAATAACTCGAGCTTTGCTCGTTTTTGATCAAATGCTTTAAAAGTATGTTTTAAAGTGATTATCATGCATAAAAGGATTGTTTTATGGATTCTCTTATGCCTATCCGTGTTGGTTCGCCAATCGTTATAATCGATCGGATTCCCGAAGCAAAAGTGGTGCTTTCCGTCAGACTTAGTGTACACGGTAGCCATGAAAGATGGACCCCGTTGGAGGCGCGACCACCATGGTGAGTTGCGTTCACAAGGGTTAAGGCCTTCTTCCCCGCGTTGTTTCGTATATGGTTTTAATTGAATAAATAAAGGAGAAAGATTTAAAATGATTTAGTAAACACTGCTTTTTCCCCGAAAACCCCGTGTGTTATCATATGCATGATTAATCTATAAAATCTATTATATATTTTGGCATGTGTCCACCGAGTACAAAGATCAAATTTCGTACGTTATTTCTAAAATGCGCAGTACAAATGGGTTAATGGATGAAGACGGCCGGGCGGATTTTTGTTGTCAATTCTTAAGACATTGGTTGACAAGGAAAGTATGATTATATGCTCTTCATACATATAATCAAAGATATGTCATGTTTCCATTCGCAACACTCGAATTTATTCGCAATTGTTGTCTTAAAGGTGATGTCAGTTTAAGCCATGACTTGATAAACCTTATTTCCGTTGTTAAACTCGATACGAGATTTGCATTATTTTCGACCATTCTCGCTTATTTTGGTTTGACTTAAAAGAATGATTTATTATACGATTGGTTTTTGTCATAACCTCGTTATCTCGTTTCTGCTAATCATAAATCACAGACGTGCCGCGACCCACCTCATTGCTATCTTCATTCTAAGTCGGGCTGCGACAAATTTATAGTTACAATTATCTCAACTAACTAAATATATTATCATACAAACTTAACTGTGGATTAATAATATGTTGTACACAAATTGTCTACGAGTACTTAAGCATGTAAATAAATATTACAAACGTGCATATAAATATGTTTTAATCTATAATATATATTATTTTTTAATCTATATAATAATTTGTTATCCGTTCCAAAAAGATATATCCCTCGTTTCAGTTTTCATACATATTAAGGAAACATATTTAGAAAAGTAAAATTACATAACATTTTCAAATTATACTCTTGTTTATATACCCAAGAAAACATTGTATGGATATATGAAGGGAAAATAATTTTACTTATAGGAGAATTAAAAAGGAAAATTAATGCACATTTAATAAGGAAAGTTGATACTCCTTCCGTTTCAATAGTATGGAATAATATATTGGGATGGTAAAAAATGAATTGTTGACTATTATTACGCGAATGATGGAATATATTCTAGTGAAAGCATTTAATATTGCTTCATATTTATTGTAAGATTGTGCTTTACCTAATATGATTATTATATAAATTTAGGCATTGTATAAAAAAAAATTCACTTAATTTTTTATTCAAAAAAGTAAGTTAAAAGAGCTCGAATACAAGGCCCAAAAAATAGTGGCACTCTCAATGTCGATGAAATATAGCATAATTCATATTTTTTCAGAAGAAGAAAAAAGAGAATGAAGTTCGAACGAAAAATAGGAAAAAGAAATAAGAAGCGTGGCAGCCAGGAAAAGCTCTAGAATATTCGCGAGTCTTCTTTGGTAGGCGATTTGCTCTCGACCAATCTCAGCCGTCCAAAACCTCATTCCCTCACTTAAAACCGCAGATCTACTCTGACCTAATCTCTCTCTTTTTCTTTCTCCTTCTCCTTCGCGCTAGCTTCGCCGCACCTCCGCTACTCCGATTCTCAGCTGTAAGCTCTTTTATATGTACTAATTCACACGTGTATCTATAGATCGATATCAAATTTCTTATGAATTCAAGTTTTCCCTAGTTTACACCTCAATTTCGTATATTTGTTTGATCGATTAGATTTTGCTTGATTTTGAAGAGTACAAAGAGCAGCAGAGATGTTTGGGAGAGCACCGAAGAAAAGCGATAACACCAAGTACTACGAGGTCTTGGGAGTGTCGAAAAATGCTACGCCGGATGATCTGAAGAAGGCGTATCGTAAATCTGCCATCAAAAATCATCCTGATAAAGGCGGAGATCCGGAAAAGGTAGTCTTTTTTTAGTTTATTTGATTTTAGAAGGGCTTACCTTATCAATCGATTTGATTTCTACTTATGTGGTGGAGCTCTAGATCGGTAAATTTTCAGTTGCAGTGTTGAATGTGTAGGTTGGATACTTCGCTTCATGAGTTGCATAATGAGCTGAATTGAGCTGTTTGGATTGCGTAGTGGATGTTTGAAATAATCATTAAAGAAAAATAATTTACTGCCTTTTATTGATATAGTGATAGTTTTGCCCTTTTTATTTGATGTTTTTGTTTTTCCTTTTTTCTATTATCAAAACTAGAGTCCGACATGTTAATAGATGTGAATAAATTAAAGAATGATTTGAATAGTTGTCTTTGCCGTTTTCTACTAAAAATTGTGTCATTCAAATGAGAATGCACAAAACGCGATAGAAAAAGTAAATTTTAATATCTTCATACTGATGATCTTGTGAATTTGATGACTAGTTGGTGTAAAGACTCGTTTTTGCTTCTTAGAGAGTTTCCATAAGCAAAAATTGACATCTAAAATTGCGAACTTTGCATTCAGCTGTTTCTCCTAATGCTATTTGCAGCTTTGACTGACTCTAAATTTGCTTGGATACTATCTAAGAAACTATCTCTCTGGATGTTCTAGTTTAAAGAGATTGCCCAAGCATATGAAGTATTGAATGATCCGGAGAAGCGTGAGATCTATGATCAGTATGGTGAGGATGCTCTCAAGGAAGGAATGGGTGGTGGAGGTGGCCCAGGCCACAACCCCTTTGACATCTTTGAATCCTTTTTTGGTGGCAATCCATTTGGAGGTATGCATTTGATTTGCACCATGTCCTAAATTGACTTGATTATTATGCTCAAAGTAAAAATATAAATAATTCTGTTACATTTTTATGTGATTTTCAGGCGGTGGTAGTAGCAGAGGTAGGAGGCAAAGAAGGGGAGAGGATGTTGTTCATCCTCTCAAAGTTTCTTTGGATGACTTGTATAACGGAACATCCAAAAAGCTCTCTCTGTCACGCAATGTGCTCTGCCCCAAATGCAAGGGGTGAGTTATATTGTGTCATATGCTAGCAATTGAGCTATTGTTTAATATGTGTTCATGGACCCCAAATGCAAGTGTTAAAGTCTTTGTTTTAATGTGATTTGGCAAGTCGACCATTGCTGACCTAATATTTGTTTATGCGGCTCTGCAGGAAAGGGTCAAAATCTGGAGCTTCATTGAAATGTTCTGGTTGTCAAGGATCTGGGATGAAAGTTTCTATCAGACATCTTGGCCCTTCTATGATTCAACAGATGCAGCATCCTTGCAACGAGTGCAAGGGTACTGGTGAAATGATCAGTGACAAGGACCGCTGCCCTCAGTGCAAGGGTGAGAAGGTTGTGCAGGAAAAGAAGGTTCTTGAAGTTGTAGTTGAGAAGGGTATGCAGCATGGACAGAAAATCACATTCCCAGGCGAAGCTGATGAAGCGGTAATTAAAATTCTGCTATTGCTATTTTGTTGGTATTTGCAGAATGATCTCATCTTAAATTTGTATTGGTTCTGACTGATGGTTGATATTTTTCAGCCTGATACTGTCACTGGAGATATTGTGTTTGTACTTCAACAAAAGGAGCACCCTAAGTTCAAGAGAAAAGGTGATGATCTTTTTGTCGAACATACATTGACACTGACTGAAGCACTATGCGGCTTCCAATTTATATTGACTCATTTGGACAACCGCCAACTCCTCATTAAATCCGAACCTGGGGAAGTTATCAAGCCTGGTAAGTCGAATGTCTTTTCTGTATGCAGTTTTGCGATTTCCTGAAGGCTGACATTTGTTATATGCTGCTTTCTTCTTTTCGTGTTTTCATTCCCTTGAACCTTGTGGTTGAATGCAAATATCTTATTTGTGTCTCAGATCAATCCAAGGCGATCAATGATGAAGGAATGCCCATGTACCAGAGGTCGTTCATGAAAGGAAAATTGTACATTCAGTTCAACGTGGAATTCCCTGAATCGTTGAGCCCAGAACAAAGCAAAGCGCTGGAGGTTGTACTGCCACCTAGGCCAACAACTAAGCTGACAGATATGGAACTAGACGAATGTGAAGAGACTACTCTGCACGACATAAATATGGAAGAGGAGATGCGTAGGAAGCAGCAACAAGCCCATGAGGCGTATGATGAAGATGACGACATGCCCGGAGGTGCTCAGAGAGTGCAGTGCGCCCAGCAGTAATTGCTTTCTGGTTTTCTTTGGAGGGGGGCTTGGGGGCTGACTTGTTTGAGCCAGTAATGGAAGCTTACTAGTTTCTGGGTTTCACAGGTTAGGCGAGACAATATTATATAATTTCTGTCTTATTGATTGTGTATTAGGGATATTTTATTTAGCTCAAATGGTATTGCAATCTTATTTCATTATTTAGTAATATGCCTATTGTTGCTTTGCTGTTTGGGGTTTTCGACATTAAAGGTGAGTGCAGATTATATTATTAAAATATTCTCATGTTGAAGGTGAGTACAGTAAATATACATGGAAGGCTTATTCAGGCAGTTACAGATGTGATCAAAAGTCAAATGCACTTTGTTTTTTAGAAGGAAAATAATGCAACCTTTTGGACTGGATACTTTGTCAACTTGCCTAGGTTATTAATTTTGTTCTAATGCGATGGCCGCCGCCAGGTGTAGCTCTACTTTTCTCTTGGAAATTCGAAAGGCTTCTTTTGTATGCAGAGAATAAGTATAAAGTGTAAACAAGTCTTACAATTTGTAAAGAAATTTAAAATAAAAATAAACAGAGAGCGTAGCAAAACATCCTCCTAATAATTCTACCACAATGAGCATTTCGTTTTTATCTTTGTAATCAGTATGATTCTTAAAAGTCATCTAAATTAGGTTAAACCTAAAATCTAGTTTTTGTAAATTGTGGTCACCCGAAAAAACAAAAAATGGTTTCTTTTCTTTCTCAGCACGTGTTTCTTTATTCACGGAGAAAGTACACACAATAAGATATCTTTTCCAAGTTCCAAGCGACACAAATTAGTGATTTTTTTTTTTGTTATTCCTTTATTAGTGGTCCGGATTTAAAATAATAAAAATTAACCCTTTAAAAAGTGTGGATTCTACCATTTTTTACGCCTTCTTAATTTTCGTGCCTAAAAAGTATTAGCCACAAATAACGAGACGGAATGAGTACTAGTAATTGAATTTTATATTTTAATAACCCTCCCCACTAAAATATGATTATGTCCAAGTAGGCCTTCCTGTTTCAGTGATTAGATTGAAGAGGCAACGCACATTTGGCCTAAGGGTTGCATTAAAAATAACAATAAATTTTCCCTAAAAAAAAAACAACAAAATAAAAAGGATCAATAATATGTTAATCTTTTCTTGAGTGGTCAGTAACATTCTGACATACTTGCGGTGGCTCGTTGACTGTCGTAATTTGCAACTTCTTTAATAAATCACCACTAGATTTATTAAACCTAAATCCAAGAATGGGATAAGTATAACGAGATAGTTGACCACCTATTATCGATATACTGTAGCCTAATATTAATTAAATTAATCGATAATAAAAAGTAAAACTAATTAATTAACATAAGAAATGCCTTCTCTTAATTCTGCCTTTCCCTTTTCCATTAGAGAGAGAGAGAGAGAGAGAGAGTCAACACATCATTTTCCCTTGAACTAGCCTCACCCTTTGTCCCTTTCCCGAACATGAGAGAGAGAGAGAGAAAAAGAATCCTCAAGTGGAACTTAGAGTTGGATAAACCTCGTTAGTTTCTTAAACCGAAATGCACGTATGTGATGAACGAGTTGACTCATTTGGCTGATAAATATGAACCAAAACCAAGCCTATATCTAGTTGGAAAAGTAGCTAATTGAGGAAGGCCTTTTCTCCCTTAATTCTCTCTCCCCCCCAGAAACACACACATATATAGGAGAGAGAGAAAACTCCATTGATTCCATAATCTCTCAATTAAAAAAACTCCCTCTTCTCCACAAATGAATAGCACCACTTTACCCGACTACAGCCAAGATTCCGGCGACACCACGCTCGGCGGCTTCGGCTACGGCGTCGGCCTCTCCATCGCCGTCCTCGTCGTATTCGTCGTCATCACCTACTTCTCCTACAAGTGCAAGACATCGCAGAGGCACTCCCCCTCCACCACCCTCCGCCGCCTCCGCGCCTCCGCCGGCGAGTACGCCGGTTCCGTCCACGTCGTCATCCAACGCGATGGCCTCGACGCCGCCGCCATCTCCACCTTCCCGCTCTACACATACGCCCAACTCAAGCCCCACACAGGCGCCTCCGGCTGCGCCGTCTGCCTGACCGACTACAAAGACAGCGAGGAGGTGAGGCTGTTGCCGGATTGCGGCCACGTCTTCCACCGGAGCTGCATTGATCCGTGGCTGATGATCCATCCCACGTGTCCCATCTGTCGGAACTCGCCGCTGCCGGCGGCGGATGCGACGCCGCCGCTACCAGTGGCACAGCCTGCTCCAGTTGCCGATCAATAATAATTTTTGTAGCGTATTATTGTCTTCTTTTTTATTTTAATTTTTTATTTGTTTGATGAATGGAAGAGTCGTATATATATTTTTTGTTTTCTATACGAATCTTGTTGGTAGACATAATTAGATGAATATTAAAATTCAACTTAGCGGAGAAGTGAGCCCCTTTTTTCAATTTTCTTATAATGTAAGCGAATATTGAATAGTTTTATGAAGTTTAAATAATATTATATGCATGTTGAAGCTAATTCTTTAATAACGGAGGAGGCTATTAATAATATTTAATTTTGGGCGACAAATTAAAGTTTTTTGTGTCCAATACTCACTTGTTAGGGTGCAATCTTCTCCACTATTCGTATCTTGAATATGTACTGTATTTGATGAATATGTATCATGATTATTGTAAATTTTCGTTACGGAATAAGTATCACATGCTATTAAAGTTTGTACATCAAGAAAATATACAAATTTACTCTTTTTATCATAAATATTACATGAAAATATAACAACTATTTTTTTTTTTTGAATAGATATCAATGTCAAAATGAGAAGTATGACATCATTTTTCTACAAATTTATAAATTATGATACTTATTTCGGAATAATTTTTATTTTGAAATATAACTCTCGTTCCAAAAAAAAGGAGGAATTGTGTTAATTATATTAGATGAGATCACTCATACGCTGATTGGGCCATTTTGTGCAGTCATAAACTATTTATTTTATATTGTATGCAATGCTTAAACGAGTATATTACAACAACGCAAAATCAAATATTGAAATAAATTATAGAGTAAAACCATATATAAAGTCTGCATCATTGACCATCAATTTTTCGTTAGGTCATAATATATTAAGATGAACACTTCTATGCTGGATAATTTCTGATCATAAAGCATTTTTCATGCTTCTTCTACAAAGGTAATGAAGCAAGACTGAGAAGAAACCTTAGTATATATACTTTTTGTATATGTTATATATTATTTGTGTTTTCATGCATCTTGGTGGTCGACATAATTAGTTGAATACTTAAAGTTTAAGTTTAATAGAGAAGTGAGGTCCTATCTTTTTATGTTCCTTTCATATAAATTAAAGAACATCATATGTATATTTTGTTTCATTGCCGAAACGTGTGTAGCCATTTTCATAATGAATTACAAATATGTCACTGAATAAATAAATATTAATTTAGCTTCAGAACTTGGACCTATCTCACCACGACCATTTCACACAATACCTCTCATTGTGTTAATTGTTTTCTTATTTAACTACCTAAAATGGTTACATGTATAGACATTATAATTAGTTGTAAAGTTGAGTTAGAGACAGATTTGTAGTGATCACAAAGGCTAATTAAAGTTGAATGCTAAATAGATATTTTTAGATATACACTGCTGGCCAGGGGCGGTTCTGGGGTGTGCGGGGTGGGCGACCGCACAGGGCCCCGAAAAATCGAGGGCTCCCGAATATATATAGGTCTGTCTATATATGTATATATACGAAAATAGTTGTAAAATTATCAATTAATCAATTGGCTTAGTGGAAAAGCCTTCCCTCTCTAGTATCATCCACGCGGGATCAATCCTCCACTGTAACATGTTTAGTATTTTTGCACAATTAATTCCCTCTTAACTTGGCCCAACAAACTAGGGCCCACATTTTTGTATTACTATTCTTTTTTAGAAGAACACCGAAAATACACTAGTAACATAGTAATATATGATATATAAATTAGAATATAAATCTAGATGTTTGGTACACTTTTTTGATTGAAAAGACAATGTTACCCTTACTAATTACCCCACATTTTATTCTATTTTCTTACCTATTTTCTATTCTTAAATAAATTAAATAAAATCCTAAAAGATATTCTCTCTCCTAAACAAAGTACATCTCATTTCTCTCTCGACACCCAGCTGCAATTAATCTCTCTTGTCTCTCTTCTTTTTCTTGTTCTTCTCTCTCCATCTCTAATTACTTCATTTAACGCAATAACAATATTAAAATTTATGCAGATTGATTGTTACACATTGAATATGTTGAAAGCCATTAAATTCATATATCAACAAATCACTCAAACAAATGCTCAAAGAAAAACTCATGAAATAATTGAAATATTCGTAAGAAGTTTGATTTCTCAAAGAAGTTCGTTTTTGAATAGTTGTTATCATCTATATTTGTCATTCTTAAGGTAATGTTCTTGCTAGATTTAATTTTCTGTATTCGATTAATTCCTGCACTTAATGTTCTTATGTACACAGTCGAAGCCACAATAGTGTTTATATAGTACACAATTAAAAAATATTGAGCTTAAAATGCTAATTTTTAAATGATAAGTTAGGCGGCTAAAAATTACAAAGAATGATAGGTTAATTACAATTGTGTTTATATTGTACATAATTAAAATATTTTTAAATTGTTCTTAAGTACACAGTTGGAACTACTATTTTGTTTATAAGTACATAGTTGAAGAATATTTGAATTAACATCTCATTCTTAAATGAAAGGCTAAAAGTATAAGTTATTGCATGTTATTTTTCGTATTTGGTTCATTAGTACATAATGATCAGTACACAGTCATGGCCACCAGTATAGAACGTTAGACAGGATGCCCAAAGATGACTAGGGCTTAATCGGCAGTTGAGAGACCGACTACAATTTATAAATTGTCTTGTACTAGGTGTCACCATGAAGGTCACAATATACGACCACTAGTAATAAATATTTTTGTACTGTGTACACAAGAACAAGAGTATTTCTTCAAGAATCCATGTGTTTGTGTCTTTGGAATATATATATTAAGGCATTATAACGTTTTTAGCTAAATACAATAATGTTTTATAGAAATCCAAACTTCGTATTTAAAATATATTCAATGAGTGATTTGGCTCAAGTAATATCTTAGTTTAACTACTAGCATTATACTCTCTCCTATTCATATTATATGTCATCCTAAGCTTGGGCACATCTATTAATAAAAAAATTTGTTTCCATAATTAACCTTATTTATTGATATCAAATGTTGTGGAGGAAAAAAGATAAAATAATAGAATATAGGAAATATGCATGAGATGTAATCAATACAAGAGTAATTGTTATGGTCAATTTGGGAAGAAAAATGCAAAACGACAGTTAATAAACAAAAGATTGAAAAGCTCTAAACGACTTATAATTAGAATAGGAGGGAGTACTTGTAAACATTGCAATAATCAATGAAATCTTTGTAAATGGGCATTGATCAGTGATTTTGTGAAATAAATGACTCATTTATGAATTGCAGGTTAATATGAATGTTATTAGACACTAAACAACACTTAATAATGGCACAAGCATCCGTATTATTGAAAAATTCTATTGTTCTTCTACACACAATACAAGAATATTTGTATTGTGTATTGTACACAGTTAAATTAGTCTTATATACTGTGTACAGAAGAACATTGCAATAATCGCTGAAATCTTTGTAAATGGTCATTGATTAGTGATTTTATGAAATAAATGACTCATTTATGAATTGCATGTTAATATGAATGTTATTAGACACTAAACAACACTTAATAATGGCACAAACATCTGTATTATTGAAAAATTCTATTGTTCTTCTGTACACAGTACAAGAATATTTGTATTGTGTATTGTACACAGTTAAATTAGTCTTATATACTGTGTACAGAAGAACATTGCAATAATCACTGAAATCTTTGTAAACGGGCATTGATCAGTGATTTTATGAAATAAATGACTCATTTATGAATTGCATGTTAATATGAATGTTATTAGACACTAAACAACACTTAATAATGGCACAATAATCCGTATTATTGAAAAATTCTATTGTTCTTATGTACACAATATAAGACTAATTTAACTGTGTACAGTACACAGTACAAATATTCTTGTACTGTGTACACAAGAACAAGAGTATTTCTTCAAGAATTCGGGTGTTTGTGTCTTTGCAATACATATATATTAAGGCATTATAACATTTTTGGCTAAATACAATGTTTTATTGAAATCCAAACTTCGTATTTAAAATATATTCAATGAGTGACTTGGCTCAACTAACATTTTAGTTTAACTACTAGCAATATACTTGTAAACATTGCAATAATCACTGAAATATTTGTAAATGGACATCGATCAGTAATTTTGTGAAATAAATGACTCATTTATGAATTTCAGGTTAATATGAATGTTATTAGACACTAAACAACACTTAATAATGGCACAAGCATCCGTATTATTGAAAAATTCTATTGTTCTTCTGTACACAATATAAGACTAATTTAACTTTGTACATATATCCTTGTACCGTGTACATAAAAACAATAGAATTTTTCAATAATACGGATGGTCGTGCCATTATTAAGTGTTGTTTAGTGTCTAATAACTTTCATATTAACCTCCAATTCATAAATGAGTCATTTATTTCACAAAATCACTGATCAATGCCCATTTACAAAGATTTCATTGATTATTGCAATATTTTTCTGTACACAGTACAAGACTAATTTAACTGTGTACAGTACACAGTACAAATATTCTTGTACTGTGTACACAAGAACAATAGAATTTTTCAATAATACAGATGCTCGTGCCATTATTAAGGGTTGTTTAGTGTCTAATAACATTCATATTAACCTGCAATTCATAAATGAGTCATTTATTTCATAAAATCACTGATCAATGTCCATTTACAAAGATTTCATTGATTATTGCAATGTTTTTCTGTACATAGTATAAGACTAATTTAACTGTGTACAATACACAGTACAAATATTCTTGTACTGTGTACACAATTGAGATTACCAACTGTGTCACGGCCTGTTTGTGTTTTAATTTCTTATATTACGTACACCTGTTCATCAACTCATAATCACATAAATAAATAAATAGAAATTCATTACCAAATTATATATTCATCATTTAAATCCCATAACAGATGACATAAATTCCAAAGGACCCACTTCTAAATCTCTATAGAGCTTCCTTTCCGCTTTCTACTACTAAACGAGACTTGATATCCTTTAATACACCATCTCGAACGCGGAGGTTGATGCTTTCTCTCTATTCCTGCATAGTTTCTCTTATCCATTTCTCAGTAGTTTCTTATATTTTCCAATATATAGCAGTCACCCTTTTGGTGGATGAGATTCTTGAATTGATGGTTGCCAATAAATTCATCTTCGAAAAAATTAGTGCATTATATAAATAAAAAAGGCAAGCATTTACAAATATACTTGGGTATACCCAAGGGAGTACAACCTTGCCAAAGCAGTAGACGTGTGGGTGGAAATAGTTGCATTAAATAACATGTGATCAACCTGAAATCAGTAGTAAAGTGTTCCAAAACCGAACAAAATTGTGGTATACATTTTCAGCCAATAACATGATTGACATCATTAAGGTTTTCTGTGGTAGATTTTGAAGAAGAGCAACAACAATCAACACCAAAACGGCAAAAGTGTTCTTACAAACAACGCAAATCCAAATGCTCCTTCCTACTAGCTGCAAAGTCGAGTCATCCAAAGAACCTGTAGGGCTGAAGAAGTAGCAGTGCAACAAGGCACAACTCATTTCCCAAAAGTTGTTATATCATTTTTTTTCCCCTCATTGTGGCATTTTGACGAACAGCTTGTGTTCATGAGTATTAGACAGCTACCAACCTGTTGATCAGCAGCATATAGTGGCCAATCCTCCAAAACCATAAAGTCAAATACATCATAGCAGCAATGATCTAGTGGGGTAGGGGTTGGGAGGGGTTGCAGAATGGGATCTGCACACGACAACAACTCTGCTTCCACATATTCTCTTTTTTTTTTTTTTTTCTTTATGTATCTTTGTCTGAACGATAATAAGCTCGATGTGGAAATCTCCTTTGAGTTGAGTAATCTTTCTCATTTGGTAAGCTTGAGTTTGTGCAATAACCAGATACCTGGTCCTATCCAGGGATGAGATGGGTGAGTCGCCGACATCGTCGCCGGCATCATTTGAGTCGAACATCTTCGCTGGTGGGAACTAGAGTTTCGATCGATAATTTGGGGAAGAATGGGAAAGAGAGGCTGGCGGGCAGGTGGGGAAGAAGGTAGTGAAAAATGTGAGTCAGACATTTGTTTTTCTTTTAATTTCTTTTTGTCTTATATAACATTTATTTATTAAAAAAATATATGTATTTTATTTATTCATTATTAAAGGGTGGGGGTAATTTTGTCTTTTGAATGAGAAAAGTGTAGCAAACATCTACTTTTAAAATGTAGTTTATAATTGAACTATTACTATATGTTTGATGGTATTGTTGAAACTCACTCATTATTTTTTTAGCTTTAGCCGCCACTATTAACCATAAGCGTCTGCTGCGTATCTTTCTCTTTGTCTCTATTTTTTTCTTTGTTTTCTCCTCTTCTCTTCCACTGTCTCAACATCATCTCTCTCTCTCAACTCTCTAACGGATTCTCATCAACAATTAACATTCAACAATCTTGCAAGGTAAATCTTGTGAAATTTTCAATTATATTTTATTTGTTTAGTTCCATTAATTATTATTAATATTTTTAATTGATGATTTTATTTTTTTGTGTAGGTTGTAGATGTTAGTCTGTGGAAACAGAGAATAAATCATCATATGAGATCACTGGTGCTATCTTTTCTCTCCATTTTTTTATATTATTTGGTTATTTTTACTTACTTTGATTGTGCTTAATTAGTTAATATGAATCGGAAGTATCAATGTGGATATGAAAAACGCTGTAAAAAAAAAGAAAGAAGAAGAATTCATCAAATCTCAGAGGGGTGCTTTACATAAATTTTTTTCAAAGGAACCTCAAGTAGGTGAAAAATCTTCTAATGAGTTGGATGAAATTGTTGTTGATTGTGAGAATGCTGAAAAAATAAAAAATACGATTGATGATGTTAACAAGGATATTTCAAATAATTTAAATGATCTAGATGATATTTCTGGGGTGAGAATGACAATAATAATGTTACACAAAATAAATCTATTTTAGTTGACATATATGATCCAAGAAAATGGGATGCTCTTGATTCAAATTTGATTGATGTTTTGGTAGTAAATGGCCCAAAGAGAGACTTAACCATAGTGAAAGGCCCTAAAGATAAATTTTCTCGAAGATTCTCTTCAACTTTCTATACTAGATATTTGTCTAATGGTGAAACTTGTGATAGAGAGTGTCTTGTTTACTCAAAGGAGCTTGATAAAAATTTTTGTTTTTGTTGTAAGATATTTAAAAAAGGTTATGGAAAAGGTCATTTAACAAACGAAGGCTTTAATGATTGGTTTCACCTTAGTACTAGACTTAAAGAACATGAAACAAGTGTTGAGCATTTATTAAATATGACTACTTGGTGTGACCTTCGACATAGATTGCAACAAAATGAAACAATTGATAAAGTTGCTCAAGAAAAACTTAAAAAAGAAAATGAATATTGGAAAGGCGTTATAACTAGAATTATTGTTATTGTGAAGTATCTTGCAAAACATAACCTTGCATTTCGCGGAAAAAATGAAAAGTTATATCAAACTAGGAATGGCAATTTTTTGGGTTTGATTGAAATGTTGGCCAAGTTTGATCCTGTGATGAAAGAGCATGTTCAACGTATTGATAGTGGAAAGATTCATCATCATTATTTGAGTCATGATATTCAAAATGAGTTGATACTCTTAATTTTTTCTAGAATTAGATCTATTATTATAAAAAATATAAAAGATGCAAAATATTTTTCTTTGATGTTGGATTGTACGCCTGATGCTAGTCATCAAGAATAGATGACCTTAATTCTAAGGTGTGTTGATATCTCTTTTGAAATAAAAGAATATTTTATTGAATTTTTGCAAGTTGATGATACGATTGGCCAAGGTCTTTTTAAAGTGTTAGAAAATGTTTTGAAATCTCATGATCTTGATATAGATAATGTTAGCAGTCAAGGATATGATAATGGATCTAACATGAAAGGTAAAAATCAAGGTGTGCAAAAAAGACTATTAGATTTGAATCCTAGAGCTTTTTATACTCCATGTGGTTGTCATAGTCTTAATTTAGTTTTGTGTGACATTGGAAACACTTCTATGAAAGCAAGAAATTTTTTTGGAATAGTCCAACGTATTTATACTTTATTTGCTAATTCTACAAAGAGGTGGCATATTCTAAAAGAAAATGTGAAAGGTCTTACTCTTAAATCATTGTCGGCCACACGATAGGAAAGTCGTGTTGAAAGTATTAAGGCAATAAGATTCCAAATTGTTGAAAAACGAGACGCCTTACTTCAAGTAGCTGATGTTGATAATGATTCTAAAAAACAAAGTGAAGCAAATTCGTTAGCTATGAATGAGCTTGGTAGTTTCGAATTTTTGCTTGCTACAATTATTTGGTATGAAATTTTATGTGCTGTGAATTTGGTTAGCAAACATTTACAGTCAAGAGACATGTTGATTGATACTGCTATGTGTGAGATAAAAGGGTTGGCTTCTTTTTTTAAAAGTTATAGAGAAACTGGGATTTTCAAGTGCCATGGAAACTGCTAAAAAAAGGGCCAAATTTTAAATTTCGCACCGGGCCTCCAGTAAGTTTGCCCCGCCCCTGCTGCTGGCAAGAAGTAATAAACCAACAAGAACAATAGAAAATATCTCATAAAAGTAAAAACCTTCAAAGCCAACATGAACTCGTAGTAACTAACTTGGTGATATTTTATCAAATAACTTCCGATCGCATCATATGTTTCAAATTACTTGGGCACAATTATTAAAATAAAACTAGAAATTAATACACACAACTAAACAAAGGATTTTAAAACCAACAATCTAACAAAAATACACAAACATAAGTTACAATAGAACCATAGTATATAAAGCCTGCGTCATTGAACATCGAATTTTCACTTGATCACAATGCAAAAGTCATCAAAACTTTATACTCGATAAATTATTTATTCAAAAAAAAATCTAGAAATAGCAGCAAATTTCATACAGTAGATGGAGTCTGTTGTACGGTGATGCTAACCTTCTGTCCTAAGGCGCAGTAGTTTGAGACATTGCATATGTAATAAAACACGCCTTTTTGCAGCAAAGGGAGTGTAGCCGGACCCTCCATCACGGCCTTGTATGCGTGATCTCCGCTGCAGAAGTCGAAATCCCCTCTTGACACTTGAATCACGTTGTAAAGTCCAGAATCGAAGTCGAAATCTGCAGATCATTTTTGCTTATTTATTTTGTGAGATCAACCAAGAAAATTTAGAAAGAAAGATATAGTTGGTTACAGAGAGCATCTCCAGTGTGAAAGGCATAGGAGGAGGACCAGTTTGTGTAGAAATCATTGGTTGGAGGAATTGACCAAATTGAATCTCCAACCTTATGCTGCAAACCTTGTGACAAACTGCAGAATAATGTAACTAATAGTAATGGTAGTAACATCATCATTATGGTTCTAGCCATTGGTAGAGAGAGAGAGAGAGAGCGAGAGAGAGAGCGAGAGAGAGAGCGAGAGAGAGAAGTAGAAAGTAGAAACTGTAGGTTTCTTGTGAATAAACTGAAATGGCGGTTATCAATTTACACGTTATAGCCCTTGATCTTAATTTAGAAAAATTTAAAAATAAATAAAAAAAAGTCTAATATTCGATACAAGGATCCCTCAACTTTAGGTACACTATTTCCTGTTACATCTCAGTATCTCACATGTTATTTATTTTAATTTCACCAATATACATTGCTCATATTCCTTCACCACATGATTTTACAACACTATACACAAACCAAAAAAAACAACGAAATGTAAAGGAACATCCTTATACAATGTGATATTGAATTACAATACTTATTCTGGGAAGCTTTCCGACAAGCCTCAAGTTCAATTATACAGCTCCAAGGCGATGTTTGCCTCGTTCCAACACTACCGTTACACCCCGTTCAAAATCGCGACTCTTACATTCTACACAATTTCTACTTGCAAAATTTTCAAGATATAGGGTAAAAGCAGCAGACCTTTCTGCAGCAGCACCAGTAAATAGGGATCCAAAAGCCACTGAAAATCCCAACTTCTTTGTGAAGCGCAATAAAGATCAATAGCTTCACTTCTTCCTGTTCTTATTTCTATTGGCTTTAACAAACTTTCGACCCGACTTATCACCTCCACCACTGCCCAATGAGAAGCTGCCACCTGCATTGAACTCCAGACTACCCGATGCCTGAAAGACAGATGGATTTTGAGGAACAGGTTGGTTTTGCTGACCACCAAACTGGAAGGGATTCGCTTGAGATGGAACTGTTGTCGATCCGAACATGAAGCCAGAGGGAGGAGGAGAGATGTTGGCTTGGCCAAATACAGGACCAGATGGTGCAGTCGACTGCACAGGATCCTCAGCCATACTGTCTTCTCCATTCATCTGATAGTTGTTCCCTGGCAACGAGGCTGCAAAACCATGAGCAGGGTTACCAAATACCGGCTGGCTGAGAGACGGGGCTGGTGAAGAAAAGACTGAAGTAGCAGCGGCTGAGGAGAACAAGAAAGGGGAGCTCGATAATGGAGCTGTTGATGAATTAAAAACGACAGGTGCAGCACTTATTGGAGCAGAGGATGTGGCTATTGCGCCAAAGGAAAACCCAGTAGCTGGAGATGAACCGAAGATAGAAGGTGTAGGAGCTTGCAAACTGGAACCGAAGGGATTAGAAGGAGCATTGTTAGGGTTAACGGAGTTGATTGCTGAGGAAGAAGCTGAAGAACTTCCACCAAAACTAAAGGCACCATTGCTGAAAGAGCTAGCAGCATTAGACGCTGAGGCAGATGCAAGATTACTCGACCCAAAACTGAAACCAGAAGGAGCCGCACCACTAGTAGATCCAACCGCACTGGTTGTAGAAGCAGAACTGCTGAAAGAGCTGCTAGTGATTACTGATGCAGTACCTGAAGAATTCACACCAAAACCAAAAACTGGAGCAGCAGCACTACCAGTCGATCCAACTGCACCAAAACTGAAAACTGGAGCAGCGGTAGATCCAACTGCACTGGTCGAAGAAGGCGAACTGCCGAAGGAGCTAGTGGTTACTGAAGCAGAGCCTGAAGAACTCAAAACTGGAGCAGTTGATCCAACTGCATTGATTGAAGAAGAGGAAGAACTCAAACCAAAACTGAATAGGCTCGGAGTAGTAAAACTGCTGGAGCTACCTGCACTTCCATCTGAAACAGCAATAGGATTCACACCAAATAAACTAGAAGTTGACCCACTACTAGAGACAACTAGACCAGTATCTGATGAGGAAGCTGAAGAATTAAAACCAAAAGGCACAATCGAACTGGAAACTTGAGCACTGGACAGGGAAGAAACAAAAGAAGTGCTGCTATTCGTATTTGACGATGGTGGTGGTGCAAATGAGTTCGATTGAGTAAATGGCCCCTGAGAAACAGTTCCAACAGCTGGCAGAAAAGATTTGCTGGCACTACTGAATAAAGAACGCTGTGCATTATTTGCAGATGGATTACTGGTCGATGAACTGAGTCCAGAAGTCATATTTCCAGAACTTGGTATGCCAAATGCAACAAAATCGGAAGGAGAGCTACTAGATCTTCCAGAACTTGGATCTGTTGCAGCTTCATTTTTCAAATCTCCTGCTGAAGTGACGTTTGTCAATGCTGCTGATATTTTAGTAGGTGGATCAGGCGAGGCCCCAAATTTAAAAGCAGATTCCCCTGAAACTTTAGGTGTCTCAGATGCTCCAAAAGTGATTCTACTAGAGGGAGCTGAGCTGGCGCTTCCTGTACCAGATGGGGTAGAGTCTGAAACACTCACTGAAGGGGTGAAAATAACAGGAGCAGAAGTGGAGATCTGTTGAGTATAATTGTTAAATGTGGCAGTAAATGACCCAGAGGGAGCACCTGAAACAAGCCCATTTGATGCAGCAGACATAGCAGTATCAGATTTGCCATTTGTATCTTCAGCTGTCAGATGTTTCACGTATCGATTTTTCTCTGTCTCCACCGCAGAGCTAGTTGGAGCAAAAACATCCAGCAAGCTGCACGTACAGTAAACAGAATTTAAAGTAGGAACTTGAAAAAAGGATGCTGAATGTGGCAAAAATCATTATTTCATCAGCTTGATTTTATTTTATTTTATATAATAACTTTAAATTATATTAAGTGAGGTACACAAGCTTGTTTCCAGGTTTGGCAAAACCATTTTTGCAATAACCGACTCCATGCACAAACAAAGAGCTAAGAACAATTTGAGTTCTCAATAAAAGTCAGGGAACCGAGGAATTCTTGCATTATTACTCCTAAATGAATCAAATTTGAATCTAAAATTACAAAAGTATAAAGAGATTACAACAAAAGGACAATGCACATGGGAGAATATTTTTGAAAAGAGGAATGCAATGATATTCCTCGAAGTAATAAATCAATGTCATCAGCACTGAGTAGAAACTTCAAACAGAGAACTAACCTGCTAGAGATTTCTGGTGTTCTGCTGCCTGATTCAGGCATTAAGGAAGGGAACTTATCTGCAACCTTAGGACTAAAGCTGAAAAGTGATGGGGGATTATTTATCTCCTTAGGTTTGTCAAATTCAGTAACTGATTGAGTAATGGAGGGTTGAGCAGCAGCAGTTACTTCTTCTGAAGCAGGGGTGATGATGCCATTATTTTGTTCCCCCAATGAGGAAGCACTAGCAACAGCAATGCTGGTTTCATTTGTTTTACTCGATATAAGGTCTGAATGTGATTTCGGTTCTTGCTGAATAGTTGTTTCTAAAAATTTAGGTTCTTCAAGAGGTGAGAACTTGCTATGTGTGAGATGGGCCTCCAATGGTCCTCTCCCATCAGAGGATGGATGAGATGCAAGTTCATCATCGTCAAGATCAACATAATCCTAGAAATGACAACAGAATTGCATTGAATTACAAGTTCCATGAAAAGCAACAAAAAATAAAAATAAAACAATTGGGGAAAACTGCATTCCAGTGTGTTTGAACTAAAAAATGACTAATATGAACTTCAAGCAAATAACAGATATAAGCAAATTTAATCATCCACCTCTACAACGATTACCAACAAGGCCTGGAAACTGCAACTAATTGTTATAATTTCAACAATAAGAAACACAACATAATTATCTAAACGTATAAAGTTCAATGTCCATACCTCCATGGCACTCATTCTAAAAGCTGCTTTGCTTTGAGGTTCAGAAAAACCATTTTCTACATCATCTGAAGTTCGACATCTGACCAAAGAAGCTTCAAATGACGCTGCAGAGTTGCAGTTTTTTACAGGGTAGTATGTGTCAGGAGGGGAAGAAGTTTCTACTGGACCGTTTTCTTCAATTTTTCCTTGATCTTGAGGAGTAGAATCATCAGCATCCATAGAGCCAGCACTGTTCTCAAAATTGTGATCATCTTGGCCATTCAGCAGCAACTCTGAGGAAGATGAATCATCCATGCTCCTAAGAGCCTTTCCACGAAGCATACTTGGTGTCAATTGGAAAGTTGACTTCTGCCTCACATCAACCATATTGGACTCTCGGTTCAGATTCCCTGATCTTCTAACAGCTACCTCTCCACCATTGGTTTTTAGAGGAACTAAAGCATAACTGGTGCTTGGGATGCTAACATCAGTGGTTCCCTGGACATGCTTTGAATCACCATTCAATGGAAGCTTCTGCTTTGAATAAGATGGAATGGCATCAAATTTACTTCCCACTTTTTCAGTATGGAGAAATCCAGGTGCAATTAGATTAGATTTCTGTCTGGTCCTTCGAATTGAACCAAAAGATCGAATCTCATCATCTAAGACAAAACTCCTACGCTTTAATGTCTGAAACAAAAAATAGCTGCATAAAAATGCGAACAATCGAAACTAGAATCGAAATTATAACTTTCAAAAATATTTCTGATCCAAATATACCATTGGCTTGGGCTCAGATTTTTCACAATTTTCGAGAATTGCAAGAGATGTTGAGGGCACGGATAATCCAGCAGAACCATTACGGTTAATACCAGTTCTCTGAAATTACCCAAATATGCAGAGAATAATAAGCCCATGAAATTATATGATGGATATAATACAAGAAAGCAAATGAACTTGATAGTCAGCAAGTTACCTTCAAGTAGGGAGTGCGAGCCATGTTGTAAATTGCAGATCTACCAAGAGATCTAGTGTTTGCCATATAACCATTACCAGGTGAACCAGAGCCGACTGTGGACTTCGTTGTCAATGACATGCTGACAGGTTTTGAGGCGACTCTCATGTCACTAAACAGCTTGGTATCTTCCCTAGTAACTTGACTATGGTTACCGAGCACTGATGGTGATAATTTTGAAGGTCGACTGCCCATGTAAGCTTTTGCAAGTTCACAATGAGAAGTAATACTGTCCCCAAGAACCTGAAGATATTTTTATCAGCTATTTAAAAATAAATATGCTGTGTGTGAAATATGAAGATGGTAACAAAGTGCGTCCAACAAAATCACAGCATGAGATAAGTTAAGAAATGCAAAACGGTTTTCCTCACCTTTGTATCAAATCCATGAGACCTATCCTCCTCATATCTGTTTGCCTCCATTAGATCACTTTCAATGTTTTGATGCCCTCGAGAATCTGATACCGTCTCTTCATTTCTTGTTCCATCATCCCTGGCAGACACTTCTCCAGCTCTTGAATGCAACAGTTTTGTCAGATGGTCAATTTCAGACCTGTAAATGTTTTCACTTAGTAACACTCGATTTCACAGGCAGTCCGAATTTAAAAGAAAATGAAAAAAAAAAAGAGGGAGAGAGACAATTTTAGCACAACAGCGTATGAAGAAACTTGGCTTCTACAGTTACTACACGGAGGTGGGAAATTAGGGAAATCATATTAGATATCAGCACAGTTTTGACCGGACATACAAGGAATGAGTGGAACTGCAAAGTTTATAAAAAATGATATTAAGATCAACAATATTTTCTAATAAAATCGCACCTGGTGAAGGTTTTTTGCTCGAGCAATTGCTCAAGGTCAGAGATCCCGTTCCCACAAGAGCTTATAATGTTGCTGCATTCACCACCTGCAGGCTCCTGTGCACCATATTGATTCTTGAAACATTAGAGAAGATAAAGATCAATCTTTACAAATTTAAGTTACAAAAAATAGAATTCGATAAAAATTAATCGGGTAGTTATAGAAATAGAATCCAATAGTAAAAAAGTTATGGACACTCTACCAATTCTGAACTAAAATACAACATGGTTCAACCTATATGGGATCACAATGATTGTTACATACCATGTGTGAAGAAATGAAATAACGAAGCTTCAAAAAAATACCCATAACTTAAGACTTACACTTAAAACTGCATCTGGAAGTCCATCTTTCAATACATGGTTTGACTCTGTTTACATCAGTAGATATACATAATCAGTAAAACTTCAAATTAGGTGAGGCAATTCTAGACCTTGTGGAATTGTCCCGGCTAAAGCACCCACCTTTTTATGGAAAAAAGAAAAACAAGAAAAGGAAGTAACTAGATCTTGAAATACATTATGGCAGCTACACTGATAACCTAAAATCTCAAATAAAAGCACCATCTTCCCATTTAATAATTGCTCCTCAAACAATTACCAAGACCATATATACCCAGTGTTCACACACAAGAATTGTGAAACTAAACACTTCGTTCAAGAAAAACAATTTCTTGCCCGCAACCACTTACAATTTCCTCGTAGCAAAAGAAGAATTCAGGCAGAAAAGAAAAACAATTTCTTGACTATAACCTCAATGCAAAAGAATAGAAGTAACCTGATGTCTGGGGAGGCGGCGGAGGAAGGCGCCGTTTGCGGAAAACAGATTCGAAAAAGCGGCGTGCCCCATATGAAATGAGCTTGGAGGCGGGGTCCACCACCAGCTTCGACAACCAACTGCTGCTGCTGCTGCTGCTGCCGCCGTTGCCGCGGAGGGCGATGGCGGGGCGGTCGTAGGGTGTCGTCGTTTTGCGGAAGGGTTTCTTTCGAAACTTTCCCCCTGCTCCTCCTCCGCCGCCGCCGCCGTAAGAAGAAGCAGCGGTGGTGGTGGCTCCGCCTTCTTCCGCCGTCGCCATTTGATTTCAAAAAAAGTTCGCCAAAAAGAGGACGTAGGCGAATTATTAGGGTTTTAATTTGGCATGAAGAGAGAAAGAAAAAAAAAAGAAATTAAAAAATTGGGTGCAGTAGAATATTAAATAGTTTTATTTTTTTCTTTCTACAAAAGGAAATATGCAACCTTATTTAGGAGGAGCCTGGCCTGTTACGTTGTCACGGTATTCACCCCAATTTCAAAATTTGTGAAATTGCTAAAATGATAGTAGTAAATTATTGTTTTTGGCAAATAGAAGAAGCTGTATATCATGCTACGTAACAATTTCATTTAACATTGATCTAAAAATAACAATTTCATTTAATATTCATTGCCTTAATGGTAAGAATGTAGTATTTACCTACTAAAAAGTTAGGTTATCCATCAATAATGTGGACAATTTCATAATTAAAATTTCATGAATTGCTATGTTGTCAACGTACACTTGGACTTTGAAATCGATCCCAATTTCAAAATTTGTGAAATACCAAAATGAGAATAGTAAATTATTCATATAGAAGGAGATGAACTAGTATTATGGCTACGTAACAATTTCATTTAACATTGATCTAAAAATAACAATTTCATTTAATATTCATTGCCTTGATAGTAAGAATGTAGTATTACCTGCTTAAAAGTTAGGTTATCCATCAATAATGTGGACGATTTCATAATTAAAATTTCATGAATTCGAATTAGTTAATAAACATTGAAACTACATTAATAAGTAGTCGCCCTCTTAACAAGAATTTCGAAAATCAAATTTTGACGTAAATTGAAGTCTTAGAAAATTCACAAACTTTAGACTAATTTTTAATTGCTATATAAAATTTATATTTTTCTGAGTACCAACCAACTTTCAAATTTTTATGACTAAAAATTGAGAGCTAATTTGACTTTAGTCACAATTCCAACATTAATCTATATAGCCAACATTAAACCAAAACATTACACAATGCCATATCCACGAACACATACCAAATTCTCTAACATGCTGTTCAAAATAACCAAAGATTAATTAATCATATAGCATCATTAGCTAGCTACCATCGTTAGGCACTAGATCCAATTAAAGTTTTGACATATTGCTTTTTCAAAGTAGAAGGACAACTAAAGAAGATATTGAGCTTATTTGGTTGAGCAGTAAGAATATTTGCTGCCTCAAACGCTTCACTTGGGGTTAAGCCATCTAATGCAAGTAATTCACCCAACACTTTGCTACACTTATCCTCCATGTCCTGCTCACGCTTATCTGCACGAACCCGAACATCGGCCATGGCAGAAAGATAGCCATTCATGTCTTTGATCAAATGCTGCAAGCATGCCATTCCCAAACCACCAGAACTCTAGGTAGCCTTTCCACTTCCGCTCTTCTCATAAGTCTTTTCTCGTTTAACCTTCTTTGATGGACGAGCATAGTCGATGGTTTCTGTTTCACCATCATCGTCACTTGAATCAAAGCTAACTTCCACATTCTCATCTCTTTCAATGTTTTCCAGATCATAGTCCTTCCCATAGATCTCATTGAGGAGATTCATGAGAGAATAAACCTAATAATAGAAAGAAGTTGTGAGCATATATAATTGAAGTAAGATGAGCATATAAATCTACAGGAAGTTAGCTTTACCTTGCATTTTTCAACGAGTCCGCTTGTTCCCAACCTTTGATGAGTAGCTCTTAATGCGATTTCATAAGATTTCAACCTAGATTCAATGTGAGGTGAAGCTTTCAACCAACAACCTGGAATTGACTCTTGTATCACCTCCTCCAAACGAAACAAATAGCCATTTCTAAATCCATTCTCAAATTTCCAATGGGGATTAGTGGATAACTTATGTAAAGCAACTATGATGGCCGTTTCTTCTTCCATAGTCACAAACCAATCGTTGCTATCCCTTCCATTACCACCACTTGCAATACTTTCATCCGTCATATTCCCAACTTTCACATGTAACAAAAGAATTCACAAATTATCAATATAAAATCAAGAATACTGCAGAACATATTAAAACTAAATATTTATTAATTGTGTTTAGAAGCCAACTTTGAAGTTAACATAACCAAACATCTTACTCCCTCTGTCCCACTCAATTTGTCTACTTACTATTCGGAATGGAGATTAAGAATAAGGGTAAAAAGATAGAAAGTGAATAGGTCTCACCACTTTTGAAGGGTTAAAATACATTTCCTTATTTGAAAGTAGACAAATTGAGTGGGACATCCATTCAAGGAAACGTAGACAAATTGGGTGGGACCGGTGGAGTATAAAACATAACAAGCCAATTTTGAAGTTGACATAATCAAAATCTACCAAATAGCTTAAACACAAATAGCATCCATGACCGGGGGGGATCAAAAATCCAATAAGCATCGATGAAGGTCATGCAAAAGAGCATCGAGAAATCAACAAATTATGCATAGCAAAGCTACAATACATTCATCACACTAAAAATTCAGACAAGATTGATTAAAGATGCCAAAAACAAACCTCAAGAAATAAGAAAACTAGATACAGAGTTGACAAGAAAGAGACAAACCATATGCTTTTTTCTGCAAACTATAGCTACTTATTGCAAACACTGTCCTCTTTACCCCACCCCACCAAGAGAAAATGAACAATTTTTAAACCAAGTTCAGAAATTTCCACAAAAACCATACAAAGAATTACAAATAACATCAGCTACATACCAGACACAAATCCCCATCTCAGAAATTTCTCCACATCAATAAATTAAATAAACTTCCAATCAAATCCCAATGTGAAAATCAAAGAACAAATAAGACTAACCGTGATTAAAAAAGTAAACTGTTCACTTTTTGAACCATTTCTCTTATTGTTTCAAAATCCAATAAACACAAAAATTAAAATATAGATAAGCATTCATGAGGAGAGAAATTAAAAATCCAACTTATAACATCTACGACTACAACAAGCATAGCTTTCGCAGCAATGGGAATTCATTAAGCAAAATTCCGGTAGAAGCACCACCAAAATTCATCTAGCCGAACAATTCCGAAAATATAATGCGAGTTTGGTAGATACAAAATTGAAAATTTCCGACTCCCATAATTCCATCAGACCGATAGACCAACCAGAAAATTGAAAAATGTGGGAAGTAGGCTCTCGACTTGAATTTGAAATTGGGGGAAAACTGGGACGAACTCGAATCGAGCTAACGGCGCACAGCGGTGAGATTTCAGCAGGTTGAAACGCGTTGTGTAGCAGCTGGCGTCGTTCGACGGCAGCGAGACAGCAAGCGGATGACAGCGACGGTGGGATGACTGATTTTTTATTTATTTTTTCAAGCTGGAAAATTCACGTAAATTCCCGCCGAGATAACAAGGGGTTTGGTAACTTGGTTGCATCTTTTCAACTTTTTTATTCGAATCTGAACACGACGTCGTATGGGGTGTGAATCATGAGACGAAGTCAATTTTTTTAGATTGTTATATTTGTACGAAATCGAAATATATTCAATTCCTTTAGATAATTTTGAGTAGACAAAAAAAGATGGTTTTGTTGTTGTTGGAGAAGATTAGTCTTGTCATAATTCATAAATATACAGTATTTGTTAAAATTATAAATATCTCATTTGAATTTGGATTCTAAACGAAAACTTATTGAAAATCAGAATAATTGGCAATTTGCATCTTTAACCAAATACTAATGCAATTTTTACCTTGCCGAAATATTAATGCTTCACGAAACATCATGTTTGAATTTCGGTTGACTGGCGATGAAATTAAAATTTAGATGATGTTGTTGCAAGATGGACATGATGAGTTCTTGATCAGTCAACTTCTTTTCAACAACTTTTTACTTTGTTTTCTTTCTCTATCTTTGCCACACCAATAATTTATTTTAGAATATGATTATCGTTGTTCAAATTACAATAACAGAACATTTCAACAAAAGTACAAAATGGAGGTACAAACTAAAAAAAAAATGTCTAACAAATTTCATCTATTGGCCTCTAGCCATTCAAGAATGCCCTTCTCAGATTCAGTCAGATCTTGCTTCTGCTTGAGATCACCCTCCAACAACCCAAAATAATCTTTGTAGTTTCTCTTGTAATAACTATCCAGTCTCTGAGGTCATGTATGTAAAACCCAAAATCAGATATAAAAATAATGATAGAGAATTTCATATGTATAATTGGTGAAAATCATTAAAAAATCTCAATGATCCAACACCTTAAATCCTCAATACAAAAAGGGATTGTGCTTTACCTCTTTGTCATTCTTGGCTTTGTTTTCTTGGGATTTCTTCAGATATTCTGTGAAAAAGAAAAACAACGAAGTATATTCTCCAAAAATTAAAGAACATATATATAAGAAACTAAATTGAATTCTAAAGAGTAAAGGAAAATGGACATACTTTCAAGAATATCAGTTTTGGAGTCAGCAACAAAAAGAAGAGTGGATGGAAGCAGAAGAACTTCTCTTCTCCCTCTCTTACATGGAGTCTTAGGTTCTTGCCTTGATTCTAAATTGCAAGAAATCATTTGACTGAATCTTGCAGCCATTGCCATTTTCAGATTTTGAATGGAAATTAATTATATATTTACTCTTTAATTTCACAGCCACTAGTTTATGATTTTTGTAGATGGTGATAAAATGGGAAAGTCCAATATTGATCACATGCAATTGTCTTATATATAGTATGTGATTGGCATCTCATTTCAAGATATTTGTGTAGGTTGGATTGGAACAGGAGAAAAGCCATGTAACTGAAACCATAATAAATAAATAAATTTTATTGAAATTTATTATGTTTCACTGGAAAATTATCAGTCAAATAAGTAGTACTTCCTTCAATTCTCAAACAAAGTTGTACTTCCTTGAGTTTATATTTTATATTAGTAGTAGTATTTTTATTTTGAAGCACATCAATTGGAAACTGATTATTGCATTAATAGAAACTAATTTCATGTTAATCAAGAAAAAAACAACAGCGGACATTATGTGACCAATAAATAATTTGGGGTGCCAACCATGATTTAAGTATTGACTAGCTTAACCTTTTTTTGTATTAATTTAGTGCCAATATGTAATTTAATATCTACAAGTATCAAAACAAATCTTACTTAAATTTTCATACACGCCACCACTAGAGGTGTTGAATTTTCAGCCCGACCCATCCTAACCATGGCCCAATGAATTTGAAGTTTAGTCTGGTCGAACCATTTTTAACACCTCTAGCCACCATCATGATGATGTCACCATCTTTGTCTCAAAATTAACCACAAAAATAGCGTCAACGGACAACAAATCTTTTTCCCCCTCCACTTGAGCAAAAATTGACATTCTCAAATAAAGTCCGTCAAAAATTCCTTTGAACCTTGTATCCCATCATTTATTATTCTTATGCGTTACGACCTAATTAGAGAAAAATAATAACCAAGCTGCATGCCAATATATAATTTTCACATGAATACAACCCATTATCCATATGAAGCATTTTCAAAGGTCTAATTTGGACATCAATAAAATAATTATTGGATTCACCAACACATTTTTTTACGCATATTCAGATGTTTTTTTATAAGAGACCAGACCCATTATTGTTTAGTGTTGCCCCATTCTCCAACACCCTATTCTATTAGAGACGCGACCATTTATTATTTCATTATTGAGACATTTTAACTAATTTTTGGAGCCTAATCAGAACTTGTACATTGAATTTGGCACATGGATACTTAATTTGTTTTCCTCTAAAATATGCAAATGAAAATAGGCACTTCATAGCGGTAAGATCTTTGATTTGAGCATTACAAAGGATGAGAGTTTGATTAAATGCATGAAAATTTGTTCTAGCTTGTGAAGTAAGAGTCTGTATGAAAAATGTAAGTTAATATGTGTATGTTAACACCGTTAATTTTTCCGTCTACTTAAAGGGCCATAAAGACCAATATTTCTAAAGGGTAGGATAGAACTTAGAAGGTACTTAATTACAACGTTTAATTTTACCCCAATAAATACTAAAGCGTGGTAACGGACCTCTTTTTTCTATTTGTAAATTGTAATTAGCTCAAAATGTGCATATATAGCAAACAAGAGTATTTTCCAATTTTATGCACTTACTATTAGTGTAGTGTGTGTTTAATTAACATTTTTTGTATAGTAAATAATATTTTTGCGTCTGTCCACAAATTAATATGATGGATGCTTAACTAGAGATATTGGTTTAATTTATTTGTCTAAAAAAAAAAGATATTGGTTTATCAATTTAAAAATTTACGTATACAAAATCATGCATGATGCACTTTAACTTTGTTTATAGTCTTTAATATATATATATATATTATTTTCGGTGATAAATCCTTTTAATAGAGCCATTACTTGTCCTTTTCATGAACTTCCACCAAAGAGGGGTCAAACGATATAATTTCCCCATAGTTTTGAATTTTAAAAACAAACTTTGGTAGTTTAATTTTTTTGGAGGGGAAATGTTGATAGTAAAAGATACAAAAATACATTTTATTTTAAATTTAATTCGCACACATAATGCACACGTTTTTTTAGATATAATATCATATCATGAGTCATAGCATGTATTATTAAAATATATATATATATATATATATATATATATATATATATATATATGTGAGACTAAAATGTATAATTATAAAATAGAAGAGGTAGTTCAAACTTCAAAACGGCATTCACATTGGTCATCACCCTCCTCCAATTACATTGTGATTAACAATTTTTTAAGTTAAACACCTCATAATACAACCTATTAATCCACCTTAATTGATAAAACTCTCTCTCTCTCTCATAATTAGCTATCATCATTAGCATATATCCATCTCCATATTTAACACACACATCATACCATTAATCCAATCATGAATAACAACATTAATCACACAAAATGGAGCCTCTTCCTTTTCATCATATCCACAAACCTCGCACCTCTTGTTACATCCCAATTCCATTGTGAAAATGGCAACTACACGAGCAACAGCACATACAGTGCCAATCTCAACACCCGAAAGTGGTTTCTACAACGCCTCCGAGGGCGTTGTACCCGACGTCGTGTGTCGAGGCGATGTTCAGCTCGAGACATGCCGGAGCTGTGCCCGCGACCTCGCCATTAATCTACTGGAACACTGCCCCAACCAGAAACAAGCGTTTCAATGGGAAGAGCTATGCATGCTACGTTTCTCAGATAAGCCCATATTTCAAAGGCTGGTGGTTACTCCAGGTGGGGAAATTAAAGAAATTAAAGATTCTCTTCTTCATTATTAGTGTTATATCTAGCTCATGATCATATATTTTCAAACTTATAAAATAATGAAAAATTAATAAATTAATATATACTAGATTATTAGGGTTTGGGTTAATGTCGCTTTCAATCCCAATTTTAAAAACGTTTTTCAGTTCTATCTCAACATTTTTAAACTTGCGCGGGAAACCAGACCCCGATATGGTGGTCAATTACTTTATCATCCAGTGTCTAAGTTGCAATATGAATGTATTGTTGGATAAAATTGATAAGTTTTAAAAATTGTGATTTAATTGTAAAAATCACTAACCCTTAATTTAGGGTGGCAAGCGTGGGATTGGGAGAACGCGACGAGTGTTACGCAGTTTAAAGCCGATGTGCAGGCGTTGCTGTACAGGCTACGGGAGGAGGCGGCGGCCGGTGGGGCGGTGAAGAAGGTGGCGGTGGGGAATATGACGGGGCCAGATTCTCAGGCAATCTATGGGTTGGTGCAGTGTACACCAGATATAAGTGAGATGGAATGCAGCAGTTGCATAGGCGGAGCCGTCGCAGATTTACCGACGTGTTGCGACTGGATGCGCGGCGGTGCAATCTTCCGCCCTAGCTGCAATATTCGTTATGACAATACTCAGTTTTACAATCAAACAATGTTTCAACAACCTTCGTCGCCATTAACGCCAAATAAAACTTGAATATTAATTATATATTTCAAATATTATTGTGAAAATAATTGGTGTTTTAATTTAAATAAAAATTATTTATCTATTTTTGAGAGATATTGATATTATAGTAGTAGTAAACGTGCTGATCACTTCGCACATAATAATAATAATAATAATAATAATAATAATAATAATAATAATAATAATAATAATAATAATAATACTCGTTATTATTAATTGAAATTAAAAGATTCCACTTCTACCTTTTTATATTCGTTTATTAAATCTATTAGAACTACGATTAATACATCTTCACTGTAAATAGAAAGTCAATGTATTACACGAATATGTAGTCATAAAATATTCAAAACTTTCATGAAAAACGTTAACATGATCCTAGTAGATCCTCTTAATTGGTGAAAAATTGTTGAAATTATATATAAATATTACAGGAAAGGATCGCAAAAATTCAAGTGAGACTATGATCATCATCGTGGTTGTTGCAATGGGTGGATGTTTAACAGTAGCCGTTGGCATTTATATCTTCCTAATTATGAGAAGAAAACAGAAGGCAAATCAAATTAATGAACTCGAGATTAGCAATGCTGAATCCTTACAGTATGATTTTGACACCATTAAAGATGCAACTAATGATTTCTCAGAAGCTAACAAGCTCGGAGAAGGCGGATTTGGGGTAGTATATAAGGTAATTATTAATTAATATGTTCGGACTTAAACCATGCAATTAAAGTTCAATATTTCAAACTTTTTTGACAAACAATTTGTTGCGGTAAGTGGACCGTACGGTAAGGTCTTTGATTTTTTTTATATTTAATTAAATTCAATCTCAATTAAGATTTTTATTTCGTCAAGAACATAAAATTTAATATTAATTAAATTAATAGAAAAATGATCTTTTTTTTGGTGGATCCGCACCAAGTCCTCGCCGTTTTCTTTTTAAATCTCTAGTGGCACTTTGCATCCAATTTGGCATGTAATAGTAAAGACTTGTGCAAAACTCAAACTTGGACATTTTAAAAAAAAAATTATTTATGTTTTCTTGTACCCGCGTCAAATTACCTTCATGTCTTTTTTGTTTGTTTTGATTTTATTAAATTTAAGGTTGATTCTATGATTCTATCTGTCAACGGAAAAACTCGGTTTGGGATTTTAAAGAAAATTCTCTTGAGTTTTTTTACTTAATAGTATATTTGCTTAATTATAATTAGTGACTTGACTATGTGAATTATGAGTTTTAAGAAAGGCAAAAACTCCTGTACATCATGATGTACCATACATCCGGTTCAACCCGACCCGCGACCCGCCGACCCGCGACCGGCCCAGTCAACGTTGACCGATCAATGGTCAATGTTGACCGCATTGATTCTTTTTTTTTTTCAAGAGTCGAGCAAGGGAAGCCTAAGGCCTCGGAGTAAGCTAAAAAACATTAGTGTTGCCACAATCACTATCTATAAATTAAAATCGGAACCGAAGGCGTAGAGGAAAAAAAACGAAAAAGTCAACGGCCAGACGTTGACCGTTGACCGGTCAACACTGACTGGGTCGGGTCATGGGTCGGGTTGAACCGGATGTATGGGTACATCATGATGTACCCAAGTGCAAACTCTGTAAGAAAAAAGGTTCAAAGGGAATATTAATTTTGGAAACATATTTGCTTTCTTCTCTTCTCTGTGTGCGCGCACACAATTTAGTCTACTTTGAGAAAGATAAATATATAACCGGTCGATTAAATTTATTCCAAGTTATTAAATAATATTCGTGTAATTCTAAAAAAAAAAATTTAGTTCAAAGTGGTATATGTGTTTGTTCTAGCTTAGTTTATTCTATTTTATATTAGTTTGAGGAGTGCTGTAATTAATTTATATAAACTTCTTTGTAATAATGTGTTAGTGCTGCAATTTAAATAAAATTTCTTTTTAATTATATTATCAAATTATGATATGATTATATAAGCGCAATTGATTTAAGTTATTAATTTGTTAGTGCTTAAATATAATTGATAAAACCTATGGTAAATTGGTAGGGAAAACTTGTGGACGGCCAATAAATAGCTGTGAAAAAACTGTCGATAATCTCAGAGCAAGCAGATCTTGATTTCAAGAATGAGGTGTTATTAGTAGCAAGACTTCAACACAGAAATCTTGTTAAACTTTTGGGATTCTGCCTTAATAACACACAGAGGATTCTTGTGTATGAATTCCTTCAAAATGCAAGCTTAGACCACTTCATTTTCGGTATGTGGTCCAATATATTTGACTACTGATTTCAATTATATATATATATTTTTTATGCACAATCTCTCTCTAGCTAGCTAACGCTGAATTAGGGTTTATCTCAATTAATATGAAAATATTCTAGATTCGACCAGACGGCAAATGCTGGACTGGAATACAAGGCACAAGATCATAACCGGCATCGCCAAGGGGCTCGTTTATCTTCACGAAGACTCTCGTCTGAAGATTATACATCGCGATCTCAAAGCTGGTAACATACTTTTAGACGAAGATATGAACCCTAAAATTGCAGATTTCGGGACCAAGCTCATGAGAGCGCCAGCAGGATTGCGGGAACATTGTAAGTCTATTAGGAAGCGTTTATTCTGGGTGTAAAAATATAAAGGGCAAAAAAGATTCTAGCCATTTGTGACAATTATACCCTCATAAATAAGATAAATATATATTCACGAATATTTTATGATATCACACACAATCAATTATTATAATACGATCACATACGTGATCACAATTTTTTTATGAGGAATAAAATTATCACAGGTGGCCAGAATTTATCTTTTTTTAATTTATAACGGGAGCTAACTTTTATCTTTGCTAAAATGGCTAGAGTCAACATTAACTCAAACTATAATTAACTCTCTTATTTTTATCTACAAGAGCTATCATCCGAAGTGAACATTCTCTAAAATCCTAACAAATGTCGTGCGAAAAATTATTAATTTTATCCTGACCTTTTAACGTGGCGTGGTACTTGTAGTGGATATATGGCGCCCGAATACGCATTCCACGGGCATTTCTCGGTGAAGTCAGACGTATTTGGGTTTGGCGTGTTGGTTATGGAAATCATGAGCGGGCAGAAGAGCAACCATTTCCGCGACGAGAATGAGAATGTAGAGCACCTCATCAGCTACGCGTGGAGGAATTGGGAGGCTGGAAATGCAGAAAATGTGATAGATTTTGATATGAGGAATAGTGTGGAAAGTAATGAGATGATGTTGAGATGCATTCACATAGCTCTACTTTGTGTGCAAGAAAATCCGGTAGAGAGGCCTACCATGGCTTCCGTTGTTCACATGCTCAGCAGCTCAGCTCCGATCACGTCGCCGCCGTCGAAGCCGGGATTTTTCCTGCAGGGAAGATTGGATGGACAAGTTGACAATTCAAGGGATTTGGAATTGGAAATTGAAGTCGCCATTGCAACTTCTGTTTCAAGAAATTATGCGTCAATCACTGACATGTATCCACGTTGATTTCCAATTCGAGTATGTGTCTGCGTGTGCAAAAGCATGAAATTGAAATTCTTTATTTATCTGTATTGCATTTTTTTTCTTTCAATTGGTATAGAAGGAATCACATTGAGGTTTAAGCCTTAAACCTCAATGTTTTAAATAATAAAAAAAAGAATAATTATTGAGATTTAAATTCGTGATTTTAGCCACAAATCCACATACCTATACTTGTCAAATAGGTCGAACCAAACTGGCCCGACCCAAATATGATTAGAACCATCGCCCTATAAATCCAGCTCGGCATAGATCCATAATAGCGGATGAGCTTGGATCGGGCTTTTACAAAAAAAAAAAGACACCTTAAAGCTCATATGCAAGCCCAGAGCGGCTTAGGTTGGGGCCCGTTCTGGGCCTCAAAATAAACACATTTCAGGTTGAGGCCCCGTCCATACACATTATTTTTGAATTGGATCTGGACAGGATTGGATTGAGCTGGTCCAACTTACTTGACAACTCTATCCACAATCCATCACAACCACCTCCAAATAGTTGGAGCATAGATCAATTTATTTGTACACACGCTTATGAAACAACACACTTATTTTTCTGTACTTTATTTTATGAGTATACTTGATACTAATCTAGGCAACTTAAAACCTTTTCAAATATTATTTTAGAATAAAGGATCTCGTCTCGTCTCAGATCCAAAAGGGCCACACCTTATCCGTACAGTCTGGTATGGATGTGAATATGAGGGATTTGTCAATTGGCCATCGCAGACAGTTGGATTTGATGTGTCGCCACATATATCATTTTAAATGGGCAGCAAAATAAGTAAAATGTGCAACAAGTTTGCCAACATTACCAAAATAAAGGTATACAATATACTAGTATGTATTAATGAATCACCTAAGTTTTAGGACCACCTAACCTTAAGCCCAACCATAGCATCTGCCTTGTCCAAGTCCAACGACTGTTGCCTAATTCCTTAATTCACAATATTACTAAGAAAAGAAAGACAACAATGTGTGACGTAATATATAACAAATCGTAAGCTACACACATATTCATTCATTTTAACAGGCAGGATTTTCCAGTTGGACCTTGCCAAATACAGTACTCCCTCCGTCCCAATCATATAGACTTGTTTTCCTTTTTCGGATGTCCCAAATATATAGGCCAGTTTCTATAAAAAGTAATGTTTTTTTAACTCATTTACTAATTTATCCTTATTCAATTCTTGGATGGACTCATAATCAAACAATAAATAAGGTCATAGTAGGAAGTTTACTTGTATAATTTGTATTTCCAATAATTTCTTAATCCAAGTGCAAAACTCCAATCAGCCTATATGATTGGGACGGAGGGAGTATTAATTAATTTCTTCTAGAACTCATATGACGGCTACAACGTAATTTAATTTAATTTAATTTCGGTGTATACATACATATATATCGGAAGAGCGCGGATCAAATAAGGGCACTTAATTTTTTAGGTGAGAAATAAAAATAAATCTGGATCCTTGATCTTTGTTGATGTACGATCTAGATTTAACCGTGCATTTAATTACTGTAATTTATGTATTTAAATATTAATGCATTAAGTTACTGTAATTTATGCATTTTTATATATTTCCGATGTAATAAAAATGCATTGTTCTTACGTTCTTATATAAGATGTATTCTTACCATATACACTCCCTATATAGGAATACATATTTCCTATGTGTGTATGTATATAAATATATATGTATGTGTGTGTATGTATTAGTCCATAGATATGGTAAGAAGAAGATGACGACAAAATATTGGTACCCTTTCATCCTAATTAACATGTCCCTGTTTCATGCACAAAAAAGGGAAAGGTACAAGCTTTTCTTTTTTCAAGACTCCTTTTGCACTCTCATATTAAAACCAAACAAATCATCAGTAGGAACTAGAAACTTTAATTTTCTTCTTCCCTCTTTAATAGATAGGACATCTACCTTCTTTATTCATCATTTCATTTTCAGCCGATCAACAATTTTTCTATTAAGTTTCTTTTTTAAGATTTATCCCAAGTTAATTAATTATTCAAAACAAGAATCTAGTTAAAGACAGTTTTGATTTAGGGAAAGTACTATTTTACACCTTTTTATAATTGTATGAAAATTTCTATGTACGTAATTATCTATATGTAGATTTTCAGCGCGTTGAGTCCGCACTATACCGCCGAAAAATGAGTTGTTTGGTATACTTGAAAAAACAATTGTTTCGATCGATTAGGTTATAATTGTAATTTTCATACGTTATGACTTATGATACAATTGTAAATACTTGACTATATATAAAATGATGTCTTATTTGGTTTATGCACCCATAGACTTATCCAAAATTAAAGATCTCAATGGAGCAACTCAATTAGCATGTCATCTATTTGATTGTGTTAATAAAGACATGATTCTTGCACGTTTGTTGCGTTTTATAACTTTTATTTAGTATTCTTATTATTGGAATAATTTACGTCTGAAACCGTGTGAAGGATGAGTTTCATAACAAAAGAGCTTTTGACTTGATCCCTTGATTTGTGACACTTTATCAATATATAGTTGGATCTTCTTCTTATCAACCGTATTGCGTCTTCTATATATTTTAGTACTATATACAAACAGTGGTGGAGCACATGCATGCAACTGAGGTGGGGCTATTGACCCTCTCAATTTTTGTAATTACCTTCTAGTTATGTATAAATTTACAAAAATTATGTAAAGTAATTTATAAAAATTATCTAGATCTTGCCCCACAAAAATATAAAAATAGTAAGGGTGGCAAAGATCATGAAGCTGTAAATGATAGTGTAACTTGTATTCATCTAAAGAAAAACCATGAAATATTACACTCAGATAAATAATTTACCTTAGCTTCAATTACAAACAAATTCACATTTTACTTATAGAAATGTAAACACCAAAAAATGGCCGGCACCAAATAAAGCATCCAGCATATCTATGATTACCGTGTAATAATCATAAATTTATAATTAAATAAAACACCTAAAAATCAAATAGAGAGAGAGAGAGGAGCGAGAGAGGGAATTTTCCGTTCAACATAGTTCAGAATTAACACTGTACAGACAAAAAGACGTCGATCGATCGCACAGTCACACACAAACATGCAACAAGACTACCTCATTCTCTCTCATATCACATCACCTACTACTACAACTGATCTTGAGGAGAGAGAGGGGAGGAGATAGAAGAGAAAGAAGAAGAGGCAGACGAGTAATACGTTGTCGTACTCGTTGAATCTGACCCAGACACCATCATCGTCTTCTTCTTCGAATCCACCGCCGCAAAACCTACGAGCAAATCGACAAAGGCGCCCACAATAAACCGATGATTAACCTTCCCATTCATCCTCAGATACCACAGCAACAACTCCTCCAAACAATCCCAATCCTTAAACAAACCCTGGCTCTCCACCATCTCCTCCATCGATTTCTTGAAATCCAAGTACGGATCGTCCGATTCCAACGCCATCGCCACGCTGTCCTTAAACGGCCGCCTCGACGCCGACGCCGACGACGGCTTCCCGTTTTTCGAATCTCTCACGATCGAGCTCGTCTCCTCCGGCTCGAAGAACAGCCGCTCCGACAGCCTCACGCCGCTGATCACAACCTCCAACGACGGGGGCGGCGCCGCCTCCTCTCCGTCGTCGGCAGAGAAACTAGAGCAGTTCGAGGTTGAGGGCTCGTGGGGCCCGACGTCGTCGAGGAATGTGGAGTTGATCGTCATCGTCTTCGTCGAGAAAGGATCGTCGCAGGGGGCGGAGAGGGTTTTGGGGTGCTTGCATGAGGGCCATTGCCATGGATGGTTTGCTTGTTTGTTCTTGAAGATTGAAGGGATGATTTTCATTTTCTTTGACATTCTTTTTTTTTTGTATTGTGTTATGAGAATTATATAGAATTTTATGAGGTTTTTGGAGAGAGGTGGGGATATTAATAGTGGGGTGGGGTGGGGGTGGATAAAATGTGAGAGATAGGTGGGAGGAAGGTAAAAAGGAAATAGGACGGGGTAGGGCATTTAATTTTTGCTTTCCTATATTTGTTGCATTTTAGAGGATAATGCAATTCGCACTAATGGAAACATTTAACAATATTATGTACTATTCAAGTAAATCACTAATAAAATAAAAAATACTACATTACTATCTTGATTTGTCTTTTCTAACTTCCAAGATGTGGCCGGAAAAAATTGCCAAATGCAGCTTCCATTGCTTGATTTGAGATTAAGATATACTAGAATAAGATTTTCAATTATAGTTGCCATATTTATTTTATGATAATTTTTTATGTTTTTTCTTAGAAAAATAGTACTCCATCCGCCTACGTACCAAACATTTGCCCCAAATAGTATGGCACGAGTTTTAAAAGTTGATACAAAGTTATCTGAGTGGGAAAAAGTTTGAAGTTTAAATTGATGAGTTAGAAAATAAGATCATATATAAAAATAGAATGTGGTAAATTTTTTAAGAGTGTCTCAAAATAGAATTAAGGACAAATTTTGAGTGGACAAAAAGAATACATTGTTCATGTTGAAGGTGGCATGCATGCTTACTTTTTAAGACCTCTCACCTGTAGATACATATATAGAGACTTGACTTGAGAGAGTTTTTCATGTTTAAATTATGGGATAAAGTGGTTTCTCTTTCTTTGGTAGTTTTGGATAAAATTAATTATAATAAAGTAGCAGCAATATTTGACCTGATGGCAAATTAAGAAACTTATCACTAAATGACCCCTATATATTCCATACATAACATGTTCTTATGTAGTAACAGACTTTGTCCCGGTATTTTATTTCGAAAATTCATGTTTCAATATTTAAAAAATTATGACAATTTCATGCCCAACTTATCAATATGTATATTGCAATTATTTTAAGAAATCCCAATCCCCTTTTCAGTTATACTGTTTATTTGGAGAAGGAATGTGGAAGAGGGAAATGGAGTGGGATTTTTTTCTTAGCAATAAAATTTTCTATAAATCAACGAAAATTTCTGTATTTTTTAATGCAAAAATTTTCTGTATTTTAGTCATGTATTTTCATATTTGTTCCGATGTGCCACATATGATTTCAGGTACCATAAACTCGATTTTAAACCATATTTGCTAAACTGTTGATGGGTTGGACATCAAGTTGTAATTATTTGGACATTGATATTTTTTTTTTTGACGAAATCTTCAAACTTTTTGTACATAATTCGAAATTTACCATTTTATTTTTCTATACATATCATTTACATAATTAATGGCATTAGTTATGATAATGATGATTACAGTTATGATTATGAAACATAGTATGATTGTATGAAATAAAAAATACTTATATTACAAAAGTTGCAATAACATATGTGAGGTATTGATAGTTTGTTGTTGTTGAATTCATATCTACCTATTGTTGTTGATGCAATAAAGAGGCAATATAAGTATTGATAGAGACATTAACTGTCTTTCATTTGCTGCTATACTGCTCTTCATTATATATATGCTCATGCAATTCAGGACCCTTGTTTTCTGTAATAATTATATCTGTAACAAATATTTTGGTGATTTGTTATATTTGGTAGAAGCTATTAATGCTCCCACCGAATAAATACATTATTAACTATGGGTTTTATACCTACTAAATTATGAGGTAATTTTTTATTTATTTATTTATTTTTTTTAACCACCAATTTTGACCGAATCTTCCGTTATATTGGCATTATCTTCTTCGAAACAGCACTAAGAAACTTGGTGCGAATACTCGCTAATAAAATATTGGTAATTCTCGAATTTGAGATATTATTTAATCATAAAATTACGCACTCCACCACTTACTATGACAAAGTGAATTTTACATCATTGTTTGTTTTAGGTAAATAAAATTTATCAAAACATATGTTGAGGGGTGCAACCCACAATCAAACTACAAAATTTAGAAAATACAACTCAAACAACAAAATCACAACAACTCAAGATAAAACGATGAATTACATATCCAATCAAATAATGAGATGATGAAACAAATTTGAAACAAAAAAGTCTCATACCTAGAGTTGTTCGAAATTGGTTTGGTCCGATGGGCCAATACGAAATTGGTCGAATATGGATTGTAATAGTAGAAATCTTATTGAAATTTAGACCAACCTGATCACATCCAAAATGGCCTCAAACCTGATGGGCTTCGGCCAATCTAGCCGACACAATCACTTTTAACTTTTTTTTATATTAACATTAATATGTTTAGTGAATATAAATGGAGCTCCTACCATTTATCGGATCGGTCTGACCCGACCCGATCCGACCCGATCCAACCCAATCTTTACTAGATTGGCTTAGACGAGGCTAGTCAGGTTTGATCAATTTGATTGTCCTATTTAAACTAATATACATAAGCTAATTAATGCCCCTTCTGTCATATTTGATACGAATTTTAAGAAAAGTTTAATTTGTAGATATCATGTAAGTGGAGAAAGGGATTATATTTTTGATTTATTGTGAGGTTTAAAATATAAGGAAGTTAGCGAGATCAATATACAAAAAAAAAAGAAAAGACCACAATATTTGTGGACAGACCAATATAGTAATAAAACCACACTTATCACGGATGGAGGGAGTATTATATAATATAAATTAACCAAAATGGATGGAGTAAGAGTAACAATTTTTTTATGAGAAACACACACAATTCTTGTGTGATACATGTATCTAATTAGCACCAACCCTTTTCGTTTGACTTTAAATAAATACTAACTCGATCTCTTAAATATATATATATATAGGGTGTGCATCTGGTGAGAACCACCTCTTATATGAGAAATATGAATTATTTACAGCCCTTGATCAATGTCATCTAACGGCTAGGATAAAACCCGCATTAAATAATAATATCAGATTTTCATATGCATCTTTCGATCAGATTTAACAAGCTAGGGATAGAAAAGTCAAAATCAAATTTCACCAAATCAAATTCACACTCACAACCTCATTTCTCCTTGCGTAAGTCATGTCTCTTTCTCTTCTCTCTCTCTCTCTTTCTCTCTCTCTACCACCACCACCCACCATCATCGCTGCAGCTGCTATTGCTACCGCCACCACCGACTCCGCCGGAAACTGTCGTCACCACCACCACAAGTGGTCGAATTCTGCAATTACCTTGGCTACACACCACAACTCTCTCTCTCTCTCTACCACCGCCACCCACCATCATCGTTGCAGCTGCTGCCGCGACCACCGTCTCCGCCGGAAACCGTCATCACCACCACCACAGGTGGTCGAATTATGCAATTACCGTCGCTACACACCACAACTCCATCTTTTTCTCTCTATCTAGAAAATGGGTTTGTATTAAATAGATGGAGATTTTGCGTAGTTGCTTCAGATTGGAGGACTTTGATACTAGAATAGCTAATTTATTGGAACAAGGAATTAGAATCATTAGGTATAATTTTTTGTTGAGATTGAAATTTCACATTAGAAATCTCTCAGAAGCACGAGCTACAGTGTGATCAAAATGGCGGAAAGAAGAAAATTGAATTCTGGAAAGTAATTTATGTTTCTGCATTTATACTTAGAAAACAAAATCAAATGCTAAACAATGATGTAATTTTTCATTTTCAGTCGAGTTTGTTCGATGGATGAGAATGAAGATTTGGAATTTATTGATGTTGAGCATTCTAATTTTTGATGTTTTGAGTAGGGCTGTCAAATGTGCGAGCCGGGCCGGCCCGGCCCGAGCCCGTCTGGCTTTTTGGGATAATCGGACCGGGCCAAAAAAATTGCAAGAGAAGTCGGGTCGGGCCGAAAATTTTTCGGGCCTGAAAATGTGCGGCCTAGCCCGGTCCGAAAATACATTTATAGTGTAATTTGTCCGAGCTGGGCCGGGCAGGCTCGAAAAAATTTCGGGCCTAACATTGTGATGCCCGGCCCCGCCCGGCCTGAAAATTGGCAGCCCCCCCGATTTCGGGCCGGGCCTGGCCGGGCCAATTTTGACATCCCTAGTTTTGAGGTTATCATTAAGCTAATGCATTGAATTTTCGAAGGTATGCATTATGTTATTTATATTAATGCATTACGTTCTTAATATTAATGCATTAGATTAGTATTGTTTATGCATTATAAGTTGATGCATTACTGTATAAAGAATACACAATATAATTAATGCATAAATTTAAACAATGTAATGCATAAATATCATAAACGAATGCATTAATTGTGGTGATGAGTATTTCCTGCACTAGATGATCTGTTGGGAAAATAATAAACATGTTTTGAAGTGATACCAAAACCCAGCTGACCCCAATCGAGTAGATGAATGTACAAACTTTGTGTTGTTTCCAGCTCACCTGTTTGAGCTTATAGAGTTTCTTAGTTTACAGGTAGATTCGCTGAAGACAGCAGAAGACACAGCTAAGCAGACAGCTTAAAGAACTCAGCAGAACAGACTCAGCAGAGCAAGACCAAGCAGAGTCAAAGATCCTGCAGTATCAAGACCCAGCTCAGTGTCAAAGACACAGCTCAGTGTAAAAGACCCAGCTTAGTGTCGATGACACAGCTCAGGTCTAAAACACAGCTCAGGTCAGTGACACAGCTCAGGTTGAAGACACAGCTCAGGTTGATGATACAGCACAGGTCTAAAGACAGCTCAGAATCAAGACGCAGCAGAGTCCAAGACGCTGAAGACACAGCAGAGACGCTTAGCAGCTCGAAGACGAAGACCTTCTCCAAGACAAGATCCCGATGTCAGAAGATCTTGTCTGACGCAGTCAAATCAGAGAAGGAATAGCCTCTGCAGATGCAGACCTACTTCGTAGGTAAAGGCCAGAAGTCAACAAGAGTAGGTAAGATTCAAACGGCTCTCTTCCAATGGCTAGTTTGAATCTCCACCTATATATATACCTCCTCACCATTGAATAGAAGAGGCTGGTGAGGCTGGCAAGACGACTGAAGAAATAGAAGAAAACAGAAAAATGAACAACGATCTACAAAGCCAAATCTTTCTAGAACACCCAGCCAGTCAGCAGTGTTCTTAGTTGTTCACATATTTAGTCATAGGCAGAATAGATCAGAATAAATAACTTAAGCCTAGTTTGAACGAGTTCATCATACTCCTTGTTCTTCATTGTAAGAACTCGTTCATAGTTGGAAAACCATACCCAAACCCAAACCCAGAAAGGTTAGATAAAGGTACGCTTTCTCGAAGCGTGTAATTCGAGTGGTTAGGTTCTTCGCATGCCGAAACCGAAGGTGTAGGCTTGATGCTGCCGCATTGTTGGAACACAGCTCGGATTAGAGTTGTGAAGTTGCTTGGTACTTGGAAACCAAGTGGTAGTGAATTACCAGTGAATCTGGTCGTGGACGTAGGAGGGGTTACTCCGAACCACGTTAAAATTGCTCTGTCATTTATCGCTTTATTTTATGCATGTTACTAACTCTCATAAGCATACATTTCAAACTGCATAAACGGACTAACTGAAAAGTGAAACAGAGCTTTGCAATATATTTGAAGCAACAGACGGACTTTCCAAATCCACCACATTCCGCACACACACACCGTGTCGATCAAGCCGCCATCCAAATTTGGATCGAACACAACTCTCTGAAAAGAGTTTTAACTTGGAAAAGTTTTTAAACCTTGGTGTATTCACCCCCCCTCTACACCAAGGTATCCGTCTTGGGACCAACAGGATCAAAAACTATGTAATGAATGATATATGTAAAAAAAATACACAATTAATGCATAAATCTAAGCAATTTAATGCACAAATATCATATGCATACTACATTCATTGTGATAATTAGTCATTCACTTATGTGCATCTACAATTTCGTATTAATGCATCACGTTAATCGTATTAATGCATCATAAAATTATGCCTAAAACATCAAGTAACAAATACAAATACGATATATGTAATGTTTTAATTGTATAGGTACACACTTTATAAGTTTTTATTTTTTGAGGATACACACTTTATAGATTTTCTTTGTTCTTTATAGACCATAAATAGGGTGTAAAAGCTATTATCCAAATTAATAAAAAAAAATTGATGCATCAGAAATGTGATATTAATGCATCACTTTACACTAATTAATGCATCACTTTACACTATTTTATGCATTTCATTTTATAAACTGGATAAAACAGCAAAAATTACCATAATAACCTTACTTAAGTGAAAAGATACGGGATTGACCAACTAAAGCGGATTTGACCAATTAGTTATGAGATTAAATCATATCCATAGATGTTAAAGGATGTACGGCTTGAATTGGTTCCTAATTCTCATATAAATAGGAATTCCTATTTGATCCTCTCCCTATATCTATGTATTCCCTATATCTATATATATATAGAGAGAGGGAGAGAGAGAGAGAAATTGATCAATAAAGAAGAGAAAATGGAAAGTTGAGAGGGGAACGAAAAACCTAATTGAACCGTGGAGGCTAATCCGAACCGGCCGGTTCGCAGCCCAAAGCCGGTGTTCGTGTTCCCTAATTTTGTTTCGCTTTTCTATTCGTTTTTTCTTCAAACTTCACTTCCATTTTCTTGTTCCACCTGAGAGCTCTAAACAGATCAATAATCCCCAGAAATGGCTTTGAGAGGTGTATGGCAACTGCAAAAGCTAGTTGTGAGTTTCTGCGATTGGGGTGGCAGTAGCAGAGGCATCAGGTGATTAAACATGTGATTTTTATTTTTCATTTTCTGGGGTTTAGCTTTGTTTTTCATGTGGTTTAATTTCGATTGCGCCTGTGAATCAAAACTGGGGCCTTTTCTCTTTATATATTTGTCTCGCTAGAAGAGGATTAGTGATTTTGTTTGCATAAATTGGGTGCGAATTTATTGTTAATTTCATTTGTTCTGATAGAAATGTACTGAAAGAAATTCGCTTCAATGATCCATGTTCTTTCTGTCTGAATTTATTAGTATGTTGTAAAAAAATTTAATATAAGGCGAAATAGATTGAAATGAAATGAATGTTCATGAAATGAAAGGGGTTCTGGTTATTTGAACCGTACTTGTAATAATTTTGGAGATTTGGAGAAATACGTTCTTTCCTTGGACATTTAGTAAGATAATTTATCGGTGTTGAAGACCTTATATTAATTGAACTACATTCATGCAAATAGTAGTTCTCATGTCCGAACTTAATTACATTTTTTAGTTCGTCTTCGATGTGAATTGATGCATCTGGTAGTAATCTAGTATGTTAAAGTGACCGAAGGAGAACCGGAAAACTTAGAATGTTATAAACATATTTATGGTTCTACATTTTAATAAGAATTTCATGCTTGGTTTTCTTTGAGGCTCTAAGCAACTTTGGAGATTTATAATCACCCAGAGAACGTAAGACATGGTTGAAGAGTGTATGTACTTTATTATTTTATGTAATAGGATACGTTGGTATCTTGGAACAGAAACAAAACTCTCTTCTCATTGTCATATACAGTGGTTGGATTTAGTGTCGAAGTAGGCGACTGATTATTTTCATTTGAGGAAGGAAAAACAGCTTCGTATTGTAGTACTGTGCTTTTTAATAGAGGACTAATTGTTTGTGTATCTTTTTAGGGCATTTATGGAGTCTCAGCTGCCAACGTTTATAGAGAAGAATCCTCAGCTTGAGGTGGTCACTGAACTAAATCGTGGTTATCATCCGCTTTTGAAAGGATTCTATAGTAAGACCTCTCTCTCTCTCTCACTTTCTCTCTCTCTCTCTCTCTCTCTCTCTCTCTCTCTCTACCCCATGTTGTTTGGGGTTTCTTTGTCTGTTATTATCTCTGTTATTATCTGTTCAGTGAATGATTACTAAGATCTCGTTTTCCTAGAAAATTAATGTGATAGAGTGAAGGGTGCCTATTACTCTGATTCTACTATCTTAGATCAGTAGGACAAAATAACATAAATTTGGAGATGATAAAACTAAGATCCCTGAATATCGGGTTCTCTAATCTATCTCAAATCTTCTTGACTCTATTCATATCATAATGTGTCAATGGCCATACTAATGAAAGCTTGAAGTATTCTGGTCACTGGCTGCCGGCGTAAAGAAAAACAAGCAGCCCAGGCTGCCCAGCTGATCTCATTTCTTATTGAAATTAAGAGTAGAATGTCTGATAAAGAACAATTTATATCCATGCCGTTGGTCTTTGTCATGTCTAGAATGGTAAGAAACCTGAAATTAGTCCTGTTCTTGAATGATGCTTGCTTTATCTGTACTCATTTGGAGGGTTGAGGATAATTTGGCTCTCACTTCTACTTGAGCATCTTCACCTTCACCTTGTATGTATTCAGATATATAGAACCATGCATTTGGTTGCTTTGCAAGATTATTACAGTAGCCAACTTTGATTATTTTCTCTTCACAACTAGCCTAAAGTTATCACATCAACCGGAGAAGAAATGACTCACTCTTGAAGATATATGGCCTCTGTAAATAGTAAGAAGAGTCTCAAATCCTTTCATTTGGCCTTTAATATAGATACATTCTCGATGATAAGATTAATATGCAAGGTTCTACTGTATATTATCAAACTCATGGATTCTTACGCCAAAGAAGAATTATAAACCATTCATAAACATCTAATCTTCATGGTTTTCCCATTGTACTTTTAAGACTACTAGTAGAGTGGTACGTGCAATGCACGTAATATTGATAGATTTTAATAATATAAATATGTCAAACATAAAATAATCATCTGATAATAGATACTAATAATAAAATACTATAATAAGGGTATAATATGCAAATCAAATTTTGTAAACAAGGCTCTTTTATAATAGGTATAGATTCTGATAGTGTTTGGATTATATAACTGCAGGCAAAATTCTTATATTTATGGTTTAGGTGCTCCTATGACTATGAGAAGGATTATCTTAGATTAACCAGAAATACGAGTGCTGTATTTATGCAGAAAACAAAAATGAGCGCGTTGTTTGTGTGAAGAATATGACCCCGGAGGATGTGCTCCAGTGTGCTACAAGGCTTAGAAATTCTCAAGGAAGGAAAGTGGTGAAGCTGAGGACGAGGCACGTAACTAAGCACCCCAGTGTTCAAGGGACATGGACAACAGCCTTGAAGATTTGAGAGAAAGTGGTGAAAACATGGCGATTTACTTCATTTTGAAGATTTGGTAGTGAGAACTAGATGTCTTCTATTTTTAGCATATTATGCAGGAATACAATCAATCTGAAGCACTGAGTTCATAATTCTGTTCTCGAATTATCCGGGCATCGAGATGATTTTCCTCTGGCGAATAGTTGCTTGTTTTTAACTTGATGATTTGAAGATTGTTTTGTTTATTAGCTAAAATTCTCATGAATCCAAGCAACAATCAACACATTGGCTGCTATGGATATTTAAATCCAGCCTCAAATCCTCCAACCAGAATGCAACTTTAGGGAAAAAGTACAATATTTTGATCTGAATCCCGCAATTAAACGGGACATCTTAATTTGTTATTAGATAAAATATTATACCATGAAACTCCTTGAATTTGATTAATTTTAAATGATCTATTATTGTTTAATCACTTTATGTAGTTATGTAAGTAAGAATGAGGAAAAGTTAAAAATAAAAATGACACTCTCTCTTTATATCCAAATGCACCCCAAGGAAAATAAACAAACTAAAGCTAAACATTGTTCATTGTTGCAATTACAAATTCCACAAAAATCCTTCAAAATTCCTAATCTCGGAGAAAGATACAAGAGCATCATACTAATCATCTTTCACAGATTTGGTTGAATATGGCTGCAATGGTTTGAACAGAGGGCAGAATACATGGCTCCGAATAACATTGATCATAACAAAGGTATTAGCTGCCAAGAAGAGTAAACTTGCCATCCACAGTTGAAGGAATACATTCTTGCCTCGAAATTCAAGCAAATAACCCCACATCAGCCAATGAGTTTGCGCTCCAATCCACACAGAGATGCAAGCCAGACCTTTCCATTTCAGCTTCATATTGCTCCATGGAAGTATCAAAGGTAGTAGACAGAAGAACCACACGAAGTACTGCGCTGTTATAACCTGTACGAAAAGACAAGTATACGATGATGATATGTACATATACTGAGGAACTTAGTAGCATGTTGAGATAGGAATGCTGTCACTAACCTTGTTAAATGCTACAAAAGCCACTGTCTGAAGAAATAAACAGAAGGGCAAGTCTGGGGCAAAGCAGAAAATTAGAACTAGCTGGACTGTGAACTGTGGCAGGAAGGAGATGAGTTTCTCCAGAATTGAAAACTCATGTTCGTAGTGGAGGTATATGTGATAGAAATAAATCGAGAAGTTGTGGCGTGGGTCTGTACGTGTGAGATGGTATAGCAATGCCTCGTGCAAGAAATCCCATCCGTACAAATAGAAACTCAATCCTGTGAAGATTAAGAAAGTGGATCCAGAAATAATTCCAAACATGATTCTTCTCCATGTTATCATGCTCCTGAAAAAGTTCCAAAAATACTGAAAACCAGTTAATTTTGTGCTGCTCAAGTCACAGGATGACTCTGAGGTTCCAGAACTCCAGTGTACGAGGGCAGGCTTTTTACCAGGTTGAAAGTACAGTGGATCAAGAAGTATGATGATTGGAAGTGCGTAGATTATGGGATATACTCTCAAGTGAACAACAAGTCCATACCAGAATGCAGCCTGCAAGACATTGTCTGTAGTCCACAGACAGAGCAAACAAATTAAATCACTACATTTTAACTTGACAAAAAATATAGGAATGTCTATGTTGTAGGAACTAAGAAGAAAGGGACCAATAAATATCTAAATAAATTTAAGTTTCACGCATATGTTGGATGTTCCTTCGGAATTCTAATCATGATGGATTTTCATCACCATCATATCACACCGTGTTAGTAGCCAGTAAACTAACTCCTCATGATGATAAACTCACAATGATGAACAATGCAGATGATATGAAACCTGAAAGCTTATTTGAATTTTTCCATTCTCATTTCTAATAATTCCTTTTTACTATAGTTGCTCCATTACTGTAAGTGAAACCTTGCCTATTTGGAGCAAGAATTGGAGAAGTTGTAAATGGAACATTAAGCAAAGCTCAGATGCAATGGTTGGTTGATTTCAACATTCCCGAAAACATATATTCAGCACATAACTTTCATTTTAGTTTACCTATTGTTATGCTATCATCATCATCAAGTCGCCTCTGAATGTCAATTAACAATTATAGTAAATTTACTTAGTAAGATTTCTATCTGCAAGTAGACTTAATTGACATGTAGCCTAAGAAACATAGGTTTACACCAACAAGAGAGCAATTACAGGGACAACTAATGAATAAATAACAGTAGGGTATTGAAGTTGTACCGTTCATCAGACATATCAAAATCCACAGTATCATGGAGCAAACAATGGGCTCACAGTTTCCACGTGTTCCAATCGTGAAGGTGAATGGGTTGAAAAGCCATACCATTGCAGAGTATGTGCATAGTTTCTCAGGAACTCCTCTTAACTTCAGAATTCTGTGGATAAGCAACCCCACAAGTAGATCTGTCAATTCAATTTAGTTATGATACTTCATGGTCTGCATCATCAAGAATGTATGAGTATGATATACACACTATCCGGTGCATAGCAAGCAATTCATAACTTAACACATTATTAATTCAGCTGGATTTCTTGGAAGTGAAAAGATTTTTAACAAGATTTACCACGAAGAAGAGACCTCCATATTTATGCAAATATCTCATAATTTCAGTAAAAAATTAACTTTCTCTATTTGCTAGAGAAAGAAGAAAGGAACCTCCATCCAGAAATTTGGTTGCATGAGTTCATCTAGTTTAACTAAACATTATGCAACAACTTAATTTAAGAAGTTAATTAACACGAAACAATTCCAAATCAAGTAAATCCACAAAATCCTAATTCAACTGACAACAAGATTTAAAATGAGGTCATATCAGATTACTAATAACGGAATCAAAATTAAAGTCCAAGCTAATTAAATAAAAATAAAAAAAGAAGCTAATTTGAAAAAATTAAAAATAAGTACATACCTGACGCTGAAAACATAAATTTTCCCCAGGCGTGATGCAAAAAAGAATTAGGCATCAGAAGAAAAGCTATCAACGGCGAATACCGATACGTCGATCTTTCATACGGCGATTTTCCAGAAGCCATTAATGCGGCGGCATCGGAGAAGACGAAATAGTCTATATCAGTGTATCTAACTTCCATATGAGCATCCTGCCACTCGCCGTACAAAACCAGAACCACGCGAAATACTGCTGAAAGAAGAAGCAGAGATCGGAAACTTATTTCCGCCATCCCTCGATTTTCGAAGCCAATTCACAGTCGCCTTCTGTGATTCTGAGCTCGGGTGGAACGGCGGCGCGGTGGAGGGGGTTGGGAATTAGGGGTTACGGCGGGGGGTGGAGGTAGCCGGCGGCGGATAGTAAATATACGTGGAAAAAAAAAGCTAGAAAAATTAATAGCGCTAAACAAGTGTAAATGAGAGAGAGAGAGATCACAAATGGTACGATTTGAGTTAATAGTACTTGTGCTTATTTCTTCTAAAACTCATACTTGATGCCGGAGATCGGACCAATATTTGTGGTTGGAGTATAAAATAAGAGACTTTGCAAATTTAAAATATAATACTATATTATTTTTTTTTAATAAAATTCCTTCATTTATGCCTTCTTAATTCCCATGTTACCTTATATGAGTGCATGTGTTTGATTGATCTACTTGTACTGACAAGAAAATTCATATTGCACAATTTCATTTCAAGTCAACAAGTAGACACACAAATATGAAAGGATACACCCAAGTTAACAAAAACAGAATGTGAAAAAAGGAACCTTACAAGTTACAATATAACTAGGAGAATGCAAAGACAACAATATTCTTTGTTTATTTTCCTCATGAATATATTCTTGATCGATCATCTATCTTCCGCCAACTCTAGTTGTTCCTCCATGTTTCGTCTTCCTGTATTGGAAGAAACCAAATATGTTTTCAATAAAATCCTCAATTTTGTCAAAACACTTGTACCTGAAGGTTGGGCAAAATAAAAGCAGCCATGAAAAAATTCCTAAGCCCACAGCATATCCGGCAGCACCAAACACATACTTCCACTCTATCTCCTTTTGTGATTCTACATTCGGCAGCGTTGCAGCAGGCTCAGTGTTTGTGTAGCAGGCAATGTTGAGAGGGAGACCACATAACCCTGCATTTCCTTCAAAGCAATCAGGTGAAAATGACTGAATTTGAGTGCTAATTGGAATCTGTCCCACCAGGTTGTTGTGGGATACATTCATGAGTTGAAGGAATGTGAGGCCTGCAATCTCCTTTGGTATCTTCCCTGTTAGCCGGTTCACAGAGAGGTCCAATGCTCCAAGCAACGTCAAGCTACTGAATGATTTGGGAATTGTTCCAGTGAGACTATTGTGGGATAAGTGAGTGCGTCCAGCTCACCAATTTCTTGGGGGATATCTCCATGGAAATTATTGCAAGACAAATCAATGAACGTGAAGATTGGCCAAATCTTCACAAGATTCTGCACTACCCCTTTGATGGTTAGCGTCACCTTTTCCCTGTAGTGCGGATACCCAACGCCATAATAGTCTGTAAAATCCAAGGGTTTGTAATCGTAACTCAACTTTGTGACAGTATCTCTCATCATTCCTCCCCAAGTTGACAAGTTAAAAGGATTTAGATAGCCACTGAAATGATTGGAAGCGATGTCAATGATATGAAGATTTGGCCAACTCTTTTGATGACATCTGACCTCTCCATGGAATCTGTTTGAGCGCAACACAAGCACCTGCAAGCTTGATGGCAGCATGCATGGGAAATTATCCTCAATCTGGTTGTTTCCCACATTCATCACCTCTAACACTTTGCAATTTCCCAGGGATAGGGGAATTTCCCCAATTAAATTGTTGTTATTGAGGACCAAATATTGCAAGCTACAATCAGCAGTGAAGGTTGGGATTGGACCAGTGATGTTGTTTCTCCCCAAATTCAGCACTACAAGATGCTCAAGTAGAGTGAGGGAGGTTGGAAGCGATCCACTTAGCTTGTTGTTGGACAAATTTACGACTGTTAACGAGTTGCAGTTTGGCAAGGAAAGTGGAACATCCCCAACTATTTTGTTGTTGCTCAGATCCAATGATATTAGGCTGCAACTGGAAAGAAACTTATCTGGGATACGACCAGTGATGTTGTTTCTCCCCAGATCGAGCACTTCAATATGGTTTTGAAACAGACAATGAGGTATGCTGCCGCTCAAGTAATTGCCAGACAAGTCAAGAACTTGGAGGGATGTAACCTCGCAAATGAAGGATGGAAATGATCCAGACAATCTATTATTTTTAAGCAATAAGTATGATCCAGAAAAGTTTTCAAATTCGAGCTTGTCAAAATAATTATTCGACAGGTCAACATAGTAAGCTTGTTCCAGGAGCGAGGAGGGAAACTCACCTCGAAGTTGGTTTGAGTGTAAGTCGAGAACATCAAGAGTAAGCGAAGCAGGAATATTGTAAGGCTTTTGCATACCCACCAGCATATTGCCAGATAGGATCAAATCCTGGAGTGATCCATTTCCAATTTCCCAAATCCAACTAGGAATTTCCCCTGCAATCTTGTTATTCGACATGTCCAAAAATTCCAAGGAGGATTGTCTTACAAGGGAATTGTTTGAACTTGCATCAAGTGACAAGTTGTTGCTAGAAAGATAAACTTTCCTAAGCTTGGGAATGCTTAGAATCATTTCCAGTTGAGAAGAGTCACTTAAAAAATTGTAAGCAAGATTGAGATATTCGAGACTTGGAAGCTTGAAGAAAGAGTTAGGCATAGGGCTCTCCAATCGATTACTACTCAAATCTAAGTAAGAAAGGTGAGAGATATTAACAATGGGAAATTCAGTGAGTTGTCTGAATTGGTTGTGGTGGAGGTAAAGTCCTTGCAGTGAAGGTAGAGCAAAGATAAAAATGGGAATGGTACCAGTCAGTGAATTGTAGCTTAAATCCAGAGTAACAACCTTGAAAAGAGCTTCAAAGTGGATGGAAGAAAGTGAGCCTGTGAAGAAGTTGTTCGACAAGTCCACATAAGCTAGTTGTGTCAAATTAGCAAACGTGAAGGGAATCGCGCCACTAAATTGGCAATATGACAGGTCTAGATGAGACAATGTTTGGAGACTGGTAATAGCATGTGCATGTAAAGAACCAGAGAAGTTTGTATGCGCAAGCACTATGGTCCTAAAAGAGTTGTTTTGAGGAAATATATGAGGTATAGTGCCGCTAAGTAATGGATTATTGGATAAATCAAGATTTTGGAGAGTTGGTAACTGAAAAATCATCTCTGGGAAATTACCTTGAAGAGAGCAGTCATTGAGAATCAAGGAAGTCAAATGTGTGAGAGTATGAATCTGTCTCGGAATATGATCATATTCATTCAAGACATTGTAGGCCAAGTTGAGCTCCTCCAAATACTTGAGACTGGAAAGACTCGATGACTCATTAAGTCCGCCTGAAATGGCCTCATCGTCGAGCTGCAAACTGATAACGCGGCCAGCGTCATCACATCCCACACCTCTCCACTTGCAGCAATTATCCGTTTTATTATTCCATTGCACCAGTTTTGATGAATAAGATGAATTGAATACCAATTGGTTCCTCAATTCAAGCAACAAAGTTTTCTCATGCTCTAGGCACTGTGTTTGAGCATGACTAGCATTTGTTGGTGAAACTAGAATTATGAAAACTAGTTGTACAAGCAAGGAAATCGCCATTAATTAAAGATAATTATATATTGAGTTGAGTTGTACACAAACTGAGGTGAATTAAGGAAGAAGGTATCATGTGGATTTATAGAGACACACACTTGACTTCAAGTCTTAATTTCTTATAATGGATTTTGAGTCATTGTAGTGTGACACAATATAATATTTAGGATCTTAGACCATTTATGTAAACTATATACTAAATTGCACTTTTTTCAGATCATGAACAAAAGCATGCCCATTGGCTTACAAATAATTCTCTCTCTCTCTCAGATTGTTTAGTTAAATAAAATAACCTCTTTGAGTTGTTGTTGGCCGTGATCGGAGGGCTACGCCAGTTGAAAAAAGAATATAGAAATATTGTTTCTTAGAATGAAAATCTTTATGATCATTTGTTTATTTGAGGTCTGTTCAAAAATGTGGAAGGAGGCATAGTAGTTTTCTTCACGTTTTGGACCAATATACAAAAGTAGTCATAGGTTTGGGAAGACCGAGTCAACTCAAAAAAAGACCCAATAATATTGTATCCATAAAGATTGTAGAATAAAAAATATGCAAATATTGTGAACAAACTATTCTAATCTATTCAAAGTAGCAAATTCAATAATAATTCGTAACTCAAGTAAAGAACCTCAAATAAACATGAAATCAGGTAGAATCAAACTCGAAGCATATTTTAGGGATTCAGTAGATAAATTATCAGAATTCTCTTAATTGAAAGAATTACTTCAAAGATGACTTAACTTTTTCTAGGATGATCATTGATCACCATATTAGCTTAAATCTATTTTTGAATAATCTAACTCGTGGATTACATGCAAAGAGTTCTTATCTCCAATCAATCACTAACATACTGCAACTTCTAAAAATTCAATGAACTAATCTCAAACCTCTCAATTTAATAGAGATGGACTGCATTGTGTTCCACATCACGTATTAATTCTTTAGTCCCAATACAAAGTAATTAATGAATTAAATTATGCTAAATTGATGACCAAACAATAGAGCAAACAATCAAATCAAGAAAACAATGATGGATATCATAAATAATAAAGAGTTAATTATAAACTAACCTCTTAAACGAGTTTAAAAAACGTTATGACCTACAATATATTTATCAAAAATCGTAATATATCATTGGGCGAAGTTTCAAGTGTGGCACAAGAGTGAAATTCAAGGATAAAAAACCGAGTTATATTATCGGATCCAAGCATTCAAAGTCATACAAACCATTTTTCTACAATTGTTGCATAAAATTCAAGACTCGAAACAACATATTTTCGATCCCGAATGAGAGTAAAATTGTTTTGCTTTGAAATATGATTCATGCAGGCCTTCTTCCCAGTTTACCTTATATTAGCGATGTGTTTGATTGATCTACTTGTAGTGGTACAGAAAATTCTTAATACACAATTTCATTTGAAAACAAGAAGTAGAAACAAAATTATGAAAGGATACACCAAAGTTAACAAAACACAATTAATGTAAAAAAAAAAAAAAAGCAAAGAACATTACAACATGGGAGAAAGCAAAAACATAGATACTCATACTACTGTAGTCTTGCAAATGAAGGATGGAAATGATCCAGAAAGGCCACTATTTTTAAGTGATAATAAGTATGAAAGAAAGGGAGGAGAGAAGTTTCCAATGTTAATTATATACTACCTCCGTCCCATGATAAGTGGCTACTTTCTTTTGGGCACGGGTATTTAGGAGTAGAGTGTTTAAAGGGTAAAAAGATAAAAAGTGGTGGAGCCCACATCTTTTGTGTGAGAGAGGGATTTCCATATTGCAGTAGTACCACTACATGATGACAAATTTCAATAAGAAAATGCCACTTAATTTATGACGGAGGGAGTATATTTAATTATTTTTTCTTTAACAAATCGAAATATTTTAATATCTTAAAATTGAATTTCTCTTTATCTTTCTTATCGAAATTCAATCGAAGTTTATAATATATTTATTTTAACAGTTTTTTTCTTTATCAAAATTAAATTAATTTTTAATAAATAAATTGTTATAAGGACACCTAGCATGTCAGTTCATTGATATTCCTTCTTTATAAGGAAGAAAGATCCGAATACAAATCTCAATCTCCTCATTTCCAAACTAAAACAAATATTTAAGAGTAATTTAATTATATTTTTAATTTTTAACTCCGTTTGTAAAACAGTAAACACCCATTCTTCACGCACACTTGGCTCTGTTTACGCACTAAAAGACTTTTGTCACACACCAAAACTCCAATAAAAAATAAATGAGGATTTCCACGTAAGCTGGACTTTCATCTTTGGCGTGGTAATAATTTCAAGGTGAAACCGTGAAAGACGTATTTTTCGCTTTGGTCAAACTTTCTGATCATGAATGAACAAAGTATTCCCAATTTCCCATTGAATAAATCTAGGTGGTCATAATATGGTCAGCCATAATACCCTTAAAATTTTAAAAAATCGATCGGTTTAATTTGAACTGGTTAGGAAATTTTTTTGTATTAATATGTCTATGTATTATTTTTAGTATAGATTTTCATACTTAAATTTGAAAATATTTTCTTTAATATATTTGGTAACAAGATTATTAAATTGATAGATTAAAACTATATGCAGAAAGGGCAAAAAGGTTCAAACTTTTCCGTACATGCAACTTTTCTCTCGGCGCAAGATAGCAAGATCTGGTTAACTTGCGCCCTCCATCGCCGATGGGTAAGCGAGGGAGACCAAGGAAGGTGGTGATGAGTGGCATGTTACAGAAGCTTACGCCGGCGGGATCTGTGCCATCGGGAGGAAATTTGAGGATGCAATCACCAATAACTGGAGAGAGTTCAGGGAAAGGACAAGCTTTGGCCAATGAAATAGTAACCATGGACACACCAGAGCTCTCTGCAATTATTCATGGTGAGAGATCTACAACAGAGATTCACAGGAGATTGGAGATGGAAACAGAACCATTACTTGAAGATAAGAAGGAGATGGCGTCAGAACCAGAAGAAAAAAAGGAGAACCCCCTTCACGTCTAACTCAAAAAGGCTGCCAAATGGAGATCTGCTCTCATACTTTATATTATTGGCGAGACTCCAACTATCACATATCTTCGAACTTTTCTTATGAAACAGTGTGGAATGAGTAAGCCGGAGATTTTCTATCATAACGAGGGATATTTTGTAGTCAGATTTCAGAAAATGGAAGAGAGGAATGAGATCTTATATTCTGGACCTCACACGATTGCAAATAGACCCATGATAGTCAAGGCTTGGGAAGCAGATTTCTGCTTTGAGAAAGAGGTGTTGAAAGTTGTTCCTCTTTGGATTCAGCTACCAAATCTTCCATTAAATTGCTGGGGAGCAAATTCAGTCAGTCGAATAGGGAGTATTCTGGGTAAACCGATATGCGCAGATGAATGCACCACTATCCAAAATAGAATTTCTTATGCTAGGATGCTGGTGGAAATTGATGTGACCCAACCTCTAAAATACCAAGGTATTATTGAGGGTGAAGATGGGCAGAGAGTGGAACAAAAGGTTTTGTATGATTGGGTGCCTCCGTATTGCAAACTATGCCATGTTGCTGGTCATGATTGTAGTAAGAAGATGGTACCTAAATCACAACCTATACAAAAGAAAACTCAATGGCAGCCAAAAACCACTATGGAGGTGGTACAGATACCATCCAAAACAATTGTGAATACTAAGGAGAAGGAAGACTGGGCAATTCCTAAGAAAACTTTCAGTCAAATAGTAAGTGGAGAAAGCTCTCGTTCGATACCAACTGAAAATGCGTATCATTTGCTGCATGAAAATGGAGATATAAGGGAGCACCAAATAGAGGGCGGGGACCTTATCCCCTCGGTGGAGAAATGAAGCTTCTATGTTGGAATGTGAGGGGTTGTAACAAGCCCTTCAAACAAAAAGAGCTTAAACTCTTTTTGCATCAACAGAAACTGGACTTAGTGGCTTTTCTGGAGACTAGAGTGAAGGTTGAGAAATTTCAAAAAATATCTACAAAGATCAATAAACACTGGGAATTCTGTCATAATTATTCTCAGGCGAATAATGGAAGAATATGGATTGGCTGGAATCCTAAGAGAGTTGATGTGTATGTAGTTGAATTACATGCTCAAGGCATTCACTGTGAAGTATTGGATTTAAGTACAGGAAGAGCTTTTGACTTTGTGGCCATATACGCTTTTAACTCTAATGAGCAAAGGAAGGATTTGTGAAAGTTTATGTCTAAAATAAGTCAATCCATCAGCGGGCCTTTACTTTTTGGTGGTGATTTTAATACTATCTTAAAGGCTACAGACAGATTCCAAGGGAACCCTGTTACTCAAGCTGATATTAAGGATTTTGAGGAGTGCTTGCAGAATAATGAACTTACACCATTGAGAATGGTTGGTAATGAATTCACTTGGTGCAACAACCAAACATATGAGGATAGGATTTATTCTCTTATTGACATATGTGTGGCAAATGTCTCCTGGTTCAGAAACTATAATTCAGTGATTGTGGAGATTTTGGAAAGGAGTATATCAGATCACTGTCCCCAACTTCTAAATATTGATTTAGAAACAAGCTGTAGAACTTCTCCCTTCAGATTCATGAATGTGTTGACAGAACACCCTGAGTATGGAGCCATTCTTACAGAGGGTTGGCAGGTTAATTATAATGAAAATAAGCTCCTGAATATTTGGTACAAATTGAAGAAGCTTAAGCACCCACTGAAGCAACTTAATACAGCTCATTATAGGAACATCGCTGAGAAAATTATAAACTTCAGAGATGAGCTTAAAGTTACTCAAAGGAATTTAGCTCAAGACAGGCTGAATGAGTTGCTCATTGCAAGAGAGAGAGATCTGTTAGCTGAGATTGAGAAATGGAGCAACATTGAGGAGCAAATCTGGCAACAAAAATCCAGGGTTGACTGGATAAAGTTGGGTGATACAAATACTAAATTTTTTCATGCTTATGCCAAAGCTAGAATCAGTGGTAAGGCCATTAAACTCTTAATCACTGCAGATGGAGTTAGATGCAATACACAGCAGAAGATTAAAGAGGAAATTAAAGCTTTTTACTTGAATCTAATGGGCAGAGCAGCAGAGTACCTTCCTATGGTTGATGCTAATATTATCAAAAGAGGGGCTGTGTTAAATCATGATGCACAACAACTACTTTGTAGAGCTATTTCTGATCAGGAAATCAAGACTGCTTTGTTCTGTATGAACTCCAGTAAGGCTCCAGGTATTGATGGTTTTAATGTGCATTTCTTTAAACATGCTTGGAATGTTATTGGCATGGAGGTGTGTGTAGCAGTGAAACAGTTTTTTCAATCTGGATACATGCCTAGGGCAATTAATAGCACCCTCATCACTCTCTTGCCTAAAATTGAACATGCTCAGTCAGTTAAGGACTATAGGCCTATTGCTTGTTGTAGCATATTATACAAGATCATTTCTAAGGTCTTAGCAAATAGGCTGCAGCTGGTGCTTGAGGAGATTGTGAGTGAAAATCAATCTGCATTCATCAAGGGAAGACTCATATTTGATAATATATTGTTAAGCCATGAAATCATCAAAGGCTATACCAGAAAAGGAGTCTCCCCTAGATGCATGATAAAAATTGACATTCAGAAAGCCTATGATTCTGTAGAATGGCCTTTCATGAAGCATCTTCTGTTAAAGCTCGGATTTCCTTACCAATTTGTGAATTGGATCATAGCTTGCATTTCAACAGTTTCGTACACAGTGAATGTCAATGGTGAGCTCACAGAACCATTTGAAGCAAAAAAATGATTAAGGCAGGGTGATCCTATATCCCCATATCTGTTTGTTTTGAGCATGGAATATTTACACAGATGCTTGAGGGAGCTAAGGACAAATTGTAGATTTCATTATCACCCAAGGTGTAAGAGATTTGATTTGATCCATGTTTGCTTTGCTGATGACTTATTGTTGTTCACTAGAGGAGACAAGACTTCATTTCAACAACTTATGAGAGCTTTCCACAAGTTTTCTGAGGTTTCAGGGTTAAAAGCCAATCAATCAAAAAGCTGTATTTACTTTGGTGGAGTTGCTGACAACATTCAGGAAGATATTTTACACGAGTTTGGTATGACTAGAGGGGAACTTCCTTTTAAATACCTTGGGGTTCCTTTATCTACAAAGAAGCTCACTATGCTGCAGTGTCAACCACTCATAAAGAAAATATTGGCTAGAATTGATTGCTGGAGCTCGAAACTGCTATCATATGCTGGTAGAGTGCAATTAATTAAATCTGTTCTTTTTAGCATACAGACCTACTGGTGTCAACTCTTCTTGATCCCCCATAAAGTTCTTAAAGCAATTCAAACAGCTTGTAGAACTTTCCTTTGGACAGGCTCTTCTAACACATCTAAGCGAGCGTTGGTAGCTTGGGATCAGCTTTGTCTCCCAAAATATGCTGGAGGATGGAACATAACTGATATTCAGCTCTGGAATAAAGCTGCTTTGTGTAAAATGTTGTGGAGTTTGTCTCATAAAAAGGACAAAATCTGGATCAAATGGATCCATGGTTATTATGTGAAGCAAAGAAACATTCTCACCATGCCTATGCCAGCTCAAGCATCTTGGGTTGTGAGGAAATCATTGGGGCTCGCAGCTATTTAGAATCTATCGAAGCAGGGGAGCAGATGATAGCTCAACCAAATTTGACTATTAGAAAGGTCTATCTGGCTATGAGAGGTGTGGTTCAGAAACTCCCTTGGCAAAGGTTGATCTGCTCTAACATTGCCCCTCCTAAATGCATATTCATTATGTGGCTTACCATGCTGGGGAGATTGATGACTTGTGATCATCTTATGAAATTTGGAATCTCTGTTGATCAACTTTGCTGTTTATGTGGTCTTGAAAATGAAAGTTTGGATCATTTATTCTTTAAATGTGCATTCTCTGCTGATGTATGGAGAGAGCTCTCAGCTTGGTGTGGGATCAAGAGACACACATCAGGTTGGAATGAGGAGAAAATTTACCTGATAACACAGTGCCACTCTAAAACAGGTAAACAGAAAATGTTTAGATTGATGGTGTCTGTTGCTATCTATCATCTGTGGATAGAAAGGAATAGAAGAAGGTTTCAAGCGACCCAATGCAGAGCTGAAGATGTGGTAAAGACATGTCAGATGCAAATGGCCATTTGCTGTCATAAGGATCCAAAGCTATCTAGATTTTTGCTTGCTTAATGTTGTTATAGATAAGCTCCTTTGTTTCTTTGTTTGAGGGTTGAATCCTGTTTTGTCATGCTTATTTGGTGAAATAAAATTCTTATTTACCAAAAAAAAAAAGATTATTAAATTGATATGAAAAATATTATTAAAATAAAATCCAAAAAAATGAAGGTGGAACATCCGCAGCGCTCCAAGTCTTAAAAAAATTGGAACCAGGTTCTAAAAAAAAAAAAGGTGGAACATCTGCAGCGCTCCAAGTCTTAAAAAAATTGAAACCAGGTTCTCAAAAAAAAAAAGGCGGAACATCCGCAGCGCTCCAAGTCTTAAATTTTTCATATATATATATAATCACAATAATCACCATCACACGATTAGATATATAAAAGTTATAATTTGTAAAGCAAATTTTTATTTTTTTAGGGAAATTTGTAAAGCAAAATTCAATTGGAAAAAAAGAGAGATTCGGACTCTATTTTGATTTTTTCTTAGATAATGATAATTTATTTAATTAATGGGAGGAAACGTATTTTATTTAAGTTATAAATTTAACAACTTTACTTTTCAATTCCTAAACATGTTTTAGTTGATTGAAATTATTTGAAATTATTTATGATCCTAAACGTGTTCTAATATTTTTTAAGTTTTCAAAATTAAAGTTAATTGATCTAAACGTAAATAAAATTAAAATTAAATATGGATCGGATCTAATTGATCTAAACGAGTTTTAGGATGAATTTCAAACTTTCATATACTTTTTGAACAAAAATAAACAGAAATATATTGTGTTAATATAAGAATTCATATTGTATATGACATGCATGTACAAATTCAAATATTTTAAATAGAAAACAAAATTTCGTTAATTAAAATGAAAAATGAATATAATTTGGAAAGATAATTATTGAAAAAAAAATCGAAAGTGTAATTTAAATTTAGCCAGCTTGATTTTTTATATTAATTAATGAAAAATATAATCTCTAATTGATGTAATTAATGATTTGATTTGGAATGTAATTTTAGAAATGATCTTGCATTGATTTTTTCCATAAATAATATCAAGGGTACACATGTAAATTAATAATTCAAATAAAATTTATTAATTATAATTATTATGCAATTACTTATGTAGCCCTATATGGCCGGCCATAATATGGCCATTTAGCAAAGCTCTTTCCCATTTGCTGTGAATTGATCGGTTGAAAAATAAAAAAATGAACATTAAATAATTGTTTCTTTACTTTTTGGACCAAAATACAAAAGCAGAAATCATCTCTACTTTCTGATGTACTCCGTTCCATTTATATGGACTTGTTTTTCTTTTTCAGAGGTTCTAAATATATAGATTTATTTTTATAAAAATAATACTACCTCCGTCCCAGGTTAGTGTGGTCTAACTATTATTTTATACCTCACATATAATCAAATATAAACCACACTTTTAGGGATCGGAGGGAGTAGTGTTTTTTAACTCATTTACTAATATATCCTTATTTAATTCTTTGATTGACTCATAAAAAATGCACAGTAAAAAAAAAGTAGGAACATATTAAGAAGTTTACTAAATAATTGATATTTTCAATAATTTTTCTTAATCTTTGTAAAAATTTCAATTCACCTTTATAAATGGAACGGAGGGAATAGTGTTTGAAAAGACGGGGTCAACTCTAAAAAATTAAGACCAAATAGTATTTGTCTCCATAAGATTGTAGAATAAAATATGCAAATAATGTGTGACAGTGTGAGTAAACTATTCTAATCTAGATTAACAAATTTAATAATGATTCATAACTCATGTAAAGAATCTCAAACAAACAAGAAATCAGGAAGAATCAAACTATAAGCATATTATAGGGATAGATAAGTTATTACTATTCTTATACTAACATTTAATTATTTGTATATTAGAATTATCTTAATTCGATGATTAATTATATGTAGATAATTTATTAGGTGACTTAACTTTTTCTAAGACAATTACTATATTACTTTGAACCACTTTTTGTATAATCTAAATCGTGAATGATATGCAAGAGTTTTTGTCTTCAATCAGTCACTGACATGAAATTTCAGCAATAGCAGCGAAGAACATTGGTGTGGAGAAAGTTGAATGACTATAGGTTGAAAAGATTAATCGTACTAGACATGTATTGCACGACGAATTTAATTTAAAGTATTTTAAGTAGCATAAATCTAACTTAGGTTGTATGGCCGCCATTTTTATCATGCGACACAATTTTGACAATATTCAACTTCTTTTTTTTTTTTTTTTTTTTGACAATTTTCAACTTGATTGTACTAGATAAGTTTTTCTGCAATAAGCTTGATTAAGAAAATATCGAAACTCTCGATGGGGCATGAAGAATATACATTAATTATATGGAGAGCGACTATCATTTTATCATGTATCCTTCAGATATCTGAGATCTCTAAAATCGTAATAAGATTATCTGTAGACACCATCTAAAATTGGTCTACGAACATACCAACCAAACCAAATGAATGAAATGAATGAATAAATGAAACATGAAACTGTAGAATAAAAAAGATAACAAATAAATAATAACTAAATAAATAAATAACCCAAAACCCACAAACATCATACTCTCTACATGGAAGCCAGTATATCTCTCATCTCTGGGACACCCGGGATGTTCTCAGCTGGGTATACCTTAGTTACTAACTGGGCAAACACAGTGTATTTTTCAAGGAACTCGGTCTGCAATAGTCAGAGAACATCGATTGAACATTCAAAAATCAAATACCAGTAATCATAGATAGTCCATAGAAACACGTTCATGAATTATTCAACAGAAGAAACATAAAAAAAGAGACGATATGGCTCCATAGATGAAGTACAAGACTTCATGTCGTTTTCAAAATGAGAATATTTAAAACAAATTGGTGAAATCATAGATAGTCCATGCATATTTCAGTAATCTGACAGAGGTAGACATGGATTTTGAAGCAACTAAGAGATCGGAAACAATTCATTTATATTAATTTTGCATGGAATGTGTTATAAGGTATCAACAAATGTTGACATTGATTAAATTAATATAATGGGCTTTTATTCAGTAGAACTGTCACTTAATTTCACATTCTAACGAGAGGAGACAACAATCATAGGCAGTTCTACATTGTTTTATCTAAATGTTGCCTTCTCACTGCAAGATCATGGAGAAATCAGCCTAAGCAGCATTAATTTCTAGGGCCAAATTGAGAGTAGAAAGCACGTTAAACTCTCAAAGTGTAATTAATACGTTAATACTATATTCTTGTTTGATTTTGTTTTCAAGGGTACATTGAGGTACATGATCATGAAATGCATGATTGACGAACAGTCCCTGATAAATTTCAATGTTAAACATTATGTAAATTCCATACTAGAAAAAAATACCTTGCACTTGTCCCATAATGAAGGCAACAGTTCCTCAGAGGTCAAATTTTTCTGCATTTTCTTATACATATTAGCGACGGACTTGTCAACCTGCAAACAGGAAATATTAATTCTCAGAAAATAATGACCATGCCAGGTGCCCGAAAAAGTTTAGTAGCTTGACATACCCCAGATAAACATGATTTTATGACCTTCCGGAGATCAGATTTTGACACCCCAAGTTGGAAAGGTATCTGCAATTTTTATCATACTTTATCTTACTCCCAGATAAAACACATCAGAATTCAAATAAAACAAGCTAAAAAATGTATATAATCACGGGTTAACTGCTGGAAAATTTCATGTTTCGCAATGCTCACAACAGGATCTATGATTTTCCTTGTTCATCATATCAGAAAAGAAATAGTAGGTAAAGTTATTTGATCAGGTAGTTATTCAAACATAATGGGCGCCTCGTGCTGCCAGAAGATACCTTTGGTAGAATGAGAAAAATATACCCTTCTTTAGTACATACAGTTGGTAATTTACTCAAACTGGGATGCTCAAAAGTTAACAGTCACTGTAAGAAATACTTAGTTCAAACAGAAACCTACCCTTCACAATTATCACATAAGGATCTACTAAATGAATGATTCATGCTTCATAAGATTTCCAGGATAATCGCAAGACTTGGAGAACAAATATTCATGCAGCTGACACCCCACAAATAGCAAATGGGCTGTGATGATGATGAGAGACTTCCAAGATAATATGTCTCAAAAAGTATTGCATTATCACTATCAACTGCTCCACCACTTGTTCTATGGGAAGCAGAACATCAACAATTAAGTTTTCTTTCTATCATGAAATTATGCTTTAGAGCATTTGTTCAGGCATTCTTTGACAAATAATATCTGTGTCCCAATTACATTTTCAAATAACATATTAGGTACCATGCTGACATGAAGCAGCAAAGAAAAGCTCCATACTTTTAGGTCAAGAATTACATAGTACAATAACTAACCTCTTCTGCACTGATTGTGGAACTAAAATCCTCTATTTTACGAGCAAACATGAAAAGCCGTTCAAATTGCTGCATTTAAGAAAGTTAAGTAAATATACATTGCTAAAGTTAAATTCATAAAATCCTGAAAAGAAAAAGGAAATCAACACTTGAAAATGACCGTAAAATGGCAGTGTGTGTCAGCGATCAATACGATGGGGTTATTTTTTTTTTTTAAATCTGCAGACAAGGTTTTGAATTTTCACTGAATAGAGAATTCCATCTATGCAAGGGTTAGCATTTTGTGAGGGAGAAGATAGGTCCAGATATGTGTTTTGAAGTAAATATCTCATGTTCTCTAACTCTTACTAGGGAGAGGTTTTCAATGGATAGGGATTTCTAAGAGTGATAAGATTGTGAGATTGCCCAAGATTCGCATCAAGAAGTACAAATTTATTAGAGGATTGCGTATTGTGGAAATACAGTGTATTTCTCAACAATAGATTCCGAGTGTTATAACTCAGTAATTATCAGTCATGGAAATAATAGTTCCTCTGTTGCCCAACTGCTAATATTTATCTTAAGTACAAGACCATTTTGACTCTTTTATTGTCTTTTCTAAAATTCATGAAGAGTTTGAGTGGCATATGTGGATAATGTAGAGGAGTGATAACAATGTATCATAGTGGTAAACTATTGCAGAGAGCACTTACATAGTATATGATTGTAGTTATAAAGCGCGAACAAGCTTGTTCATAAGCTTCACTGGCTTGGTGATAAAACTTTGCTAGAGTAGGGACAATGTTGGCCAGTTCATAAACACTGTATATTCCGACCAGTTCATGAATAATAGTAATCATAACCGAAAAGAGGAAGCTGAGTTCATCTGAAGTTTGATGATACCTGTTTTGAAATGCTGCATAATTTTCCAAGAGCAAAACATCCGCATACTTTGCATCCCCTTGAGCAATCTTATCTAATGTCACAAACATTATGGTGACCTGGCAATTATGGTTTTTGAACATCTCAGAGGAAACCACCGCCAAAAACAAGGGAAACAAAAGCATTATCTGATCAAACACATAACTAAAACCGGTAAATGAGTTAACTGCTACATGAAGCAGATCTTTCCTTTTCTTTCTTGGGAAGAAGCAAAAGTGGATCTTTAATGCCAATGAGCACAAGTATTCATACAAGTATTCATCTAAAAAAAAAGGCAATTATTTCAAAGATAAAACACATATCAAGAAAAATATCTCAGATCATACAATACAATATAAATTCAGATTAGACGGACCAAAGCTTGACAAAAACAGAAAGAAAATAAACCATAAGTAACTATTCAATGATTGCAGCGAATAGTCAGGAACCGGAACTGATAAATAAAGATCAGCTTAGAGTTTTACTGCTGTACAGTTATTGTTAACAATGTTGAGAGCACGCACTAGTTTTGTGTAAGCCTGATCAACCAAATCCCTTGACTGTCCCTGGATGTACTGCTCCATACGAGTGGCAAGAACAGCAAACCTGTCCACAAGCTAGATACAATAAATTTGTTTACAAGAAGAGCACTAAACAGAAATCATGAAAAAATTACTATACATGCAGATAACAAAGAACCTAGTTGAAATATGAACAGAAACTACTGAATACAGATGATTTAGGAACACATAAAAGCACTGTTTCCATCAGACTAATAGGTGCCTAGGCAAAATTTATTGAGCTGATGTGGCACAGGGAAAATTTACCTAATTTTATGTATTTAGGCATACATTTACACATCATACTCCGATCAGCCACGTGGGATTTAAGGAACCTGAAATCCCACTTCCAAGCATAACTGTGAAAATGTTGATAGGTTGGGACCGGGTATCACTTTTATTTTTTAAATATAGACAATTTCGTTAGACCTTTAAAAAGGGCTTAGAGTGGCGATTTTTTCATAAACAATTATCAATTTATCTTTGGGATTAAAGCATGTAAATACACGAACTTTGAGCCAGTTTTGCACATGACTTTACAACCCCCCCCCCCTCCAAATACACGAACTTTCAATATGTTTGATTTTCATCATGGATTTTGTTTTTCCCCCAAATTAAAAATTGCTTGGCAAAAAAAAAAAAATCGTGATAAAAATTAAACAAATTGAATGTTAATGTATAGGGCCCATTTTAAAGTCATGTGCAAAACCAGAATGCCCCCAAAGTTCGTAAATTTATAGGCTATTACCCCTTTATTTTTTCAAAAATTCTACATTTCTATATGAAATACCAGGCCAATGCCTGGAGACCTTCATCAAAATTAGAGGGGAAAGATCCATCAAGAAAAATAAGTAAATTAGTCCTTTCCCCAACACGTGTAACTTGCATTTACTGAAAATGCTTAGGATGGAAAAATTCAGAACCATAATAGCAAATTCACTGAAGATTGCCGAAATTGTTTAATTCCCAGATGGTTTTGAGACCCATAGTCCCATACTTTCATTTTGAAATGATTTGAGGCACATCAAGATAGGCAAATTCACAGGAAACTCCTGCAATACTACTAGGCAAAGCCAGATATACATTATAAGTCAACTTTACCTTGGTATATACGACAAGACTCCCACCTGTCGAAGATTCTTCTCATTTCTTCCAATCTGGTGGCAAATGTCATCAACAAACTGCAATATAACATATAACAGATTATGCCATCAGAACCAGCACTCAAAAAAATATTCATATATAATTTAGAGCAATTTAGAAAGTGATTATTCATCATCCCTATCAGTAATATTATAACTAGTCAGGAATGAGTTATATGACACTTACACGACTAAACAGCATAGAGATTCGGCCTTCCATGTCATCAAGTAACGTACGCACAAACCCTCCTTGTTCAACTTTCTTATCAGAAAGATAACGTTCAGTAGTCCCGTGCATAGATATGCAACGAAGAGGATCAATCTTATAAGCCCAGTCAATCAGACCATAGAACTCTTCCTAAAAAAGGTTAAGAGAAAAGAGACAAACTCATTAAAAACATATATACGGTGATCAAAATATACAAACAGATTATCGCTGCAGAACTCAAATCTAATATACCTGCATGCCATCAAGCAAATCCTGAAGTGATTCATTTAATGCCTCTAGATCCATTGTTTGCCTACCTATAAAACCAATGGGATGATTGTAATCCAACCAGCTAAAGCAAGAATTAAGAACCCACTAAAAGTTGCCAGATTTGTCGTTTCCAATGTTTTCCTTCATACCGACATTATTATCATCTTTACTGGTTGCAGGTTTGTTTCCATCAGAAGTATCTTCTGGAGGGACAGGAGGTGGAACTTCAAAGCACATGAAGTGCGCAAAGAATGAACACTGAGTAATTTTACACAAACAGTAACTTGTCAGGAGATGTACAGGAAAAACGGAAAGCATACACACTGCACGAACATAAGACAGTATAAGTGGCCTGATGGTAACCTCATCTGCAAGGACCGGAATAAAAACCGTGAGCATTAATGTGTAGACTTCAGAAATAGTAGAAGAGTCTGCATCATTTGCATTAGAAGTTAAAGCACCATCAAGCCATACAGTTGGATTCCTTGGTACTAATGCACTAGCACGAAGCTCAATTGCAAACTCACGAGCCTGTCATGGAGATGTGAAACCAATTCTTCTAGATACGCGCATGCCAAATACTAGAATATGAATAAAAAAACTGATAAAAACTATAACATAGAAAACAGTAGGCAAGCACCAAATGCAGTCTGCAAAGTAAACCATTACATAGTCATAGAAAACTTGGAAAGCTTTTTTTTTATTTTTTATATTCATAGTTATAATATCTTCATCACAGTCAAATTGTATTTCACCATCTATTTTTTCCTGGTTTTCAGTTTGCTGGTATACTTGTAAAGTTTTTAAAACATTACAAAATACAAAGACATAATGCATAAGTAGGTTCTTAAATTTTTACATTTTTGTGACTTTGAGCCCATAAACTTTTGTTAGATTCAATTGAACTATTAAACTTATTATGATGTAATTGTGTCCTTAAAATTTTGTTTGGTCCAATTGTGGGTAGTCAGTCATTTGAGGTCATAATAATAACATAAACAGTATCTAAAACCCCATTTAAATCAAATAGAAAGAGAAGACACAATTACAACTTAATGCGGAGTTCAAATGCCCAATTGAACCAAATAAAAGTTTACAGTCTTTATTACAAAAGGAGTGGAAGTTCACATTATTCCAAATACTTGACCAAATACTTGACCAAACTTTTTCATGCATGTGCACATTATGTCACATCTTAAGACATGTACACCCACAACCCACCCCCACCTCCAAACCCCACCCAAAAGGAATGGAGAGAATCCAACCACCCACCCACATTTTGATCTAGGACTTCATAGAATATTAAAAAAGTACTCAAAAGGATTTTAGTCCGAATATTATGAATCGTTTTTATTCATAGTTCTTCATAACAGTCTCATTATACCCATCTAAAACTTATGAATCCAAAGCTCCTCTTAATAGCAAAATAAAGGACTAATTATCATGGCGCTAATTATCGACATAAATGATAACCATTAAAATTAGCTGCAAGGTCTTACTCAGAACGTCGTCTATTTACTCACCTCCCGCTTTAGAAGCATATTCATGGAGCTGCAGTATGCTCTCCGTAAAGGGACCAAGAAATTTTTGTCAAGACTCTGCGCTTACGTATGAGAGATAACAGATATCAAAAATAGTGAAGCAACATCAAGAAATTCGCTTCCATTAAAATAAATTATTGTTTCACCTTCAGGTGTTGCAGAAGGCGAGCATATGTCCTGCATTTGTACCGCAAATCAGCGTGATCAGGCTTCTTCAGTTGCCCACACTATTATATCCAAGTGTCACAGCACAAAAAAAAGAAAAAAAAACTATAATTATAATTTTATAAAATACGATTCTCTGATCATTGTCAATTAGAAAGCAATCTTCATAGCAGTACCTGAGAAAAATAGTTCTTATCATTCAACATGAAGTCCACCAAACCTGTAAAATAATTCTTCAAGAATTCACATGCTCTTCTAGCATATGTGCTTTTCAAATTTTCAAGTTCTGCACGCTTCTCTCTAACCTGTAAATAATTTTTCCACTATTGTAAGTAAGAGTAGTTATCTCAAAATTATCATAATCCACCAAACCAACATGTTATGAGTTCTTTAAAATTTAAATGGCTGATCAAGTTGTTAATTCAAACCTAAGACATGAAGTTCCTTTTCTATTCTTTCCTCGTACTAAGTAGACCTTTTAATCTCTTATTTCTTAACAATCACCATTGAAATTTGGATTCCATAAATAAACAATGTTCTATCATTGCATTTAATTTCCTCAAGATATAACAAAACTTGCAAGACATATTAGCAACAGGAGAGTCTCAATTCCTTCTACCAAGAGTGACACTAGGGTCCAACAATTCACTCAAAGATTTAGGTGGTTAGTTTGTTCCATTAATTTATGATTTTACACAGTTGGCATGGGTCTGTCTTTTTAAACGAAAGCCTGATATGGGTCATATTTTCTAAATTTCTACAACAAGGTCACCCTTAGTACTGAAAAAAACTATCCGGCATGCCAAATGATATCATTATATTTGACGAAGAAATAATAATGAATGAATCACCTTGTGTTAGTACTCTTCTACAAAATGGCATTTCCAAAAACGAACAAATTCTTTTTCAATGTTTTCTTAGGCACTAATAGCATAATTTAATCCCGATATCAGGATATTAATATCCCGATATCAGGATATTAAGTCGGTTCCAAATTTAATCTATAGATGATTTTTATCAAGAGTCACACTCATGTGCGATCGGTGTCCTTGTTATTCCAAGATAATTATGACAAAAGATAATTTTAAATAAGGGATAACTACAAACTTGCTACAAACTATGACCAAATCTGGAGCAGGGCACACAAACTTTTTTGTTTTTTTTGCAATCACCCCACTGAACTATGTGAATTTTCAAAAATCCACAACCATTATCTGATGAGCTGCCTTAGTAGTCGATCCAAGAAACAAATCAACAAACCTCCATCTGGATTCGCCATATTAGTTTATCAACTTTATGGAATCGTCTATATTTATCTGAAATCATTTTATTCATGATAATTATTTTTAGAGTTTATGTAAACAGAAATGAAGATGCAAGGCAGATGGTCTACATACAGCTCTCATTTTTGCAAAGCAAGGATCCAACTGGGGCACTTCGAGACACAATAAAGCACTTCCTAGCCACTCACATGATTCCATGTTGTCGAACATGCTTGCCTCATCAAATGATCCCCTAGTAAGACATGCTGCGTACTGCATTTAAGAGGGAAAAAACATATAAAAACCAAAAATTTCAACAAATATGTAATGTCACATAATATAAACATAAAGTTTCTTCACAAAAATACATAAAGAAAAAGGGAACACCTCAGAAGGCATACGCAGCTTTTCAAGAAGCTTGTCAAGTTCCTCAACTAAAGATTTGTTGTTCACTGACTGCATTTCAAGCCTGTTATTACCCATTTCAATCTGCAGAAGGCAACCAAGGTTGGTAAAATCAATGTAACTTGATGAGTATCAAACAATAATCACAAGAACAGATTCTCTGTAGTGCCATGATTGCTAGTAGGATCACGTATAGGCAGAAAACAAGCACAGAACCAAAAGGAGAAGAAAAATAACTAAATTGTAAAGATCAAATCTGATTAAACTGTCTAGAGATCTATACCGACTCGATGTCCTCTCTCATGTGCCTTAGTTTTACATTGAAAATGCATAACCATTCATCCATGTCCTCAACACAATTACTAGCTATCTCAAGCCCCTGTAGTACCTGCAGAACACGGCAAATTAGATTAGTCAATAATACAGATATTAACCCATCTGTCAAAACTTGAAGGTGAAAGTAAAGCTCATAAATATTTGCAGGGCATATTCACAAAATTAATTGGTCTTGTTACTGTATAAACTGATCGAATTCTTTCTGAGAGAACTCCCTCAACATTTCCATAAAAGGGATTCAAGGTTTGTTCATAATGCAAAAACAAAAAGAAGCAAAATAAATCAAGCTTAATAATTTTTCCAGAGAGTAAATCTTCTCTTAAGGTGTTAGTTTCAATTTTAACAACCGATCGCTATATCTTCATGGCAGAGGACAAGTCAAGACTAAACAGAAAAAAATAATTCAAAGACTAGTAGGTTGCAGCCTGCTTTGCATTTTTAGGGCATTCTTTTCCCTTGTGTAGTTTCGCCCAAAGGGTTTTTTACCCACACAAGGTTTAAATGAGGCCCGCTCCACGGTGCCTACCCGGTATTGAGGGGTGTTCATTGGTGGTTTGAACAGTACCACGTTGGGCAAGATTCGATGCTATCTTTCGTTCCCTCCCCGACTAGGTTTGCTCGCAACCTAGTTGAACTCTGTGTGATCATTTGTTTGACCGTACTACTCTGTATGCATACTTTTACTTTATATACATTTCATTTCCGATCAAAATAAAAAGAAGAAAAACATAATTCAGATGAATTACTACTAATCAGAATTGTGTCACCTTAGTCCTACTTGGAGTGCGAAGACTCATCACAAGGAAAAAAGAACTACCTCACGTATCAAAGACTCATTCTCCATGATTGCATGGACATTTGCAGCTTCTAAAGCTTGAAGCTCCCGCTTCAACCGTTCAGAAAACGCCTCTGCTTCACCAATACCCATGACATAACTGCATTTTATTCAATTCTCAGTAACAACAGCACCAAGTTGAAGTGATGCTGAAGAGTAGTAACAAAGGGTGGTGACAGAGCATATGGTGATTATAAGGTACAAGCACAAGATATAGGAGGGGGAAGGGAGAGAAAAACAAAAACAAAAAATCAGTGGAGTAACAGTTGACTCCAAATTATATGATGATTCAATGTAATTCAATACAAGGAGAAACATGTAAACTGAATGGAATGGGAGGTTCTTATATGAATCATCCTTTATCTTAGAGCATATTTTTCAGATTTGTGTTCAATACCTTGCATGTACACAGAACAACAATTATACAGTTTGGTAAGATGACTTACAGATTGCATGTCCTTGAAATTTAAAAAAAGTTAAAGAAAAAGATATAGCAAAGAGCTTTTTGCCACAGACAAAGCAAAGTTAGAAAAAATTATGGGGCTTAGAATTTAGAAATGAACATAGAATGGTATACAATTAACAAAAATTGGAAACAGGTAAAAGTCTGACTATGGGATAATTCATATAGAGTAGGAAGCAACATTGCAAAGATCCACAATAACTCGGCAGAATTTAATTTTATGACATTTATAAAAGAACCAATTCAGACATAACTATTTGAGTTTGTCCCAGCTGATCTGACACAACTGACCTGAAAATTTTGGTAATTTTGAGATTTCATGTTGACTTCATTTAGAACATGAATCAGTAACTATTTCACAAACCATTTGAATAGATTCTACAAATCAAGCAAGAAAGAGCGAGGTCTTTTTCAAATTAAAAGTACATACGTGCCTAAGAGAGCTTCCATGTCCTCTTCTTCAGCTTGAGATACTAGCTCCCTTTCAACTGTCACTTGCATATCACTTTCCGTGAGGATATCTGTATCAAAGCCATCTTGCACAGTTGCCTGCCCCTGCGGCTTTTGAATGGCTTGTGTATTTTGCTGTAGAAGATATAAAACATTCACAAACTTAATATTGGTGGACAGGGTACCACAAACTGGTAAATTAAGATTATGAACAGGCAGTTTTTGTTAATTAACCATACGATATTCACAAGCAAGAAATCAATCCAAACTGATGCAACTAATCAGCACAAGAAGAGCTTAACAACCATATAAACATAAGAGTTGAGAAATCAAATACTATACAAGTTCAAACGATAGACATCCTATTGAAAAAATGCAAATTAAAATCATTACTACATAATACTTGAACTAAGCGGATGCAGGAATTTGTGCTAACTGATGCAAACAATCTGGGAAAAGAAGAGAAATTCTACATGAACAGCAATACTGTTTTACTCAAGAAGAAATGTCTTCATCCCAGTCTTTGCTTAAAGCATATTCGAAAGATTAACTGGAAAAGATGCATTCATATGCTGAAACTCTAAACATAGTTTTTTTAAAAATACTGGAAAGAGAAAATGCAAAGCAGTGATCTCTTAAACATGAAATCTTGAGAAAATGGGACATCTTCAACAACATCAATTTGATTCCCTGAGAATTGAATCATTGAACACTAGAAGTTTCGCTTTCAAGAATAACTTTTAGCAACAACTTAAAAAATTAAGGTGCAAAGTTTAAAATAAATCATACGAAAATGGCACCTTAGCCCAAAGAGCCATCTCCACAATGTCAATGCCGACAACTTTAGGAAGGTCACCAGAATCCCTTGCGATATTTAAAATGGAAAGCAGAACTCGATTCCTACAGCACAAAATCTTCATCTTAGAAAGATTATAGTAGTAAGGCAATAATCATATGTGGCCTTTTAAACATTTTTAGTTTTGACACTTTGCCACCCCAACTTTATCTTCTTTATAATTTGCTAATTAAAGTTTCTTCTTTTTTCACACCACCCCAAATAAATTCTATATTTCTCTAGTTTTTTTCAGTTGTTTTCAACTTCATAGTCTCAAAAACTGCATCCCATATTTTTGAATTTTGAAGAAATCATCAAGAATTCAAATATTGCACTGGTGTCATGTTTTTTTAACATTTTGAAAGTTCCTAAAATTATCAAAAATATATTTAACACAAAAACTGATTAATATTGCATATAATTTATTAGATTTCTCCATATAATATTAAGTTCAACGTACTTATTGAACTTTTAATTGTTTTTGGATAATTTTTCAATAAAGTACTTATATTTTGCATTTTTTTACTTCTAAAACAAGAAAAAAAATAAAGACATAAAATGTAGATAAAGTTGCAGAATAGAATTAATAAAATAAGATGAAGCAGCAAAGTAGAAAATGTAAAAATAGAAAGGAAAAAAAAAGAGTTGAGGAGGCAAATTGGCAAAATGAAAATGTTAAGCTGGATACATTAGTTTTTTACCAAATAATAATAATAATAATAGTAATAATACAGGGACCAAAGGCTGGGGGTATGCATGGCAAGCATTCACAACATACCTGTCATCAACATTGCGCATCATCCACTGAGGTGGGGCAACACTGTGATTCCTAAGGTTATCGAAACCCTTCATGAACCGCACCAGTATTGATCATTAACGGAAACATGTATCAAATGTAAGAAATTGATCTCAAGTGTAGTAGGACATATGTAGCGAGAAACTAAAAAGATAGAAATGAATACCAGCATGAAAGTACATCCACTGGGGTCACTGGATACAACTTCCACTTTTGAAAGATGCTTCAACTTGTACAATTTTGCAGGCTAAGAAAAATATTAATATAAGCTACCAATATGAGCTTCAAAAAATCAGTAAAAATAATGCTGCCACTGCCAGTAAGATCAAAAATGCCCCAACAGATGTGCAACTAGCTACATGCTATCATTTGCTCCATGGATCTTCAAAGCTTAATATATTATTAAAATAATGTTCATAGATGTGGTTACTATCTCAGCATCTACATCTTCTAAGACAATACCATTTTCAAATATCATTCTTATATTTAAACACATAATCCAATCATCCAATGAGATATCAAGCTACTTAAACAATCAATCAAGCTCATTTGTCTAAAATCTAGTGTGTAGGGATCAACTCAACAAATGGAAGAATTAACATTTTAATCTTACCTCAAGAACACCTCCAGAAGAATACTTCATGACGCGAAGAAAAGCTTTAGTTTTTTGACCTTTTGTCTTTACTGCAGGCAAGGCAATCATGAGAGGGTAAATGCAAATGTAAATCATCTACACTACATACACATTTCACGTAATTTAACTAACACGGAAACAAAGTATCAAAATATAATTAGCATTACCGGAAATGGCGAGAACGCGCGGCTTCGCCATGCTGCCACGACCTAATTTGCCAGCTTTATTCCACATGCCATTACACTTTGCCACCCTAATCGACATTACCACCTTCTGCTTCGTTCCTTCGATCGCCGCCTCGCAGGCGCGGCGGAGCTCCTCGTCGTCGGCGCTCGATTTCGCCATTTTTTTTTTCTCGGCAGACAAGGAATAGAGAGTGATCCGATTTTTATTTTGCGGTTTGGAAATCTTAAAGTGTTATGGTGAAATTATCATCACACTTCTCCTACACTTGCGTATATGGAGCTTTTCATGGAACTCCTTGCGATTATATTAAATATAATTTTAAATTGTGTTGTGAATGAAAAAGTAAGTGTGGTGTGTGGGGTTCATTATTATAAATGGATGTGACAAATTTTTTTGTAGACAAATTTTTTTGTAGACGGACCAAAAAGGAAATTGTGACAAATTTATCGTGGACGGAGGGAGTACATATTTTTGGGTGATCTTTTTTTTTTTTTTTTTGAAAACTGGATGATCATTTTTAAAATGTAGGGATACCCCGAAGAATAAGATAACTATCTAATTGTATTATTGTAATATACACATTTTTCTATATAATAACTGATGCAATACTTTTTATAAAAATAAAATGTTTTCCTACAATGTGGGACTAATTAAAGAACGTAATAAACAAAAGCGATTATAGTGATAAGTTTACAATTACCGATTTGCAACCGGATTATTATTTTTTTTAAATAAGAAATTATATGTATATTTATAGTGAGTGGACATATTCTTTTTTTTTTTGAGGAAAAGTGAGTGGACATATTCACGTCAACCTATAACATGACATTTTTGTTACAACTTTAATTTCCTTCAGAAAAAGAAGTATAATATTATAAATTAGAAAGCATTAAAAAAAAAAGGACAACATCTTGTATTTATCCTAACAATATTATAAATAATTTTCATGAAGGGTGAAGAGGATAACTCCGAGCCATTTTCTGCATAAGATAATGCTCTCAACATGGAAAACTGAAGAAATCAGTGACGAGAACATTCTAGAAGTTAATGACGCTGAGATCCGTCGTTTCGTTTAGTAGGCTGTGTCGTTTAATGGAAGGCAGGTGGCGGTCGTCGGCGTCGAGCCTTCGCTATTTCGGAGAAAGCAAAGGGCGTATGTTCAGCGAAGAAGAGCGCGCTAAGGAGACTGTTTATATTCAGGTTTTCCTTTTTTTCTTTCAGTTTTTGCTTTTAATGATATAAGGTTGAATTTCCATATTTTCTCGTTCTGACTTCTGATGAGGAGAAAAGGAAAGAAATAAATTAGTTTAAAAAAGCAATAAAAAAAATCGCCGTTGCCGGGGATCGAACCCGGGTCACCCGCGTGACAGGCGGGAATACTTACCACTATACTACAACGACTTGTTATTCTAAGATTTCTGTTTTCATTATCTTGTCGAATGAAGAAAATGGAGAGGGAAAGGATGGAGAAGCTGAGGAAGAAGAAGGCAGAGCAAGAGAAAACTGAAAAGGACAAGGTCATTAATTAGTAATTTTTGTTAAATAGTAGTATCATTTTATTTTTTTATTTTTGTCAATTTCTCTCTGTGAGTTTTGGTTCCTTGTGTTTTTATTTTTTGGCTTAGTTGTTGTGGAAAACTTAAGATAGCTGCCGTAATTCTGGACTCGTTGTTTTTTTGTCTGTGGAAATAGCTCAAATGATAAATAAAAAAAATAAAAATAAAAATAACCAACTAGTATTTACTCGAAAATTGTATACTCTGGTAAAATCTTGCTTATGATTAGGTCTGGTAAATTTATTAGTGCTTCTTTCAATTCAAAACCTGATATGTTTTTCTTCCTTTCCTTGAAATCCTTGTACTAGAAGGCTGAAGAAGGTCCTCAGAAGAGCTGAAGTTGGATGAGTTGTTAGCTTGTTGAGAGAATAAATGTAACTAGCTTGAACTTTGTATATGTAGTTAGGTAATCTGTGAGAATCTCAAGTCAAACTGGTTGTACTTGTAGTTTAGAGTTGCTTTCGCCTACGTGCTTGTAAATCCAAGATCATCGTTCACTAAGCCTGTTGCTTTCCTTCTTGAGATGGTTTGTTGTGTGTGCTCAGTGCTATGCACATTTTGAAGTATGCTCAATCTTTGGTATGACTAGATATCCAAATCATAGAAATTGAGAGATTGTGTGTTGGCAGTCATCTTGTTTTGAGAGATTTTGTTATTTTGGAATTGAAGTGATTCTAAGATACAGTCTATACATTTGGAGCTGAAAGATTTGGATCATCCATCTTCCCTACCACCACTGCCAACTCACAGTCTCGGCCTCGTGAACGATCCATGTATCTCGTTTCGTTTCTTGGTATATATATCTATGCCCGGCCACTTTCTTATTGATCAGATACTGTATTTCTTTATTTTCTGGTTGTTTAAGTTATTTTGTTGACTTAGCATCAGGGAATAATCTTATCATGTGATTCTTCTGAATTTGCTCACATTGTTGAAGTTCTGGCTTCAAAGTAAGGCCTTTCATTAATGATTAAATAAACAAAGTATTCGGTGTGAAAACTTATCAAGAAAAATCATTTTATTGCATAGGTACCATTCCACATATGGGCATGTTGAGAAACTTAACTTGCGGAAGAGATTAATAAAGGAGCAGAATCCGTGGAAGGAGTGGAGGCTAAACTATGGATATTCATAATTAAATTACGATAGAATCTGTCTTTAAAAGAGGAAGTAGTTTCATATAGATATTTATAATTAAATTAAAATAAAAGAAAACGAGAAAAAAAAATTAGAAAAATTAATCGCGTTTCACAAGTGGAAAAGTGAGATATGGCATGATGCGAGTTAATACCTACTTCATAGGAGAAAGAGAGCAAAAACTTTGATACTAGCTAGCTAGCACACAATATTCTTGTTTATTTTTCTAAATGCCTTGATCGATCACCTGTCTTCTGCCAACTCTTGTTGTTCCTCCATGTTTCGTCTTCCTGTATTGGAAGAAACCAAATATGTTATCAATAACATCCTCAATTTTGTCAAAACACTTGTGCCTGAAGGTTGGGCAAAATAAAAGCAGCCATGAAAAGATTCCTAAGCAGCACCAAACACATACTCCCACTCTATCTCAGTATGTGATTGTACATTTCCAGGATATGGTGATGCAACAGGTTTGGTGTTTGAGCAGGTATTGTTGAGAGGGAGACCACATAATCCTGCGTTTCCGTCAAAAGAATCAGATGAAAATGACTGGATTTGAGTGCTAACTGGAATCTGTCCCACCAGTTTGTTGTGGGATACATTCATCATCTGAAGGAATGTGGGCCCTGCAATAGCTGATTCATTGAGAGGTCCAATGCTTCGAGCAACGTCAATTTACTGAATGATTTGGGGATTGTTCCAGCAAGACTATTGTGGGATAAGTTGAGAATATAGAGTGCGTCCAGCTCCCCAATTTCTTGGGGGATATCTCCATGGAAATTATTGCAAGACAAATCAAAAAAACAAAGTCTGGCCAAATCTTCACAAGTTCCTGCACTACTCCTTTGATGATTAGTGTCACCTCTTCCCTATAGTACGGATTCTCATAGCTATTATTGTTATAATCGTCTGTAAAGTCCAAGGGTTTGTAGTATTTCTCATCATTCCTCTCCAAGCTGAGAAATTAAAAAGTTTTAGATAGCCACTGAAATGATTGGAAGCAATGTGAATGATCTGAAGATTTGGCCAACTCTTTTGATGACATCTGACCTCTCCATGGAATCTGTTTGAGCGCAACACAAGCACCTCCAAGCTAGATGGCAGCATGCATGGAAACTTATCCTCAATCTGGTTGTTTCCCACATTCATTAACTCTTAACACTTAGCAATTTCCCAGTGATGGGGGAATTTCCCCAATGAAATTGTTGTTATTGAGGACCAAATATTGCAAGCGACAATCAACAGTGAAGGTTTGGATAGGACCAGTGATGTTATTTCTCCCCAAATTCAGCACTACAAGAAGCTCAAGTAGAGTGAGGGTGGTTGGAAGTGTTCCACTTAGCTTGTTGTTGGACAAATTTACGACTTTTAACCATCTGCAGTTTGGCAAGGAAAGTGGAACATCCCCAACTATTTTGTTGTTGCTCAGATCCAATGATACTAGGTTGCAATTGGGTGAAAAGTTATCTGGGATACGACCACTGATGTTGTTTCCCCCCAGATTGAGCACTTGAATGTTTTCAAATAGACGATGAGGTATGCTGCCGCTCAAGTAATTGAGAGACATGTCGAGAACTACAAGGAATGTAGCCTTGCAAATGAAGGATGGAAATGATCCGAACAATCTATTATTTTTAAGTGATAAGTATGAAAGTAAGGGAGCAGAGAAGTTTCCAATTTTGAAAAAATTATTTGACAGGTCGACATTGTAAGCTTGTTTCAAGAGTGAGGAGGGAAACTCACCTCGAAGTTGGTTTGAGTGTAAGTCCAGAACATCAAGATAAAGAGAAGCAGGAATATTGCACGACTTTTGCACACCCACCTGCATATTGCAAGACATGTTCAACTCGATGAGTGATCCGTTTCCAATTTCCCAAATCCAACAAGCAATTTCCCCTGCAATCTTGTTATTCGAAAGGTTCAAAGTTTTTAAGGAGGATTGTTTTACAAGGGAATTGTTTGAACTTGCATCAAGTGACAAGTTGTTGCTAGAAAGATCAAGATATCTAAGGTTGGGAATGCTTAGAATCATTTCCAGTTGAGAAGTGTCATTGAACGAGTTGTCGGAAAGATAGAGATCTTGGAGACTTTGAAGGTTGAAGAAAGAGTTAGGAAAAGGGCTCTCCAGTCGATTGCTACTCAAATCTAAATGATGAAGGTTAGAGATATTTACAATGAGAAATTCACCGACTTGTCTGAATTGGTTGTGGTGGAGGTTAAGTTGCTGCAGTGAAGGAGTGATGATTGATATGGGAATAGTACCAGTCAGTGAATTGTAGCTTAAATCCATAGTAAGAATCTTGGAAAGGGATTCAAAGTGAACGGAAGAAATTGAGCCAGTGAACAGGTTGTCGGACAAGTCCACGTTTTCTAGGTGTGTCAAATTAGCGAGCGTGAAGGGAATCGTGCCACTAAATTTGCAATGAGACAGGTCTAAATGAGACACCCTTTGGAGACTGGTAATAGCATCTGCAGGTAAAGAACCTGAGAAGTTTGTATCTGTAAGCACTAAAGTCCTAAAATAGTTGTTTTGAGGAAGTTGAGGTATAAATCAAGATTTTGGAGTCATATGAATCTCTCTTGGAATCTCAGATTCCTCCAAATTGTAGGACAAGTCCAGCTCCTCCAAGTACTTGAGACCGAAAAGACTCGACGAGTCATTAAATCCGCCTGAAATGGACTCATTTTCGAGCTGCAAACGGATAACATGGCCTGCGTCATCACATCCCACACCTTCCCAGCTGCAGCAATCATCCGTTTGATTCCATCGTACCAAAATTGATGAATAAGATGAATCGAATGCCAATTGGTTCCTCAATTCAAGCAACAAAGTTTTCTCATTCTCTAGGCACTGTGTTTGAGCATGACTAGCATTTGTTGGTGAAACTAGAAGTATGAAAACTAATTGTACAAGCAAAGAAATCGCCATTGAAGAAGAGGATTATATGTTGTGTTGTACTTGTACATAACCTGAGGTGAATTAAGGAAGAAGGTATCATGTGGATTTATAGACTTGCACGCTTGACTTCAAGTCTTCCAAATGTTTTCTCATTCTTATAATGGATTTTCAGTCATTGTGGTGTGCTCCAATGTAGTTTCTAAACATGTTATTTTAGAGCTAAAGCAAATAAAAAAACAATATTCGACCAAGAATTATGGTAGAATTTGCCGTGGTAAATGGTTGAGGTTCTATCATGATAATCTATCTATACCTATTATAAAAGAGCGGATTCTTACAAAATTGAATTTACCTAATATGTCCCTATTATTATGTTTATTTTAAGGGCAATAATTTAAATCTATATATATTAAATTTATTATAAACTTAATAAATAATAATAGTCCTACTCCTATTACAACTCAATTTAATGAATTAATTAATAATATAATCATACCCGTACTATAACTCTAAAGTGAAAGAAAAAAGACAAACATAAATTTTGAGAATTGTGTTAAGATTTATTAGGATATTAATATAGTTAGATATTAATTTTGGTAAAAGTTTATACTCAATTTAATAATTATTTTTTCTAATAATTAACATGTCGTCTTTATTATTAAATTTCATCTTTATATTTCAATCTTTTCTCTTTATCATTGAAACATCTCTTCATAAAAAATTTCAAAAGTGAAAGAAAAAAGACAAACATAAATTTTGAGAATTGTGTTAAGATTTATTAGGATATTAATATAGTTGGATATTAATTTTGGTAAAAGTTTATACTTTTATTAAGTTAGCAATTTAATAATTATTTTCAATAATAATTAACATGTCATCTTTATTATTAAATTTCATCTTTATATTTCAATCTTTTCTCTTTATCATTGAAACATCTCTTCACAAAATTTTATTTTATATTTTATTTAATTTATTTATGTAATTTATTATACTTTACTGTTCTTATTTGTTGATAATTTTTAATTGAGTCAAATTAAGTCGAATACCATCAAGCTCAAGTATAATTCATTTATTAAAGAATTTATTCAAGTTTAATTGCATAGAATAATTTCTAAGAAAAAAATTAAAAAAATATGAGGGTAAGAGAGAGGGAGGAGGGGGTGGGTTTGGTAGCAGCGACTGGTTATAGTGGTAGATGGTGGTTGTGAGAGGAGGAAGGAGGAGCGGACGTTGGGTGGTTGTTTCAATTTCAAAAGTCATATGTAGAATACAGATAAATGTCACGTGTTTTTCAATAATTAAACCTATATTAAATATATAATTATGCATAATAGAAAAATTTTACGCTTTTAATGATATATTAACTATCACTATATATAGTACGTAGCAATAAATGCATACTAATATATTAATTAATATATTGTATTCATGGATATTAATTTAATTTAGAATATAGGTATATATGTAATTTGTATTATTTAAAATTAATATTTTAGATAATTCAAAATATATTCCCTTTAATTTTTTCATTGGTTTTGCTACAACACTGAATTTGTCATATTTTAACTTAAGAAGAGAGCTGAATGTCTTCACTTAACACGAGACGGTGTACATATAAGACAAACGCTTTTCGTATGAAAGAGAAAGTTAAATAGTAGCTTACGATAATAATATCAAAGGTTGTTTCACGATACATCAAGAGAACATTTTTAAAGACCTAAAAAGAACCTTAATATAAGATTTTACCCATAAAAGTTAGGTTCGACTCTGAAGTATAAGCATTTTATACCCAGAGTTTTGGTTCTAGAACTCTCCATTTTTTATACATATGACCCTTCATTCATAATTAGAATAAATATATTATAATAGACGATTACTATCAGTACCATACAATTTTGATAATTGTACATAAGATATGATATAAAATTTGATTTTTTTTCCTACTCTTTACATATACTACTTGCTAATATTTTGTTGAAGTTAATAATCAATAATTAATAATATTATAACTTTAAAAAAATATCAACAAATATATTTTATTATATAATAAATTAGTTATTTTAACTTAGAGATTATACGTGCAACGCACGTAATATCCTGCTAGTTGTAGTAAATGGATCGACCATGATAGTGGCAAAATAATTTTCCAGAAAAAAAAAACATTATACGAAGAACTGTGGTGGAACTAACCGTAGTATATGGTTCGATCATGAATTCAGTGGCGGAGCGAGGCCCCTTAGGATAGGAGGGGCAAATTTCTTCGCCCCCATTTTTTAAAAAATTTGGTGGGGCAAAACATATAAAATTTGAAAAATTTATACATAATTTTTATAATTATGTAGCTAATTAGGGGTAATTGCAAAAATTTGAGTAGGGGCAATTGCCCCACCTAAGTTACATGTGGCTCCGCCATGATAGTGGGAAAATAACTTTCATATCTGGTCATCCAATAGCATATGCATAGAATTTAATTACTTTAGTGTATAAGATGAATAACAATCAATTCGCTAAATTAACATTGCTACTGAAAATTTCGGCCTTTAAAGCCTTCAAGTTCAAACAGAACATAATTTAAGAAAGTTCAGCAATTTTCACAAAATGTTAGATATACTATAATAAATTAGTGAGCAGAATTTTTTGAAAAATAAGAAAGGAAGGACATCTTATATTTATCCCTCTTTAAAAAAAAAAAAAACCATATCTAATATTTATCCTAATAATAAAAATAATTATTTTCATGAAAGTTGAAGTTGTAGAGCGATAGCTCCGAGCCATTTTCTGCTTAAGATATATACTCAACATGGGAAATTGAAGAAAGCAGTGACAAGAACAGTCTAGAAGTTAATGACACTGAGAGCTGTCGTTTGGCGAAGTAGCCTCTGTCGTTTCATGGAAGGCAGGTGGCGATCGTCGGCGTCGAGCCTTCGCTATTTCAGCGAAAGCAAAGGGCGTATGTTCAGCGAAGAAGAACGCGCTAAGGAGACTGTTTATATTCAGGTTTTCCTTTTTTTTCTTGTTATTTTCTTTCAGTTTTTGTTGTTTTATGATATAAAGCAGAATTTACAATATTTTCATCATTCTGATAAGGAGAAAAGGAAAGAAAATAAATTAACTAAAAAAAAGCAAAAAACAAAATCGCCGTTGCCGGGGATCGAACCCGGGTCACCCGCGTGACAGGCGGGAATACTCACCACTATACTACAACGACTGGTTATATTATGATTTCTGTTTGAATTATTATATAGCTTATTTTATAATGTTGGGAATGAAGAAAAGCTTATTTTGTAATGTTGGGAATGAAGAAAATGGAGAGGGAAAGGATGGAGAAGCTGAGGAAGAAGAAGGCGGAGCAAGAGAAAGCTGACAAGGATATGGTAATTTATTCGTACTTATTCTATGAAATTTGAAATTGGTATTTTTTTGTTAAAAATTATTTTATTTTTTGTTTTGTTAATTTCTCGTTGAAGGGGTTCCTTCTATTTATTTATTTTTTTGGTTTAGTTGTTCTGGAAAATTTAAGATAGTGGCCATAATTCTGGACTCGTTCTGGCTAGTCTCTGGAAAATAGATTAAATGATTAAAAAATATATATATGGTAATACTATTGATTTTTACTCGAAAATTATACACTCTGGTAACATCTTGTTCATGATCAGCTCTGTCCAAGCGAATTTGTAATTTATATGTCCAAGCGCAAAACTTGGGATTGATTATAATACTTGTTGCAGTTTGAAGTTTTGAATCCGCAGTTACTATCCGAGGGTGCGTTTTGGGTAACACTTGTATGCATTGGCCAGAAAGAGGAATGTGTTGGCTATAAAAGTATTGATGATGGATTGATATTTTGAGCAGTTGGTTTCTCCCAACTGCAAAATATATTTTGTTTCCATGGACCTATAATTTAATAGTAGAAAGTTGTTGAAGTTGCTTTCTTGATTATTTTTGTACTTGTATCAAGAACTTGTTGGTTATATTCTTGATAATTTCAATAGTTTATTAGTGCTTGTTTCACTTCTAAATAATCTGTTTTTCCTTTTGTCCTTGAATTCCTTGTACTAGAAGGCTGAAGAATTAGGTCCTCACAAGAGCTGAAGTCGGTTTTGTCAGCAGTTGGATGACTTGTGAACTTGTTTAGCTTCTTGAGAGAATAAATGTAACTGGCTTCAAGTTTGTATATAGTGAGGTAATCTGTGAGAATTTCAAGCTGGTTGTACTTGTAGTGTAGAGTTGCTTTCGCCTACGTGCTTGTTAATCCAAGATAATCGTTCTCTAAGCCTCGTTTTCTTGTTGTTTTACTTTCGTTGTGTTTGCTGCAAATTTAAGCATGATGAATCTTTGGTATAACTAGATAGCCAATGGCACTGATATTCGATTGATGATAACAATATTAATACACAGAAACAGAGAGATTGTGTAGCTGGCACTCATCTTGTTTTGAGAGGAAATGATTCTAAGATTCAATCTATAGATTTGGCTGGAAGATTTGGATCATCTATCATGAGATGTTGATGGCTTGACCCTTGTCTGTGTCATGTGATGAACTAAAGTCTCAACATAAGAGTTGCTTCTACTCTCACTCCCAAACAACTCTGTCATTTTCCTTGCACTCTCTCTCAAAGACCTGCCCTCTTCCCCTACCATTGCCAGCCTCACTGTCTCGGCCACTAACTCACTCGTGAACGATCCATCTATCTCGTTTCTTGGTATTTCTATGCCCACTTTCTTCTCCTGCAGAAGCCTAGCATTCAGCCCTTGATCATTCATCACAGGGAACAATATCAGCACTCGTCCAAAGACGAGCGCCTCCGTGGCCGAGTTCCATCCACAGTGCGTCAAGAATCCCCCAACTGCTGGATGGCTGAGAATCTTGATCTGTGGTGCCCATTTCGAGTAAACAGCTCCCCTGTTTTTCACTCTGTCACAGAATCCTTCTGGAAGCATCTTGTAGCTTCTGTTCAATACCCAAAAGAATGGTAATCCACATTGCTCTAATCCAAGAGCTAAATCATGAGTTTCTTTCTGTGAAAGTACAACTTCAGTTCCAAGTGCAACATACACTAATGAATTCTCCTTTTGCAGGTCCAAGATTTCTCTGATCTTCATCCACTCTTCGTTGCCCCCGATTTCCTCATCGTGCTCGTCTCTGGATGGCAGAACGCCAACCGGGAAAACCGGTTTCTGGTAGAGGTGATGGAGGATTTGGAACCACTCCGGTTCAAACTCAACACATGATCTGAAAATGACCATGTCACTACCATCTATGGATAGTGCAAACCGGGTTATATCGCTCGTCCCAGAATCATACTCATTCCCATCTGCATCTGTTTCCATTAGTCAAGAAGAAGAGCAAGATTTCAAGTCAATGCAAAGAAACATTCAATCAGAAAAAAACAAGATTTTCAGTTCAAGTGCACTGCACCTTTCTCTATGTTCCGAGTCATTTCATGAAGGTGGAAAGCCATGTTTGAGGAGGATGGAATCCACTCTGGCACAACGGTGTAGTCCTCCGCCGTGGACCTGCCGTTTTCCTCACTCATCATGGCAGATGGAGACCCCAAAAACGCCATGAAAGCAGCTGTAAAGAGGCTGAAATAGGCTCTTCCGATGCTGAGTTCTTGCGCGAGTCGAGGCAGCCAGTGGGAGGCATAGTCGTAGACGATCCAATCTGGTTTAGGCGTTGCATTCTCAAGGAAAGAACGTATGTTTGGCTCGAGAAAATCAAGAGCTACTTTGAGCAGCTGCTGCTTGACATGAGGCACGTCCATGGAAGACTCCGCGTCGGGCGGCAAGTGCTCCACCGGAGGCAGAGGAATGGTGATGAGGTTGATGAGGTGGGAGAGATTTTGAGGCACTTTGACTGTTCTTTGAAGGTTTCTTGGGCTGGAAATGAATGAAATTTTATGCCCTTTTCGAGCTAAGTATTTTGATAGCTCGAAGAATGGCCTGAGATGGCCTATGGCTAGCCATGGAAACATCACTATGTGGAGATTCTTGCTTTGTTCTTCCATGGAGATGAGCGGCAGAGAATGGAGAATGAATGTTGAAGTTTGGAATGGGCTGGGAAATGGTAAGAGTTTCAATCTTATTCAAAGTTTTGGTTTGTAGTGGAATATATTATTATCTTGATAGTGATATTAATGTGTTTTTTCTGCATAGAAAGTTGAATGTTGAAGGCCCTTCTGAGCAAGTTGCAGTTTTCATTTTATTTTTTTGACCGCAAATCTTGAAATTTAATACTCATCATTGTGTGTGACTGGGACGTGTGGTAGCATGATTTGGTCTTATCCTTAATCAGTGGATGAATAAATCTATGTATTGGTGATTTATTTTTTTGACCTGACCAGCTCAAGACATATCAAACCTCTCTATCTAGAGACTAATATTCTATTACATATAACTTACGTGTAAATGTTTTTTTTTACACGTGTTTTTGTACCTTTTTTCTCTATTAAAATAGTTCTAGGACTAAGCTAACTGTCGAATGTAGATGCTTAAGACCATTTGTTGTAACATTAAAGTCAAAACCTCCTTCGCTGAACATTAAGCCCATTCACACCATCGGTGAGTTTCATTCATTTCAAATTACTCCGATTATATCTCGTAGATCAAGCAGAGTGGACAATCCTCTTAGGAGTTGTGTGGTTTGAGTGATGAGACTTAATTGATAAATAATCCCACATAATCACATGTTTGGTTTAACTAAATTTGGCCCATGACGGGATAATTAAACCTTGATTCTATCCACCAATTGAGTAATAATTTGACCTCTAAACCTTGATCCTATCCACCAATTGAGTAATAATTTGACCTTTAAATTTGCAGTGATTATTAATAGTTGCACTAATTGGTTTTTTTTTTTTTGAGAGAGAGAAACGGTTTGTTTGTTATGTCTTATGGAGTTACAGAACTTTCTCGAATTTGGTTGAAGCAAATTTTGAGCTATCGAGGCGGTAGACAACGAGACAACATAGTAACAAGGATCATAGGGTGACTCTTGTATTATGCAGGACATCGATATATAATTCAACAACTTTAGAATTCTCACATTCTGACAGAAAACAAGAATCAAAATTCTGAGTGTAGAAACAAGAACGTAGCTATTTATTACTAAAAACAACCACAATTTTTATTACTCAAAAACAACCAAGCTAAAAAAAATAACCAACATGTTACTCAAAAACAACCAAGCTAAAAAAATTAACCAAGGACATCGATATATGATTCAATAACTTTAGAATTCTCACATTCTCACAGAAAACAAGAATCAAAATTCTCAGTGTCAAACGAGAACGTAGCTATTTATTACTCAAAAACAACCACCATTTGTATTACTCAAAAACAACCAAGCTAAAAAAAATTAACCAAAAGAGACAGGAAACTAAATAACAAATAAAAAATCATGGTTGGAGGGAAGAAAAGTTGGGAGAATAGAGAGAAAGGTAGTGAAACAAAACTCCTGAAAAGATATTTTCGCCCCTCCAAGGCACTCGTGCATGCATCACACAGGCATTAGAGTGCGGTGTGTGGCACATTAAAGCAGTATCATCGACATCAATAAGTGTTACAATTAACTCGAACACGTTATCTACACCGACTAGGGAGATTACTAAAACTTTCATGAATAGAATAATTAACATAAATATTCATTAACAGCAAAACAAAACCAACCAATTTTGACCAAGATTTAACTTAGATAAATGTGTAATCTCTTCACAACTAAATAACCGAGGTCTGTGAGCTCTAAAATCCTACCAAATTCTCTAGTCACACGCCTATCGACTATCTCTTTCTAATCAAACAAATATACAAAAACAGCTTTACAAATTTATCTGTTAGTCCTAATGAAGCTATCATATATATATACACAACTAGAATATAGCTTTCTAGTACTTCACCTCGGCATGGAGAAGTTAAAAGCTTGGAAACCACCTCCTTGACTAGGAAGACTCGTAGGCGCAGGAGGAGGCACAGTCAAGCTGTCCATGGCAGTTGTTATATCATGAATACTGGACCTTTTCCTCTCTTTCTTGCCTGAGGTATGACGAAGGAAATATTTCTGGGCATGACTAGCAACTTGTGTTGGAGTCCTCGTAACCACAACATTCCTCGAAATGCTTCTCCAATCACCTTTGCCATATCTATCAAGCCCAATTAAGAACAGCCTGCAAAACATAATTGAGTAATAAGTTGATGCAGATAATACGATTCTCACAACATAATTATATATATATGTTTGTGTTGTTGCAAGTAGTAGGCATCCAGAAAACGCTGTTGAATCATAGTCAAAGTAGTAAAACTAACGAATGTCACATTTTCTATGCTTGTATTCTTGCAAAAAGTTAGAAATCAGACACCTACACCATATATACCAATTTTTTCATCTCTTCATGCATCTTGCATAGACTAGATGCGGCAGCCCAAATGCAAGAAGATCGACTAAAGTGAGATTTGAAATTTATCACTGTCTATTTCATTCTCCCAGCAAAACTCCAAAAGTTTCTAGTAACTATATTTATAAATGGGAAGACCTAAAAAAGGAGATTCTTTTTGTCTATGAAGATGCAACACACACACGATCCATAAACCTCCCAAAACATTCCATTTAGTTATCCTCCAATCTTTACTTTAAAGAAACTCACGCAGTTATTAAAATACTAAGCCCTGTTTTCATGCTTTGATGCAATCTCAACCAACAAATGAACTTCCATGTAACGAACAAAACAAGAGGTTCATTTCCAATATCTTCAAAGAGAAGCATAATAAATATGGCAAATGATGCAATTATAGTAGAATCAAGGTTTAACAATTAAGCATCCAAAAAAACGGTGAGTCGTTTGATGAACTCGTGAATACTGCCAACAAGTGATCCCGAAAAACAAAAGCAGGGCAGAAATGGACAAATGCACCTTTTTTAACAAAACAAAGAATTGAGATATCCAAGCATAACATTTACTACGAGAATCTTGCAACATTTAATCCACAAAACTTTCAAAATCAAAGAAACAGAGCACAACAAAAACTGGAAAAAAAAAATCATAATAAATTAAACAAAATCAAAACGAGTTCCCCTCCTCCACAAACATACACCTCAAAACAATGAATTTCAGCCAAAAAAAAGCACATATTTTTCCAAATAAAAGAGAAACCTGTGTTCATCTTCAGTCCACGGCGTGCCCTTCTTCCTCTCAACATCCAAGTGGCGACTCCGATTCCCCGGAGAACCGAACGATATCTGACCCGGCGTCCTCGACCTAGTTCGCTCGTTCTCCCATCCAATCGACCCAGACTCGTCCGAGTAACTCGGCAGCTCAACCCGCCCCGAGTCAATCTCCGAGACATCATACAACAGCGCCTCGTAATGCGCCTTTACCTCCTCCGGCGACTTCGACGGTAGATACTCCGCTATCATGCGCCACCGATCGCCGAAGCCCTCCGGAAATTCCACCAGCGCCTTCTCGAAGATCTTATCCTCCTGACGGCTCCAAGACGCAGAGTCGCAGCTCATGATGTTGCTGTTCTCATCAATACTGTACATATTTTGGTAAAAATTCTTGCAACTTTTGGATGAATTCAATGGTTTTTGGCAGAATTTTGAGTATTTTTTCTTTTTTCTTTTTTTGCGGTGGGGTTTGTATTTGGGGAGAGTTTTTTCTGGGAATTTAGGTATGGTATTGTAGGGATTATATACTAGAGAGACTTTTGGATGTTTGTGAAATTGTTAGATTTAGAAAGCAAATAAAGCACGTTTTTAGTTGCTGGAGCCGGACCTTCATTCAGATTTCAGTGTACTCACCTGGAAGCCAAGTTCGCTTTGACTTCTTTTAACTTAAGTATTAAAATACGAGAAGTGTCATTTTTTTTTATCTCAAATTTTTATCCCTTTTTAAAAAAATAAAACAATTTATAGATGATCACAACGTTCATCCAAATTTTTATTATTTTTTAATCTAACCTCGTAAAAAAATTCACTCTTTGAGTGATGACTTAGCATGCAAAAAAATCTGACCTATGAAACAGAAAAATATTTAAAAATTAATATTTCGAAATTGTTTTGACTAATCATTCTCCAAATCTTTCCTTTTTTTTTTATTCTCACAGAGTGATCGTCGCCGCTGCAATCATTGTAAAAAAAAATTTACCGTAGGTTAGATTTAAAAAAAGAAAAATTAAAGTTTGTTTGAGGATTGAAAATTCTAAATTTTTTTTATATCAAGGGAATTTGCAAACGCTACTTTCGATGCGCACGGAGTAAACTCCGTCCTTATACAATAGAAAGTTCTAATTATGTATATGTCGGGTTATCTTTGTAGACTTGGAGGAATCAAGGTATTAAAAAATGTTTATTCTTTTAATTAGTATTTTCAGTCCTAGCACGCCCGGACAGTGACAATAATATTTTTCTTGTATAATTTGTTTTTAAAATATGTTAATATTTTATTTTGTGTTGGTTTTTTATTTCGTAACTTTATTTACTTTTTTTTTCCATTCAAATTGAAAGCAGACATATGTAACTTGTTTAGTAGAAAATCGTCCACGGATAGTAGACGAAATTATTGTTAGTATTATCATCATTATTTTGTTTTATTGAATTTTAAAGTTCGTTCACCATGCAGTAATAAGTTTTTTTTATTTGTTTTCGTTCACCATGCAATAATAAGTTTTATTTGTTTTTGTTCAATCCATTTTATTTATCGATTGGCTTGCAGTAGTAATTAAAGATTAATGTGTGGATGTCATTCATCCATATATCAGATAAATAAAGTTATGTGACTTTAGTAATGGTAAAAGGGATGCATTGTTCTCCTCCTAATTAAAGTGGAATCAAAATGCATTAGCTTAATTATTGTGATTCAGCAAGAACAATAATTTAGGGATTTCGCCGATGAGGTCTAGCTTAATTGGCTAGGTGAGGCACCACAAGACTCTCCTTAGCGAGAGGTCTTGGGTTCAATCCCGCCTGAGTGCGGTGTAGTATATTTTCCATCTTGTTTGGTGGTGTAGTGGTCTCACCCTGCGTGGTGATGTAGTGGTCTCACATTTATGTGGTGTAGAGGTCCCACCTATATGGTGGTGTAGTGCTTGATTAGATTATATATATACCTTGTAATTCTCTCAAAAAAAAAATTTAGGGATTTCCATGTTGCTTTGCCCATATTTTTAATTACATATAAGTAAGTAGATAACCTAAATTTAGTTTATGCTAAATCAAACAAATAAACACCCGCACGCACACTAAATAGACCTACGCAAGGCACGTGATTGATTAATTAAAGTTTAATTTTATCGAATGAAGTTATTAATGACTTTCAGTATATAATTCTTATAATCCAAAATGTTGTAAAACCTAATCAATTTACAACACTAATTTTGCATTAAAAATATATTAGGTTTTCGCACCAAATCACTCCAATTTTAGTGCACCAAATATGTTCTAGTGGATGAGGATCCCATATATTTTAAATTTAAATTTATTAATACACATTGATTAATTAATTTTCAGTAATCACAATGTACGGTGCATTTGTACGCAAAACAGAAATTAGAGAGAATTTTATTATGAATATTATTTTTAACATAATATTTGGTTCTACTCTGAGCTCATATATATCATCTTAAATCTAAATGTTCACTACTGATTATCTTAATCATCCCTCCGGCGTGATTTCATTATTCATCTATTTACTTTATTAGTTTCTTTAGTAGAAAATCAATTGGTCTCACAAGAAAAGCTAGTTTAAAGTTCATGATTATTATAAGACAATTAATCTATACTTAGTAAATGATAAAATGATTAGTGATAATCGATATACTGATAGTGACAAAAGATCTGATTTTGTAATTTTAGCTTTGTAATTTTGTAATCGATACAATTAAGTTATTGATTTGGGCTCAAATTTTGTAATTTTAGCATTTAAGAAAGTATTATCTTCAGCACTGGATTTAACATTTCAAATAGTTAGTACATTAATGTTATGTAGATAGGATAAATACATATGTACCTATTATAAAAGTGTCTTATTTACAAAAATTGATTTGTCTATTATGCTCGTATTATAAATATTGATTTGCCTATTATAGCCATATTATAATTTTAATTATAGAGAAATAATATATACTATACTATATTATCTATTATATATTATTAGATTATACTTATAATATTATTACTTATTTACGTTAATATTATAATAGCCATATTATAATTTTATAATATCCATATTATAATTTTAACTCTTTATGTTAGTCTCTTGTCGTAAGCATTAATTATGAAATGCTTAGAGCATGTGAAGTAACATATTTCATGACCTTTACGTGGAATAGTATAGAATTTTATATTATCATTAAAATAAGTAAAGAATCAAAGATCTCGTATAGATTAATAAATGAGTTCTTGATCGACCTTTGTTCTTAATTTATCTTTCTTCATAAAGTTCTTTAAGTATTGTACGGACCCTCGTGGCACAATTAATTGGGAAGTAGTACATAAACAAATAAATTGCACTATATTTATATATAAACAAATAAATTGATTCTCGCTATCAATCTCTAAACGTAAAAATAGTGATAGTATTAAATTATAAGGTATAAATTATAGTTTATGGAGTCTTAAAAATAGTCGAACCTTCAATTAATTTTTAAAAATTTCCGACCTTCGTAACAAAATTTAAAATATAATATGATCCTCGATATGTTTTTTGGCTTCGATTTATGCACTTTTTTAGACATGTAGTGGCTCTAATGCACAGCACCTTTTTTTAAGAGGAAGAATCAGTGTAAATATAATTTTTTCTGTCAAAATAATTTATATATTAACCGCAGTGTAATACTCCCTCCGTCCCTGATAAATATAGTCCACTTTTCTTTTTCGTCCGTCCCCCATAAGTGTGGTCCTTAAATGGATATGACCTTACTTAAAATTTTACCATTTTACTCTTTAAAAGTAACTAACATTACAACAAAGTGGGTCTCATTCTCCACTCACTACACATCTACCTAACATCCTTCTTAAAACTCGTGCCCCTTCCTCCGGACCACACTTATCAGGGACGGAGAGAGTATTATGGAATAAAGTTCAACTATCAATTGACAATTTGTTAATTATAATTTCCTTTCAGTGGTTGGTGATAGGAATGGCAATGCTTTCAGTGGTTGGTGATAGGAATGATAATGGGTCGGGTACTCACCCATTAGGTATTTCCCAAATTCAAATCCATTAAAATTTCCTCAACACATACCCGTCCCAAATCGGATTAAAAAATTATTTTAGAATCCGTACCCGTTGGGTAATACCCATTAAAAACCCGCTAAAAACCAGAATGTACTAGAACATAAACATCAATATTAAATAGTAGAAATAACAAAATATTATAAACATAATTTTAACATAAGTATAAATAGAAAATTTCATTAAATTAAATTATAAGTGGGTTAAAAGAATAATATAAAATCCTAATATAAATTATATATAAAATAAATATTTAATTACTAAAAATATTAATTCTTTGTTTGCAGGTTCAAAAGAATAATATAAAACCCTAAAATTATTAATATTTATACTAATATCTATAATTATATTATAAATTATATATATAATATTTTGTCATCTTACATATATATAAATGAGTTTGGGTAGCGGGTACCCATAGGTAATTTTTCAAACCCGACCCAAACCTGTCACGGATTTGAATGTTTCTACCCAAACCCGTCCCAAACCATCCCAAAACCATTAAATAATTCCCAAACCCGTCTCATTAGGGTTTGGTAGAGCCGGATACCCGTAAAAACCCGACCCATTGCCATCCCTAGTTGGTGAATGGATAATTCTTGATTAATTAAAGGTGCCTCGACTGTGTAAACAATTATTTACATATACATATAAAATAAAAAAGGTCGGCAAAAGTTTGAACTTCCATTCAGATAATAGCAAACGTGAATTTTGGAATCTTGTTGTTGCCAATCTCATCTGCATGCCTTTAAACACCATGCATTTTATTTAATTTATGTCACATTGTTATTGGATACCAAATTTTAATATTATATTTTACTAATAAGCCATTCACGAATAGCTTTTTGATTTACTTTTTCGGAAAAACTCCGTCCTCTTAAAGTCGAGTGGTTACAGCAGAAAGACCAGAACTTGCCTCACTTATAAATTATAGTAGTAAGTTCGAAAGGTATATTTAATAAAAAAAATCTCCAATAAAATCTCAATAGCATTAGGTAGGTGAATCGATAAAGATAGAGCGTGTAACAATAAAATAATAAATGTTCCCTTTTAATGTCTCACGAGCCTTCCATAAAAATAATACTACTCCCTCCGTCCCATGATAAGTGGCTACTTTCTTTTGGGCACGGGTATTTAGGAGAAGAGTGTTTAAAGGGTAAAAAGATAAAAAGTTGTGGAGCCCACATCTTTTGTGTGAGAGAGGGTGTTTCCATATTAGGAAAGTGGCCACTTATGATGGGACAGCCCAATAAGGAAATGTGGCCACTTATGACGGGACGGAGGGAGTATATCTTACGATGAATTTTTTTTATCATATTTTTCTAGATTTAAAAAAAAACAATATTATTCAAATAAATCTTGGATGGATCGAATATAATAGTTCATTCTTTTTTTTCTTTTTTTTGTAGAATTAGTTCATATTAATTCTAGGGTAGTACTATTTGAACACATTGTTACCAGCCACACAAGCTAAAAAATGTAATATTGGTTTTGAAAAAAGAAATATACCCTAATTGGGGAATCATAAACCCTAAGAGGAAGTGTGATTATTTCTATTTTTGCAGTTAATTTTTCTTTTCTTACGCGTGTGACCAGCCACATTGTGGCCGAATAATTTTATTGTTAATTTTATTATGGAACTCACGCGCAAAGGGGGATTTAATTTGTCTTTTATTAGTACTTAGTTCAAATTTTTGCTCAAGTGTTTGAAAACGAGCTTGATGGGACATCTATCAATGTATATAAACACTGAAAATATGAAAATTTATAAATTTACGTCACAATCAATTACTAGGTTAATTTCACTTTCGCTTTGAGTAATTCCTCAAACACGTAATTGCTATTATATCATTTACTTCACAATATTCAAGTTTCTAATGATGTAATCTTCTTTACATAGTATAATAAAATATAAACAATTAGCGTGCTTGATTACTTTCTTAATATATTCAAGTTTGGTAATGATGTAATCTTCCTCTCAATATTGTCAAAGTGTATTACATCCAATAAGCTTGAGCCACGTTTGGCAAAGGTGTCAAATTCAGCTTGCTTTAATTTTGGATTTAAAACAATTTTAGGAAATATCGAAGCAAAGCTGTCACTTATCTGGAAATGCTTAAATTGTAATATTGGTCAAGTGTAAGGGTATTGGAGTTATTTATCGTGCTTTTTTTTGGGTTTTATTCCTTCACTATAACTCGATTTTGTTTAATATGACTTTATAATCATGACGGTTCACCGTAAAATACCTATGAACTAATAATATTAGGATCATCAAAATTTATTGATTAAATAGTTATAAATTTATAAGTCGTATTTTATCATTTTTTTAGTTTTTTAATAGTAACTAGTATTGCCCTCCGTGCGATGCACGGATAAGAGATATGTCATAAATTTTAATAATAAAAATATTTTATTTAAAGATAAAATGAGTTAATAGGTTAAAAATCTAAGGAGAATAACAAAATAATTCAATAAGAACCAAAATAATAATAATAATAATAATAATAATAATAATAATAATTCAAAACATACATATAAAAAATTATACAATATTTTTAGATTTATTTCAAAAATATACTCTATTTTAAATTGCCTTAATTCTATTTTAATTATATGTTTTATACATAATATTGTGTAGAATTTGTTACCTTCAACTTTATATAATTAACAAAATTGCCATCAAAATTGAATTGCAATTGATTTGCAATTCACTATTTTGTTTTAATATATATATATAGATTTATCCTTTTAACACTAAACAAGTGTTATAATGTTATTTATATCGTGATGGTTATAAATTTGTGGAGTTTTAATTGACTGGGTCTCTATATTGTATATGATTAGGTTATAGTCAACGTATAAATGTCCATGATCGATTTTTGAGTTTAACGATCTCATGATAAAACTATCCTTTTCTTTTGTTGACTTAATTTATTAATAAATTTAATTTTATTAAAGTGAGTTTTTTTTTTGTTTGTTTGAAAATTACACAAGATAATATATACATCATCAAATAAGATGAAAAATATATTACATTGCAGGCAGACGAAATTAAACCCAAGACTTGTCACTGATGAAAGTGAGTTGGGTTCTATAATCTATTTAGTTTCTCTTTTTGCGTCATAATAATTGATTCAGAAGAGATTAAATACTTTTGGAATATACAGCTATTACTATGAGGTATAGTATAGCTAATTTCATCTATTAGTAACAATTATACAAAATGTCATACTTTGAACCGAAAACACAGTTCAACGACAAGACACGGGAATAGCATATGAAATCATCTAGTTCATAATTGACGTCTCACTTGATGTTATTTAAAAAATCTTTTAAAACAATTGAAAAAAATGTCATATTTTAAAAATATGCATCATCACAAAATATTCCAAATTACACGAAATAGAACACGACGTGAGACAACAATTATGATAGGATGATTAATTGATTTCATCTCTGAAAATAGAAATACACAACTCCTACGTTCAAACTTCCAATTTAAGATGTGGCCCCTAAATAATAAATTGATGAGTGCATTAAGTTATAGCATCAATTACTAGACAATCATTCTTATATTATCAAAATGGAGAATTCTAAATTTCTAGAAGATCAATTTTTGCAATATAGGAGATGTACTGTAGTAGAACATAAACTCGATATACTCATATTTTTGTTTCGGAATGTAAAAATTAAAATCTTATATTTATGATTTATAAAGTACATTTCTAATAGAGTATTATTTATGTATATCCAGTATGATGATAGTGTATACCCCCCATAACCAGTTTTGAGTGCATGTATAACACATAACCACCAAGACTTTTTGACTTTTCTAATTATATCTATTGAGACATTTTCTAAAAAAGTGTCTTATTTGTGTGAAAAATGGGGAAAATTGGACTAGTTAACCAAAATCATATAAAATCATGTATTTACCCTCCTATTTTAGCTATTAAAATGATAGCTACGTATTTCTTTATTACATATTTTGCTAATCGATCCTTTGCTTCTAAAATGGTATCAGACTGCTGCCCACCAATAATCACTAGCATCTGTATACAGGACCAAATCATCTTCGTCCTGAGGTATCGCGAGCTTTGGGAGATTTTTGCAAACCTCTTTTAACTCCTTCCCAAATAGGGAACACCTTATTAACTGCATTAGGAATGCTAAGGTTTTCTCTAAGTTTGATTGCAAGTCAGATTTTTACCAGATTCGCATGGAGGAAGGGAGTAAGAAGTTTACAGCCTCCAATGTCTTCTTTTCATATCATGTTCTAACTCCCATTCTAGGAGTATACACATATGTAGAAGATCTTCTTTTCTGGTGATTCCTCGGATGAAGGCATCAATCAGTTCTTTCTTCTCGTTTCGCTGAATTAAAAGGTTCAGCCTTTCTCGCCAGTCTGTCAGAATCCTCTGATATCTGGTTCTTCTTTGCTCCAGAATTCGGAGCCTTTCCTGGAAATGTCCACACCTTGGATATTCTTCTGGATTCATCACATATGATAATTATGATGGTTCCTTCTCATGGTGTTTCCCACCTCGAACATGAGATCGTTCAGATCTGAATCATATCTCCTTCTTGCCTCAATTTCTTGAACCAAAGGCTCAAGGTATTCAAGCCTTCTTTCTCGTACGACTATGGAGTCGAACAATTCTCTCCAGACGATTCTGGTCATCTGGTTTCTTTCTCTTTTTATCTCCAAATCTTGGAGATAATTCCTGTAACCTTCACATCTCGGACAATTGTCCGGATTCATGTTTTTCTTGATGTCTCCTCCGTTAGAATAATACTTAAAGCAATAAATAAAATATAATTCCTTAATAAAACCAGAGCTCTGATAGAACAAAAGAAGGATAAAGGAGTATCATCTACTCTTTTATATCAAGAGATTTCTCCAGATTCCTCCAAAATTTCGGCGGATCTAAGAGAAATACAGAAGACAGTACAACATTATGGCGATAGCCTGTATGGTGTACCACGCGATCTATACAAAATTGCTATGAAACAGGATGAAATCTACAGCATCCTGAAAGAGATCCAATCACGGATCGAGAGATTGGAACAACAACCTAGTTCCAGTCGAGGGAGAAATCCTTTTGGTAATGAACCCACTTATCCAAAGCCAGTGGGAGAAACCAAAAAGGATCCCAATATAGAGACCTTGAAAAGAATGATTCGTGAAAAGAAGAAATGAGTAATCTTGAACGAATCAAGCTTGACGACCTCCAGGAGTTAGCAGAATCTTTTGCTAACATGACGATGGTGGACTTAAAGATGAACCAGAATGTGGTCCAAAACCCACAGCCAGTGAATCAACTTCCACCAAGAGCCATCATTGGAAATCAACAAGATTTTCAGAATGCACCAGGAGCCATTAATGCAGTCCAGGATTTTCAGACTGGAGCAAGGTATGATCAACATACCCCAAATGATGCATACATGGCAGCGAGAAGGACAAGGGCAAGAAGGCCACATCCAAAGGTGCAAGATACACCCTATGGAAAGGCGACCCTAGATCCCATCCATCCTTACGGAGTGATGCTTGATCTCGATGAAGTTAATTTCAGAGATCGAGAATCAGTCATTGACGAGTGGACGTCAGCCTTGAGAATTGCAGCAGCAACTCTCGATTTGAACAAGGAAGGATTCGTTAGAATCCTCGAAATGAGTCTTGCAGGAGTGGTCAAGACAGCATGGGAATTCTTTCCTGTGGAAATCAAGAATTCATGTTTTAATAGTGAAAACTATACAGAACATGTCCAGAATATGGCCGTTCTTTTTAAGAACCATTTTCTGGGAGAAGGATATTTCGAAGGATATGATCTAGAGAAGAGAAAGAAGTACTTGATGGCATTGTATAATCTAAGACTTGCGGTCTTGGATCAACAATCGCTCAACAAGTTTCTACAGCTCTTTACTCTTTATCAATATCAATCTAAAGTTGATGATAGAGTGGCACTGGAAATCTTCTTTCTGAAATTTCCAAGTCCATGGAAAGAGATGCTGATTCGGGATTACGAACCAAGTGATCCTGAAAACGTCGCAAGAAGGATGTCTTATGTACATCGAAAGCTCTCGGAGTGGTGCCAACAAGCAACTGCTCTGAAGAATTTGAAGAAACTGAGGAGGATTAACAAATTTGCTCCTCTAAACTGTGAAGACAATGATCTACCAACGATCATTGGAGGAGAACCACCAAGGCTGAAGAAATACAAGAAAAATAGATTTCAGCCCTATCAGAAAGGTGGAGATCCAAAAAGAAATTCTTGGAAACCAAGAACCAGATGGTCAAGACAGAAGGCCAGATCTTACAAATCAGGCCAAAGAAGTGGACCATCAAGGAATAGGTATCCATTCCGAGGAGATGATAAATCTCAAGGAAGGACACCTGCCAAGAAGACTTTCAGAAGAACTCACACTAGAGTTAATGAAAGTTTCAAAGATTGCAACTGCTGGACGTGCGGTGCAAAGGGGCATATTTCCACAAATTGCCCAGACAACGAGAGAAGAGGTATCAACAAATTCGAATCCACTCCGGATATCGAAGATGCCGTCTACTACCAGGAACTGGTACAAGTATATCAGTTCGAAGATATACCCTCGGATGAGAGTATATATGAACAAGAAGAAGTCTTCAGCGGAGAAGATTCAGAATGGTCTGATGGAACTAGATCGGAGTCAGACTGATCCAGAGATTGTTCATCAGGAGAAAGAGGACAGGACAGGATTTTCCAGTCACACAACTCTCTCTCAAAGCCTGATTGACAAGATCATGAAGAAGAGTCTGAATATACAAAAGTATCAAGGCTTTTCGGCAAGTAATATAGATCAAGTTCTAAGGAACTTTAATCTAAAAAGCAGGAAACAACAAATCGTCTATGGAATTTCTAGGCGAGAAATGTCGCTTCCCATAGAGCTTACAGGGAATCAAGTGGAGATGCAGTTGATTCCAGCCAGTGACATCCGGGAAGATTTATCAAAAATGAAGCCCGAAGTCTCTGAAAAGATGAACTGGATTCATATTGGAGCAATTCAGTTGATGTTAAAGTCGGCTCTCTTTACCGGAGTTCACACGCCGATTGATATCGCTATATGCGATAAAAGAGTCAGAAATCTGAAGGATTCCGTATTGGGAACAATAGCGGGAGATCTCTGTGCAGGACAAGTAGTGGGAATCATTTATCCTAAGATTGCTTACAATCTTAATGATACCCATTTCAGCAAAGCCCTGACACTTTATCAGGACTTTAAACGCAAGGATTTGCTGGAGGAAGGAAACAGGCCTTACTCCATTACTTATCAGGTATCATATGCTCTTTCCAACTCACATCACACTGAGTTATTTCTGGGAAAGAAGTTTATTGAGATACCAGATATCTTCAACAAGGTGACAACAGCTGTTTGTCCCGATAGAGTTGAAATTGCTCGGTTAAGGAATGTGGATATTCAAATCCGAGATAGAGAAGTTATGAGACACGATCAAAGTCTCAGGATAACTTCAGGAAGATTATCCTTCCAAGGAGACAGAATTATGTCTTTACCATATGGAAGGAGTCGGAGTCTCATTCGAGAAGCAGCACACCCTCAAATATCTCAGAGTAACAAAGTTCCAGTGAATCTGAAATGTCCCGAGGGATGGAGAGAAGTGATAGTAAAATTTGACACTACAAGGTGGGAAACCAACTTCCCTTGTAATGTTCTTTACTATTTGCAGCAACCAGAGATCAATCATTACAAAGGTACCCTGGAAATTGGGGGACAAGTGATGGAGATCAATGGTAGAGCTGGAAGAGAAGCAGTTTTGCTTTTGGGTTTGGATTTTCTCGAGGATCACAAACCTTGGGAAAATAAAGAGGACGGAATGGAAATCACGATTAATGGAAGAAAACTATTGATCGAATGACAAGTCCATTCTCCATATACATCTCTATAGGGATGTTATATGAAAAATATAAAGCAGAATATTTTGCTGCTTATATTGATTCAGGTGCAGGAATTTGTACTGCAAAACGAGGAGTCTTCCCAGCAGAGGTAGAAGATGATCTACCCCGAATTGCAGGAAGAGATTTCTCAAAGAAGATTCTGCTCCTTGCTAAAGGAGTAAAAGAGACGGAAATTCTGATTGGAGGAGCCAGAGGTACACCCTGGTACAAGGTTAAAACTCCACCAATTTATTTTCATGACACAGGTGCAGACATTCTGTTAGGAAACAATTTCCTACAAATGTTTAAAAGATATATGCAGGATAATGAAAGAAGACAATTGGTGTTCACAACCATTTGCGATCACAAGATCATTGTCCAGAGGCTCAAAGGGGCTTTTAATCGCCAGATACCATTGAGTTTTCGCAGCAAGCGTGGTGATGAAGGAAAACTTCGACACCCAAAGATGAAAGATCAAAGGAGATTCAGCGAAGCAGTGCTAAGCTGTATCAGGGATTGGGATCTTGAAGATGAAGAGATCTATATCCTCAAAGCTTCTTTAATATCCTATCAAGATATTAGGGAAGAGGTGAAGGTATCCCTAGAAGATGTCAAAAGGAAAATCAAAAGGAATTACAGTGAGAATCCTTTGGCATGGTGGGATAAAAACAAGCTCAATGCAACCTTGAAGGTGAAGCCAGAAAAGGAGTATGAGTTTGTAAGATACAGACCAATCCTGATGAACCTCAAAGATCAACAGGATGTGAAGGAGATAATCAAGGAACACCTTGATTTAAAGCTGATTGAATCAGGGAACTCGCCTTACAGCAGTCCCGGATTTCTGGTAAGAAATCATGGTGAGATCAAACGAGATAAACCTAGACTTGTTATTAATTACAAAGGAATTAATGACATTCTAGAGTTTGATGGATATTTTATCCCAAGTAGGGAACACCTTATTAACTGCATTAGGAATGCTAAGGTTTTCTCTAAGTTTGATTGCAAGTCAGGTTTTTACCAGATTCGCATGGAGGAAGGGAGTAAGAAGTTTACAGCCTTCTCTACTCCGCAAGGGCATTATGTTTGGAACGTGATGCCAATGGGATTAGCTAATGCGCCTCAAATATTTCAGAGAAAGATGGATAGTCTATTCAAAGATTATTTTTCTTTTATGTTCGTCTATATTGATGATATTTTAATAGCATCAAAAAATATGGAAGAACATATCAAACATCTTGAGATCTTTGCAGATGTTTGCTATAAAGAAGGTTTAGTACTGTCTGAAAAGAAGGCAGTCGTTGCAACTCGGAAAATGGAATTTCTGGGTATTGAGATCGATGAAGCAGGAATCATTTTGCAGGACCATATTGTTCAAAAGGTCCAGAATTTTCCTGAAGATCTTAAAGAAAAGAAACAACTTCAGAGTTTTTTGGGAGTTGTTAATTTTGCGGGACCATTTATTAAAGATCTCGCAAAACATAGAAAAGTTTTCAGTTCATTACTGAAAAAGGATGTTCCGTTCATCTGGACAGAAGAACATCGACAAGGGATGCGGGAGTTAAAAGAGGTTTGCAAAAATCTCCCAAAGCTCGCGATACCTCAGGACGAAGATGAATTGGTCCTGTATACAGATGCTAGTGATTATTGGTGGGCAGCCGTCTTAACCAAGATCACTCCTAATGGAGAAGAACCACCGTAGATACTTGCGGTGGTTTATTCTCGATGATGATTTGTGAGATGGCACATCAACGAGAAAGAGTTCTTTGCGGTCGAGAAGGCGTTTAAAAAATGGCCTTTATTTTTACTTGCAAAGAAATTTACTTTGAAAGTTGATAACACACAAGTTAAAGCTTTCTTAAGAAACAAGATGGAATCTAAGCCTGAAAAGGCTAGATTAATTAGATGGCAAGCTGAATGCCAATATTATATTTTTGATATTGTCATTCTGAAATCTCATGAAAATATTCTTGCAGATTTCTTAACAAAGAGATGGAGCAAACTGACGTGAACTCCATTCTACTAGCCCATAGACATCTCGCAGAAAATGCGGAGATGTTATCCGGCGAGTGGGACGAGTGCATTCTAAATGCTGAACAAGCAGGAAGATTGCAAACTCTCGATAAGACGAAAGTCACCGAGAGAATACGAGCTTGCATACGGTCTCAGAATCAACTCTGGACTGCATGTCAAACACCAATCCTTCGGGTGGCCAAAGATCCTTTGGTAAAAGAAGAGTTTCGAGTACAGGGCTCTAAACCTGTAGCAGAGGATTCAAATACCTCTTGCCCGAGTTCTAAGGTGGTGGTATCTTCGGAACCATTGCCCCAAGAAAAAGATGATATTCAGGGGTCACACTCTGAACTATCATGTCAACCCAAGACCTATACGGGGAAAAGAGGGAGAGATTAATCTTAGGCCAATGACCGGCATTTCTAAGATTAATGCCGATAAGATTGAAGTTTCTTCTTCGTGGCAGTTTATCAAGCCAATTGGGAGAAGCTCAACACAAGACGGAATCAACCCGGAAAAATAAGGGTTGATGTCTCGAAATATCCTCGGGTGTGGATGATGCCAAATTCAGATCCACACGAAGTCAAGAGATGGTATGAATTCGGAGCACTTGCTTCAGTTTATACCACATCCCCATCATTCGCCGAAATCAAGAATCTACCCAAGTGGATTCAAGAAGCGGTGTATGATACCTGGGCTAACAATCCGCAGCTTAGCCGAGGTGACGTTTTGGAGTTGTATTTCATTAGTGCAGCCCCAGAACCGGCAGGGAAAGGAAACCATGAAGCCTTTCACTATATTAGGCTTCGAAGACCAGATGCACACGCCCTTGAAAAGATCAAAGCGCCTGCAGAGAAAGAGACTACTCTAGTCTCAACATTGCCAGAAGATCTCATCTCCACAAGAAGAGCATGGGGTTTATGGGTGCATCTCGCGAGATGGACAAAGTCAAGTTCCCGTTCAAATTCTTTCAGAATTCAGTGAACGGATCATTCCTGTTAAATACCATGACAGGAAAGTCTACAAAATTCGCAGAGGAAGCTTTCGAAAGAAAGAGAACCTTGCTCTGGGAAAACAAGATTACGACGAGTAAAGACACTCATCGTAAATATTGCAACATGGCTCATTTTGGGAACTGGTCCGAGAGAGTCTGTTCGGATTGCCAGAACCAGAAAGAACCAGAGTTCGGGAAGGGGTTCATGCCCAGAAAGGGAAAGGAGAAGGCTCGGTCCCACGAGCATCTCGAGCAGAAGGCGTTGCCAAAAGCAAGGACGCCAAGGGCCCCGGGAAAAAAGTAGATTCCCGACATAGGTTAGTAGAGTCATGTGACTCTGAGCTGGAGCACCCACTAAAAAGAAAACGACAGTAGTGGGTGGAGGGGAAAGTTTTACCCACTAAAAACCAAATGGGTAAAAGCACAGCAGGAGCATTATCAAACAAAGATAGTGCGGTTTGATTAAAGTAGCACCGAAAGTTGGGCGTCCTTATTCAATAATGGACGACAGCAGTGGTCCTACGCTGAGTCAGAAACAGGCTGGCCACGGAACAAAGGAATCCGAGGCAATAATGAAGGAAGGAGGTTGAAATTTGAGACCTCTATATAATCTACAAGTTTGGAGAGCAGAAGGGCATCAGAAATCGACACCAGCTTTCTTCTACACCATCTCCTCTACTCTCAAAAATAAAATTTGTTATAGTTCTTAGCTTAGTATAGTATAATATATGTATTTCAATTCCGCTACCATAGGTAGCTAAACAAGTCTGTCTCCTCCCTAAAGGAGATATACTTATGTTGTAATAAGTTTTATATAATTCCTATATAAAGTTCGGGCTTTTGCTCATCCCTTCCAGTGTCTATTTATTTTATTTATACCGACTAAATACCCTACGCCCCGAGTAGGAAACGAACGAGGGTTGTGCTGTGTGCTGCTGAAGGAGTCTGCGTCTGGAAACCATCGGTTGCGATCGTGTGGTTGGACGAGGTCCCTAAAACTTCCGGCGGAAATACCCGGACATTCGGTCAAAAAGGTATGAAGTTGGTATACGTAGAATTTATTTATACGGAAGTGTGATGGGCCTGATAATGCATGATTTATCTCCATATTGAAGAAATGAATTGATAAATCAGAGTATGTAATGAAGAAATTTAGTAGAAGGGTAAAAGAATCATGCGTATTGTATGATTATAAGGATTGTATGATTATAAGGTTGACTAGGTTATATCAATATTTCCCCTTATTTTATACAATATTTTATACACAAAAAATGGATATAATAATCTTATTGGTGAGCCAGTGGGTACTGCTTATACCCACTATCAAAAGTGGTCGTAGGAGATACACACTATCTTGATACTGGATAGAATGAATTTCCTCTCTTTCTAATATCTTGGCGTACGAATGTCTACGTATATATATATAAATAAAATAATTAATTAAATAGAAGCGTGAAATGGGATGTCGGCAACGGTTGGCGTTATAGTATTTGGTGTGAGCATCATCAGCAGCTGTCACCTTAGAAACGCCGCCCTCTCAACACCTGGGTAGTACGCTACGTGGCCGAATGCTGTGCTGACGCGTGTAGCTAATGAGTCAAACTTACACAAGTAGTTCTGGATAAGATGATTTGCCACGTCATCCTCATACTTCTTCTCCCACCACGTTTTTCACCTCCACTTTTAGTTTATATGCGTGCGTGGAAAGATCTAAAATATTGGTGGACGGGGGTATTTTGGTCCATTAATATATATTGTTTTATGAGTGAGTTTGAAAAATACCACTAAAAAAATAATAGTAGTTAAATTATACACTCAAATTTAAAATTAGATGTTTCATACACTTTTCTCACTAAAAAGACTAAGTTACCCTCACCTTTTAATATGAATAAATAAATGATAAAAAAGGAGTTATTATAATGAATAAACAAAATACAAATGATGAATAAGCTAAATGTTATATTAAAGATTAAAAAAAGAAGTTAAAATAAAAGAAAATCACGTCTGACCCACCTATCTTCCCCAAATTTCCGATCGGCGCTCTAGCTCCTACCGGCGACGACGCCGGCGACTCACCCACCTCACACACACACACAATCGCGTACATTGTCGCAAGCACAAAGGCCAAAACCCTTCATCGGCGAAGACAATGAACAACATCGACTGACTATACCTCCGTCATGAACACAGCGGCGGAGACGAGGAGTGATGAAGAGGTCGACGTTCCACCGAACTCAACCATGCTGCCCAGCTGAGAATGAAACCATGTCTGCCAGCAACCCCAAAACGGTCTTTGCCGGCAAAATCTCCAGTGCCGACGAGGGTTGCTTCTGATTTATTGAGTATACTTTTATCATTTGAATCAGTTGATGTCAATTTAATTAATTCAATGTCTATTTGATGAAAATTGATTTGGGGGAGACATGCCAGATTCATTTTTACTTTTAGAAAGATGCATCTAGTTGTGTCAATAAAAGAGATGTAGCAAGAGGGTGACCTGCATTACACACCCAGTAAATTTATATACGTTCAAGCCTATGGATGAGGAATATTTAAAGCGCTATAGATTGTCTTTGGGAGCGAAGATATTTTCCTTAGCATCAATGTAATTTTTAATTGATATGGAACAATTAGCTAGTGAGTGACCATGGAGTTTTTAATTACACATTATGGAATTTCTGTTATGAATGTTTAATTTGTTGATGCAGATTATAGAATTATGTTGATGTGATTGTGGAATTATATTATTGTTATTGTTAGTCGATGAGCAGACAACTATGTACTATTCTCTCAATTGTGTATCAGGAACTGTGCACAAAAAACTCTTTATATTTGACACAGTTGATAATCTCCACTAGGTACTAATAGAAAGACTAATGCTGGAATTATCACAGCTGGAAAGACTATACACAGTATAAGACATATTTGTAATGAGTACTGTACACAGTTAAATTAGTCATGTACTGTGTACAGAAGAACATTGCAATAATCACTGAAATCTTTGTAAATGGGCATTGATCAGTGATTTGTGAAATAAACGACTCATTTATGAATTGCAGGTTAATATGAATGTTATTAGACATTAAACAACACTTAATAATGGTACGAGCATCCGTATTATTGAAAAATTCTATTGTTCTTGTGTACACAGTACAAGAATATTTGTACTGTGTACTGTACACAGCTAAATTAATCTTGTACTGTGTACAGAAGAACATTGCAATAATCAATGAAATCTTTGTAAATGGGCATTGATCAGTGATTTTGTAAAATAAATTACTCATTTATGAATTGCAGGTTAATATGAATGTTATTAGACACTAAACAACACTTAAAAATGGCACAAGCATCTGTATTATTGAACAAGAGTATTTCTTCAAGAATCCGTATTATTGAAAAAGAGTATTTCTTCAAGAACAAGAGTATTTCTTCAAAAATCCGGGTGTTTGTGTATTTGCAATACATATAATAATGCATTATAACGTTTTTAGCTAAATACAATATTTTATAGAAATCTAAAATTCGTATTTAAAATATATTCAATGAGTAACTTGGCTCAACTAACATCTTAGTTTAACTACTAGCAATATACTTGTAAACATTGCAATAATCAATTAAATCTTTGTAAATGGGTATTGATCAGTGATTTTGTGAAATAAATTACTCATTTATGAATTGCAGGTTAATATAAACGTTATTAGACACTAAACAACACTTAATAATGGCACAAGCATCCGTATCATTGAAAAATTCTATTGTTCTTCTGTACACAGTATAAGACTAATTTAACTGTGTACAGTACACAGTACAAATATTTTTGAACTGTGTACACAAGAACAAGAGTATTTCTTCAAGAATCCGAGTGTTTGTGTCTTTGCAATACATATATTAATGCATTATAACGTTTTTGCTAAATACAATGTTTTATAGAAATCCAAACTTCGTATTTAAAATATATTGAATGAGTGACTTGGCTCAAGTAACATCTTAGTTTAACTACTAGCAATATACTTGTAAACATTGCAATAATCACTGAACTCTTTGTAAATGGGCATTGATCAGTGATTTTGTGAAATAAATGACTCATTTATGAATTGCAGATTAATATGAATGTTATTAGACACTAAACAACACTTAATAATGGTGTTGGAAAAATTATAAGGTTTTGATTTGATACCATAACCCAACTGATTCTCCAACCGAATAGATGGAAGCAGACCCAGCTGAATGGAAGCAGACCCAACTGAGTTGAAGCAGACCCAGCTGAATGGAAGCAGACAGCTGGAATTCAGAATCAACGTAACCGGTATCAGCTGAGAAAGAATCCAACTAAACCAGATGCTGAAATTGAAGGACTATTCAACTGAGGGAGAACCAGCTGGAACCACGATCACCCAGCATACCCACTCAACCGAGGTATCAGCTGACTACAATGATCAGCTGAGAGGTTTGCAACAACATTATCTACTCCTACTCAATCTGTTTTCAGTCAAATCATATCTTGTCATGTCTAATCAAATTTATTTAAAAGTCTGAAAAGAACTGAATCATGGGAGTTTTCGAGGCAAAAGTCAAAGTGCCCCAACCGTCCTCTCTCACGCATTAACTCGTAATTTCTAAACAAGAAATTGACATAACGCGAGAATCTCTCCCAGTCGTAGATCTTCTTATCAATCGATAAATCTTGATCGTCTATTCATCAAGAAAGTTATATAAATATGCTAGAAGAGATACGTAAAACATTGCATCAACCCTAAAAAGTCTTTCGGCATTCTTTCTCATTTCCATCAATTGGTATTATTTGTTTCTACTAACAAAAGTTACAGAAGAAGAACATGGAATCTAGAAAGATATCTCCCGAAGCCGATCAAACTTGAAGAATCTGTCAAAGCTTCAAGATAAGAGTTGTTTAACTCTCAGGAACCTCAAGAAGACGGAGTTCCAGGAGAAGGTGAAGCCCATCGACAGATCCTGTCCAAAGCAGTGAGAGACTGTAAAGCTCAAGAACGTCACTCACCAGGAAGGTGCAGAAAACTTCCTGGAAATGTAAAAGGAAAAAGACCTCCTATGCCCCACTGTTTCTCTCAAAATAAAAGAGAGAACGGGACATACAACTTCCTGGGATGCAAAAATCAACGTCAACACACCTGGACCAGATGTTGATAAAGCCGGAGTCTTCAAGAGCAGTCGTGTCAAAGCTCTTGCTCTACCACAGGAGGCACAGAAAAAGATGCAGGAGACAAAGCAGCATGCATATATTTCCGTCCCAGCTGGGAATCGGAAACAACTTGAGGAGACAAAACATGCTGAAGCACCGTCTTCAAACAGAAGACTCAAGTCAAAGGTGCTCAGTCAGTCAGCCGAGAAGTCAGCTGACATTATGAGAGAATTCGTAACGACTCTCCGAGGAGCAGAAGGCCCACAAGCGGTGGTTTCTCACGATGGAGAAGAAATTCATGGGCCAGCGTGAACATCATCATCATCAACGCCACAACGACGTATTCCAGCTGATCAACCAAGCTTAAACCCCAAGACAGATGGAATACTTCAACCAACTTCTCCTCAATTTCCTTCAGCTCAACAGGGACACCAGCTTCGAGATCTTCCGATGACAGATGCTCAAGCCCCTGCACCAAGATCAAATGAAAGACATCACCCAGCCAATGATCACCTGCAGCTGGATGATGATGATATGAGCTGAACCCAATACCCACCACTTCGAAGTGGAAGGAGAATACTCAAGTCCCTCAAGTGCTGAATCAGACTTTCTCATTCAATCTAAGAAGTCTGAAGAAGCAAAATTGCAAGGAATGAAGTTGTGCCCGACTCAGAATATGTTATCTCCAGTGCCAACTCATCCCTCCAAGCACTCAGCTGGATCACCCCAGCTGAATCAGGCCAAGGACGCTGTGTCTGCAATCACAGCTGAGGCTAATGCTACTGAAGAAGAGCCAGCTAATACAACAGCTGAGCCACCTAGACTCCAAACCTCGATACTCAGAGCTGAAGACCACAGTTTCGCCAAACTAAAACATAGCAACAGCCGATGGTGTATCTCTCCCGCCCTGTTTGATCATGCCAAAAAGGGGGAAGTAAGGGGGAAGAGAATGAGACAAAGAAGGCAAACTGTTCAGCTAGAGGAACCAGCTGAATCAGAATCAACTGGAGAAGAGACGAGTTAAAAGAAAGAAGCAACGGATGCAGAAGAGAAGACCCAGCCAACTGGGATTGAAGATTTTTTTTCTCTCTTTCTTTTTCCTGTGTTATAATGTATTTTCTTACATTAATAAAACACAAGTTTTTCTGCATCATAAGTTGTCTCAGTTAGGTTTTGGCATCAAAAAGGGGGAAATTGTTGGGAAAATTATAAGATATTGATTTGATACCATAACCCAACTGATTCTCCAACCGAATAGATGATCGCTTCAACCTAAGTAGTGTTCTCCAGCTCGCCTGTTTGAACTTTAGATTTTCTAGGATTATAGGTTAAGGAAGCGGAAGACAGCAGTCGATCCAGCTGTGTCAGTCGACCCAGCTGTGTCTACAGCAGGAGTCAGCTAGCGGAAGACAGCAGGCGTCAACCTTCAGCTGAGTCCTCCAGCAGAGCATGATCAAGCTGAAGAGAATTTGAGCTGACACAGCCGGTCCAGCTGTACAGAACAAAGGGAACTTACTCTGAAGACATCACTTCAAGTCAGTTTGCCCAATCCAGCTCTAAATTCAAAAGCCAGCTCCAAAGGCAGAAGATCCCGGCGTCAGAGGAAGTCAACATGCCTCGACCAATGAGGGAATGCCGAATCAGCATCCTAGATTTCAGGACCTAGGATGTGACACGAATGAAGACAGGTGAAGATTCGCCCAACGGCAGATCTCGAATTTAAGAAGAGTAGGTAAGATTCAAACGGCTCCTCCAACGGCTAGTCTTGAATCTCTACCTATATAAATCCGTCTTCAACCTCAGGATCAAATACGAAAAACTCTCTATAAGCTTTCATTCTCTGAAATCATCAATCTTTCAAAAGCTCTCTCAAGCAGTTCTACATAGTTCAAAGAACACTTTATCTTAAAGTGTTTCTAGTTCAGAAACTGCTTAGTTTTTCGTCTGATCCCTAGGCCAAAATCTTTGTATATCTTAAGCCTAGATTTCGAACGAGTTCATCATACTCTAAAGTTCTTAATTGTAAGACACAGTTGGAACCCCAAACCAAACCCCTCTTTACCCAGAAAGGTTAGGTCAAGGTTACGCTTGCTTGAAGCGGGAAATTCAAGTGTGTAAGGTTTTTTCAATACCCGTAAACTGAAAAATTAGGCTTGACAGTGCCCGCAAACTGTTGGAACACAGCTCGGATTAGAGTTGTGAAGTTGCTTGGTACTTGGAAACCAAGTGGTAGTGAATTACCAGTGAACCTGGTCGTGGACGTAGGAGGTGTTACTCCGAACCACGTAAAAACTCGTGTGCTCTTTACTTTTTTTTTAAATTTAGTTTTGTACTAACTCTTTCATTACATTGCATATTTGATCAAAACTGCATACGCAGCTGCTCTCCAAAGACAGCTGTGTCTCTCAGAAAGTTGCACAACTTGACTAAGCTGAAAACATAAAGTGAATCTTTTCAAGCTGAGTTTTTCTAAGTAACCGAGCTAGTTTTCAAACCACCACATTCCGCACCGCCAGCTGAGTTATTTACCCAGCTGACCCTCCTCAGCTGGATCAATAACTGAGCTCACCAACTCTGTGATTTAACTTGAAAAAGTTTTCAGAAATCTATTTGGTGTATTCACCCCCCCTCTACACCAAATACCTAGCTCAGGGACCATCAAATGGCACAAGCATCCGTATTATTGAAAAATTCCATTGTTCTTCTGTACATAGTATAAGACTAATTATTTAACTGTGTACAGTACACAGTACAAATATTCTTGTACTGTGTACACAAGAACAATAGAATTTTTCAATAATATAAATGATCGTGCCATTATTAAGTGTTGTTTAGTGTCTAATAACATTCATATTAACCTGCAATTCATAAATGAGTCATTTATTTCACAAAATCACTAATCAATGCCCATTTACAAAGATTTCATTAATTATTGCAATGTTCTTCTGTACACAGTACAAGACTAATTTAACTGTGTACATTACACAGTACAAATATTCTTGTACTGTGTACACAAGAACAATAGAATTTTTCAATAATATAGATGCTCGTGCCATTATTAAGTGTTGTTTAGTGTCTAATAATATTCATATTAACCTGCAATTCATAAATGAGTAATTTATTTCACAAAATCACTAATCAATGCCCATTTACAAAGATTTCATTGATTATTGCAATGTTCTTCTGTAAACAGTATAAGACTAATTTAACTGTGTACTGTACACAGTACAAATATGCCTTATACTGTGGACACAAGAACAATAGAATTTTTCAATAATACGGATGTTTGTGCCATTATTAAGTGTTGTTTAGTGTCTAATAACATTCATATTAACCTGCAATTCATAAACGAGTCATTTATTTCACAAAATCACTTATCAATGTCAATTTACAAAGATTTCAGTTATTATTGCAATGTTTAAGATGAAATAGTACACAGTAGACTCTCCGTTCAATAGTACACAGTTGATTCTATGCTCAACTATGTCACAGCTTGCGGATCAATAAGATGAAATACCAAAAACTAAAAGTAACATGTGATAACATATAATTTTAGCATTTCGTCTAAGAATGAGCATGATAGTTCAAAAATACTGCAACTGTGTACTTATAAACCAAATAATAGTATCGACTGTGTACTTTAAAACAATGTAAATTTTTTTAACTGTGTACTATGATTTTTGGTAATTTCTCAAGAAATTATTAAAATCCTAGCCTTTCATTTAAAAAATAGCATCTTACGTTATATATTTTTTAACTGACTTCTACATAAACACAACTGTGGCTTCAACTGTGTGCATAAGAATAGTGCAAGTATTTAATTAAATACAGAAAGTTAAATCTAGCAAGAAAAATACCTTAAGAATGACAAATACAGACGATAAAAACTATTCAGAAACCAACTTCATTGAGAATCGAACTTGTTACAGATATTTCAAAAATTTCATGAGTTTATCTTTGGAGCATTTCTTTTGAGTCGTTTTTTGCAGAATATGAATTCTGTGTTATTTGAGCCATAATATTCAATGCTCTAACAATCTCGTCTACCTATAATAGAATTTAATGATGTGTTATAAATGAAGTGGTTAGATAGTTAGAGACAAAGAGAGAGTGCAGAAAGAGGAGACGGAAGCAGCAGAGCAGAGCGAGAGAGATATGAGCGAGAGATATGAGAGAGAAAGATTTGGAGAGAGAAAGATTTGGTAGTTGAATTAATATTAAATGCTTTAGAAATATAAAATAGGAAAAGAAAAGAAAATAGAATAAAAAGTGTAAAGAAAATATAATAAAAGATAGGGTTATTAGTAAGGGTAATTGTGTCTTTTCATTCAAAAAAGTGTAGGAAACATCTACATTTAAATTGTGGTGTATATATCATATACAATTATATTGGTAGTGTATTTTTGGTGTTCTTCTCTTGTTTTATTCCGCTTGGGTTTTGGATAATTTGATCTGGTGGACCCCACCACTTTATAAGTCGGCTAAACTCGGCTTTTGATTTTGGAATGAGAAGTGCGGCGAAGATGATGAGATCAGATGTGAACCGTTTTTTGAGCAGTGGCGGAAGTTGAAAAAATAAAATAAAAATTCAGACATTTTATAAATTTTATTTCAAATTTATGATGGGGCTATTATTGGTGTTAGATTTCTTTTAAATAAATTCAATTGAACGAAGCAATGGCTAGACAATGCAGTTTTGATGTTATTTTCCAAATACAAAATATAATGTTATGTTTTGTGATGAGGTGGATTCCGACTTCATATATAATGCTAAATGTAAAAAAATAAAAAGATAGTCATATCTCCGATTGCCGGAAATTGATCCGAATTGAGATTGAAGATAGTGAAAAATTGAATTGAAATAATCAAGATCTACCGTGCGACTTGTCTATCATATATATATATATATATATATATATATATATATATAGGGGATGGTTAAAATAGAAATGAATCCGTATGTATTAACTAAAAATATTTATTAACCATTGATTAAGTCTAAATTGATGGCTATGATTTAATCTTATTGAAGGTGACATACTTGTAAATTTTAACAATTCCTCATGTAAGGAGATCGAATAGGGTAAAAATGTCAATTTCGCTTAATAACAAATCCCACGTTCACATTACCAACGATACTTTTGGGTTGCCAAATAGGCAAATTCAAATCTTTTCTTAAATTCATATCATACAATTATTATTGAAAATAAATAATACTACTAATTATTTGTTATTTCATTTAAAATGTGTGATTTTTTATTTTGCTTATAATTTTTTATGTTATAGCTTAAATTATTAATTAATATACATTAATTGCTTACAGTTAATTATGAAAAAATAATAAATTATTTATTGCTTTAATTACAGTTTTTTGTATTGCTTACATCATAATACAAAAACAATGTTCATATACCATAAAAAACAATTAATAATACCAAAAAAAAAACAATATGAAAATATAATTTAAAAAAACAATGAATTACACTAAAAAAACAATAAATAATACCCAAAAAACAATATGAAATATAATTAAAAAAACAATGAATTATACTGAAAAAAACAATAAATAATACCCAAAAAAACAATATGAAAATATTAAAAAAGCAATGAAATATACCCAAAAAATCAAATGCGTATAGTAAAAAATAATGAATTATATAAAAATATAATAAAAAACAATGAGTTACACCAAAAAAAACCACTAAGAAAATATAATAAAACAATAAAATATATCAAAAAAGCAATGCGAATTAATATTCATAATATGCATAATTAGCGAGATTAAGAGAGAGAAAGGATCCTGCGTATAAAAATATATCAACCCCACTAATTAAGAAAATTAGTTAATTTTTTGTAAAATACTCATATACCCTTTGTAAAATGATTTAGGCGTAATATTTGCATCAATCTCATTAATCTAGGCTATCAATCTAATACAATCAACGTCTAAGATTTATTTTTAGTTAATACGTATGAATTTATTTCTATTTGATCTCTTCCCTATATATATATTATCAAATAAATCACTACACCATCATATAAATGAAATTTCTTACACCACAAAAAGGTGAAACCACTAATCACCAGTAAATCAAAATAAAATATTAAAACAACAAGTGGATAAATGAAATGATTAAGTTTTAAAGCAAATAAACCCGAGGCCCAAGCATTTAAATTTCTATAGGAAGCCCATTCATAATCAACCAATATCTATAACAACTCGAAATGTAGGCCGTAAAAATATAATTTGGGCTTAGCTAGATAAGCACGAACCCGATGTGAATGTGTTTTTATTCGCAAAAACTAATTTAGTTTATGGGCTAAATTAACACGTAAAAAAAACTACCAAAAGAAAAGAAAACAAAAAGAATCCCAAAATAAAAGATAAACCCCTTGAAATAAAAATAATTAAAAAAATCAAATCTTAATATATTATACTACTCCCTCCGTGTCAGGTTAGTGTGGTTCAACTAATATTTTATACCTCAAAACAAATTAAATATGCACCACACTTTGGGGGACGGAGGGAGTAGTATTTATTGAAAATAAATCCACGATTTTCATATTAATAAGTACATATATTCCCATATGAAAAAAAATAAAATAAAAGGGCCTCTTTGTTAATTAGTAGGGGAAAGACCGGTATGAAGAACTTTGGCAAAAGAAAAATTTATATGTTCTGGGCGTTTTTGCTCTAAAATAAGGAGAATTAATAGCTGCTTTTAGTTTCTTTTAGTATTCTTTAAATTAATTAATAATTTTACGTAAATAAAAATTTAAAATTCTAAGTCAATTGGGAAGCAACTCAATCCTAAATTTACGGAAATGATTCGTTTCAACCTCTTATCCACGAATCATTACTTAAGATCTAAATCTAAATCTAAATCCAAGTGACCAAGTCCAAGTGTCCATCCAAGATTTTTTCGTTTGAATTATTTTTATTTTGACCAAATGATTGATGTGATTGTACAATAGTAAGAGACACATGATTCAATATCCAAGGGAAAGTGTTGGATTGATTTTATTTCATCTTCAAAATGCATTGAGAATGATAATCTACTTTTCAAATCCATCCAATCAGACGATGAGGTCTAACTTAATTGGTTATCTGAGGCATCACAAGACTTTCTTTAGCGAGAGGTCTTGGGTTCAATCCTGCCTAAATAAGGTGTAGTATCCCACCTTGTTTGGTGGTGTAGTGGTCCCACTCTGCATGGTGGTGTAGTGGTCCCACATTTATGTGATATAGAGGTCCCACATTTATGTGATGTAGAGGTCCCACTTATATGATGATGTAGTGTTTGATTAGATTATATATATATCTTGTAATTCTCTAAAAAAAAAATAAAAATTCATCCAATCAAATTCAAGAAAAGAGGTCCTTAGATTTTCCAATAGCCGATAAACGTGATTTATTTGTCGGAATCACATTTCACTAATGCAAATCATACCCCGCAGTGAGTGCATGTGCCTAATTTTATTACAAACCTATCAATATATATTTTTTATTTTTTATTTATAAACACCTAGTATCAATATTATGTTTAGAGTCAAACGTAGTTGAATTTTTTTTATACATAATATATTTTATAACTAAAACATTTTAAAAGTTATGTGACTTTTAACATGCGACTACTTCAGTGTTTCTTGATATCACTTTTTTTTGTATTTTTATTTTATTTTTGAATAGACTTGTTAATTTATTTATTTTTTTCTTTTATGAGGATATGGAGTATATATAGACTAAAAAATGTTTAGCCACTATCTAATTGATGATTACATGAGTGCTAAACATTAAATTAAAATAAAAGACGCTGTTAAGATGAAGACCGTTACATTATTAAATTCAAGTTCATGTTTGACTAGGCGACATTGTCTGCGTCAAAACGTAGTCAAAACGATGTTGGAATTCTAATGACTCGGTTCCTCCTACCATTATAAATAAATAAATAAAGTATTAATACTTTGGAAAGGAATTTCTCATGCTTTACAAAATAAGTGTTTATTACCCTCTCCGTCCACAATAAGTATTGTCTTCTTTCTTTTTTCGTCCGTCCACAATAAGTATGATCTTTTCTTAAATGGAAATTACTCCACTCACAAAAAACATTCACTCACAATATATCTATCTAACCTACTCTCACACTCTTAAAATCCGTGTCACTCCTTCCGGACCACACTTATCGTGGACGGAGGGAGTATATTTCTATGCATTTTCCCCCTCAATGTGTAGATAGAAAAAGAGTATTGTAGAGGAGAAAAATATATTTTTTTTTCTAGAGTAGAAGAGGGGGAAACTTTAATTAAGGCTTATATCAAATCACACATGAATTAAAGATAGGTGGAACTAGAAAAATATTATGTGACAGACTCAACTTTTAAGGTATCAATAAATTTAGAAACAATACAACCACTCCACACTACCGCCAAAAGGATAATTTGATCATGTGTATTGTGACCATCTTGAAATAAAGGCCGAGTTCAATGAAAATATGAGATTAAATGTACATTAACCTTCTATATGTTGTACTTTGAGGGTTAATTTGGACAAAATTGGAAATATGGTGTTAATCGATTATAACTGATCACACGCTCGATGAATTGTCCAGTGAATCTAGTCTTGAGTATTTTGGAAATATTATAGAAATAGATTGATGGGGTTTTTGTGTCGGTACAATTACGCGAAAAAAGAAACATCTAAAAAAATATTAGTTCATGCTAGCTAATATTCTATTTTTAATATTTGATATGTAAATTCACAACGACGTTTGTTGATCAATTTCTATTTTTAGTTCTTGCACATTTAACATTGGGCCTAAAACTAATGGTTCCATGCCTGTGATTTTTTATTTTATCTTATAGATGTTGTTGATGTATGCAAAGCAAGTCTTCTATTCTATTTTTTATTAAAGCATGTTTTTTCATCCCATAAAAAAAATAGTTATATATTAGTTTTTGTCCTTTACGAGTTCTCACTTCTCAATAATTATGATGAACTTTAACCTAGATATATAGAATTATTACTAATCAAACATAATTTATCTATTACAAAAAAAAAATATTGACATGATAGCATATTTCAATCTCGAAAGTGCTAATTTTTTTTAATGAAATCAAATGGGTTAGAAATCTCAAGAATACACGGTAAGATCGTTAATTAAATTAATGTTATAAGTTACATGTTATATAATCAATTATTCTGAAATAAAAATAATTGGAACACTACAATATTCAGAAAATATGCATATATGTGGCAAATAATTAAGTTACTGTCAAGTGTCAATGTTTATTCTTTTTTCCTGCCTCCACTTAAAGTGGATAAAAGCTGACAATTTTAGGATTGATTTTGTTGTATATATACAATGCATGTATGCATGGACTACTATTTTTGATTGCTTAGGTCAATACCATGAATATATAATTAATGCCTAACATCAAATTATCTCAAATCTGCTGATTATGTGTACCAACAATAACGTAGTGCATCCCTAGAAAGAAAAGGAATATATATAGTGCACCAATTTAATTAGGTAAGATTGCAATTTGAAGAACTCTCCCGAATATATACCTAATTCTTGTCTCTTAAATAATATTTGAAAATTGCATATATAGGTCTTGTTATATATCTATTCATAATTTTATTGGGCGTCTTGTTGTACCAAAATATGATTTTTATGGATTCATCAATAACTGCGTTTGAATTTGATAGGAACCTGCATTTTATTTTAAATCACAAAAGTTTTAAAATTTGCGAAAGTAAATATAGAAATCATGAGCGTTATAAGGTTCTTTTCACATCAACAAGCACATGCATCCTATGTAATGATAACATACCGTGGAGGTCACAACGACAACCACGCACCGCCACCATCACGCACAAGGTGCGTTGTCTCGTCGCCATCAAAACGATTTTTGAACGATTTTCCACAACATACACAACTTGAAGATATTTTCAAAGATTGCATGCTTTTGGCACATGAAAAATGAATATATCGTCCTTCATTAGAATTTTCATGGGATTGAAAAACCTTAAAGTCGGTGTATATTTTTTTTTCTTGACTTTTAGAGTGTTGTGTTAAACCTACTATTTAGGTAAATGATTGTATAATTGAGATGCAATTACATAAATACTAATGATAATAATAATCAATTGAATATCTAAATAAACGTTCAAGCTCAATAACAAAATTGTTAAATTTGAATAGAGGCTTTGATAAATTTTTCTGTTCTTTTTATTCATTTTCATTATATTTTTTAGTTGCTCGTGTTCTTTTTATTTTTAGTCAGAGTAACTTAATATATAGAATCTTGACAAAATACAAACAACTTACTAAATTCTTCCTATTGATAAGCACTGGAAATCTATTTGAAATGATTCGAAGTCCAATAATGTCACCATCATCAATTTCTCTTCGGGTAGGAAATTGGTAATGGATAATGACCTTTGAATATGCTAAATATCAACATATGTACAAATGTGTGTATATGTGTGTGGATGATATCCAGTCCCAAGTATGATTTTCGATAATATTTTAGGACGTTAGGCCATCTCCAGCAGTTCGAATCAAAATACAGTAATTTCAGCACAAAAATATAGCAAAATTAGTAAGTCATCTCCAGCAGGCTGCTCTATATTTTTACACAAAAACATAATATTCTACTTTTGGCCACGGTTGATGATCCTGAAACATGTGATTACTTCCGATCAGAGCAACAAAATATTATTTGAAAGCGGAAACAAGCCAAAGAAGTCAACACTAGTACTTCTGATATATTCTATAATTTATTTTCAGATGAGACGGGACGTTCCGGAGATGGCCTTTATTAGAAATTAATTGTATCGACTTTGTTTTTATGCTTCTATTATGTAATTGTATTTATTTATTTATTTATCTTGTATTTTATGCAATTGTGTTTTTTAAATATTTTTTTGTAATTTTAATGTCGGTATAATATGTTTAGAAATATAACTATAATATTATATTGGAACAAAATAATTAAAGAACACAAAAAATAATAAATATAAATAATAATTATATAATAAGAACATTAATTGTAAAATGAGTATAGCAATGATATGAATTGCTGGATTATATTATTCTATCAATTTTTTATGTATGTTGCTTGTTGTAACTTTGAATAGTGTAACACTATCTTCAAATAAACCATTGAATCACTGTAATTACAAATAAAGAAATATATATATATATATATATATATATATATATACACACAAATATATAGATATATGATATGTCAATTTGCACAGTAATGGATGGGGTTGACCTCCTAAAATCTTGAGTGGTCACTCTCTAAGCCACATGTACATAATACTAATTATGGAGAAATTTCTTGGTCAAATTGAACATTACTTTGAATCTCTATTTCTATATTAAAAATAGATTGTTAAACATTGGTTTAATTTGTAGAAGATAAATGAAATAACCCAAATTGTAAATTAAAAACGAGCAATATTTAATTAGTAATTAGCCATCTCAAAGTTTGATGGTTAGATTATGGATATTATGTAATCAATAGTGTGTATTTCACTATTGTCGTGTCTTCAAAATGCACGAAGATATACGTCAAATATGTGATAACATATACAGAAAAATGCATTATTTAGCCTATGAACTACCAAGTTTCTTTTATCAAGCTCTTCATTTTTATTGTGTTATTTAAATCTTCAACCTTTAAATTTTGTTGCATTTAATGCTTCAAATTAGTTTTTTTTTTGAAGATAGTTGTAACATTAAATTTTAAAAACCGCCCAAAAAGTAGATTCAAACTTAATTGAAACCATTGATTTTAGACATTAATCATTTTATCACTAGACCAACACACGCACATACTTCAACATGCAACTCACGCACACGCACACACTTCAATTAATGCGTTAGTTATGAGCTAAAATAATGCTATTAGGGGATAACTGATATGCTGAAATGGAATTGTCATTATTGTCTCAATTCCTAATCCCACAGTTGTTGTATTTTTTTCAGAAGGAATGACCATTCCTTAAGGAATGACTAATCCCATGAGCATGTGTTTAACCATTCATTCCCTCCCCCCTGATATTAGCTAATCTCAATCTTCAGGAATGAATATTATTATTATTATTATTATTATTATTATTATTATTATAATGGTATAATAATTGTTATTATTATGAAAATAATTATAATAAAAACAATAATATTAAAATAATAAGAAATAATAATTATTAATAATATAATAATAATAAGAAATAATTATTATTATAATATTATTATTATTAATTATTATTATTTCTTATTATTAGAATTAATATTATAATAATTATTAGTATTAATATTATTATAATAATAATTAAGTTAATTATAATAATTAAATTAAAAATAAAAATTAGGAAAATCATAATAACTAGTAAATATTATTATTAAGCTAATTGTAGTAAGTATAATAAAAATAATAAAACTAAAATAATATTTATTATTAGTATTAGTATTAGTATTAGTATTAATATTAATATTATTAAAATTATTAATAATAAACCAATTATAATAAGTACTCCCTTCGTCCACCAAAAGTTTGCATCAAGAATTGCGACACGGATTTTATTATTAACCGTAAGAATAAAATTAGTCAAGGAATGATGATTCCATTCCTGATGTAAACCAGCCATATGAATATCATTCCTTGATTCATTCATTTCCTACCTTCATTCCATTACAGGGGTCATTTCATTCCAATTAAATTTCATTCATGTCTACCAGCCACCTCTAAGGGTCATAGATACACATTAATAGTTCGGTGGCTCAAATTCAACAAATAAAAATTAAAAATATAACTTATACCTTTCATTGCAATTTTTGAAATATTCTGTGAAATTTGCTAGCTATATCAATATAAATGCAATATCAGTATATAATGCGCTCTGCCGAACATACTGTATATAATATATGATCAGTCCACCTCACTGGATTTGAAATTCATCAAATACTATGATTGAAAGTTTAAATAATGATCCTTGTAGAATTATTTCATTTATAATTAATTTCTAAATATAATGAAGCAAAATGTCCACTGAAATTGCCTATAAATAGGCTAAATGGGAGAATTTGACCTACATAAAATAACTCCTTAAATAGGCATAATCATGATGATTACATTACTTGAGAATGGGAAGAAAGAAAGCAAAAGAAAAAGGGCAAAGTTGGGTGCGGTCCACTTTAAATATATACTGTATTATTTTTTAATTTAGTTAAATTATATTAAATTAGATTTATTGATCTCAAATTAGAATTAAAACTTTTCAATTAGAATTTATTAATCATCAATTAGAATTTAATTTTCACCAATGAAATACTCCCTCGATCCGTCCCATAAAAAAACATGCTATATTTCTCTTTTCGTTCTTCCCATAAAAATATATCTTTTATTTTTTAGATTATTTCTTTGCTCACAATACACTATCTTAAAACTCGTACCACTTTTGGTTTGACATGTTTTTATGTACAAGAAAATATAATTTAATATGAATTAAATTAATAAAAAAATTATACTTGATCGCACTGTGCGGTCCACGCACCCAAGTGTTGCTCAAGAAAAAAAAGTACCTCGTCTTTACTGTAGATAAGAGTCAACTTAAAAAAAAAAATTAAAATACATGTTTTCGCCAAATTATTTATGCATATTTTAGTGAATCACTTTTTGGATTGGATTGAATTGGACTGGACCTATTTCTTGTAAAATGAATCATCATCATACCTATGAGCCTTTTTTTCTTTTTCTTAATTGAATAATTGTAAGATCAAATTATTTTCATAAATTTGGTCATTTTTTTCTAAATTGTATCGTAACCTCAAATTTATCCAATCAATTTTAACATATTGTGCACGTGATTATATAAAATAACAATTTGGATAATACTCCGTAGTTACATCTAGCATGTTTCAATTATTTAGGCAAATGTGCGAGGACGATATGATATTTGGAGACGGAGTATAAACGAACCCAAATTAAAATCATTTACTTTTTATTTCATCAATGTATGTAAAATTCGGTGGATTATATTGTCATTTATTTTAGAATTATAATTCATAAATATAAATAAATATCTATACCTATTATAAAAGAGCGGAATCTTACAAAATTGGAATTGCCTAATATGTCCATATTATTATGTTTATTTTAAGGGCAATAATGTAAATCTATATATATTAAATTTATTATAAACTTAATAAATAATAATAGTTCTACTCCTATTACAACTCAATTTAATGAATTAATTAATAATATAATCATACCCGTACTATAATTCAAAAGTGAAAGAAAAAAGACAAACATAAATTTTGAGAATTGTGTTAAGATTTATTAGGATATTAATATAGTTAGATATTAATTTTGGTAAAAGTTTATACTTATATTAAGTTAGCAATTTAATAATTATTTTCTCTAATAATTAACATGTCGTCTTTATTATTAAATTTCATCTTTATATTTCAATCTTTTCTCTTTATCATTGAAACATCTCTTCATAAAAAATTTCAAAAGTGAAAGAAAAAAGACAACATAAATTTTGAGAATTGTGTTAAGATTTATTAGGATATTAATATAGTTGGATATTAATTTTGGTAAAAGTTTATACTTTTATTAAGTTAGCAATTTAATAATTATTTTCACTAATAATTAACATGTCATCTTTATTATTAAATTTCATCTTTATATTTCAATATTTTCTCTTTATCATTGAAACATCTCTTCACAAAATTTTATTTTATATTTTATTTATGTAATTTATTATACTTTACTGTTCTTATTTGTTGATAATTTTTAATTGAGTCAAAATAAGTCGAATACCATCAAGCTCAAATATAATTCATTTATTAAAGAATTTATTCAAGTTTAATTGTATAGAATAATTTCTAATAAAAAAATTAAAAAAATATGAGGGTAAGGGAGAGGGAGTAGGAATGGCAATGGGTCGGGTACCCACCCATTAAGCATGTCCCAAACCCAAACCCATAAAAATTTCCTCAACACATACCCGTCCCAAACCCGATTAAAAAATCATTTCAAAACCCATACCCGACCCAAACCTGTTGGGTAATACCCACTAAAAACCCACATGTACTAGAACATAAACATCAATATTAAATTTAGTAAAAAAAAATTATAAACATAATTTTAATATTTTAATATTATAAACATAATTTTAATATTAAAAAAATATTATAAATAGAAAATTTCATTAAATTAAAATATATGTGGGTTAAAAGAATAATATAAAATCTTAAAATTATTAATATTTATACTAATATAAATTATATATAAAATAAATATTTAATTACTAAAATTATTAATTCTTTGTATACAGTTTAAAAAGAATAATATAAAATCTTAAAATTAATAATATTTACACTAATATCTATGATTATATTATAGATTATATATATAATATTTTGTATATATATATAAATGGGTTTGGGTAGCGGGTACCTTAGGTAATTTCCCAAACCCGACCCAAACCCGTCACGGATTTGAATGTTTCTACCCAAACCTGTCCCAAAACAATTTAATGATTTCCAAACCCGTCCCATTAGGGTTTGGGAGAGTCGGGTACCCGTAAAAACCCGACCCATTGCCATCCCTAAGAGGGAGGGGGGTGGGCCTGGTAGCTGCGACTGATTATGGTGGTGGATGGTGGTTGTGAGAGGAGGAAGGAGGAGCGGACGTTTGGTGGTTGTTTCAATTTCAAAAGTCATATGTAGAATACAGATAAATGTCACGTGTTTTTCGATAATTAATCCTATATTAAATATATAATTATGCATAATAGAAACATTTTACGCTTTTAATGATATATTAACTATCACTATATATAGTATGTAGCAATAAATGCATACTAATATATTAATTAATATATTGTATTCATGTATATTAATTTAATTTAGAATATAGGTATATATGTAATTTGTATTGTTTAAAATTAATATTTTAGATAATTCAAAATATATTCCCTTTAATTTTTTCATTGGTTTTGCTACAACACTGAATTTGTCATATTTTAACTTAAGAAGAGAGCTGAATGTCTTCACTTAACACGAGACGGTGTACATATAAGACAAACGCTTTTCGTATGAAAGAGAAAGTTAAATAATAGCTTACGATAATAATATCAAAGGTTGTTTCACGATACATCAAGGGAACATTTTTAAAGACCTAAAAAGAACCTTAATATAAGATTTTACCCATAAAAGTTAGGTTCGACTCTGAAGTATAAGCATGTTATACCAAGAGTTTTGGTTTTGGAACTCTCCATTTTTTATACATATGACCTTTCATTCATAATTAGAATAAATATATTATAATAGACGATTACTATCAGTACCATACAATTTTGATAATTGTACATAAGATATGATATAAGAAATTTGATTTTTTTTTCCTACTCTTTACATATACTACTTGCTAATATTTTGTTGAAGTTAATAATCAATAATTAATAATATTATAACTTTAAAAAAATATCAACAAATATATTTTATTATATAATAAATTAGTTATTTTAAATTAGAGATTATACGTGCAACGCACGTAATATCCTGCTAGTATATATATATGTGCATATATATTATGTCAGATGGGAGCAGAGCTACCACAACCATTTAATGGCGGTCTGATCGTCGCAGATTTGCAGAGTAATCCATTGGAAGAGGGAAATATCGGTGGGGGATGATCGGAGTAGATAACATAATAAAATCCAATAGTCTAAACTAAATAATTAATTAATTTTCTTTTTTCTTTAATTTTTTTTTTTAATATTTGGTATTTGACTCTTGAAATTTATTGGGGACGTTAAATAGGTTGCAAGTGGCAAGGGAATTTAGGAGTGGAATCATGTCCTTTAGAAATATTGGGACAAATCCACTCATCATATTTTGTCACGATTCTGATCACCTGCTAATTATGGAATCTTTGCGGTTAGGGTTTCCCCAAATAGTTGGGATTATAGTTTCATGGGTCGGTGTTAGCTGACTGCTAAGGAGCTGTTTGGTAGGGTAGATTAAGCAAGATTGCTTACCTATCTAGACTTATCATGCCGTTTGGTAGGCGAGATTACTATCACGGGCGGCCCGGTATTATACCCGGCCCGTGTTTATTTTACTGTTTCCCTTTAGAAGAGGTATCTCACCAAATTGGTGAGATACCTCTTATCTCGGTTGAACAGTGCCACAAGCCCTCTCTCTCTTTCACTCGCTTTCTCTCTCTCTGTCTCTCACCCTCCGTCGCGCTCCTCTCTCTCTGTCTCTCACCTCTCGCGCTCTCACCCTCCGTCGCCCTCTCTCTCCCGTCGCCCTCTCTCTCCCGTCGCCCTCTCTCTCGCGCTCTCACCCTCTCTCCCGTCGCCCTCTCTCGCGCTCTCACCCTCTCTCCCGTCGCCCTCTCTCTCTCTATCTGGACGGAGATGACACGGTGGGAGTCGGAGACGAGGGGTGTGGTGGTGGTGGCGGCGGAAGGAGACGAGGGTGTGGCGGCGGAAGTAGATCTGGTGGTGGAGATGGATGGTTTAGGGTGTAGGTGGTGGCGGCTGCGGCGGATGGTGGTGGGTGAAAGACGACGGGAGAGAGAGAAGAGTGGTGGTGGCGGGTGACGGTGGTGGAAGGGATGGGATGGTGTGGCGGCGGAAGTAGATCTGACGGTTGGTGGAGATTGGTGGTGGTGGCGGCGGCGGATGGTGGTGGTTGAAAGACGAGGGGAGAGAGAGAAGAGTGGTGGTGGTGGAAGGGATGGGATGGTGTGGCGGCGGAAGTAGATCTGGCGATTTACCCGGTGGTGGAGATGGGTGGTGGCGGCGGCGGCGGATAGTGGTGGTTCAAAGACGAGGGGAGAGAGAGAAGAGTGGTGGTGGCGGGTGACGGTGGTGGAAGGGATGGGATGGTGGTGGTGGCGGATGGTGGTCGAAGGGTGGGATGGTGGTGGTGGCAGACGAGAGGAGAGAGACGGTGGTGGTGGTAGGTGGTGGCAGTGATGGTGGTGGCGGGTTGTAGGTGGCGGTGATGGAGAGAGAGACGAGCGGAGGCGGTTGAGGGGCATGGTGAAAGAAGAGAGAGCGAGAGGGGCATGGTGGAGGTTGTGGGCGGCGGCGGCGGCGACAGACGAGTGGAGAGAGAGGCCAGGAAATTAATTCAAAATTAAAAAATAATTAATTATGGGGATATAATTGTCATTTCACACCTAATCTTAAATTTAATCTAGGGTACCAAACAACCAACATGTTATTCACTATATTTATCTTGACCCTATCTTATCTACCAAACACAAAAGATACACAACAATCACCCCTTATTCACTATATTTATCTTAATCTTATCTATCTTACTCTATCCTAACCTACCTACCAAACGAGACCTAACTGTCATAGCTTATTGTTATTCACAAAGGTAGGTCATAGCTAGCAATACACTCTTATTTTAGATCACAATCAGCCTGGTCAAGACCGTTACGTACTTATACTCGAATTCAAATATAATCAAACATCAATTAATACAATTAAAAATATATCATCAAATATAGATTTAAATTCATCTTGACCCCATTTGAGAATCTGATATATATTTTTGTTGTTCAGAATTGGGCACGTAAGGACAATATTTATACGGGTATGACAAACATAGAAAAATGTAGTTAAAATTAATATATATATATATATATATATATATATATATTGTGTCTATCGAAGACAACAATTCATACTAATAAGTAGAGTTCTCAAACATGGTCCAATTGAGCTTGTTTTTTTGTTCGGGTTGGACCATATTTTATTACGTCCAATATTTTATTATATATATAATATTTCAAATTTATATCATAGTTGTATACTTGTATATGATACCTTCGAGTGCCTTTTCAATAATGCACTCACTACTCAGTTAAGGAGAATTCGTATTTTTTTGGAGTGTTTTTGATCTTTTGTATGTAGTTGAAATAAAGAAACAGGGAAGCACAAAAGAATAAAATTTTAAGTAAAGTATGTAACAAAATATATTAAACGGCAATTTATGTGAATGAAATCGAGATAAACTAATTATGTTCTTCCTCTTGAAAAAATCCTCTTGCCTACAAATTTCCAACTATTTGGGACTTCTTTCATTCATAATATTCTACTATCAGTTATTAAATTAACCATTTCACATCACGTAATATAAATATTTAGACTAAGTTGTGCTTGAGAAATCACTTGGTATTATATATATTAATTTGAAAAGTTTGGTACTTCTATTAAAGTGACATGTAAGAAAAGCTATTAAGAACTTTTCTATTTTTCTCTATACTTTGTTTTATTGTAATGAATTTATAAATGCCACCAAAAACTTATATATTGTATATAGTGGCCCTTGTAATTGAATGTAGAAACATCCAAATTCTCTGATATAGTAATGAGGTGCTCTTTATTTATTTAATTTGGTTGGATCACAGTCCATTAATGCTGACGATTTCACTCTCATCCCTGTGAATCTTTTTTAATTCTCATTTAATAGCGATATCAATTAATTAAAATAATAATAATAATACTATTGAATTTGAATTAATGTGCACCGAAATCTCACACAAAGATACTCTTACTAAACCTTAATAAAATATAAAACAGTAAAATAAATAAAATATCTTCTTATCATGTTAATATAAGCGAAATAAAATATCGTGTTTGGGAATGATTGTAGACATTTTCAGTGGCAGAAAATAAATCAACTCCACAAATGTATGCATTAGTCGGACAATGAAGATAAAGATGATTAAACAGTTCACTTTTACATTGGAAAAAACACTAATTGTGATTATGTGTGAATTGTGATCACGAAACGTTCTAACGAGCTCTATTTGAGCCAAACTCATTTATATTTCTATATTTAAATTTGCATTCGATCACATTATTTAACTAGATCTTATATCAATGATAATATATAAATCAATTGTAATTAGAGAGTTGTGCTATTAACTCTTGCGATAGTCTAGCGGCACAGTTCATGAATTCATACTATATTATTTTCCATCTTAATAATATTTATAAGCAATCTTCTCTTTCTCCACGTTATCGACTCATATATCAACATTATTTTTTTTGACCTCACATTATCAAATATAGTACTTTATGAGCGACGTGCATTATTGTATTCGATCGACGACACTCGCATCAAACTAATTATTTGTAATTTTCTCCTATTCCCAAAAGTTGCCAGTATTTTTTTCACTATTCCTATAAATTATCACTTGCTCGAAATGTGTAATCACATTTTAATTAAAATTATCATATGTTAAAGATGTTGCCATAATCGACAATAGAACAAGAATGAGTTGGATGGATTTAATAAACCAGTAATGTGTAAACTTGGTGCTCAACTTTTTATTTTGTCCTCCCATAATTTAACTTGTTAAAATGGAATTGCTCCATTCACTAACATGATTTGTTGCAAGTGGATCTTTACATACTCTAACTGTATGTTGATGCAATAATACACACACACACAAAGTAGACTATTTTAATTAATTTACTACTATAATTCCGAAGAATATGAAATATTATTATTTTTGAATTCTAAAATATTGACACATGTCAATTGGTAGAATATAGAGTTAGCAAAAGAATAAAATATACACACGATCCGATGCGTATCAACTATCTGAAGGTTTGAGATAAAAAGTTAAAAACATCAAATTGAAATGCATAGTTTAATCAAGTGGAGACTGTGAATTACTTATATGATTTTTTTATTTATTTCAAATAATAAATATTGTATTCATAATATCTATACTATACTAAATAATGGAGTTTTGGCTTTATTTACATATATTACAATTTTCCCTCCAAAATCAATTTAGTGGATAATAAGACATAAGTATTGATCTTTAGTTATATTATGAATGATGAATAATACATGTTGATTAATTACTTTATACATCTCATTTCGTGATGATCATGTTTGAGCTTTAAAAATTGAATGATAATGAATTTTAACTTATTTAATTGAATTTGGGATTATGTAATTGAATTTTCTGCTTTTTATATTTATTATTAATATAATAAATGTTCTAATTAAACACAACGCTATTTTGACTAATTAAGCTATGTAATTTTGAAAAATAAAAAAATAAAAGATTAGCACAATGAATAGTTGTCAAAATAATTTTATTATTTTTATTATTTAGATTCGTAAATATTTTTAAAATATTGAAAAGATAATTAAAAATTTAGATTTCAAGATGTTTAGAAGTTATAAAAAAAGAAGAATTATTAAAAATGTTAAAATTGGTTGAAATTATTGTAATGGTTATTCATCTTTAATTCTAATGGCATTTTGAAATGGGTTTTAATTGAAATTATATTTATATATATATATATATATATATAATGGTTGTTTAGAGATGTTTAGAAGGTAAGTGTTATGCTAATTTAAAAAAAAATGTTCCCTTAAATTATTAATGTAATTAACTATTTATTTTATATTTGGATTATTTATAATATATAAATATTATTTAGATGTTTATATGTAATTATTTAATAGTGTATTTAAATTTTTACGTATATTTTGTTAATTAATTTTTAAACTTTATATTTTTTGGTGATATTAAGGATAAATTACCAATTAAATAGTTTTTTTTTAGTTTACACATGCACACATGACTCGAATCCTCAACCTCTTGATTGGTGTAGTTCGGATTATTCTTTAGATTTCTTGCTGAGTATATTTACATATTAGTGTAGGATATTTTTATAGTGTAATGTTAAATGTATTGATTTAAAATTTTCTCTATTTTTGTGTATTGTAAACTGTAAAATAATTGTATAGATTTTTAAATACTTATATATTTTATATGAAGACATATACAAAATATTGGTTACTGGAAATATTTTGTACAAAGAATTTCTCAATAAGAAGTATATGTCATAATTATTAATGTTATTTGGATTGAATGTTTCTCTTTAAAATATATTGATGTAATGCATGAATTTTATATTTTATTGTGTTATTCCATAATTAACATATTAGATGATTGATGCATTTTATGTGTGATAGACAGTTATTCGATAATTTTATGTGGATATTTCAAGAGTTTTGAATTGGAAAGGTTTGAAGATATTGGTGTATGGTGTTGTGTAAAAATAATTTTTTTCATAATGTTTGATACTCCCTCCGTCCACGAAATATATAGCACAACTTTAGTGACATGAGAAGAGCATGAACCAAATTGACATAATATACATTTTATGGACGGGGGGAATATGTTGTACTATTTGTTAATATTATACTTAAAAATATCATTAATTTCTATAGTGAAAAACTAATATATTATTATTCTCTTTTGTTGCTTGAAATTTTATACTCCCTCCGTCCATGAAATATAAGTCACGTAGTGTGCGATAAGGATTTTAATAAATGTTAGGTAGGTAATATTTGAGTAGAGAAAGAAACCCACTATAATGAGTAGTTGTGAAGTATAAAATAATGAATTTGTATGGGGTATTATCCCAAAAGAAAAGTGGTATAAATATGATGGACACCTAAACAGAAAATTGTGCCTAAATATCATGGATAGAGGGAGTAATTAATACTCCTTATTATTTATGTGATTTGATAATTTATATATTATATATTTTTAAAATACATTCTACCATACAACGCACGGGTGCAATACTAGTATTTATCCAAATGCAAGCCGCATTTTGGACAATTAGGTAAAGTTTGAACACACATTGTACTTATTAGTAGAGTTGGCAAAATTCCGGGCCGGCCCGGTCCGGCCCGAACCCGCCGGGCTTTTTGGAAAAAATCCTCCGGGCCAAAAAAAGTGATCCCAACCCGGCCCAGAAAACCATTTTATAGTGTAAATTTCCCGGGCCGGCCCGAGCCCACTGGGCTTTTATCCATTCCAGCCGGCCCAGGCCGGCTCGAAATTTCAGCGGGCCGGGCCGGTTTTGACAGCTCTCTTTTAGTAGCATTCATTTTTCATAAAATCGTGATTCTGGTTCAAAATTCATAGCCTTGTCTACTAGCTAGAGAGGAGGTCAAGAATTCACTATTAATTCCTATAAATATATTTTTATTCAAAGAATCAAGAGTCAAGACTATAATACAACTACTGATCTTATTATATTTTTCTATTACATCTCATGTTTTATAATTTACTTCATAATATATATTTATAATGTATAATACTCAATACGTGTAACGTGTATCACTAATAAAACATGAATATTATAAGAATATAACTGAATTTTTCTCAATCAAAAGTAATTATGAAATATGAGAAAGGATCCTTCTTAGCGTTCTGAATTTGTTAACATATTTTTTATTTACGGTATCAAATTAAATACATGCCAAAAAATTCAGGTATATTTTAGATAATAAAAGTGGTATTTATTTTGATTAAAATATAGATCGTAAATTAAATTTACAAAAATACCATTATCAAACTACTAACAATCTTTACTTATATATAAGTAGTAGTTGCATAACTCTCATGACCACATATCACGCGATCTTGTTATGGTATTAAATGATCGCATGATAGTCTTGCATATATTACGATTTACGAGTGACAAACAAGATTGCGTCACGATTTAATTATACAATCATCCATGCATAACATGATTTTGTCACGATCATTTTTCTTGCTGTTCTCAATAACATGAATGTATTTAACTAAAGTATCAGAACACAACTGTGTCAACATAAACCTCAAATAGTTAATGTCTTAATGAGTAATAAGCCTGTGTTTAAATGTATTGGTATGATACAATTGTGTCAACATAAACCATGAAGTATAGCCGGCGTTTAAATGTATTGGATACCCAAGTTAAAAAAGAAAAATGTATTGGATAGAATTCTCAATTAATATCTTATTCACCAAACTATATAATTCTACTAACTACTATGTATATAAGGTATTAATTTTCAAAATTTTTTAGTTTCGAAAAAAAATAAGATATTAATTTTCAAGACCAAATCTTCAAAACTAGAAATTTATGGGTGGAAGGAAAGGGTGAAAAAGAGACTCTTGGAGATACATCTTTTGATAAACTTTATACTTAAAATTAAGTCCATAAGTTTTTTGCTTATTAAAAATAAATAAATATATAAAAAATATGAACGTTTATGCCTAAAAATAACTAATACAAGCTAAATTCTAATCTTAATGGCAAAACGGAAATACTTATTCATGTTTAATAGCTATTAAGTATTAAACCACATTCCCACTTATTATGTGAAATGAAATTAAAAAAAACATACATATATAGAAAAGAAGATATATGAATTGCGTTACCTTCACACCCCCCACCCTCATCTAGTCATCTACAGTTGCTATACATATACGTATATATATACACGCTTCACCCTCTCTCGCCATCTTCATACACACATTCCCTCCACGCACAAAGACCACAGCACAACTATTTCCAGAGAGAGAGAGAGAAAGATATCATGGAAACTCATTCCTCCTCTTTCTCCACCTTCAAATCTTACCTCCAAGCACTCTCCGACACCCCCCACCGCCTCTCCCGCCGCGCCTGCTCCGTCTCCACCTCCTTCGAGGAAACCAGCCAGGCTCGGGCCCGGTCAGGCTCCGACATGAGGCGGAGCCTCCGCTGGTACGACCTCATCGGCTTCGGCGTCGGCGGCATGGTCGGTGCCGGTGTGTTCGTCACCTCCGGCCGCGCCAGCCGTCAATACGCCGGGCCCGCCGTCGTGCTGTCTTACGCCATTGCCGGATTCTGCGCCCTCCTCTCCGCCTTCTGCTACACCGAGTTCGCCGTCGAGATGCCCGTCGCCGGCGGCGCCTTCAGTTACATCCGCGTCACCTTCGGCGAGTTCATGGCGTTCGTCACCGGCGCCAATCTCATCATCGATTACGTCCTGTCCAATGCCGCCGTCGCCCGCGGCTTCACGGCGTATTTAGGCACCGCTTTAGGCCTGCCGGCGCACACTAAGCTGAGAATCACCGTCCATGGCTTGCCGGAAGGCTACAATGAAATGGATATCATCGCCGTCGTCGTCGTCCTCCTCCTCACCGTCGTAATTTGCTACAGGTCCGCGCATTAGTCATTACGATTTTTGTACATATAAAAAATACGGTAATTGTAGATGGTACACCTAATGAAATTAATATGTCGATCGCTGGTATTTTGCAGTACGAGGGAGAGCTCGTGGCTGAACATGGTGTTAACGGTGCTGCACATTTTGTTCATAGTTTTCGTGATAGTGGTGGGGTTTTGGAGAGGAGATATGAAGAATTTTACCCAACCCGGTAACCCGAAAAATGCGGGCGGGTTCTTCCCATTCGGAGCCTCGGGCGTGTTCAATGGGGCGGCGATGGTGTACCTCAGCTACATCGGATACGACGCCGTTTCCACCATGGCAGAAGAAGTTAAGAATCCCGCGAAAAATATTCCTATTGGGGTGTCAGGTTCCGTCATCCTCGTAACGGTTCTCTACTGTTTGATGGCCGCTTCGATGTCCGCACTCCTCCCTTACGACATGGTAACGTACACCTCTCACTGCGTGTTGTACAACTCCGCAATGCTTCGCCTTTTAGGGCATTACTAGATTAGTATTGGTGTAACCGATTAGGTAATTTTGTGATTGGCAGATTGATGCGGAGGCCCCCTTCTCGGGGGCGTTCGAGGTAGGGGCGGCGCGGTGGCGGTGGGCGGCGAACATGATCGGAGTGGGGGCGAGCATGGGCATAGTGACGTCGCTGCTGGTGGCGATGCTGGGGCAGGCGCGGTACATGTGTGTGATCGGGCGGTCGTGCGTGGTCCCCACGTGGTTCGCGCGGGTCCACCCGTCCACGTCGACACCTGTCAACGCCTCCGCCTTCCTCGGTACGTCGTTATCTCATCATTTCGACTCTCCCCCACCACCACTCCGTCTTAGCCACTTTAGGCAACTTTCATTTTTTGTTGTTTGTTTTTTCGAAAATTCTATGGCCTTCACTTTGCACATGATCATCATCATCATCACTCTACTTTGTAGCCTATAGTTTGTGGAATGGATTGGATGGAATATAGTAGTAATAGGAGTACAATAGAGCTCTAAAATGTGTGGTGTGGTCCTATGTTTTGACGTCACATCATTTAGATTTGGGGGTTAATAGTACTTTCGAGTCGAAATACACTTTTATAAATGAGGTGGTCATTCAATATGAGTTGATGCTCCAAGCTATAGTTATGTCAAAGTATAATCTTTGACAGCTTTAAAAAATGATATGGGGATGAGAGATTGAGATATGTGTGATTAATGACGGAAAACCGTCATCAAATGATAGTTCTTGTATGTTTATGAGATTTGGTCAGTTATTGTTTTTGATCCACATCAAATTCTTTTGGTTAAAAAGGGTATGATTTATTATGAGATCTCTGTTTTTGGTTTGTGGGTCCTCTGTTTGACGTAACAATGTAGTAATAATTTGTGTGATTAGTTGGAGAGGTTTGAGGAATGGTTCAGCTATATCTTAGGCCACACCTAGAGAATTTTCTGTTACTGCAAAAAGAAGTATTTTTGATATGGAAACAAACTGAACATGCAAAAGATGCTGCATTTCTATAACATTATCTAATCTATGAACTGTTTTACCTTCGTAATTTCAATCATTCTATTGGTTTTCTTAAGACTATTCATATTGGTGGAAGGAATTTTCTGTAAGTGCAAAAAGAAGTATATTTTGGTTTAAGGAAACAAATTGGCAAGGAAAAGATGCTTCATTTCTCTATCTTTTATAATCTATTGTTTTACCTTTTCAATCTTTCTATTGGTTTTCTTAAGCCAATTACTGAAAATGAGGAATGTTGTGCTCAGGAATCTTCACTGCAGCAATCGCCCTGTTCACAGACCTAAACATATTACTAAACCTTGTCTCAATCGGCTCTCTCTTCGTGTTCTACATGGTGGCGAATGCAGTGATATACAGGCGCTACGCGCCTCATGGAACGAGCAACCCATGGCCGACTCTGTCTTTCTTGTTCTGCTTCTCAATGACCTCTCTGATCTTCACTCTGCTGTGGCAGTTTGCACCGGCAGGCAAGCCTAAGGCCTTCATGCTTGGCTCCTGCATCGCCTTAGCTATAGGAGTTGTACTTTTGTTCCGTTTCATGGTACCTCAGGCCCGAAAGCCCGAGTTCTGGGGGGTCCCTTTGATGCCATGGATTCCCTCCATTTCTATATTCCTTAACATCTTCTTGCTAGGTTCTCTTGATAGGCCTTCCTATCTGCGATTCGGGTTCTTTTCAGGCCTCGTGGTTGTTGTGTACATCCTCTATAGTGTCCATTCTAGCTTTGATGCAGAGAGAGAGGGAATTCTTAGTCAAAAGGCGGTTGAAAGTGTGAAGGAATCCATTGACAGCGGAGACGATGCTCAGAAAGTGTGAACCATTTTGTTTTCTTGATTGTTATCTTGTAATAACTTTTAGAGAAAAAAGAAAGAAAAAGAATAGCAAAAAGCATGCATGCTGCAGAACTTTAGTTTTAGCAGTGTGGCAAGGTGTATAGTTAAGATCCCTTTCTGTGCATATTTTAGTCATTTGATCAATCAATTCTTGTGCAACTTTAACTGAAAAAGAATCATAAAGTCCAAGAAATTTCTGGGGTTCATTCATATCCTGTATTTGGTTGGATGACTCCCTCTCTCTCTCTCTTGTTTACATTATCTGGTGAGATTAGGGAATGGTTGAGACGTGACAGGAACACATGAGAGGAAATATTGTGGGGAAAAAGTGAGATTTGAAGAAGGAATATTGTGCAGCAGAAACATCTTTTCTTTCGGCTTTGGAGTATTTGTTAAGTCCTAGATTCTAACTGAGCGTGAAGAATTTGGTTTGAAAGCCGCGATTCTTGGAATTAAAGGGAACCAAATAAGGCTGAAAAGTGAGAAGTAGATTATACTAAAATTATATTTCACTTTCAATCTAAAGAAATATGAGTATTCCATTATCCATCATGTATAAAAGTTGTTCTCAATCCATTATCGTTATACTTATTGGTTCAATGAGTGGAATATACAATGCTAGTCAATGAATGTTAAGCATGACATCAAATGGTGATACCACATGTCTATGTTATATTGGGTAATATCGTGTATGGTATCAATTTTTTATGACATGGATAACTTGTAACCGCTTATATTATTTTATTTTTTTGTTCGTACGAATGCCACTAGTTATGTGGAGAGTGGTAGATCTTTGAACATGAGAAGTGATAGAAGATAAAATGTGGAAATGAGATAATGCCAGTATTAGTAGATGCTATATGGATTAAACAATATTTCTAGAGTTGGAAGTGGGAACCTTCATGAATGGGGTTCATCCATGTGTACCCTAACTAGCTACTAGAGTCAACTTTAGCAATGGTGACCTTCAAAAATTGGATCAACCCTCTTCGAACTATCTAACAAGGTTGCTTTTTAGTAGGGTTTTAGATGAGCTCAGCTACATAGAGTTCCCAAATCTTGGTTAAAAAAGAGTTCGATTCAAAGACATTTAATGAAATTCGTCAACTAAACAGGTAAAACTTGCACTACTCAATTTGTTATCTCGTGGACAAACTCGTTAATTGAGTTAGTTTTAAAATACAAATTTATTAACTCATCACCACTTATATTTTTATACTATGTATTAGCTAAATACTACCCCCTGGTCCTCAAACAAGTGTTCCGAGCCACCAAAATACGTATACTAAGATAGAGGGTAAAATGACTCATTTTACCCCCAATTATTGCATAGGAAACCAAAAAAGTAAATCTTTAATTTTGAGTCAAATGGTAAATATGACATAATTTTTGCAAAGAAATGTATAATAGACACTTATTTGAGGATAAACTGTTTGACGGCTTGGAACACTTATTTGGAGACATAGCTCAACCTTGACTCGACAACCTAAGTTATTGGGATTATTTTTAATCATGCTAATGTAGATAAAAGTGGCCTTTGGTCTAATAATTGAACCCTTTTTGTTTCTCGTCTAGCAATTGGGCCCTTTAGAATCAGTAATTTGTGGATGATATTGCTCCCGTGCAATATTTATATATATTTGGATTTATGGGGCCCACCTAATATTTGTGTCACATCAATTTCGTTGATTATTAAATTTGAGCATTCGGAGATCAGTCTTACGTTTATCGTTCATTTGTTAATAAATTTAAATTTTGATAACAAAAAAATAATTGCTATGAATCGTTTTATAATGCGAATTTACCTCAAATTGTATTGAACTACAATTAACCAAATCGAAGTGATCTAACTAAAAAGGGCTTGGTATAAATAATAATGCGTGTTTTGTATATCATATTTTAATACATGTATTTTTATAAATATTTATGTTTTTATTTAGATATAAGTTCTTTATTCTTTCATTGGAATATTAGATGTAGGTTGTTTTTATATGTCTAGTCGACAAATTAAATAATTATGCTATATATATATAATTAAGTTAGCATCCGAATTCGAGTTAGTCTTTTTCATATTTCTGCGATACTCTAACCGGTAACCACTATATGACTCACCTCATAAATAATTACACTTTACAATTCTCATGAGTTGGTAATTATTTTATATTCTTAATTATATTAATGTATTATTTCATTGATTTGGCACGGAATCACCTAAACATAACCAAATCAAGGAATTTAGCTTATCTCTAACATAGCATAGGATTCTAGTGATTGATGCTAATCGTTCACTTTTAGCTTTTCTAATTACATAATCTTCAATTCCTTTCCAATGGGTCTCAACTGCCACCCAAGAAAGATATTAAAGATCTATTTCTTTAAATGTTCTATCACTAAGAATTACATACTCCATCCGTCCCATCCAATATGTCCTCATTTCCTTAAATGGACGTCCCATCCATTATGTCCTCTTCTAAAAATGGAAATAAATAATCCTTCAAAAGTGATGGGACCTACCCACTTTCTATCTTTTCATCCTTACTAAACAACTTTTCCTTAATCTCCGTGCCATCCAAATGATGACATATTGGATGGGACGGAGGGAGTATTTTTTAGTACGTTCAAACCAAATTAAGACTCAAAATCAATTTGAGGTCACCTCCAATATATCATTAATATGAAAATGGTCATCTATATATCCATGTTCATCGATCATGTGTCACGCATACACTCGTTAACGTAGTAAATTTTGGTAAATCGTTTATATTTCACTTATATTACAGGTTAATTATAATTAATAATGCTAATTAATTATGTACATATTATTGACCAATTACTACACTCTACGTACACATGCATAACTACTTATAATCGAGACTTTTATGTCGACCATCTGATTTTTTTTAAAAAAAAAGAGATCTAAATTTTTGCCCTATACTTAAATACAGATTCCTAAATTTTTGACCTAATTAAATCCAGATATATTCTAAAGTTGCAAATGTGAAAGATGTTGCCAAAAATCACTGTCCCCCACTAATATTAACACATGTGGTTAAAATGCTTACATTAATCCCACGATGGATGGTCTTTATTTCAAGAATTTGCTGCCATTGCCAATGAATTTGTTGGCTGACATTTTTAACTTTTTTCTTCTCATTTCTTCTCCATTCATGGTGAAATTATTACAAATTGATGGTTTGGGGAGGAGTGTGGAGCCAATTTGAAAAAGAGAAAAGTAGTTGTTGGATAGGGGTGTAAGTCAATAAACATAATCCAATGGAGTCGAGCTGTACGTACATATCTTTTCGATATCTCTTTTTTATGATATTTTGTGAGTCATCCAACAATTACATGTGGCCAAACAAAAATATGTAATTCGTACTATTACTTGAATATTGGTCATGAATAATATAGTGTTGAAACATATTGTCTGCTATGATTGTGACCTATCTAAAGTGGCCTGATTACAATTATCATTCATCTTAATCTTAATCCTAATCCAGCCATAAAAGTCTGCTTCGATCGATGTTTTGTCCACAATTCAAAAGTTGGAAAATCTACGTCACTTTTGATCGTTTTTGTTTTAATTAACTATAAAAAGGTCCGACTATCCATAAATGGGAAGATATAATTGAGGTCATGAAATCCATTAATGGAACTTTATTGTGTGTTTAATTTGTCGTCTCCATCTCTTTAACCATGGCTTTAATTAATTACAATAAAGCTATTCGGCTACACTGTGGCCGGCCATACGTGTAAAAAAAAAAAGTTAACTGTAAAAATGAAAATAATCATATTTTCGGTTTATGATTTCCCAATTAGGGTATATTTCTTTTTGTAAAACCAATATTACATTTTTTAGCTTGTGTAACTGACCACAATGTGTCTAAATAGCACTACCCAATTAATTAATACATAAGATTATCTCCCAACTAGTACTCCCTCCGTCAGCAAGGTCCCCCTTCTATTGGGTACGAGTATTAAGAAAAATAGGTTTAGTGTATAAAGTAAGTTGTTTCACTTTATTAAGGAGTATTATATTAAAATTAATCTAACAACCACACCCTTTAGTTTTTTAAACTTATTTTATGCCCCTTATTACACACTAATTATTTCCTTATTTGGATTGAGACCTTGCTATTGGAACATTTAAAAAAAGACAGAGGGACCTTGCTATTGGGACGGAGGGAGTATATTTAGAACACTAAAATTGATAAAGTAGTTTATATTTTTTAAATGTTGTACAGTACATACTTTAATTATCACATTCCACTTGTCATATGATCGACATCATGCATAGCTAGTGCTAGTAAGTAGCTGCTTATGCATTGAATTAGGTCAATTATACCATATAATTAGGTCGGTATAAATTTTTCTCATGCATCAATTTGATTTTAAGCTTTTATTAATCAATGAATCATAAACAACTTAATTACATAAGTTCCTTTTTATACAAATGGAATTAATGGATCAGGTATAAATTAATAACTATGTTAAAAAGAGTAAATTTCACCACTTTTCATCGGACATGCAAATAACTCTATCTGTGTATGTTACATTAAGAAGTACTCCATGTTCTAGTAGCAAGAAGAAATATTGAACTAAATAAAGTAAATATACAAATAATATTTACAGAGACGGTCATTTACTGCATTTATATAAAATTGAACTATAGATAACAATAATGATACAACATGTGAAAAAAAATTCTCAATTATTTAATTTGGCCAACTAATTATTGATTTAGGCCAAATAAATTGTTTAACATTTAATAGTGTCTTATCTGACGGCCAAATAATAATTGATTTTGGCCAAATAAATAGCTTAATATTTTTGTAGGTCTATATATGTGTGTGTGTGAATAATTAAAACATTTTAATGCGATAACATTAATAAAAAAACAACATACCTCAACTCACCAAAAAAAAATCAACTTTTGAGATGATCTTTGTTATCAAAACCGATTATACACAACACGTGAAAATTTGCATCATATAGTAGGGTTTTTAACAATTTCCAGATTAATTCATGATGGGTTGTAGTGACAGGGAATGGTGGATAATTTGGTGAAGAGAGGATATTGGATAATTTCTTGGATTGTGTAATGATAACAAATGAATGTGTCATGCGTATCAATATCCATTTATAATCCACTTGTATTGTTTAAAGATGAAATTTACTAATTTAGTGTGAGAATCAATCATTAGTATGTGATTGTGTAATCCTTAAAGCTGTCTTGTGCCTTTGTGGTAAAGGTTGTATTGTCACCAGAAATTATAGAAAAACAAAAACAAATAATAATAATAATAATAATAATAAAGCAAATCAAATTATGTGGGATTCATTGGTCTTCAAAATACATGAGTTATCAGAAAGATTATTTCTGGGATCCAGCTAGGTCCTTTTGTATTTATGTTGTCGGGTGTCGTAGATATATATAATTTGTGTATGTGCCAAAATTGATTTCACTGGTTTCAAATATTGATATATTTTGTAGGCAAAATTTATTTGGTATCGAAATGTTATGAGATTTAAAATTAAAGAAGATATGTTGTTTTGGTGGGGGATCAATATATTAATAAGATTCGGACATTACAATACTAAAGATATGTTATTTTTGGATACAAATAAGATATGTTATTGATAAAGGTATTGCCGTTTTTTTTTTTGAAAGAAAGTATTGCCTGATTGCCATATTTAATTAAAATGTTAAGATCTATGTCAATTTTGAAAATGATATGTATTAATTTTCAAGAGGGAAAGAAGTACCACATCAATCTCAAATAAATATTGAATTTCAATAAGAAATGTTTTCCAATATTCAAAACGTTCTTGAAATATATAAGGTGTTATTCTCGAAAGCGATGCGTTCTTTGCTGATGATGTCTCAAATATAGTATTTAATTTGGAATTGACTCTCAACTAGTGTCTAGTGCTCAAGCATTGGTAAGAAGATCATGATTTTTTTGCCAATGACCTATTGATCCAAGAGACAGCTTCATCACGATTTTTAAAAATTTATCATTCAATTCGTTAACAACGTGAAAACATCAAGTGTAAGAAGGTCGGTAATCTAGATAGATTCAAGTAAACTAAAAGTATATTTGTACATGAACATATATTGCTAACTTATACAAGCACCTAGTCTTCTAGGACAATATATGAGCTATTATTCAAGTTTTCGACAATACATATTTAAGAAGGTACTCAAAATACGTAGAAAATCAATTTTCAACATGTACTGCATATATTTGTACAATGAATGACCCATGCTATGTCAATCAATCTACATTTCAATTATCAATGCCCTCAAATAAAATGTATATCGAATTTTCAATCTCTACATCATCAAATTTATTTTTTATTTTCATCTTTTAAATTCTTTCCTTATATATTATGTCGGTATCAATTCCGGCCCAAAATATGGTTGGATCCTCACAAACTGGGCCCAAAAATGTGAACAGTTAGATTTGGGCCAAATTCACCATTGTATCTAAATGGGCCTGATTCGGCCCAAAGTAGATGAAGCTTTTGCTTTTTGTGTGGAGGTTGTGAAGTTGTGATTTTAGTAGTTTTTACTTATTTATTTATTTAGACTAATTTGCAGTCTAAAATTATTAAAATTTGCATTCACGGCGCAGCTGTAGAGTATACATTGAATTTATATTACGTGTGTACAAGTTGTGATCATATTTGAATTTATTTAGAAAATTAATTAAGAGCGATGACAATATTTCCTCAAAATAGCAAGCTTAATCTACGAGGGAAAAAAATGCATAACATGGACATGGTTATTAAACAATGAAAATATCAATATAAACCAGTCAGGTATAACACAAAAAAAGAAATAAAGTTATTATTAGTTAGATGGGACATTTTTGCGTTTTGCGGCAGGGCTGGCAAATTTCCGGATCGGACCGGCCCGGCTTGAGCCCGCCGGGCTTTTTGAAAAAATCGGACCGGCTGGCCCAGCCCGAAAATTCACCGGGCCGGAAAAAATATGGAGCCCAGCTCGGCCCGAAAAATTAGTTTATAGCATATTTTTACCGGGCCGGGCCGCCCCGCCCGAAAATTCATCGGGCCAGAATTTGCGGAGCCCAGCCCGGCCCGAAAACAGACCGGCCCGTCGGGCCGGGCCTGTTTTGACAGCACTTTTGCCCTCATTAGTATATAAAGTTTATTTATTTATTTGCTTAAAAAAAGTTTGTTTATCTATTTGTAATAGAGAAATAAAATACAAAATCTGGAACTGCATGAGACTGAAAGAGCGCCAAAACCCCCAAAACTCCTCTCTGTGGCGGGGAAAGGAGTGAGCCAAAACGATGGGATCGGAAGCGCCGCCGCCGCCTAAATGGGCGTCAAAGCCCTGCATAATGGGCATCGATGAAGCTGGGCGCGGCCCTGTATTAGGTACAACCTTCACGCATTTTGTGCATCATTCACTAATTTGTTGATCGCTGATTTGAGTTGGAAATCCCTTTCTTTGTTTTCTAGGTCCAATGGTCTATGGCTGCTTGTATTGTGCGCTCTCCTATCAGAAAACCCTCTCCACATTGAGTTTTGCAGGTTTGTTAATTTTTACCCCCTTCTTTTTCTAACTGTTTAAGTGTTTTCTTTTTCAATTGCATGTTTTTCCCTTTTTGGAAGTTGAGATTCTTTGGTTATTAGTTGAAGTGTTTGTTAATTGGGTGCCTTGTGTTTAAAGATCGCCACTTTTTTGTTATTAATGTGGCATCCCATCAATTTTGATGAGTTAAGGAGCTTGGTAGTATGTGTTCAAAGCTTGCCTCTTTTTACTGCTAATATTGGGAGTCATTGGATTTTTATTGCTTTACAGATTTGTTTGATTTCTCTTTGCGTGTAAAGATCAGAACTTTCTGCTGTCGATATGGAAGTTATACTAGCATTTTGATTGCTTTTTTTGAAAGAAGTAGGTGTTTTTTTTTTTATTTTTTTTTTTATATATATATAAAATTCATTTCTCGTAACGTTCGCACCAATAAGAAGAAAACATTGGATCCGAACTTGCACCAATATGCAAGTTTAGTTGCCGGACCTCTCGCTTAGTAAGTGTAATCGAGCTTTTAGAAATGATCTAGATGGTACTCTCAAGCTTATCTTTTAATTATATAACTTAAAAATAATAGATTAATGTAAGCTGATCTCGAATTTTTGATTTTTCTATTTTCCGACCGTTATGGTATATTTATGTAGTGGGAATGAGAAATGCCATTTTGACAGGTATCAAGCATAAGTTATTTATTACCTCCTCAGTATGTAACTTTTCTGCTTGAATTGCCTGCACTAAGAACCTAAGATGAAAGCACTAGCTCTTTGTGAAGCTACATTCTTTATTTGTAACAAAAATGATGGTTAAAAAAATATAAGATGACAGCAGCAGCCTGCTAGGCTCTTCATGTTTTGTTACCTCTCATAATCTACCTTTATATTTGGGAGCGAACTTTTGGCTGCCTGTTATTGTGATTTCTTTTCTAGAACGACAATGTTTCTATACCTGAATTTTCCTTTCTTCTTAATGCAGACTCTAAAACTTTAAAAGAAGAGAAGAGGGAAGAGTTATTTGAGAATTTGAAGGCTGATGAATCAATCGGATGGGCTGTTGATGTCATAGACCCAAGAGAGCTGTCAGCCAAAATGTTAAAGAAGTAACTTTCAAAACTATGTTGTATTTTCAACAAGTGCTTATCAAAAAGCTTCATAACATTGTTTTGGCTCTCAATCTCTGCAGAAATAAGATAAATCTTAACGAAATTTCACATGAATCTGCCATGGGCCTCATCAAGAAAGTGCTGAATCTTGGTGTTCTTTTAACTGAGGTAGAAGTCCTTTATTTCATTATTTGTTTGTTGGACACACAGATACTTCCATTTTACGTTGCTCTTTATTTGTATAGCTTTTACATCCCAGTTCAGCTAATGTGGCTACTGCTCAACTGTCGTATACTCGTATTGAAGATCAAATGAATGAATTAACAACCTTGTACTTATATTGAAAACGGAGTATGATTTACTATTCAATATATTGCTATGAGTTTTATTTCTAATTTTTATTTTATTTTACGAGTGCCAGATGTGGTAGTAAATGACGAAAATATAGAGAAAAAACTGTCATTTCTGCAACCTTTCATTTTACATTCTTATTGCTGATCCAGGTTTATTTGGATACTGTTGGAGATCCTGAAAAGTATAGAGTAAAGCTTTCTGAAAGATTTCCTAATATCAAATTTGTGGTTGCTAAGAAAGCTGACAGCCTTTATCCTGTTGTCAGTGGTGCAAGTATTGCTGCAAAGGTAACTTAATACTTTGAAGTCTCTGTGGAAGAAGATAACCACCCCCTCCCCCTGCCCTTGGCGTTCGTGAGTGTAAGAAGTTTTTACTGGACTGCTATGCCTTTCAGGTAACAAGAGATAGAGCTTTACGCGACTGGATGCCAGACGAAACTGCAGAGCTTCATAGGAATTTCGGGTCTGGATACCCTGGAGGTAGATTTTGTTTCATACTTAACAAATTTCGTTGATTGTTCTTTTTTGCTTCCTTCTTGTGAACAAATTGTGTCGTCTTCCTATAGATCCACAGACCAAGGCCTGGCTGGAAGATCACAAGCACTCTGTCTTCGGATTCCCATCATTGGTTCGCTTCAGTTGGGGAACATGCATGTCATATTCCAAAGATTTTGTCGACGTGTTATGGTTAGTCTATGATACAATTTGAAAAAATTTATCAATTGGTTTCAGTAAATTTGATAAGCTGCTATATTTTCATTCTGGAATGATTCTTCTGCACATCTTTTCTCTGGTAACAAACTGCTATGAGGAAATCTCGTGTGATGATATCTTTGGTTATCTGGTGTTTTGTCTGAGCATATAAACTAACTGCTGTTCGTTTTTCTTGGAGTTGAACTGATAGATTCTGTGCTGTGATCATCATAGGGAGTCCGATGCTGCTGAAGAGGACGACAGTGGGAGGTCTAGCAAACGGCAAAAGAAACTAACTAGCGTCGGTTTCACAACCGTAAAGAAAAGAAGTGAAGACATCGAATCAAGTGGGAAAGGTCGTTGCAAATTTTTTCAAGCTCGTAAACTTGAGCTACTTAACCAGTTTTAAAGGTATGTTGATTCTCTATTATACCAAGATTAGTTATAGTTACTTTTCTCCACCAACTGATGTAACATTTCTTCCCATAAATTGAATTAATTTATCGTATTAATCTGTTATTTATGTTATAATGAATGATATAGTTAGCACTGCAACAACTCTGCTGCTGTGCTTGATATGAAGGATTATTACTTTTACCAATTACCACCCCTATAAATAATTAGTTATAAGATAATAAAAAGATAACTATGGAAAAAATCCAACCTCAAATTCTCCAAACAAGTAATACAATATACAAAGAAACTTAACTATCTATAGACGATTCCTTTATTCTATTAATTGTATTTGTAAGATTTCAAACTTCATATGTTTTGGCGCAGTAGAAGATAGGCCATTATAGTGAGGGCTATAGTTAGAAAGTCGACGCCGTTGCAATTGCGATTGCTTCCATTGTGATTCTGATGGTTGTCGCGGCGCTCGTTTGCTGCACCGCCGGCGGCGCCTGCTGTATACAACGGTATTGTACCTGCACCTCCAGAAGGCTGAGATCCGCCACCATTGTGGTCGCCGCTGCCGCCGCTTACGTGGCCTAATTTGGTTGGATCAGCTGTCCCAGTGCTACCGCATATTATCTCATGTTTTATGTTTCCCTGCAAATGATCTGTGCATGGTTTTCGCTTTTAATCAATGAAATTTAACAAAAATAAAATTAAAAATTATTTGAAGGATAAACTGTTTTAACCTTTTTCTTTTTGAAGCACAAATCTACATATATAAAAAAATGCAAAGACTGGAAATAAATGAACGAACTGTACTTAAATGCAGGATATCTCCTCGTCGAGAACTAACCGACGCTGCAACGCATAAACAGAAGAATGCCAAAATCAGTGTCGTTATTTTTAGTATGACTCCCATTTTGCTTCTCTCTCCAAATTATTATTTCACTCCTCTCTCTTCTTCAGCTTCGTAGTCGAATTCTTTTTTGTAGTGATTTGTTTAATTGCTCGATGATTTTTTTTATTTCTCCGTAGTTGCTCAAAGCTTGTAGGATGTTAAATAGAGTATGTGAGAGGAATATATTCTTGTTACCGCAATTTTTATTTTTCAATTTTTTTTTTACTTGTTTCAATTTTTTTTTAATCGGTATAAATTTGTGAATGAGGTAATCATTTAACATTACATATAAGCTATAGTGGAAAATGGAAATGTAAGGTCATGCACGGTATTTTTAATTCATTTATTATCTAGTCGAACTTAAGCATACAACTTATTTAATATATGGAGACCTCAAAAATTCGTCTGAACTTAAACAAACTCTGTACATGTATAATATGAAAATTTTATTTGTATATCACCTATATATCTTTATAAAAAGAGATCACAAAGAGTATAAAATGATTTTCTTATTAGGGAAAACTTTAGGTTGATATTTATATATTTGTTCATAGATATATAAGTTCCAAAGATTTTACATGTTAATGTTGAATTAATATTATCAAACATCAAGGAGCCAACAAATAGTTTTGTTCATTCACAGTTTTAATTATGTGTTTTGAATCTCACATGTAATAACTAGCATCGTTGCTCCTCGCATAAATTGAAATTTGAGGAAATTGAACTCTGATACCAAAATCAAAATCATGACACTGAAAAAAGAAAATTCTTATATTGTTTGGATTTCTCCTCTCAATCTTTAGAAATTAAATCAAAGATATACTTTTATTTCCGCATTATATCATTTATGTTGCTTCTTGTTTCATGAATAAGTTTGCACTCAATCAATAATATATACTTATATCCTAGTTTTAATTTATAATTACTTTACAATATTATGGATACTGTTGTCATATTCCGTGGATAAGAAGAAAGGAATTGATGAGTTTCTAGGTAAATTACGTGTCCAATTTCAAACTTTAAAGTTAAAGGTGCATTATTCTTCCAAAAGCAGCGATAAAAGGAATATATGTGGATTTCTAGCAAGCGATCACAAAGAAATTTAACCACTCAATAAATAAGTGCATAAATATTCTGCTTAATCTTAAAATTATGCTTTAATAAATATCTATGTTTCATGTTATCTTAAAATGAATTCTATGCTGATTGATCAGTTGCATTAATTATTTCAATTCTTGAATGTAATTTTAGTTGGACATGATATGCATTTTATCATACGTATTTTAAGTTTTTATTAAAAAAAATATGTAAGAAAATAAATTCAATCTTCTCAAAAAAGAAAAGAAATTCAAAATCATGTAATTCGTCAAACACAATTATACAAGTAATTTAAGAAGCTAGTTAAATTTTTATTTATTAAACAAGTATTATCAGAAAGGAAATAAAAAAATATTTAAGATTTTAAGAGGTCCACCCGACCCAACTCATGCCCCATATTTGAATCCGGGTCAAACATTACAAGGGACTGTTTGGCTGAAAATATTGGGATGGCAGTTTAATTCTGAAAACGTACGATCGGAGCTATGATGCGAAAGCAAGTCCTCTCCTTAACGGAAGCGGCGGCTGCTAGAATACGCCACCTCTTAGACCAGCGTCAGCGCTCTTTCCTCAAGCTCGGCGTCAAGGCTCGCGGCTGCAATGGCTTATCCTACACCCTTAATTATGCCGGTAAATTTCCCCTCTTTTCGTGGTTTATCTTTTGTTTCTTTGTTTTAGTTTGTATTTATAAATAATTATGACAAAGGATTTCTGATTTTACGCTTTTTTTGGGATACGTACTGGATGAATTTGGTGTTGTCGAAAGGGCTTTTAGGATTGCAGTTTAATTAGAATTAATTTAAAATCTTATGATGCAGTTCGTAATTACATTGATAAATCTGTATTTTTCGAATATATTATATGCGAATGAATCTGCTGGTCTGCATCTGTTGTCTCTTGGTGTAAACAGCTAAGTTCTTCTTTATTAGATATGATTGATTTTGGTTGCCCTTTTGAAAAAAAAAACAAATGTTTTGATTTTGGTTGCCATCTCACATGTGCCAAGGGGGAAAAAGTCCACTTTCTTCTGTTGTAGATTAAATTATAGTGTTGCTGTCGTGCACGCGTGCAGCTTGTTTGATGATTGTTGCCTTTTCTTCTGTGATGCATTATTTATGTTCTTCAAGTGAAGATGAAGTTTGATATGTTTGAGTTTGGCACGACATGGTTATTGTCTGGTTGTAATATATGCCTTTTATTTTAGTTCCATTGTAGAAGAACTGGGAATGAACTTTTGATTTGCACATATAGGAGTTTAGACAAGATTGAGGGTAGTTGAGGCCTGAGGGCTTAAAATAACATTTGACATGTGTGCATTAGAAAATATTCACGCATGTTATATTGCAACTTTCAAGAAGTTAAGAGAGAAATTTAAGGGTTCATATCACCTTGTATGCTATCCTAGAATTAGGAATGCTTATCTTTTACTAGGAGTAGCATCAATCTCAGTTTGTTTCATCAAGAGCTTTCAGGCCTCCCTGTTTGTATGTTAAATGCAAATGATACTAAATTATCCCAGTTGTCACTTAATAGCTCATCTACTTTTGGAATCTTTATCATGTATATGAGGAAAAGCCGAAAAAGTAGAGCATGACCTATCGGAAAAGGTGTTATTTTACTTCTTCTATATATCTCGTGTTGTTATTAATTGCATTTCTTGAGAGTTTTGAAAAGTTTCCAATTGTTCCTGCATAAGAATTATACCATTTTGATTTACCGATTGTTTTGTTATATCATATATGTATAAGTATAATGGATATCACCTCACCTGGAGGCAATCATGATGTCAACTGCTACTAGTTCTATTAAAAACATTATATAGGATGGGAAAATTCATGGCAATTAATGAGTCGAAAAAAGAACCACTGATGAACTGTCAGGTGTCAGGTTGGCATGCTTACCTTGATGGACAGAAATTGGAAATTCACATATTTACTTAGTTTAATACATCTTTTTATCTGAAAGCTAAATTGGAACATAGTTATTAATCGCGGATCGCGCTTCATCGCGAAAATCTGTCCTAACGCTATCGCGCATCGCGATGCGCATAGCGCATGCGCTATTTGAATATGTCGCGCAGAAGCATAAAAAAACATATATTATCATAATCATATGAAAAAGATGCATAATATATGTAGGTAATTAAAAAATGAGGAGTGGAATATATTGGTGAAGCAGATTGGAATATAGCAGAGGAGTGGAGGAGACCGGAGAGAAGAAGAAGAGTCTCTGGCGTTTCGTTTATTTCTTTTCATGCAAGTCTGACCGTCAGACTTCATAACTTAATATACTATTTTTATGTTTTAACCCTAATTAACCACAAGCCCAAGCCCGTAACTAATTAATTATTAATCAGCCCATGCAACCTTCAAATAGCGCGCTATTTAGCGCTATGAGCGATCTGGAAATAGCTCCAATAGCGCCCCATAGCGCTCGCTATCTGATTTGTCGCCCAAATCGCGATGCATCGCGATTTCTTGGCGCTACGTTCCGCGACGCGCGATCGCGAGCGCTATTAGCGCTATTGATAACTATGAATTGGAAGGTTAAATTTGAGGAAAGAAAAATCTTTTAACCTGAAGATCTAATGCTTCAGTACTAATTGTTTCACTTAGTTTTTTTGTTGCTTATGTTGTTAGTAATTTTATATGGAGTTATTAACTCTTATTCATCACAGATGAAAAAGGGAAGTTCGATGAGTTGGTTGAGGACAAAGGTGTCAAGATATTGATTGACCCTAAAGCTCTGATGCATGTCATAGGAACTAAGATGGACTTTGTTGATGACAAACTGAGGTACAAGATAATTTCCACATCTTTTTATAGATAATAATTCCAAAGCTTGCTTTTCCATTGAAGCTCTTTTAGGTTTGTGTTGGTTCGTGGAATAATCTTAAGCTGAGCCAGAAGGAACTCCCTTTACCTTGATCTCATAAGTATTTGGTCTATAATTATTTTGAAAGGGGTCTTTCTTTCTCTCTTTTTTCCCTTAAATTCACCCGCACTCATTACTTTTAGTAGCAGGCCGTGTTTAACGTAAGTCGTAACTTTTGGGCTTATTCTGATACTTGTTGAGGCAACAGATTTAACTATCATGTTTTGGTGGCTGTTTACTTCTGCACAGGTCTGAGTTTCTTTTCATCAATCCGAACTCTAAAGGACAGTGCGGCTGTGGAGAATCCTTTTTGACAACGAGCAGCTCAGAAGCAGCCAAGGGCAGCGGTAGCTCATGAATATAAGCTTTATCACACTGTCACAAGTGTTTTAGATCTGCAATTCTTATACATATACATAAACATATATTAGAGGAGGAATTGCCTTTAAAAGAGAAACACATTTGGGATTAAGGGTTGAGAAATTCTTGTGAATCACAATTTATTTTAGAATTATAGAGACGATGATTGTATCTTTTGTGCATTAATGATGTATATTACTCGACATCAATAAGTTGTATCAAGATATTCACATGGAAAATAATAAATCGATTTTGATGGTCTTGGTGCTCAAGATTTTCCCTTTCCATAATTGTTCTTTATAGATTCTATTTCTTCTTCATTATAAAAGAATGCTACCTCTTTCACTAACATTCCTACACTCAAAACTCCTAGTTTCTAAACTTCAATCTTCATTTGCACGAACCGAACAATCTTCCTATAACAAGTATAAAACTTACCAAAACTCTCCACATGAACAGCACCCGTCTTTAAAATGGTGAAACCGATTATTGTCCCTCACGATAATCTCGCGACGTGTGACGGCTGAAGCAACCTTCATAAACTGATGGCAGTCCCCACAGATTCTCAAATTCTTCATGATTCTTATCGGAACAAACGAAGGCAGACACATCAACCCCAAAGTAAAAGCTAGTTTCTCACTATGGTGCTTCAGCAGCTCCCTCTTGCAATCATCTTCTACATCATGCAAATCGTGTTCAACGTGACCTTTGAAACCCGATTTCTCCATCTCCTCAAGCAAACTGTCCAGCCTCGAATATATCTCACCAATCCGCGGATGATTACACTCTCGAACCATGAATGAATGAACTGTGTCTTTGATTTCAATCCAACTTTTCCCCCTCTCCTTCTTAGCTTCACTGCTCTTGAGCAATTTTCTTGCAGATGCAACATCAGCCCACCTCCCACTAGCAGCATATATGTTCGAAAGCAGCACGTGATTGCCTGCATTATTTGGTTCGATCTCAAACAAATTTCTTGCAGCAACTATAGCTACCTCAACATTTTTATGAACTCTGCAAGAAGCTAAGAGTGAGCCCCACATAGACGCAGTGGCCTCAAACGGCATCTTCTCAATCAAATCCTTCGCCTCATCAATCTTCCCCGTCTTGCCTAGAATATCAACCATGCAGGAGTAATGAACAACATTTGGATTCAAGTTATGTTCTTGCTTCATCATGTCAAAATATCTACGCCCCTTTTCAGCTAATCCCATATGGGCGCAGGCAGATAAGATAGAAACATAAGTTATTTCATTCGGACAGAGAAACGCCTGCTGCAGTTTTTCGAATAACATCATAGCCTCTAACGGCCTAGCATGCCTAGCAAAGCCAGATATCATCGTATTCCACAGAATCACATTTGTCTTCTCTGCTTCAGAAAACACGGAATGAGATTGTGCGATGCTTCCACATCTTGCATAAACATCAACGAGAGACGAGGCAATATACTCATTTGCACCAAAACCAGATTTACACACGACCGTGTGCACTTGTTTCCCTTCTATCAAAGCAGCCAAGGCAGCACAAGCGCTGAGAACCGAAGAAATCATGAAAACATTCATCTCAATGTCAATTCTTTGTGCTGTTAGAAACAATCTCAATGCCTCCTCATAAAGATTGTTTTGCACGAATCCAGCTATCATTGAGCTCCAAGTCACGTCACTCTTCTCCGGCATGGTCTCAAACACGCGCAAAGCATCTTCCACAAAACGGCACTTTGCATAAACGTCGAGCAATGCTGTACTAACGAAGGCATTCGACTCCATCGATGATTTAATAGCAAAAGCATGCAGCTGTTTGCTCTCCAATGGAAACACATTTGATGCACAGGCACACAAGACGCTCGATAAAGCGAACTCACTGAACTCCGATCCTTCTCTCAGCATCCTCACGAAGAGTTTTAGAGCCGCTACTCCATTCCCATTTTGAGTGTAGGCGCCAATCACGGTGTTCCAAGAAACCACACTTCTCACACGCATTTCGTCGAACACCTTGCGAGCGTAATCCACAACGCCGCATTTGGAGTACATGTTTATCAGCATGTTGGAAGTTGAAGTGTCCGATTGTAAACCAAATTGAATGATCTGTACATGGCAAGACTTTCCCGGCGAAATTGCTCTTTGTTTGGCGCATTTTTGGACGATGGTCTGCTGCATTTGCAAAAAGGTTTTTCTTGTGCATATCAAAACACGGTCTTCTTCTTCTTTCCCGATTGGTTGCTCAACTCTAGCAGTGCAGATTGTTGAAATCATTTTGTGATGAAAGCTGAATGTTGTAGAAGATTTATTTCTCCTGTACAAGAATTTCATTTTGAAATGTCAAAATGGGTGGCAATGCAAATTTTACTATTTGTTATTGTTTGCTGCCCAAAATCATGAATAAAAACTGTATGAATGGCTGGGATTGAAAAATATGGTATTTATTAATTTCACCAATGTGTCTTTTACAATATGATATGTTTATGTTTTTTTAAAAGGAAGTATATAAGATAGGTTAATTAATATACTCTGTAATACATTTGTACTTATAATATATGCCAACTCATATTTTTTTGTTGTTTTTGTAGGAGACAACTCATAAACTCTTTAAATTAAACTCAGCCGAATATAGGACTTGGATGATTCTATCAATCAATTATTAGACACAACTAAGATTTAGCATAGACAAATTACAACTTTAGAAGATGAAGTAGAAACAGTAAAGGTTAAAATTTGTCCGAAATTAATAACCCAGAAATTGGGTGGGCATAGTCAAATTAGTAGAGAGGTGAGTGAATGATTTGGTGAAGCAAGAAATGGAGCTTGAAAAAGGGGTTGAGAGATGGATTGTTGGCATATCTAATTGGAAACCTTCGCCCCATCATTTCAATCTCGTCATGTCTCTTCTTCCTCACCATGAACACTCCTCCATCACCAGGTTACTCATCTTTTCATTTCCTTTTTTTTATTTTTTATTTCATCTATGTTTAAGGTTACGTTTTTTTCTACTCTTGATGTTTTTTCTGGGCAAATTATGATTTGTATGTGTGTTGGTTGAAGAGTCAAAGAGAAGAAGAGTATTTAGTGGAAACTTGATTGATTTTGATTGAGCCCTTTGATCTAATTTAGTACTTCTAGTTGTGTACATAACTGTGAGCATAAAATAATCCTTTTATCTCTCCATTTTTAGGGTTTGAATAATGTTTTTAGATTCTCTGTTATTGTTCTTGGAGTGAATTTGAGTGAGATTGAATTGATTAGGTTTGTTAAATTAGAGGATCGAAAACGAGCTCTTGTAAGCCGGATGTTGCAGTATGCTCTGGTGCATCAAGTTTTGGGAATTCCATTTGATGAGATCATTATCAACCGAACTCTTGAGGGGAAGCCCTTTTTGGTATACATTTACTACTTTTCTTCATTACATTTATTCTTCGAGCTTCGTTGCATTTGAAAGTTGTAATCCGAGTATTAGCCTCTACGATGATGACATCCTACTCAAACTAGGTTTAGTTAGAATAATGCAGTCAAGCTGGATGGATATTTTGACAATGAGTCTGAATTAGGTTTATCTGCTTTATTCTGTAATATCTGCGTATGTAAAAAATTAGTGTGTTTTATCTGCATTGTTTTCTGCTGTTATGTCTAGGTATGTGAGAACGTGGAGTCGGGGTTTCCAAATTTTAACTTTAATGTATCACATCATGGTGACTATGTCGCGATAGCATCTGAACCTATATGCCTCGTGGGATTGGATATCGTCTCTCATTCCGTTCCTGTAAATGAAACAGCTGACAAGTTTATACAGAGTTTCTCATCATACTTCTCTGATTTAGAATGGTGTAATATCTGCAATGCTGGCTCTTCAAATGAGATGCTGAGAGTTTTTTACAGGTATGTTAGTCTCCAGTGCCATGTGATTCTATTATCGTTGACATTATCATTGTACATCACCGTTGTTGTAATGTACCTGGTAAGACGAGTCATGACATGGATGATGAACGATGAGTCATTAGACACTACTAGAAAACCACGTAATATGGGTCGTAGTAGACCGACTGATTGACCAAGTTGACACACACTACACCAATACGGTGGGTTTCGTATGTGAGATCTTTCATGTAGATGCCCGTGTGAATTTACTGCAGTAACACGCATCCGACTCTCTTTTGGGGTTTCATTATGCCAATTGTCGTCTGCAGATATTGGTGCCTGAAGGAAGCTTTTGTCAAGGCCATTGGTAGTGGTGTTGGTCAAAAATTGGATGATGTTGAGTTTCATCACATAAATTGGGATAATATATTTGTTAAAGTAGCTGGAGAAGAGTTGAAAGATTGGAAATTTTGGCTTCTTGAACTCGGAAACAATCATTCAGTAAGTTTTCATCTAGTCCCATATTTTTCTCCTTCACAATTTCTGGGTTTATAAGCTCTGGTAAATATCACTGTATTATTATGCTACAGCAAAGAGATTCAGTCTGTTGCATATGGAACTTGAGAATAATTTACATTTAGTAGTCTATGGCAACTTGCTACTGATTATTAATGCTGAAATTTACTGAGAAGATATTTGATTTATTTTTTAACATTATTACACTCTTAGTGTTCTTTTTTCTGCTACAGGTATCCATTGCGAGAGGTCATCCAAGAACTGCCATCTCCAGTTACATGAAAACTCTAAAACAAACTGAGTTCAATGAGGAGCAGCATAATACAGGCTTTAATCTTCCAAATCCAAGTTTTACATTTCTAACAGTTGATGATCTTGTCCAATCATGGCGCGACGGCATATCAAGAAAACTTGATGTCTCTGACAAGGAAGAAACAGAAATAGATCATACACTTCTTGTATTGAGAAATCAAATGTGAAATGATGCCATAAACTTCAAAGAAAAATATTGGATATATTGGAAACTTTTGATACATCTGATTCTAACAGGAAAATGCTGTTTGCAATAAATCGATTACAAGGGTTTCCTACACAACTTTCCCAGTACTTTACCCAAAAGAAATAGGGAAAAAAAATTACATAATTACAACTGCCATTAGGCAAAAGACTAACATATTCTGGAGGCAGTACAACCCTCCCTCTCTCCCACCAACAAAAAAATAAAAATAAAATAAAATAAAAAAGACTCAAAAGTTAAAAAGTATCCACAATTAACAAGCTGTACAAGAAGATTTTGTGATATCAAAACATATTTAATTCTGCAAGGTCATCCATAGGTATTTCAAGTCCAACGGAATCATGATCTTGTAAACCATCCATATCAAAATTCAACCAAGAATTGAGATCCTGCGGTTCACCAATCTCAGAATCTACACCTAGTTCCTCTATACCATCTATGTCGTTCAACGGCAAATCAGTGAACTCCATTGATTCTTTCATCTCATTCGACGAAACTGGAGGAACATTACCAGAGGACATGAATCTAACATCCTTTCTCCTATTGCCATTGTTATTCGGAGATTCAACAGAACCAGTATTTGTGGCATCTGTAAATTTATTGATAAAGCCGTTTGCTGATGTAGAAAGCTGAGCTGTTTTCTGCTTGGGCTTAGACTTTGCTTTGCGCTCGCCCTTTGAGCCGCCCATGGATGACCGTCCGGCCTTGGCAACACTATTTCTAGCCAAAGCATCTCTGTCTCTTTCACTTCTCTTTCCCTTTGCACCATCCGTAATGCCTAGAGCAGACGAGGCTCTAAACACAGCACCGCCAACATCATCAAGCAGTAGTTCCTTTCTCTTTGCTCTATTTGTTATTGGTCCATTTTTAGCAAAAGCGCGATCGGATTGATGAATTGAAGCATCAAAAGCATCTGCTGACGTGTCATCTGCATCAACAATACGAGGACCCAGTTCAGTAACAGCAGAGGAAATTCATTATGCCAAGCGAGAGGACACATGTTAGCCAAAAATTAACAAAAATTAAAAAATATATTAGAAGTGCAATTGAAATTGACATAAGTGCATGTTTCGAGAGGAACTCAAAGCAGTAATGTTGAGAGAAGAAATACGGCACATGCAGCAGCACAATGAACACATAATTATTATCTGAAGCGGCTGCATATACAAGATTCAAGCTATTACCAGTAGCAACTGCCAGACTGCCACCATTAAGCAGCTCTGTTTCATCAAACCGAGACGGTGTCGCAAAAATGATATCCCTGAGTGCAGGATCAGAAAAGCAACTTGCCCCTGAATTTTCAAATTTCTGACATCTGGCAAGCGTCCTCCTTGCAAAAGCCAAAGCAACTTGTTTTGATACTTTAGGTATCCCATGTTTAGAAGCAAAGCTTCCTCTAGTTGCCTGTCAATTATTCCAAGAGATTATTCTCACTTTCGAAATCTGAAGGTAGGATTGAATAAAGCATGCTAGGATGAGAGTAAGTAACGTACAAATACATGATATACTAAATAGCAACTTGAAAGCATAAACGAGAATGAGTTAATTATGGTCAGTCTAACAACCAAGTAAACACCTTCCCTGGCAGAATCCATTAAATGTCATCAGACTCCAGAAAACACCAGAATGTGGCCACCCAAAAGCCAACCACAAAGTCAAATTGAAATTGGGCCGTCCCAATGGATGCATGTTAGACCAGGCAACAACTAGTATACGGAGTAGTATTCAACATAGTTTTCACTATTATCGCTCACTCTATAACTAACTGCCCTTAGCACCATACCCTACAGCAAAATGATAACTAGTCTCTTAACTCTCTTCTTGAGTTCACATTTCATAAAGAAAATAGTTGATTAGTCAAAGCGGAAGCAGCACACCAACTGTTGATTCAAAAATACAAAGTGTGTGTGGGGGGGGGGGGATACAATGCTGCATGTAGTTTCCTGTACAACTATTGAGTGCAGATGTATTGCTTCAGAGCTTATAAACCTGTATAAAAGAAGTATACGGGCAATTTATACTAACCAAAAGTTTCTTGTATGCCAACTCAACAAGTCTGTCCATTGCAACCTGCTCAGGGTCCCTGAGGAGGCCATAAAATTTGTAATATCATTACAGGATTCACATATTATTATGCTCTAAATCAGACCACTTAGATACTCACTGAAGAAGTCCAGATAAGAAATTAATTTTACCTTCTTACGATATTCTTGCCTTCTTCAATAGCCTTGTGTATTTTATCCAAGCAAGACTTCTTCTTCCCAATCTAAACATTCAAGAATAAGACACAGATAAAGTATATGAAGCGATTTGAATGCCTAATATGGAAGAAAAACTGACCATTAAGACTTTAAGAACAAAAAAAGAAAGAAATGCAAATACATGTAGAGAACAATGATGACTAGGATCAAAGAAAAGTTAGTCTGAAAGATGACCTGTTCATGAAATCCCCTCTCTAACTTAATAATATCCTCGTTAATCGCTTCATCTTCTTTGTCATCCAAAGCAGGCTGCATAAGGCATTGAAGCAAGGAAGAGAATTTTGTAACAAGCAGTAAAAGATGATTAAAGAAAACAAGGACCAGGATGTTAAGGAAAAAGAGCACAGATCAGACAGTAATACTTATTAATTATTATATGGGGGCATCTACATATTATACACACACAGATAGATATATGATGCAGTTCTTTCTGAAATCTCATTCAGAGCAATAATTCAGTGAATTTCACAGAAGCAGCAATATGAACGCATGACCGAAATCTACAAATTAACACTTAGTATATCAGCAACAAGGACCTTACCACAGCTTCCACGAATAGGCCTATACTCTGAAGCTCTAGTACAATCTTCTCTTCAATAGACATCTGCTCGTACTGGTGGTGAAAAGAAGAAACACCACAATTTTTTGTCTGCGGACCTTCAGGAGCATAGTCACATCTTGAAAGTCTAACCAAAACCTCAACCTCAGAGTGCACATATTCGCCGTCTCTTTGATGAAGTTCACCATTAGATAGGCGGTCCTGGGAACCAGGGCCTCTACCAAAGTCCACATTTCCATTACAAGAAAATATTATGTGATTACCATTTTTTGGAGTTTGAACACCAAACAATGGCTCACAAAGGTCCCGTTTATCGATATGTTTGCTATCAGCACCAATAAGGAGACATGAATCAGTAACTGAAATAATTGGTCTCCCAAATCCAGTTTCTTCAGATTCTTCAATTTCATCTTCTTCAATCAGAGCTGATAGTACCCTTTGATAAAGTGAAGTGACTATTTCATAGGGTTTCTCTGCATCTGAGCTCTCAAATAGAGATGAATTTTGAAGTTGTTCAACTGATTCTATCCTATCTGAAGAATTCTTCAAACCGGTTCCATTTTTCATGTGTCTATATCTTCCAAAAGAGATGGATTCAGGAGCCGCAATTTCTTCATGGCCAGATTCATCCTGATACAACGTGAGAATGCTTTGCATCTTAGATGAAATAGATCCAGAAATTATATTAGAAAGCATAATTAAATCAATGTCACAAAAACAATCTGATGTATTTGAAAGACGAACAATAGCAGAAAAAATGCTATACAAATGCTATCACGAGAAAGGTATGAAGGGAGGTCCCATTTACAAACCAATTTCACCTGTACATGATTCCCACGGCTACAGTTCTGAAGAGAACTAGTGGAAGACTCTTCAGCCAATTTGAGCTGATTCAAATATTAAAGGGGAAAAGAATCAGAAATCAGCTGGCTACAATATGTATAATCTATCAAAATATTGACTAAATCACCTGTTCAGATAAGTATGATTTTTCATCAGGGCCAATAGAAGCAAACAATGATTCGACTGTCTTCCAAAATGCACTTGAGCATGCATTAACTGCAGCAAGTAGAAATAATAATAAAAAAGAAGTATTATTCATTCAAAAGTCAGAAAAGTCAAAAAGTAACTATGAGAAACATGTTATTGATCATGAATGCATACGGCTAGTATTCCAAGCAAGATTAGCAGCTACTAGAAGTTCTTCATGGTCATCCTCTGATTCCCCTGAAAACTACAACATATTAACATCGAGTACTTTCGTAACAGTTTGCTCTAATTTTTCATTTTTCATTTTTCATTCACATGAGTGGCATGCAAGGAAAGGAAAAGGAAAAAATGCATTTCGTCAAGGTTACCACTACAATCAGGGGAACCACCATTGGCCATATGACCGAGACGAGAAAAGCCTTTGCGATCTGATAGCTTCTTCAAAGGGCGACCTGACTTGCTGTAACAGTAAAGCAAAAAAGCCTCGTGAATTTAAAAAAAAAAGTAACAAAAGATACAATAGAAGTTGAAGGCCAATCACTGGCCAGGAAAATAATCAGACCTTTCATTCTTGTCAGAACCAGACCTTGCATTTCGCAGAGGTTTGGTAGGCACTACAGTATCCAACTTCTGTCTCGTTGAAGAAATGCCAGCCCTAGAAAACGGTGAGACCCTTCCGCTACGCCCTTGTCTCCTCACACCATCACCAATTTCTTCTTTTACCATGATTTTATTCTTCTTCATGGGTATTGTAGAAGGCCCAACATTTTGACCAGGATTTGCATCTTTTTCCTCGACATCTGCATTGCCTATGCCCTTCTCTTTTATTCTAAATTGACCGGCGCCAGATTCTTCACTTTCAGACAATCTTGCAGGAGATGAAACATAGTCAGGCTTTGCTTTAGAATTCTGGTTCCCACTGCCAGAACTCTTGGTGGGAAGAGAAGCACTGGTGGTACCAGTGCTTAACCGGGGACTGAAATCTGAAGGTGAGCCTCCTTCAGCCTGAATGACATCATCATGGTTTGGGACAGGAATAAGATTTGTCCTTCTCGTTCGAGAACTCTTCTGTGGTCTCTGACCACCCCATTGTGTTATAGGTGGAGATGATGATCCTGCAGGCATAGGACGCTTCCGATTGTTCGCTCCACTAATAGTTGGGGTTCTGCTTACAGCCTGGGGCTGTTCCCAGCTCTCCAAAGTTCCAGACACACGGGGGATGGTAGAAGTTGAATTAGCTCCAACCATAGAGCTGCTTCGTGGCGTCCTAGAGGCCTTCCCTTTTAACATTGGGCTAGGACAAATGGCATTATTTTCCTCGCGACTATTTATCCTAACATTTAATTTTCCTAAAGTCCGCTCCTTAACTGGTCCAGCAGAGCCATCCCTTGAGAGCATCGATTTCTCTTGTTCATTCTTAAAGGTAGCACGAGCACTAGAGCCAGCAGGAGATGACGTTGAATCTAATTTGTTGCTGCCACCAGAAGCTGCTGACCTGAGGAAAATGTTTCCAAGAGTAAAAGTCTCATTATATTTAAAAAAATTTATAGAAATCATCAATCATAAATTTCTTTTAAAAGACAACATCAACTGACAGGGCAGAACCATTTAAGAGATCAACATTATTGGTAAAAAATTTGAAAGAATGGGAACATTATTTTCTAGAAAGAAAATTAAAACACCATAAAGTGCTCAACTGAAACTAAAAAGAAACTCAGTATCTGGTTCAAGCACAATTGCCATTATGCATGACTAGTGCTTGGTTCACTTACTTTACAAACATACAAATTTTTCATGCTGGGGTCAACTCAAGATATGCCAACAATGATAAATCATTATTAGATGACAAAGAAAGTAAATATTTCTAAATTCTAATCATAAGAAACTTTCGGATACAACAAAAGATTGTTAGAAGTGTTGAGAGGATGGCACTCCAAAGATGTATCCAACCAGCAGCATTGTCAGTTGAATTAGTTCCATAAAATCAATTTCACAAAAACATGTAGGGAATGAGTTTTGGCTTATATAATGGACTCTGACCTAAAACTATGCGTGGAATCGCTGGACTGCAGGCTAGATTCGCTATTGAGCTTATGATGGATGGTCCTTTTCAGCTCGCCATCATTGTCAACAGACCTTGGAAAGACAGCACCAACTGAGCGTTTCCTTTTCATTTTCTTATCCCAACCTTCTCCACCAGCAGGTAACCTCCTTATTTTTTCCTCACCAATCTCAGAATCTGCATTGTTATCCTTAAGCAGATCTCTTTCTTTTGTCATTGTCAAAGGCTGGCGTAGTACTCCATTATTTCTGCATTCAGCCTGAGAATGGGGAGAGTGTAACAACTTTTTAATCAATAAGATGAAGAGAAACAGCTCAGTTCAACAAAATAATAATAAATTAAAACAAATTGATAACCATCACTAGAGGATAAGTCATGAAGTCACTGACCATGACAGAGGATAAATCACAAAATTAAATTGATAAAACTAGGCAGTTATGAAGCATAAGAATGCGGATAGATAATTTATGTTGAGCTAAAAGGTAAACTCAAATAAAAGTAGCTGTCAAGATTTCAGCTAAATCATAATTACGCTCAATTACTTCATTATGTAGAATTATAGCCTGTCTATATTGATTACAAATGTGAGTATATGTTTCATACTTATTTAAGGCAATTGAAAGCCATTTTTCCTTTATCTTGCTAACCCCATATTAAGCTGTGCAAGACGAAAAGTTTCTTTTTTAGCAACAAATACTCATAAAAGGTGTCAAGATTAAAAAAAAAAATCACAGCCTATACTCATTTCTATTTGTAGGATATGAAATGAGATAATGAATGTAGCAAATCCATAAAATGAGAAAATAACTACTGCAGTTAATAGTTAATACCCTATTTTCTGCCATTGATGTCCGTAAACGCTTATTCAAACCACCATTCTTAGGTCGGTCATCAAATTTCTGACTTCCAAACTCCGCTTGGTTCCGATGCATCAGTGATCCAATCTTCAAGGTTGAGCCACTAGATCGTTCATTTGTCAGCATCTCATTCCGTTGCTGCTGCTTCTTAGAAGACATGGTCTCAAAATATTTGTTCAATTTATTTAACTGATCCTCCAACTTTTTTGCTCTAGAACTGCCGTAAACATATAAACTTCAGATAGATAGGAGGTGGACAAGAATTATCATAATATCATGAGGGGAGAGACATTCAAGATAATTATTAACATTCAGAACCAAGATCAACTCAGCAAAAAATTCTAACAAAAGGCAAAAGAACAAGAGACACGGGGAAAACAACGGATAAATACACTCATTTATTTATTAATGTAGCAGTTTATCACGGCCTTCATCGACAGAACAAGCCAGAAAAGATGCATGAAAATTGAAAACTAAATTCATTCATCCGAACATCCATGCACCAGGATATTCCAAGGAGAACAACTACATTGGGACTAAGTTTACCTGGCTTTAACACAAGAATCAGCAACACTTGCTCTCAATCGCTTCAATTCCTCAAGGGCAGCAGGAGATGGATTCTTTGCATGAGCAGTACCAAAAGAGTTGTCTTCTGAACTAACACCAACAGAAAAACCCAGAACCCTCCTTACATCACTAGACCGTGCATATTTTTGATCTATAACAATTTGCTCCAACGTCAGGCATTGAGATAATGTAGTTGCATCCCCTGAAGATGTTGCACTCCCCCTAGAATTTGCCTTCCCAGAAGCAAAATTTCTGTTCTCCATACCATCTCTGAAACTTGTAGACCTATCCAACGTGGCACCAGAATAACCCCTTGGCCCATTTTGGAAGTTACCGGCAAAACCAGAGTCCGGGCTGGCTGATGTCAATTCGAATCTTGCATTCCCAGCCATTACTAGGGTGAAATTCTCATGTCTATGGATTCGTTCCCCTCAAGTATTTAAAAGCTTCTTTAGCAGCGAAAAACTACCAAACCTAATAAAAGAAGTCATCAGGAGCATCAGCAAACACCAAATCATGGAATGACATAATAATCAAGAAAACAAAAGCAAGTATGCGCTGATTAGTGCAATGCACCAATCACAGGTAGAAAAAAGGTTCTAGGACATAAAGGGCCAAAAACACCATTTTTCTCAAAAAAAACTGACAGAACGACAAAATATTCAACCAATAACAAAGCATTCTAGAGACTTCATAAAATCACAGGTATATACAGTTAACTAATTACAAGAAACAGAATTCCAACAGTTCGCTGCAGAACAATGCAAAATGCAATCTTCTTCTTCTGTGATAAAAATAAAATAAGTAATTTCATAACTCAATTACGTTATCAAAATCCATATAACAAAGAAAAGAGTCCAATTAAACACATTACCAACCACTATTACATACGAATTCCAAGAAGAACGAGATTTTAACAACAAACTATTAAAATTAGCAAAGAAATATCATACCAAATAGCGAATTAACACATATGGCACCCATCAGAACACTTCAAGCTCTCGTTCCCAAGCTCAAAAATCATAATTGAGCAAAGTGAGAAATTAGGGTTTATTCACAATTATCCGCTTCTTCAAAATTCAACAGAAATATAAAGCTTCTAGCACAATTCGAGCAGAGAGGTACGAGCTGAGAGCAGAAGCTAACCTGCATTCATCGATCGAGAGGATCGAAGAGAGAGAAACAGTGTGAAAGAGAAGAAAAACGAAGTAGAGAGAGAAAGCGCAGTTCGTAGAGAGACAGCTACGACAGTAATGACCCTTTTTGTTCCTTTTTAGATTTTCTTTTCTAATTCGTCGCTGAAATATTTGGGGCGTATATATAGCTCGTTACATTTGCGGGGCCCACTAGCTACAATCTGGGGCGGAGAACTGATCGGATTAGGTGCGAAGTACAATTGCCCTAAAATTTAGTGTTCATTTTGCTGAATCTAATTTGAGTATGTCCTTATTTATTACTTCTATTCTATTACTCCTTTTTAAATATATAAATGTATGTTTTTCATATTTAATTTTCTTTTATTGGGTTATAGGTTAACATAGTAAGTATTCATACTTTGTTTGGAGCTTCGCTAATTAAGATGATGGATGGTATTGTTTGTTGGCCGGTGGAAAGATTATAAATGAACTATTTTCTATTAAAACTGATTTTTAAGAAATATAATATTCAAATCGATCAATTATTTATTGTGCTTATATATTATTTTCGTTGCAACATTATGTTATATTAATTGTAAATACCCACAACCTATATACCACTGATAGATCTAGGGTTTGCGAAAGTAGCTAAAAGAAATAATAACACGATGACACAGTAATTTACGTGGTTCGATCGATGTGATCTACGTCCACGGGAGAGAATGCAGAGAGCTTTTATTATGCTTGAGAGTACAATGAGTATTGAATGTCCCCTACACCTCTAACCTTGCATCTATTTATAAGCATTGGGTTAAGCCCTAATCCTTCTAGAGATCGGACTCCTTATACATATCTGGTTGCTTGATACATGTATATCCGATTCCCATTCGTAGTAGAATTCTATCTTCTTCCAAAGTAGGGTTTCGTTACTTGGTCTTCAAGGCAGATGTGGACTTTGTTTGGGCCGAACTCTGTGGGCCGAGCTTTAATATATAGGCCCAAATAGCCTTAGGTCGGGCCCAAGATGAGGCCGGTACTATCACATCCCCCCCCAAAAAAGAGGAAAGAAGACATGTAGACGCAGACTACGAGGTCTAATTGCCGAGGTGATTGATCGCGCAAATCACTTGAACGAACTGAATTACCGAACTTATAATCCGAGCCGAAGCAGTTGTGGCATAAATATTTGAGCGATCCGAGTATCGGGGGCTTGTTATGTGCTTTTAGGTCGGTCAATGTGCACGGCCCATATAAATTTTAAAGGGCGGGGAAAGAATGGGCCGTTTGAATTTTGTGGAGGGACGGTTCATGTTTCGAGAAAGGTGGGCCCCGTCACACGTGTGTCGACGCAACGGTGGGATTCAAATGTATATCCACAAGTTGAAACGTTTCGCCCATATCACACTATTTCACATCCGCCGTCGTTACAGAAAAACGCTTGCGCGTAAAAGTTCCTTCTTCCCCCAAAATCTTCAATTCCGTTTCCCGTACCGCCTCGCTCACGCCGTTGGTCCCTCGGTTCACAGCTAAATCCGCCCGCCGGAGCATTTATCTTCGTTTAACAAGTAAGTATGGCTTCCCATTCTCAATCTACAAGGGTTAGTGGTCTTCATTGGCGAGTGCCGTAGATAAGAAAGGTAGAGTTTAGGATTTTCTCCCTGGGATCCTCCATTTCTGTTGAAACTTTGATAGTGCCCCGGTGTGTAGAGGGGAAAGTGGCCGATTACCCTCGCCTTTAAACGAGTGTAGGATAAAATGCCTCGCCCGATCATATAATTTCCCTTCGATGTTGTCTTGATAGAACCTCGTTCGGAGGATAGGGCATGTTCGCCCGATGGGGTTCGTTACCGTTTACGAGGACCCGCATTCCGGTCTTCGTCTACCCCTCTCTCGAGCCGTTTGCCCGGCTCCGAAGAAACTCGGTTTAGCGTTGGGGCGTATAATGCCTAATGCTTTTAGGCAATTTATCGATTTGGGCGTGGCGGCCGATCCGCGAGGGTTACCAATTATCACCCGAGCTTATTCACGAGCTCTTTGTCTTCAAAAAATCGGCGGATCGGTACTATGCCGCTGCCGTACTGCGAGTTCAAGGGTCGAACTCAGAATAAAGTAGAAAAATGGCATTCGAGATACTTTTTCTGTCGTCATGAAAGTTTAGTCGAGCATATGTGGAGGGTAGGTAAGCCTTTTACGTGGGTGGGAGGCGAGGTGGATAAGGATCTGGAGGCTGCTGTTAGAGCAATGAGGAATTGTGGCCCCTTCAAGGGGAACTATGGCGAAGATTCCTTAGCTGAGGCGGGGTTGAGCCCGTTTGAGCCCCAGAGGATGGTGGATCCTGCAACGGGTGAGACCCCGCTAGTGCTATTAGGATTGTAATGCTTTTGTTTATTAATCATCCTAACTCTCGTCAAGCTTTGTATCGCAGTGAAGTTCGGGAAGGTGAGGGGAGTCGATGCTAAGGCCGCAGCTCGAGGGAGTAAGAGGCCGAGGTCGTCAGGCCGATCTGCTTCCTCGTCTGACCTGGTTCAGCGGGCTGAGGTAACAGAGCCTACCACGACAGATGCTCGCTCTCCTTCCGCCAGTCCTCACAAAAAATCCAAAGTCCAGGATATCATCGAGGTCTCGGGTGGTGATAGGAGCCCGGTGGCCCCTTCAATGAGGCTGGAGGATCTTCCTTTTCCTGAGGTAAAGATTTATTGCCTTCGGTTATTCTCTTTCGGTATTTCTGCCCTATGCTTTTCTTTTGTTTAACTCCGTTTTTTCTTGTAGAGCCTCGGTAGGGTGATGAGATGGCTAGAAGATGGCGTCGGGCAGATGTCGGCTCGTCATGAGGACGAGAAGAGTCAGTATTCCGATAGGCTGACTTCGGCCAAGGCTAAGCTGAAGAAGGCGGAGGGGGACCTGGTCAAGGCCAGAGAGGAGGTGAAGACCCTCAAGTCCGAGTTGGCCGTTCAGCTTGCGAAGGCCGAGGTGGAGGCTGAGAAAGCCCAGAAAAGATTTGAGGCCGAGCTGAGTGCAGCTAAAGACAGGGAGACCCAGCTGGCAGCTGGTCAAGGCGAGGTCTTACGGGCATTTACAAAGAGGCTTCTATTGTCGGAGAGCTTCTCCGGCCTGGCCAATGAGTTGGCTGGGCTTATCAATGGAAACTACGCTTTGGATGCTCTGGAGGAGGCCGCTAGAGAATTTCCCGGCTTGGATGCTTCCAAGTATGGCTACGAGCGCCTAGAGGATGCGGCTCTCCTTTCTCAAGACGCCGCCGTGATCCGAGATCACCTCAACCGCCCACTCCGTCCTGGACGACCTTGCCAACTCATCTGTTCTGCTATCCGCCGAGCAGATTGCCGCCTGCCCGACAGATCGGGACTCCACCCTGGACGCGGTCTTCGATGCTCTTCCTGATGAAGCCGAAGAAGGAGGCGAAACCCACGAAGAGGAAGTGGAGGAGGAACGGGAGGCCGGGACTGGTGAAAATCTGACCTCCAACAAGGACGTGGAGGACCCCCCCTCCGAGCAGCCACCTTCTCAAAATAAGGAGGTCGGCGATGTTTAGTGTAGTTTTTTTTTTGTATATCTGTACTGAACATCTTCGAATCAATGAATTTGTTTTCTTCTTCTTGAGTGTAGAGCTTGGATTCTGTCGATATTTCTACTTTGCGCATACAAATAGCTCTCATTTCTCAAGATGTGGTTGACCAACGGTCCATGGCTCAAAGAATGGAGGAGAAATGCCGCCGAGCCGATGAGCTTTTCACCAAAAGTGTATTTTGCTGAAATCCCAAGAAGCCGAGCTGACGGGATGGCAGATGAAGTTTGAAGCACTTTGTGAGGAGGTCGAAGTCAAGCGGCTCGCTTTCCAAGAGAGTACCGACTTGCTTCAAGCCAAGCTTCTTCAGGCTGAGGAGGAGTTGGAAGTCACCCGAGGTCGAGCCGGCCGCATTCCGAAAGATTACGAGATGATCGTCGAGGAGCATGCCGAGTATGAAGATATTATCCGTCGCGGCGGTGGTATCACCATCTCCGAGGCGGAATTAAAGGCAAAAGAGGACTTGGAACAATATATCGCGCTAAAGAAAGCACTCGGGTCCGAGTCTTTTGGGCTTCAGGGTGCTTTTGAGATGCCGGGCGAGAGCGCGGGCAGGTATAAGTGTATTTTGGACCGCCGACCTAAGTTACGGCGCTTTTGGCACGTGGTCCGGCACAGTACCTTTCTTCTTCTCGTTCGGACGATGCCCGCTCGCGAGGTGAAAACGGCTTCGCGGGGACATCGGGTCGGTCCGAGCCGTGGTAGGCGAGGCCGCTTGTCGCGGTTCGGCTACCCCGCGAGGTCGAAGTTCTCCTGCTGGAAGAAGTCGAGGTCGGGGGCGAGGTCGAATCTCAATTGATGATCTCCTAGGGCCCTCCTCCTTTGAGGAAGATTGGCTTAGCTTCAGCAAGAAACATCCTTCCCCCTAGATTAGCTCGCTTCTGCCTGTAATTTATGTACACACAAACTGTTCCAAATAGTTAGAAGTAAATATATATATTGAGTTTTTGAACTTTCCTGTTCTTCGTGAAGATTGCTTCCTTGGTTTTTTGCATGTTGCATCTTTGAGGGAGTTGGACTCAGACCTCTTTGTGTTGACAAGGGAACCATGGTTCGGACCTTGTATTTCATCCTCCCGGGGGAACTTGGTTCCGACCCCAGTTGAGAACTAATTATCCTTAGGAGGGAGTTTGACTCGGACCTCGTGGGATCTTCCTTTTTGGAGGGAGATGAGCTCGGACCTCGGAAAGGGTTTCCTTTGCGCATTATAGGAATTTGTTACCCCATGTCGGGTCATTACTGACCACGCAAGGGAACCGTAGTTCGACCTTATGAGGGGATTTTGATATGATGGATACTTCGTATAAGCAAATCAAAAGACACGAGATGCAAGACAAAAAGGAAATTTTAAAAAATGACCAAAAACAAAGTAAAAAGAGTTTTGACGAGCTCGTTGAAAACAAAACATTAAGGACAAAAAAGACAAAAAAGAAAACCTAAGACTCTATATGCAAGATTTTGTTGCTTATACGAAGAATCTCTTTAGATGGGCGATGTGCCATGTTCTGGGTATTAGTTCGCCCGAAAGATAGGCGATTTTGTAAGCTCCTTTGCCGAGGACTTCGTGTACTCTGTAGGGCCCTTCCCACGTAGCTTCGAGCTTGCCGAGCTTCTCTGAGAGGCTGATCTCATTGTTTCGAAGCACAAGATCACCGACCTGGAACTGTTGGGGTTTGACCATTTGGTTGTAATACCGAGCCATCTGCTGTTTGTACCGAGCTTTTTTTATGCTGGCTAGTTCCCTTTTTTCCTCCAATAAGTCTAGGTCGGTTCGGCGCTGCTCTTCATTAGCTTCGGCGGAGAAATTGATAGTTCGGGGACTGGGTGCTCCGATCTCGACAGGTATGACTGCTTCTGACCCGTATACTAAACGGTACGGGGTTTCTCCCGTTGGAGTTCGGGGCGTAGTCCGGTACGACCACAGGACATTTTGGAGATTGTGGATCCACTCTGTTTTCTCCTTCTCTAGGCGGGTCTTGAGTCCGTTCACTATCGTCCTGTTGGTGACTTCAGTCTGGCCATTAGTTTGAGGTCGGTTGACCGAGGTGAACTTTTGCTGGATATTGAGTCCTTCACAGAATTCCCTCCGACCCCCGCTCGTGAATTGCGTTCCATTATCCGAGATGAGGACTCTTGGTACCCCGAACCGGCACACGATGTTTTTCCCGCACGAAGTCAACGGCTTTATCACTTGTGACTTTTGTGGAAGGTTCAGCCTTCTACCCACTTGGCGAAGTAGTCGACGGCGACTATTAGAAACCGTTTTTGCTTAGGTGCCGTGTAGAAAGGCCCTACGATGTCAATGCCCCACTCCATAATTGGCCACGGACTTTGAATAGTAGAGAGGTCGGTTTGGGGTAGTCTCGTCACTCGGCATGCACCGGCATTTTAGGCACTTCTTCACGAAGTCTTCCGCATCTTTTGCCATTGTTGGCCAATAGTACCCCCACCGCATGATCTTCTGAGCTAGCACCCGAGCTCCAATGTGGCTTCCGCACGATCCCGTGTGCACTTCATTTAATATGTAGTCCGCTTCCTTTGTCCAACACATCCGAGCAGAGGCCGTAAGTAAGACTTCGATGAGGACCCCTCCTCGAGGGCATACCGCGTGGATCTAGCTAGAATTTTTCTAGCCTCCGTCTTGTCTTCGGGCACTTCCCCGTTTCCCAAACATTTGATTGTGGGGTCATCCAATTTGGGTCGTCCTCTATGATTGCATTGACTTCCGCCTCTTCTATACTCCCGTTGCGGACTTCTTCCACTAGCGTTGAGGGATGGGCGCGCCTTACTTAGCTCATCGCCTCGGGTATTTTGGCTTCGGGAATGCGGACTATTTTGAAGAATTGGAAAGATCGTCCAAGGAGCTTGACCTTCTCTAGGTACTTCTTCGCCTTCACTTTTCACTTCGTATTTCCCTAACACATGGTTGACCACGACTTGGGAATCACAATGGGCTTGGACGGCTCGTACTTTTGGAGGGTTTGGGCGAGGCGCCCAAGACGAGAGCTTCATATTCCGCCTCGTTATTCGTAGTGGAGAACTCGAATCGCAGCCGAATATGTTAGTTCCTTCTTTTCTCGGGCCGACGAGTATGCCGGCTCCACTTCCTTTCTTTCCTGAAGCTCCATCCACGTACATCTCCCAGCAGTCCGGTGGTGTTTTCTCTGGGACTTCTTGGAGCCTGGTTTTGGCTTTGATTTCTTTTGGCTCCACGAGGTCCTTATACATAGCTTCTACAAGGAAGTCTGCCAGAGCCTGTCCTTTTATAGCTCGACGGGGACCGTACGATATAGAATGTTCTCCTAGCTCGATCGCCCATTTCGCGATTCTTCCTGAAGCTTCTGGCTTAGTGAGAACTTGTCGAAGTGGTAGATCGGTCAGAACTTGTATCGGGTGAGATTGGAAGTAGGGCTTTAGGCGCCGAGCTGCGTAGTGAGGGCTAGAGCGACCTTCTCGAGAGGCTGATACCTCGTCTCTGGGACTTTTAGGACTCGGCTGACAAAGTACACCGGTAGCTGCCGATCTCCTTCGTCTCGGACCAACACTGCACTTATTGCCTCCTCAAATGTTGCGAGGTATAGAGAGAGAGGTTCTTCCTTCTGGGGGACTGACAAGGTTGGTAAGTCCTCGAGGTGGCGCTTGAGCTCCTCAAAAGCTAGCTCGTGCTCTCGTCCCCATCCAAATTCCGGGGCCTTCTTGAGAATTTTGAAGAATGGAGCCGCCTCGGCAGCCTTGGAGAGGAAACGACTTAGCGCGGTTATGCACCCTGTCAACTTATGCACGTCGCGGATAGTCCGAGGTACCTTCATCTCCTGCACGGCTCTAATCTTCAGTGGATTGGCTTTGAGACCTTCTGGCGAGATCCAGCACCCTAAGAATTTTCCAGATCGCACGTTGAAAGTGCACTTCTTCGGCCCGCCTCGAGGTTCGCCTGCCTTAGTATGTGGAGCGTGGTTCGCAGGTCGCTCACCGCCGAGGCCTCTTCTTTACTCTTGACGACAATGTCGTCTACGTATACTTCGACCATCTTGCCGATGTGATCTCGGAAGAGGAAATCGACCATTCGCTGGTAGGTCGTCCCGGCATTCTTTAACCCGAAAGACATATACTTGAATGCAAAGATCCCGAAGCTTGTTGCGAAAGCTGTCATGATTGCATCCCCCTCATCCATTAGAACCTGATAGTATCCTTTGTAGAGATCGAGAAAGCAGAATACTTCGTGTCCCACCAAGGATTCGATCTTTTCATCGATGTTGGGGAGAGGATAGCAGTCCTTCGGGCAAGCTTTGTTGAGGTCGGTGTAATCTACACACATCCTCCACTCCCCTTCTTCTTTCTTTACCACTACCGGATTAGATAGCCAAATCGGGTACCTGACTTCAAACAGAAGCCCGGCTTTCAACCATTGCTGCACCTCGTTGTAGATAACTTGATTTCGTTCGGAAGAAATGATCGCCGTTTCGCTCGACCGGGGTCGAGTTCGGGTTAATGTTAAGCTTGTGCGTAATGATTTCCGACGACACCCCCGTCATGTCCGTTGGAGACCAGGCGAAGACGTCTTGATATTCCCTTAGAGCCGGATTACTTGCATGCGTGTTTGAGGTCCCCGGCAAAGCCGACCTTGACAACCTTCGCCGGATCCGGCCGGACAGGTAACCCGTTCCGCCGGGTGTCCGGGATTGACGTCATTTCATCCGGCTCCTTGGGATACTTTGATTGCTATGCTTGGGGTTGACCTCGTAGAGCAACCCGCATGCACTCCTCGGCCTTTATCCGGTCACCTCGGACCGTAAGGGTTCCACCCGAGGTCGGTATCTTCAACAAGCGTGGTAGGGCGAAATGATGGCCCCGATCGCATTCGGCCAATCCCGACCTAGTATGATGTTGTAGGGGTGAGTTCGCTTTAACCACATAGAACCGAACCGGCTTATCGACGCCGGTCGGCGGGCCGCCAATCGCAACGTCGAGCGCGATGGTCCCTTCAGTCGCGTCTCTGTCGCGTAAAGCTCTTGAGAGGCAGGGTATGGAATTCACCCGAGCTGGGTCGAGGCCCATCCTATCCAAGCAGTGTTGGAAGATGATGCTCACGCTGGCCCCACCATCGATGAATACGCGATGGACCATCTTGTTGGCCACTCCGACCCGTATAACTGTGGCGTCGTTGTGTGGTGTAGCGGTAGGCACAGGGTCATCCTCGGAGAATGTGACGGTTTCCCCCTTCTTGAATCTCTTTTTCGTTTGCTCCTCACCCGATGGGACCGGTGGTCTACGAGCTTCTGCCTTCAACCTGGTTTTTGTCTTGCCTGGGGGTAGCCCGGCGATGGTGGAGACCACTCCGTCGTACTGTGGTGCGTCGTACGGAGGGTCGTCATCCTCCTCGTCGTGATCGACCTTAGCTCGCTTATTGTGAAGACAGCCGACCTTGTCCTCCTTTCCGTTTTCCTTTTGTGTTTTTCTTCCCCCTGGCTTCGTATCTCTTCAGAGCTCCCTCTTGGGCTAACCTCTCTATCTGTTCCGCGAGGTCGCGGCAATCCTCCGTGTGGTGCCCATGGTCGTCATGGAAGGAGCAGTGCTTGTTTTGGTCCCGAGGTTTAGATTTTGACATGGGACGTGGTTTAGCGAACCAGTCCTCGTGGAGTGCGAAGATCTCGGCATTCGTCTTCATAAAAGGAGGTCGTTGGGACGGTTCTGGTCCCACCCGAGGTCCAAGCCGGGACTGGATTGGTCCGGATCCAAGCCGGGACTGGATAGGTCCTCTTTGGAGGCGCTCGTGGGCACTTCTCCGATCACGATCGCTCCGACCTCGATCCCCTTCAGTTCTCTTCTTCTCGGTCTCCTCCCGCTTCAATCGGTCCGCATCCTGGCCATCGGCGAACTGGTATACAATCTTCCACATCTTCTCGGGCCGTCTCGTGCTTCCGCTTAGCCGAGCTCTTGGTTCGGGGACCCGGGGGCAACTCCATTTCGGAAGGCCGAGATGAGGAAGACGTCGTCGATTTTATCGACCTTCAAGCTTTCCTGCATGAACCTGGAAGCGCACTCCCTTATAGATTCTTTGTCCTTTTGCTTCACCGATAGGAGGTATGCTGTGTCTCGGCGAGCCTGAACCTTCGTATGGAATCTTTGCTTGAATATTTTTTCCAAATAGGTCCAGGACCCCACGCCGCTGCCGGAAGGCCGTCAAACCAAGCTCGGGCATAATCGATCGGCATCTCGGGGAGTAGCTTGCACATGTGTTCCTCCCCGAGACCCCGGTTGCGCATGCCGTACGGAAACGCGTTAGGAAGTTAAGGGTCGTCCAGCCCATTGTAGGCCGGTATGTTTGGCAATTTGTACACCGTGGGGAGTTTGGTGTCGGCGCCTCGTCGGTGAACGGGCCGATCGCCGAGCTGGTTCCTTTTCATGTCGGTGTCGATTCCTCGTGGGACTGCGACTCTCGCTATAGCTCGGGCTTCGATACCTTCTGGGGCTCCGAGGTCGCCCTTGGGTACGATGTCGCCTGGGGCTACTCTGCGAGCTTGGACTCCGACGTCGATCCGAACCCCGCCGGGGATCGCGCCTCTCCTTTAGCTCCGGTTCCGGTCTCTCGGTGTAGTGAGGAGCTTTAGGCAGAGATTTTTGCGTGGAACTCTCCCTGGCTTCAAGTATGGGAGACATCCGGGTTGTCGCAAGAAAGCGTTTGAAACGCTCCTTGTTTGCTTTAGCGAATTCGGCCGCGGCGTAGGTGGTGGCAAGATCAAAGTCTCTGGAGAGATCATCCTCCTTCAACTCGGATCCCTTCGGCTCCGACTCGTCGTTGATCTCTAGCGCGGGCATCCTTTCGGAGGGATTTCCTTCCATTGGGTCCCTGGCGTGCCCCTCTTTTGGGACCGAACTGCCTTTCTGGCGATTCTCTTGGCTTATGGGGCAGCTTTCTGCTTCGTTAGGATTCCCTCGTTGGCTTTGGGCCTCCCGCATGCTTTGTGATCGCGTTACCATCGTAAATCAGCTACGTAAGAACCGTTGATGAGGTTCCCACAGACGGCGCCAATGATAGATCTAGGGTTTGCGAAAGTAGCTAAAAGAAATAATAACACGATGACACAGTAATTTACGTGGTTCGATCGATGTGATCTACGTCCACGGGAGAGAATGCAGAGAGCTTTTATTATGCTTGAGAGTACAATGAGTATTGAATGTCCCCTACACCTCTAACCTTGCATCTATTTATAAGCATTGGGTTAAGCCCTAATCCTTCTAGAGATCGGACTCCTTATACATATCTGGTTGCTTGATACATGTATATCCGATTCCCATTCGTAGTAGAATTCTATCTTCTTCCAAAGTAGGGTTTCGTTACTTGGTCTTCAAGGCAGATGTGGACTTTGTTTGGGCCGAACTCTGTGGGCCGAGCTTTAATATATAGGCCCAAATAGCCTTAGGTCGGGCCCAAGATGAGGCCGGTACTATCACACATTCTTCCACTTGATACAAGAAAACAACTCTGGTAAAAAGAAGAGCTAAACTAGAAAACAAAGGGTAAAATAGGAGAGATTAAACTACTTCCCCTCTCCCCTGGATAGAGAGGAGGAAATGTTAAGTTTGTTTGTTTCTATGCAGAAGAAAAATAAAAATTGTATTTTTCAAGGAAAAAGTGGATGGCTTTGGTGTAGCGACTGAACGAATTGGGAACATTTGTTTTCTATAATAGGTAAGATTGCACGAATGGTGAATTTATTATCATACTATATATAGCAATGTCCGAGGATATGAATACTCCCAATATATGGGAACTTTTGACAATTAAGATTATATGTGCAAAATAATGTTGTAGTATTTCCTTAGCCCTACATCATACATCAGTATTTGTCATATGCAACGTCTAGAAGCTTCTAATGTTCAACACATTCACTCTATCCACAAGTATCAAATATATGTACGTGATATATTGATTATTTTTATAATAGAAGTATGTGTAATTATATGTGTGTAAGCAATTGTACTCAAACATATAACTGCTATTAGACAATACATTCTAAATTTCGATATGATGTAATAACATGTACATCACAATAAATAAATTTTACATGGCATGCTCGATCTATAATCTTATGACCTAGGGAGCCAAAGACCCTTCAGCCCCAATTATCTCCACTTCACCAGTAGCGCTATGCCACCCTCAATTATTGATAGAATAACACTAATGTTGTGTGTTTTAGAGGGTTTAGAATCAGAATAAGATAATAATGATCCGCTTATTTAGTTAACTAATTAAACTTTTTCCGTCAATCAGTTTGTTTTCAACTATAATTTTCCACTTCAATAAAAATTTATACAGCGAATTGCAAAATTCGAACCAACCACCGCATAATTGCTCTTCATATGAATGAACTTTTGATTGATTAAAAAGTGCAAACATGTGCCATTTATCATAAAAAAAGGAATAAATTTAGGAAGTTCAAACTAGCTTTAATTATTAGATTTATCTATATTCGTTCAAACACCATCATTTTTAGAAGGCTTATCATTATCGCCCTGATCAAGGAATTTCTTTCTACTTTATCTGATATTTGTCGTCTAGCCGATTTAATCAAATGAAGAAGATCCTCTGTTTCAAAATAATAATACTATGTCATCTTGGAACAACTATAACATTTTAAAATTGCTTGAATTTTACTTATCAATTTGCATGGACAATTATATATATACTAATATACTATATATTTTAGCATCTAAGATCAATTCTAGCTAGTTTAGTCTCCACAGAAGTAGAAACAACAGTTTATTAATTGTCCAAAAAACCACCTAACAAACATGCAGTTCTCAGCATAAACATCAACAAAATAAACACCAGAAAAGCTTAATTAGGACAATTTGCTCCAAGTAGGAAAAATTAGAAACCATACTAAATCGTCAATCTTGATTTTGTTAATACTCAGAGCATCACGTTCAAGATCTCGTTCCACGTATCAGGAACTCCAGGGAGACACCAATGGCTACAATCGGAGCTCTGATCTTTCAACTGCTCATTACTATTTTCGGCCGAAGATCGAGCATAGATGGAAGGATGGCCATCCCTTCTGAGAGCAGACATTGTTGTTATATCCTGAAAATGCACAGGAAATGCCATTTTCCTCAACACTTTCTTCAGAACTAGCAACTGCTCCGGCACATGAGGCCGGCTTAATTTCTCGAGGGGTTCCCTCTTATTGTAGCATTTCCAACCATTATCCCTTCAACAACGAAACACAGTATCAATGCAATATTAGGGCCGGATTGACATAATATGAGAATTGCATGATTTTTTCAAGATACATATATTTTGTTGTTAAGTGGATTCAAACATCGCCTTAAAATAACTCAACAGCCTGACTGCCTGAGACGACCACCTCAATTGTCTAGAAACGTACCTGTTATGTCTAGGAGACGCGCTTCTGAAAAAAACTCCATTCTTTCTGGGATCAAGATTCAAATCTATCCATTTAGCCCATGTCATTAGCCCTTTCTCATAAGCAGCAGTTGGATTCATGCTTTTGTAAACATTTTGCCCTTCCTTAACAAAATCCCACCTGCCAAAATTAGTATCAAAGATCAATATATGCTTTTCTTTGAATATTCATTTGAACACATTCATCTCCAAAATTAAAGATTCTAAACTTCTTACGAACTCCATTTGTCTGAATGAGTCCACCAATGAGCTGAATCAAACACTAGAACATCAACTCCTCTCCAGTATTTTGCATTCTCTTCTATTGAATCCAACTCCAAGATTCTCTTGCTTCTAGGCCCTGTTCTCAGCTCCACAAGCAAAGGAGCCCAACAGAATTCTATTGACATCTCAAAATCCTGAAAATCATCATCAATCTTAATCTTAATCAAGATAAAAATTAATAATCCATATTTTTTTGGATAAATAATAAACTAACCAAAGCAAGAAATGCCATGACAGGGCCATTGTAGAATACTGTCTTTCTATTAGTAGGAATCACAGATTGCACTAAACAAACTAGAGATTCCCATTGGTTCCTCATTATGGAATCACCCACAAGCATTATTCTTCTCTTTCTCATCCTTCCAAGAAAATCCAATGCATTAAACCTACATAAATTATGAACATACAAATACTTAGTCAATAATTATGTTTTCAGAAACCAATCATCAAGCAAAGATCTTGATGGATACATAATGTACCTTGGAATGGAGCAGCCATAAGGCTTCCACCTCCACTTTTCGTAGTCGGAGTCCGGCCGGCCGTTTCTCCGGCAGGTGGCTGCAGTGCTAAGGTAAGGGCAAGTTGCATCATAGAGAGGGTAAGTTTGATCATAAGTCCATTTTCCTTTGGTGAGATCACAAGTTTGAAGTGATGGCTGCTTGTTGTGGAACATGTTGATTTCATCATCTTTGTCGTCTAGCCAATTTAGTTCCTCTTCATCATATGTTGAGGAATCGACATGGTAGAAACAAAAGAAAACAAATAACAAGATGAAGAGAAATAAGTGTTTATTGAGGTTGAATTGAGCCATTTCATTTGGATGAAATGTTCGCTTGTGTGAATTATAATTGAGAATATATAGTCCATTTGGATCTATGCTAAAAGTAACTTCTAAAGTTGATGAGAAATGTTCCTTTTCATTATTGACTTTAAGGTGAAATCAATTAGACACGGTAGTCTTAATTTCGATTGTATTAGTTTTAGAAAAAAAAATAATTAATTCGTGTTAATTATGATCTTTCTTCCTTCTGGAATTTTCTTTTTGACGCAAATCGAGTTTTCATGTAGAGACTTCAAATAGAAATGTAGATACTCCCTCCGTTCCAATAGTAAGGTTTCACTTCTATTAATTAATACTCTCATCAATTAAAGAAGTGAGACATTGCTATTGGGACGGAGGGAGTATTACTTACTCCCCTGTCCACCAAAAATTTGTCCCAAATAGTATGACAAGACTTTTAAAGAAAACTAGTAGAAAGTTACGTGAGTGGTTAAATTTGTGAGTTAGAAGATGGAGTCATGTACAAAAATAAAATGGGGCAAAAATTTGAGGGACGCTCCAAAATAAAATTAAGAGAAAATTTTTTATGGACGGATGGAGTCATTATTATTTTTATTTTTATCTTTTAAGCAAAAAAAAAAACTCCCTCCGTCTAAAATATTTAGGATATAATTTTCTTTTTGGGTGTCCACCATATTTATACTACTTTCTTTTATGGGACAATATCCACACACATTCAGTATTTTATAATAGTTCATAATAACTCATTATAGTAGATCTCTTTCTCCACTCAAACACTAACTCGTACTTAATATTTATTAAAACTCGTGTGCCACACCATACGCGACATATATTTGGAGGAAGTAAAATATCATTAAGATTAGAAAACTTTTCAATCGTGATGTGACCGGCAGTATCTACTTTATGAAAATAAGAGTTTTTCGTACAATATTTCGCCGTGATTTAAGGATTCGTTGGGCAAAATTTATAATTCGAAGCCTTTTGAATAAATTGTTTTTGACTTTATGTCCTTTCCATTACAAAAGCTGTAGGTAGATCATAATAACAACCATGTAAACGAGCTAGAAAGACGAGATTAATTAACTGGTGGGGGAGGTAAATATGCAAAACAGCAATGTACACCACGTGAGTGATTAAATAATAATAATAATAATAATAATAAATAAAAATAATAATAAAATGACAAAATAATAGAAACTTGATTATATATACATGTACAAAGTAATAGACATGTCACACGAGTACACAAACAAAATTAACATGACATAATTGCATACTCTTTAGCAGCAGACTAAATCATTCCCTTTTTCTGCGAGCAAATATATATAAAAGGAAAAGCAAACATTCTGCAGCACTGCACTCCCTCTATTGCTTCAATAAAAAAAGAATTTGACCAACCATGTTGGCCTTCCATATCGGATAACGAAATAACCAATACCAATTCCAACTACAAATCCACATCCATACCCCAACACAACTGCTTGCCACCCAAATCCATTCACAAAACTAGACTCATCATCATCTTCTTCTTCTTGTGGTTTTTCATCAATCCTTTCACATTTTTGCGTCAACGGAAATCCACACAATCCCGAGTTTCCTGCATACGAGTTATTCTCAAATGTGGAAAACTGCGTAGATTGTGGTATTTGCCCCACAAGATTATTCATTGAAAGATTTAATTTCGAAAGAAATGTCAACTTTGTCAACTCAGTCGGAATTTGAAATCAAATGAATTAATCTAACTTTCTTAATTATGCAATAGTGATAAATTAAGAGAAGAAAGAGGCATGATATCATCGATCATACCACTCAAATTATTCATGCTAAGCCATAAGTATTGAAGGATTGTCATGTTTCCGATCTCTTCTGGTAACAATCCATTGAAATTGTTTACTTCCAATTGCAACTCTTCCAAGTTAGTTAGGCGACCGATCTCTTTTGGAATCCGACCTTTAGAATTATGAAAATTTGTAAATTCAATTTAATTAATTAGTATTATATTCTATGTTTTTTTTTTAAATAATACACAATTAAGCAGATTAATTTACAAGTAATATATATATATATGTATATTCTAATTAATAATATGCATGAAAATTAGGCACATAATTAATGATACCACTTAAAGCATTGTTGTGAAGGAACAAGCCAAACATGGTTGTTAAGTTGCCAATTTCTCTTGGCAATGATCCACTAAGGGGGTGTTTACTTTGGGTGATAGGATAGATAGATAAAAATAGTATAGGTTAATCCACCGTTTACTTTGATGGATTGATTACTTTTGAACTTGTTTGATCATCTAATCCTTCATATAGTCAATCCTATGTTTTATCAATCTATCCTATCCTTCAAAGTAAACGCCCCCTAAATTAACTGCCAGACATGCTCAATCGCTCGAAATTACTAAGTTGCCCAATCTCTTTTGGAATATTACCTGTGGACATATTGTAATAATTAATTAGTAGTACGATCATAACTTGAAATAGCATGGAATCTGAACTTATGACCTTTCAGTCACTAATTCATCAGTCTGATACATCGCTAATTAAGTCACCGCAAGGAACAAAATATCTAAGACAAAATAGTTGAATCATACCACTTAAAGTGTTGACTTCAAGGCCAATTTTGCGAAGGGCTGTCATGTTTCCAATTTCTCTTGACAATGTTCCATTAAGTTTATTGAAGGCTAAGTCAAAATATTCCAAGGAAGACATGCCGAAAATGGTTGATGGCAAAGGGCCTGTGATCTCGTTTGAACTAATTTCCAAACCTTGCAAATTACTAAGAAAACCAATCTCTTTTGGAATATTACCTGTCGCCGGTTAATTTGTAAAGCAGTTGCATGAAATCATAATCCAATCATATGTATTTCTTTCTATTCAAAATAAATGTCATTTTAGCTCGGTGCGCACAAATTAAGATTTTTTTTTTGCCAAATTTACCCATAATAAATGATGATCAATTGAAATTAGTGAAGAATGAAAATTATTAGTTTGAAGTGAGTTATTTAGGTGCAATTATTATGTAATTGGGAGGAGAAAGCGCTAAAACGTAATTTATTTTGCAAAAGTTTAAAAACCATAAAATGATATTTATTTTGAAAAGGAGGGAATATATATTTGTTCAACTGTAATTATACTTTAAAATTAAATTGAAAAAGTTATTTTGATAAAAATTAAATTGAAAAAATTATATCCAATAGAATATAAAATTAAACTCCTCGTTCCAAATTCCGATCAAGGCCGTGTATTTGTTTTTGACATATATTACACCAAACTATCTATTACTAATACGAAAATAAAGTTGTCCCATCCACGGTGCTCCGTTCAGATTTTCCTTTATTATGGTAATTTGTCTAATTTTAATTCATATATATTCTAATTTTTATTTTTATTAATTAAAATTTTATTAATTTCATATTCTTGAAATATCACATGTTTATCTATTAATCACATCTCATATTTATCTATCCCTCTATTTAATTAATTTCTTCTATTATACATATTAAAATAATAACAATTTCGGAATGCATTCTTATAAATCCTTATTTTATACATTCTTAATTCATATATAATAATCTATAGAAAATTTGTAAATGAAAATCTCTCTATAAAAACTAAATTAAATATATTTAATCAACATATCTACATAGAATCCTTTTCATTTTTCCATTCATGTTTTTCTAAAAACTTCGATTAGTGCTTTCTAGAAAATATATACATTGAATCAAATGTGGATAGGTAGCTAAAGAACAAAACAAAAAAAAAAAACTTGAAGATGTAAACATATTTTTTCCGCATTTTGGCAAAGATTAGAGATATTGATTTAACATGAACTAACGAGACGGTTCAAATATACTTAAAAAGAAGGATTTTTACTAATTTTAATTAATATTAATTTTGTTTAGTTTTTTATTGAGTAATTTAGCATAAACCAACGAGACGGTTGAAATAACATATAAAGAAGGATTTTTACTAAGTGTAATTAATATTACTTTGAAGAGGTAAACATATTTTTTTCCGTATTTTGGCAAAGATTAAATATATCGATGTAGCATGAACCAACGAGACGATTCAAATATAGTTAAAAGGGAATGATTTTTACTAATTTTAATTAATATTAACTTTGTTTAGATTTATATCGAGTAATTTAGCATAAACCAACGAGATGGTTCAAATAACATAAAAAGAATGATTTTTACTAATTTTAATTAATTTTACTTTGAGTGTTCATATTTTTATCGAGTATTACTCAACGGATTGGAGACGAGTATGTACAGTAAAGTTACTATTTTAACCGAGATTAAGACGAACATGTAGAAAAATTCTAAACAAATTTTAAAAAAATACATAATGAATGAGTATACCCGATCCATTATCATTCCTAATTATAAATTTAGATACGTGAAATAATTAATTTTATAAGTTTGATTAATAATTAACGCGAACAATATCACAACTTTTAAATAAGATATAAAATTATTTTTTAAAATGTATACATATAAATTAAAACATATAAAGTTATTTCCCGTCGAATTTCGACGAGCTACTTACTAGTTTCCCTTATATCACCTAACCAAAAGTTATTCTCCGACACTTCTGCAATTTATTCGGATGATGTCCCTTACAAAGAAAAGCTTCAAATTCTCCTTCCAATTAACTATCTTATGATTTTATTCGTACCAATTACTTTCTTACAAAATCAACTATTGTATAAAAGAAATAACATTCATATATTCCCAAATGCAAAGCATATAAAGTTAAAGATTAATTAAATGGAGTAACGTTAGAACCATCTTTTCCATAAAAAAATAAAGTAGAAAAATTAAGACCATGGAGATAAGACCTTACCAGTTAACTTGTTGGCACCAAGGAACAATGTTTGAAGCAATGTCAAATTCCCAATTTCTCTTGGCACGTGTCCACTAAAATTATCTATACCTATTATAAAAGAGCGAATTCTTACAAAATTGAGTTTGCCTAATATATACCTATTATTATATTTATTTTAAGGGCAATAATGTAAATCTATATAATAAATTAATAATATAGTCATACTCCTACTATAACTCAACTTAATTAATTAATTAATAATATAGTCGTTAGTCGTACATGTTCTATTACTCAAAAGTGAAAGAGAAAAGACAACATAAGTTTGACAGCTCGAGATTATTTTATTGTGCCGAAATTTTGTATTTTTGTGTATTTTTTTTAATTGAGAAATTGGACGAAAAAATACCAAAACTTAATAAGCATAAGTTTTTTAACCCCATTCATAAAACTATAAGTTTTCTATACCAAAATCATTTAAAAGACTAAAGTGTCCTCCCTTTTACAAAAACTAATAAATAAATAATGCACCTATGAATTAAAAAAAAAAAATCTGAAAAAACAACCTCAATCTCTCTCAATTCTCTCCCGTCGTCGGCCAGATTTCTTCTGGACACGATGGGAGGACACGATGGGGCCACTGGACACGATGGCTGGGCACGATGGGTGGACACGATGGATGGACACGATGGTGCTATTGGACACGATGGAAAGTAATATTTAATGCAGATTCTGTTGCGTTTCATTTATTGAACCCTACCAAATCCGATTCTCTGAAGATTTTCGGATGAAGCTAGGGTTTCATTTATTGAACCCTACCAAATCCGATTCTCTGAAGATTTTCGGATGAAACTAGGGATTTAATGAAGGTAGTTCATTAAAGTTTGCGTAAGAGAGGTTGTTGACAAGGTTTAGAACTCCTAGTTAGGTTCGAATTAATCACAACACTACAATTGAAAACACCAAAAACCACAAAACCCTAAAAAGAAAGAAGAAGAAAAAGAAGAGAAAAAAGGTACTCCAATCTATCGAAACGTGAATTCAAAGAAGAAAAAGATATCAAGAAAGGCCGGCATCGCGTTTCTGGCTTCATAAATAAGGTATACACCCGAAATCTCCATCCGAAAAGCATATACTAGTGCGTGTTATTTAACTCACGATGGCAAGGCACGATCGTGACCAAGTAAACACGATCGTGCCTTGACCATCGTGTCCCAAAATTGTCTTCGATTTGCATGGAATATGTAGATGTTAAGTGATATTTGTTTAAATTCGAATATAACTTGAAGTTTAGTAATATGTTTAGGAGAAAAAATAGTTGAAATAACTCGCCTTGTGTGATTTGTAAGGGGTTGGAAACTATGAATTTTTTTTCTGTCGGGGGCGAAGGGTTTCTCCCCACGATGGCACGATGTAGAAGGCACGATCGTGCCCACGATGGACACGATGGGCACGATGGCCAACTCGATGACCATCGTGCCCTGGCAGTTTGTGATGTAAATTTCTGTTTTTCGTATTGTAACCCTAATCTCTCTTCTTTCTTTGATTTTTAGATGGGACGGCGGCGTGTTATTGTACGTTTTGGAGGTCAGTGGGAGGGATTGGCTTACTTAGGCGGGAGTACTGTTGTTGTGCACATGGACGATACGAATGATGATCGAGATCATATCATGAATCTGATTAAAGATGCTTTGTGTGGTCGAAGAGATTCCGAGTATGTGCTATCCTATTTGACTGTTTTGAGGGATGGGAGCAGATGTAGAGTTTTATTAAATAGTGATACAGATTTACTTCGATTGCTAGTGCAAGAGAAAAGGTCGGATCCGATGGTTTATGTCTTTGAAAGAGACAGTATTTTTGCCCCTGAGGTGTACGTGGAAGGCAGTGGACGACGGGATCTATTTAAGGATGATGATGATAGAATGCCACCAGAAGCAGAGGGTGCTCACATCTCCGACAACGAAGAAGATGAACGCCGTAAGAATATAATTGAATCTGTGACTACTGAGTTTCTTGCTTGGATTAGACAGCCAGAACAAGTAAACAGGATCCTCGGGCACCAGAATTTCACATATGAGCATCAGATTGGTCGTGATGATGATGAACTACGCAGCAGCCTAGGCAATTGGAGCATTCCACTGGTCGAGTGTGACGACGCGCCGCCACTGGGTGAGTTGAGCAGCCCCTGACCGTTCACTAGTCAACTTGTAGTGGGGGCTACGTTTCGGTCAAGTATGAATTGAAGATGGCTGTGGGAATGTATCACCTGGAGCACATGCTAGAGTATGTCATTGATCGTTCCGCCAGAAATCGTATAGTCTTTCTCTGCAAGCACGGTAGGAATAATTGCACGTTTAGGTTGTGTGCTCAGGGGCCAAAAGATGAGGGCGACTCGATTTGGTACATTACGAAGTTGACTTTGGATCACAGCTGCCACTTGAACGTGATCCGTACTGCCGAGCGGACGGTGGATCGCTAAAGTTGCAGCCGTGTACTTTGCTCGTAGGTTGGTTTGCGAGGGTGTGTATTTGAAGCCGAGAGAGATGATGGAAGAGATGCGCAGAGAGTTTGGTGTTCACATGTTGTACAGCCTCGCTCTAGAAACGAGGAATATAGCGATAGAGAAGACATACGGTGACTTTGACAAGTCGTATCAGATGGTCCCGTCGTATCTACATTTTTTGAGGCAGCGTAATCCCGGTACTGAGTACAACATGCAGATCAGTAGTGAGGGAGTATTTTGTCACATGTTTCTCGCCTTAGGACAGTGTATTCGTGCCTTCGAGCGCTATCTCAGGCCAGTGATTGTGTTGGACGGGACCCACCTTAAGGGAAGGAACAAGGGAGTTCTTTTTGTCGCTGTTAGCAAAGATGAGAATGAGCAGCTCTTTCCTATAGCTATTGGAATTGGTCCGATAGAGAACGATGAGTCGTGGACTTGGTTTCTTTTAAATCTGCGCAGGTGTTTCGACCCTCCGAATGAGTTGTTGATCGTCTCTGACCAACATAAGAGCATTGCAAATGCCGTGAAAGCCATCTATCCGACTGCAGCGCACGGATTGTGCTTTCACCACATGCAGAAGAATCTGACGCGATACGGCCGTCGAGCTCTTGCCATCTTCCAAAATGCAGCGTATGCTTATCGTGTTGAAGAGTTCGAGAAGAATTTTTCTGCCTTGAAAGCTTCATGTGAGGGTGCTCACACACGACTTTCCGAAATTGGTGTTCATAGGTGGTCTAGGTCACATTGCCCAGTTCGATGGTACAGTTTCATGACCTCCAATGCCGCCGAAAGTTTGAACTCTAGGCTACTGTGGCCTAGACGTTTACCTATTTGCTCGTTACTTGAGGTGTATCGTTACATTGTCGAGAAATGGTTCGACGAGAAGAGGGCATTAGCTAGGGAGAGAGAGCATGAGATTACACTCGAGGCCTTCAACAAGCTTGCTGTGACAGTGGAAGCAAGTCATCAGCTCGTTGCTCAACCTACCACTGACAATGTTTATAAAGTGAAAGACAAGAAGATGGTCTTCGAGGTGGACCTTGGGAATTGGACATGTGAGTGTCGTGAGTTCGATCAGGATAAGATGCCATGTCGTCATGCAGCTGCCGCCCTCAGGTATGTATAGCTTTTTTTTACTTAAATTGTATTTTCATGGCTCAATATTTCTAACTTTTGTTCGTTACAGGACCCAAGGAAACACTGTCAATTTGTTTGATTTCGTAAGTCGGTATTACAAGCAACACGACTTGCGCGAGACTTACAGAGAATCCATTAGGCCGGTACCACATCCCGAGGAGTGGAATGTCCCGCCTGATATTGCAAGAATCGTTTGCTTGCCACCGGTGGGAGTTCGTCAAGCCGGCCGTCCGAGGATACAGAGTGTTCGTTCAGCAGTTGAAGGTGCGCCCACAACACGCCGTAGCCAAAAATGCTCTAAGTGTAAGGGGACCGGCCACAATAGAAAGAATTGCACCGAACCACTCGCTTTAGATGTCGATCTAAATATTCCCCCGGAGGGAGAACCATCGAGTCAGAGACGGCGACGAAAGAAAAAATGCAGCAATTGTGGTAGTGAAGAACACACAATCAGAAAATGTCCGATGCACTTGTGATTTATGATTTTTTGTACGATTGACAGTGCCACTCTTATTTATAATATGTGGTTCATTTGTCCTAATTTTATTTATTTGTTGAGCTTCTGTTGTGTTTAGAAATTGGAAAATGTAAAAAACAGGACCGAAGCGGGTTTCCTTTGTAAAGCGGGTGCACCCGCTTCGGCGGCTCACCCGCCTCGGCGGGGTACACGAGCCTGCCCATCGCGCCCATCGCCCACGATTGGGAGACCCCATCGCCCCCATCGTGCCCATCGTGCCCATCGCCCCCATCGTGCCCATTGCCTCCGTCGCCCCCATCGTGCCCATCGCCCCCTCACCCCATCGCCCCATCGTTTCCATCGTGGCCATCGCCCTCACGATGCATGTCCCATCGCCCCCTCAAGAAATTTTGATTTTATAGACATTTTTGGACTTTATGTTGATGTGGTGCTGATATATTGATTTGTAATTGCTTATTTAAGAATTTCATAAGTAAAAACGAACATTTGAAATAATTTAAATGTAGTCTTTAATATGATTATGAATCATATCATATCTTAAGAATGAAAAGGATCTCAATGAATATTTACTTCAAATTCTCAAATTATATGCTGTATATCATCGATGTTGCAAAAAACATTCAGATTGATCATAAGTATGTATGTAAGGTATAAAAAAGTATTTATATGATATAAAAAATACTATGGAATAACATTAAGGTATTAAAAATACTTATCGATGCCTGTTCTTCTGGGGACGATGGGGACTTCATCGTGAGCACGATGGGGGCGATGGGGGCGATGGGCACGATAGGGGCGATGGGCGCGATGGGCACGATGGGCAGGCTCATGTACCCCGCCGAGGCGGGTGAGCCGCCGAAGCGGGTGCAACCCGCTTTACAAAGGAAACCCGCTTCGGCCCTGTTTTTTACATTTTCCAATTTCTAAACACAACAGAAGCTCAACAAATAAATAAAATTAGGATAAATGAACCACATATTATAAATAAGAGTGGCATTGTCAGTCGTACAAAAAATCACAAATCAAAAGACAAGCTAAATATCCTAGCACCTATCTCTTTACGATAGCTCCTAATGTATCTCACATCAATATTCCTTGTATGCCTTTTTGTTGGATGTTTGGACACCATACGATCTAGATACATGCAACAAAAAGGACCGCAACTGACCCCATCGGTCTGGGCGAACTGCTCACTAGGTGGCATTATGATCAATGGCATGAAGTCTTCTCTTCTTGTCTTGCGGGGGTTATTCATCCAGTAATTCCCCAGAGCTAGTAGCCTAGGAACGAGACAAGTGAGGGGCCTCATCTGCTTTATCCGAGGAGATTTATTGGCGTCATGTTGGTGTGACAATGAGTCATACAATTCGATGCACCAATCATCTATTTTGATCTTCGCAGTGACCCAATGCTCATCAAGACAACAAAAGGCAATAATCTATTCAAATAACAAATATTAGTACAACTGCAAATCAAGAATACTGACAATTTGAAAGAAAAAGCAACTTATAATCAATTTAACATCACTTACTGTGTTGCAGTTTAACCACGGGATCCCGTTCGGTGTGTCCATGCCATGAAAGAGATCCAGTATAGGTTGTGGCAATATCCATTTGTTTCCCTTCACTTGGTTGCCCTTTGGACTTAGCTCGTGGAACTCTTTAAGCATCAGTGCCTAAAAAAAGTAAAACAAGTTAAAAATATTTGTTTGTAAACCAACTAATACAACAAATAAAAGTCAAACAAAAAACTTACAAAAAACGTAGACCCTTGAACAATAGTGGTCACCGCACCAACTCCCCGCAACCCCCTTCGCCGTTTACACCTAGGCGAAGAGCACGTACAAGTCCATGACCTGTATTCAAAAAATTTACATTACATGAAGATATATAAATCAATGTAAATAATTTAAATATGTGAAGACGTTAAATTGCAAGAAATGTTACCTCTGCAGTGAAGCACTCGTCCACATTCTCCACAAGGTCGAAAAATGCCTGCGTCACCGTGTGGTCAATCTCTTTTATCACGCAGACAGTGTTGTCGCCCATATGTCTGAAGGCAGCGACGCTGATCGGACCGTGCGCACGAGAGCCGGCGTCTCACCAACATATGGCGTACGTAGCGTGCCAGACGGCCTAGGGTGTCTCGGAGGAGGACTACTCTCACCAAACTCACCCTGGTCCTCCTCTTCTCTCTCGAAGCTGGCCAACTGCGAAGTCTTTGCTGAGGCTAACGCAGGTGAGTCTGTGGGAAGCAGAGGCTGCTGGAAGGGCTGGTGGTGTAGCAGATCTCCTGCTCGATCACGATCCACCTCGAAGTCGTGGTAGCTAGTAGTAGCAGCAGCGGAGTGGCGTGGCTGGTCACGCTGAGACCTGTGACTACCCACAGAGTGGTGACTAGGGCCTGCTGCAGCGCGGGGGGCGGCCGGTCACGCTGAGACCTGTGGCTAGCCGCAGAGTGGTGACTAGGGCCTGCAGCAGCGGAGTGGCGGGGCTGGTCACGCTGAGACCTGTGGCTAGCCGCAGAGTGGTGACTAGGGCCTGCAGCAGCGGAGTGGCGGGGCTGGTCACGCTGCGACCTGTGGCTAGTCGCAGAGTGCTGCTGATAACTCCTGCTCCGTCTAGGACCGAAGTAGTCCACGATCTTAGTGAAGACCCTATCAGCTACTCGAGCAAGGAAACCTGTGCTTGAGTCGTCGTACAAGATCGCCTTCAACCGGCAATCGACGACGTCGTCAGTGCTGACTCTGTGGTCCGGACAAGGCTGTCCGTGCAAACAACACACCCTGTCCTCCGGCCTCTCCTGGTACACTCGCTCTGCTGTCTGAGGACGGGTGAGAGGACTACTCTCTCGGCGACGCTTTGACACCTTTCCAAAGGTCGCCTTCATCTTCTCCATTGTCGTAACTTTGATCTTGCCCTTGTTCTTGATGGGCCCCGCAAAAACAACCTCTGCCCTACCCCGACCAGCAATTCGGACCGGCTTCGGGTACACCACATCAAACGGATCCCCGTTCTCAAAGCTAAGGAAGTAGTACTCGGCTTCTTCTTCCTCCATCGGGACCAACGGGACATCAGTCATTTCGAGCTGTAATGAAATACGTATAAAATAACAATTATATATCGATAAAATTTTGAAATTTTAAAAAATTCATAAAAAATAAAGTGATTTACGTACCGGTTGGTCAAAAAAGGTGCGAAGTCCGCCTTCGCGGTGCCCGTCTCCCACATCAAGCATCGGGGCAGCGATCACTTCATCTCTCGTTCCGCGATGGCGTCCCAAATGAGGAAATGCCTCGTACATCCAAAGGCCATGAGGACCTGGGGACCGGACCGTATGCTGGTAGTCAATCTCTTCCGTCCCGGGAGTAAGAGCCACGGTGTCGATGTAGTGAGTCAACACTGGTACGTGTAAGCACCCCGGGGAAACCCGTCCCCGCTCAAAGTCCTCTACCAGTGCCCATGCCCAGTTCTCGACCGACATCTTGTCCCGGCACAAGAGAAAGTAGTAGTAAACCAACAAGTTCGCCGCCTTCAAATAATCTTCCATTTCATATCCTAACTAGCGTTCCTTGAACTTGTTGCGTGACTCGCTCACCTTTGTTTCTTTGGCATGAAAATGCCGGTGAAATAAAGCGTCGGGACGGATCGGGTGAGTCTCGCAGTGAGTGTCGAACTCCGTGTTTCCAAAGTGAAGTCCCGTGATTAGGGCATAATCACGGGGTGTAAAACGGACGGTCCGACCCCCGAGCCGAAACCACGACTCGCGGGGTATGTGGTCGCCACTGCGGTTGTCGGGCTATAAGGTGGTGAAGGGCACCAGTAGCACTGCCCGTCCGCCTAACTCTAATCAGTCTGCCCACGACCCCGGAGGTAAAGTGCTCTATCGCACGCTCTTCGTGTCTAGGCCCGCCAATGCGACGCAGCGTGGAAAGTATCTCTTTAAACACATCACAACGCATATACAAATTGATTCCACGTGTCACAGTCCGTAACGTGGGCCTTTTCCATACACAACCCTCCTACAATAACAAAACGGGCAACCATAAGCAATAAAATCACGAGCAAATTTAAAAAAACAAGACAAAACACAAAAAAAAAACCGGCCTGTCTGGGCACGATGGCAAAGTCACGATGGACTGCCATCGCCCCCAGCCATCGTGTCCAGCCCCATCATGTCCAGCCCCATCGTCCCCAGCCATCGCCCCCAGCTATCGACCCCAACCCCCATCGCCCCCAAACCCCCTTCGTGCCACCCATCGCCCCCAGCCATCGACCCCAACCCCATCGCCCCCAACCCCATCGTGCCCCCGTCGTGCCCACCCCATCGACCCCAACACCATCGCCCCCAATCCCATCGTGCCCATATAAATTCAGCCCAAATTCACACCAAAAATCAACATTTAAACGCATAGAACATGTACATTTCTTCGCAACTTAACTTTAGCATGAATACCCATGAATTAAACATCGAAATTTGCCAAAAAATTTCAATTTATTTCGAAAATTAGGGCGCACTAACCGGCGGCTTGTTTAGGAACTCTTCCTCTTCGTGATCTTGGCCAGCAGCCGACGACGCCTCTCCATCGTGGTCAGATTGTGTCTCGGACGAACTCATCGTGCCCGCAAGTCTTCCGTCGAGAGCGTGCTTCTTCTTCGTGCTTCTTCTTCTTCGTGGTTTCGGTCGAGAGAGATAAGAGAGAGAATGTGGGTTTGTGGTGGGGGACCGATAGATGGAGAGAGAGACACAATTTAAAATAGTAAAGGGTATTTTAGTCTTTTAATCAATTTTGGTATAGAAAACTTGTAGTTTTAAGTTTAGGGTTAAAAAACCTATCCTCTTTAAATTTTGGTACCAAATTATTTGGACCTCTTTTTAATTTATAGTTATTATTTTATTTAACTATGAGGTATTTTTATGTGACATGCTTATTATGAAAGAAGGTGTGTCTTTTCATCCATCTTCATTCAAATGCCAGAACATGTAGATTAAAGACCCCGACTTCGTTCTTTTCTTGACTTGATTTCCAGATTGGCAAAGTGTTACGTGTGCTCAGTCTTCTTCTTCACTCAGAAAGCGAGGAAGAAGAAGAGTAGTGGGAAGGAAGAAGAGGGGTCCACGGTTCCAGATTTCACTGATCTTTGTTCTGGGAATTAGCTCAGTAAAAGCAGAGTTAAGTTGTTAGGGAGGTCCCTGTAGTTTAGTTGCTTTGCTTCGAAACAGGGGAAGAGTTAAGAGGACTAGTCGGCGTTCACTTGAATTCACTATTCGCATAAATACGAGTGTAAAGCCTCGGCGCTTGAAGCTCAAGAACCCATCAATAAATGGATTCCGCATCAACTGGCTTTTCCATTCGTAACTCTCAGAGGCCGATGTTTGTACAGAGTTTGGAACCCTTTGAAGGGAATCACCCACCTGTTGCCAGACCCTCAAAGTCACGTTTTCAATTACTGAGATCGGCCTTTTCGCGACTCACCGCTTTCCATCGGTTCGGAGGTTAGACTGTTTTGTAGCTATACGAGGCTTTCCCACTTTTAATGAAGAAGTCCACTGACAATCGAAGAAAAGGTGCCTCGTTCTAAACACAAAGATCGGTAGATCGCAGAACCAAGGCTAGTCCTCTCTTTCCTTTTTCCTTTCCCCAGGACCAGACCGGATCCTACATCAGATGAGCATTCCCAAGCATTGGGATCGGGCAACAGTAGCAGCTATGCCTTTGAAGCCTTTCCTTACTGTTGATTCCTGGAACGAATACTGGTATTCATGTTTTGAGTCCATTCCTTCCATGGATCCCATTCCGGTATTGAGTCCACTGCTTTCACGCTTTTTACTCCTTTAGCCGCATTAAGATTTAGGCCACCGCAAGGAAGAGGGAAGTTGAATACTGATGGAGCCTCAAAAGATGATATAGGAAACTAGTTCATTGCTAGTAGGCAGAGTGAGCGGGTGTGTTTTTCCTTGTTAGATGAGGGGGAAGTCCCAGCTGCTCCAAGAAGGTAGGAAGAAATCTACGTTGCTATGGCCGCTTCTTCCAGATCTCTTCTCCTCCAGTTTATCAAGAAAGGAAAGCTACAACAAGGAGCCGTAAGGCCAAGCTCACAAGAAAGCTTCCGCTTTCAGCCCCTCTGCTTTCGACAAAGGAAAGCATGCAGAACACGGCGATCATTAGAAATTCACGAATTAGAGATGCTGTAATATACTCTTTCCCATAACTTCTCATACCAGACCAACCCACTAAAATGCAAATAGGGATCAGAAATGTGGTCAATATCACACAGAATAAAGAGATACCATCTATACCCAAATCAAAATGGTAAAATGTATTATATAGAGCGTGGTACCAACGCACCTTGTTTTATTGGCATTGTTGGATTAGATAATGATGGTCAAATATATATAGAATATAAATAGAAAGATAGAAGCTCAGTAGCTCATAGGAAGGAGTCGAACAATAGCTCATAGCCAAGAGGAAAGAACTCCTTTTCAGGCTACTACCTTGGACTCAATAGCTTGAAAGAATTCTCTTCCTAGTCAGAGCGGTAATTCCAGATGAAGGAGAGTTGAGAAATTAGTTATTGATAAATTAATTCGATAGCTTTAAAGTATAATATCACATTGAATGGAATCAAGCATGATTGGTGTCATTATGTTTCAAAAAACGGACTTTGATCTTGCATAATTTGTAAAATTAACAATACTCATTATAATTTTCAAGTATTAAAATAAAAATAATTTTAAAAATTAAAAAGAAACGTTGATATGGGCTAAACATTAACGGTGCTCACAAATGGTCACTGACATATTAGTATTTGTCTCTTTGATAAATATATTATCTTAAATGGAACATTTTTTTAAAATCTAAAATCTAATTATTATTTTTTCTTACTGAAATCAATTATGAAGTATTTTTAGGTATGTAGCCATGGTTTATGAAGGGAGTATATAAATTAGTGATTGATAAATTAATTTCATAGACGATAAAAATAAATTTACAATTTGGTGTAAAAGATGTGATTTGTGGTGTAATTAAAATCATACATAAAATAGAATATATATTTAAATTATAAATAGATTTGCTTATTCTAAGGTCTACTCTTTACACCGACTTGTTAATAATTTGTTGAAGTTAATAGTCAAAATTAATAATATTACAACTTTATAAATTAATTATCTTAAACAAGAGATTATACGTGCAACGCACGTAATATCTCTGCTAGTTAATTACTATACAAAGATAGAAACTCAAGCTTCGAACATTGCTCCAAACTCGATGGTATTTCCCCATACAAATTATTGTAAGAAATACGAAGTCTCTTGAGTCTATGAAGATTGTTTTTGCACATATCAAGTGGTAAGCTACTAGACAAACTATTATTCCTTAAATCCAAAACTTGTAAAAATGACATGTTGAAGATAGATGGAGGAACAGGTCCATGAAAAGAGTTCTCACTCACATCTAAAGAAACAAGAAAAGAAAGATTTCCGATTTCGGGAGAGATGGTTCCGACCAGACCCATGTACGTTACATTCAGCTGAGTCACCCTATTATAACGAGAATCACAAGTAACTCCAATCCAATTACAAACATTGGTTTCAAGGGTCCAATTTTTGGTCAATATATTCTGAGGATCGGAAGTCATTTGAGATTTTAAGGTAATAAGTGAAGAACGATCGGTGTTGATATTGTTGTTGGCTGATGAGGTATAATCTATCAAATAATGAAGTTGTAAGAGTACTGCAAGGAGGAGAAACTGGGAAAATTTATTCATTGTAGTCTTGATTTTGATAGTAGTGTATATGAGGTTTGATCTACGATATACACATATATATATATATAATATGATAACATAAGGTGGTTGTGGCAAATGGGAAAGCATGCATTACGTAAAGTCAATATGCCATGATTTTAATGTTGTTATACCTAACTGATTAGTGACGCCTCTGCGTCATCATTGAATACCAAGTGCTAAGACTTAGTGAAGTCAATGCAAGCTTAGTCTTTTAAGCTTAAAAATTACCCACTAATAAATTTTTTTTCTTGCGTATAAGATGTGATTAGAGTTGTCAGTGGCGGACCCAGGATTTTAAATATGGGGATACGAAATTGATTGGGGGGTTGCAGGGGGCTGGCCTTCATGCTTGGGGGTTTGGGGGCTTCGCCCCTGAATTTTTTTTTTTTGAGCTATCCAATAATAAAAATGATTGAAAATGCAAAAAATGAGATAAAATGTATATAAAGAGATATTCATAGAGTTCAAAAACAATATTATTCAATAATTACAACTGAAGACTCGAGTCCGAGCCGACGAGTCTTCATTATCAGGAATCGATCCATGACATTTTGAAAAGAGAAAGAAGAAGAAATTCGATTCTTTAAAAGAACAAGACAGCCGTAAATGAAAAATATGAAAATATAGTGGGACCTTGTGAATTGGGGATTAAATTATTAAAATATGTTGGTCCCAAGACGGATACCTTGGTGTAGAGGGGGGGGGGTGAATACACCAAGGTTTAAAAACTTTTCCAAGTTAAAACTCTTTTGAGTGAAATTTGTTGTGTTCGATCCAAATTTGGATGGCAGCTTGATCGACACAGCTGGCTGTGTGCGGAATGTGGTGGATTTGGAAAGTCCGTCTGTTGCTTCAAATTATATTGCAAGGCTCTGTTTCACTTTTCAGTTAGTCAGTTTATGCAGATTGAAATGTATGCTTATGAGAGTTAGTAACATGCATAAAACAAAGCGATAAATAACAAGAGCATCTTTAACGTGGTTCGGAGTAACCCCTCCTACATCCACGACCAGATTCACTGGTAATCCACTACCACTTGGTTTCCAAGTACCAAGCAACTTCACAACTCTAACCCGAGCTGTGTTCCAACAGTTTGCGGGCACTGTCAAGCCTACACCTTCAGTTTGCGGGTACTGAAGAACCTATCCACTCGAATTACACGCTTCGAGCAAGCGTACCTTTACCTAACCTTTCTGGGTTTGGGTTTGGGTTTGGGTATGGTTTTCCAACTATGAACGAGTTCTTACAATGAAGAACAAGGAGTATGATGAACTCGTTCAAACTAGGCTTAAGATATTTATTCTGATCTAATCTGCCTATGACTGAATATGTGAACAACTAAGAACACAGCTGACTGGCTGGGTGTTCTTGAAAGATTTGGCTTTGAAGATCGTTGTTCATTTTTCTGTTTTCTTCTATTTCTTCAGTCGTCTTGTCAGCCCCCTCACCAGCAATGGTGGAGGAGAGATATATATAGGTGAAGATTCAAATTAGCCGTTGGAAGAGAGCCGTTTGAATCTTACCTACTCTTGTTGACTTCTGGCCATTACCTACGAAGTAGGTCTGTATCTGCAGAAGCTATTCCTTCTCTGATTTGACTGCGTCAGACAAGATCTTCTGACATCGGGATCTTGTCTTGGAGAAGGTCTTCGTCTTCGAGCTGCTAAGCGTCTCTGCTGTGTCTTCAGCGTCTTGGACTCTGCTGTGTCTCAACTCTGAGCTGTGTCTTAGACCTGAGCTGTATCATCAACCTGAGCTGTGTCTTCAACCTGAGCTGTGTCGTTAACCTGAGCTGTCTTAGACCTGAGCTGTGTCATTGACACTAAGCTGGGTCTTTTTCACTGAGCTGGGTCTTTGACACTGAGCTGGGTTTCCGTCACTGAGCTGGGTCTTGATACTGCTGGGTCTTTGACTCTGCTTGGTCTGTGAGTCTGCTTTCGTCGAGTTCTTTAAGTTCGTTCTTTAGCCGTGTCTTCTTGTCTTCACTGTCTTGCCGAATCTACCTGTAAACTATGAAACTCTATAAGCTCAAACAAGTGAAATTTGAAACAACACAAAGTTTGTACATTCATCTACTTGGTTGGGGTCAGCTGGGTTTTGGTATCCAATCAAAACTCTATTAATTTTCCCAACAATTTCCCCCTTTTTGATGATGCCAAAACCTTTACAAACTTTTACAGAAAAACACAAAACAAAAATCCTAACTAAACTCTTCCTGGCTGCTCCACATGCCTTTACGAGAGTTTGCACTCTTTCTCCAGTTGTCTTTGCACTCTTTCTCCAGTTGTCTTTCCAAATTTCGCCATTTGCCTATTTTAGATTCCTTTTCCGTTCAATCCTTTCCTTTTTATTTCCATTTTTCTGTCCTATTCTTTCACTCTTTCCCTTTTTGGTTCATCAAAAAGATATTAGGAGGCGGGGAGTCGAGGTACGACGGCGGCGTTCTGGCAATAATTTCTTCCCGTTTGAGGTAACTCCAGTCAGCTTGGAGTTAAAACCAATCGATGCATTTTGGCTCTTCCTTTTTCGGCTGATACCAATTGATGGTTGTATGACTCAGTTTGGATTGAGTCATCTTGTCTTTCTTTCTCTGCTGAAAGACACCGTTTGCGAGGTTCCCCCTCAATTGGATAAACCAATTGGGTTTTATCAGCTGGGTTTGATTCCCCCTGACTTGATAAATTCATTTTGAAATCCTTGGGGTTCCTGCTGAGTTAGTCCAGCTGTGTCCGATTCCTTCTTGATGACACACGGTGATCCAGCTGAGTATTTCCTGCTGGATGCTCTTCTTGAAGATCTTGCTGGACTGGGATGAGATCAATTGTTGATACCAATTGATGGTGAATCTGCTGAACTGAGTTCCCCCTCAGCTTGATTCCTCTTCTGGATTCTGCGATCCATGTTTGATCTAGCTTTGTTTGATATCCAGAGGATGACATTTGATAGTTCAGCTGGATTTCTCTCTTGATTCTCCACTTGAATATTCTGCTGGATTGACTTTGCCCTCAGCTGATATCACAGCTGTGTCGATTTCCAGCTCGGTGGAGTTCCCCCTGAATTTGATAGTAGGTGGCTTTCTTTTCTCAGCTACTTCCTACTTCACTTGAGCGAATTTTCTCATCACTGGCTCAATTCTTTGATAAGGTCAGCTGCTTCCATGATTAGCTGAGTTCATTGTTGCTTTGCGGGGTAGAATCTTCGATTTCCTGTTCTTTGCATCGCATTCCTGCGCATTGAACTCACCAGGAAAACCGTTATCACAACAATTGGCTGATGGACAACAGATTATGCTAAAGTCCATCAATCATAAGAGATATTTGAAATTATTATTATTTGTCTCAAATGAGCTAAATCCTTTGACGTATCCTTTCGAGATATCACCAAAGGTTACCTGGGACCAGTACGCTTGACATATTCTTTGAAGAGCTTTGAGGTAAGTAATGAGCTTTGATCACCAGCTGTCTTTCTTTCACAGTACGCTTGATGACTCCTCAAAACGCGCATGTCCCTCTTTGACCTGTTATTCACTCCTTCGATACCCAGTTGTGATTGGGTCCGGCTTAGTTGTTGAGGGTTCCATTGATAACCCAGATTTGTCCTTATCTTTTGTGAGTGATACTTCAGATTGGTCCTTTCTTCTTTGGACCTTGTTGACTCCATTTTGATGAGGTCCAATTCATAGCTGGAGTCTGTCAGCTTGATATCTAGCTTGATATCTCGTCTGCTGGAATCTTGTTGTGAAGCTCGGTTGATTTTCAGCTTTATAACCAGTGAGATCTTTCAGAATATCTTTTAGTTGACCTTGATGTTCTTTGGATGACATTCTGTCTTTGATTTTGATTCCGATCAGTTGGATTTATCTCTTTGCCTTTGAGCTCTGTGATCGGGGATTCTTTGCTTTTCTTGGGCTTGGAGTTTCCGAGCAGTTTGCTTCTTTGATAGGATCGAGCTTAGAGAGTCGGCTTGATTATGTACGACCTCTTTGGTACATCCTTGGCTTGGTTCAATTTGTGTTTGTATTGGTGAGTCATTCTTTGATCCGATTCGGCTTTTGGCCATCTTGGCTTCTTGATCACTGTGTTTTCTCATCTTCAAGCTCACCGATCATTCTTCTTCTTGAGCTCATTCCTTAGCTCCGAATTCTCGGTAGGCTAGATTTCAAGGATTTCTAGTAATCTCTTGAAGTCGTTGAGCACTTCTTCGATGAGGTCTCTTTAGCATGCGATGAGTCGTGCCATGTCAGTGGGCATTCTACTTGATTTTGCTCTCTTTCAGGGTGTAGAGTTCCTCCTTGAATTGATAGTAGGTGGCTTTTTCTTCACTGCATCCTACTTCGCTTTGATGAGGTCTCCGTTTGTATAGCGGTAGACGGTACATGTCCCAAATCCAAATGATTCATCTCTGGCTTCTCGATTATTTTCTTGAGACCAATGTACTCAGCAGTGTGACTGGCTGAGTTTTTAGTTTTGTATCCAGCTGTCTTTATTTCACAGCTGGTCCCAGTCAGCTAGCTGGGTTTCTTCATTTTCTTCATCAGCTGGGTTTAAGAGTCCCATGAAGCAGTCATCTTTAATAAAATGCTTCATCTTCTGAGTCGGAAGAAAATACTTGATCTTCTTCTTTCTTGCTCGACTTGAGCTCTTTATCTTTTCTTCGGGAGGATGACTCAGCTGGGTTTCTCTTTGGGTAAAGTTGCTTGTCGTGATGAACCTTCACGATCTTCTTGTACCTTTCCTTGCTGTGTTCCAGCCTGTTAATATTCCGTACAAGCATGGCAACTTCTTCGTGCAATTCTTCTTTGCTCATATTTCTGCGCTCCTTGTTGGTCCTTCCAAGCTGAGCTGATTGAGCTAATCTTGATTTTGCACTGAGAGCTGTCTCTTTTTCCTTGGGAGTCAGCTCCGTTTCATTCATCCGGCTGGATGATTCTCCGCATGAGATCTCCAGATCAAATTCGTTGGCCTTCAAGATGGAGAACAATTTTTCCATCTCCATGCTGCCAAGATCAGTTCTGCTTTGGTGAACCACCTTGTGTGTACACCATTCTGAGGAGAGAGCTGCAAGAACTTTCAAGTTCTTATCTCGAACTGTATATTTTCCAGTTCGGATCGTCTCGATCTCGATGACGAGGTTGGAGAACCTGAGCTCCATTTGATCAATGGACTCGTAGGGGAGTTGCTTGAAGTTGTCGAACTTCTGGCATGCAACTGAGAATTTGTTCTCTTGAATTTCCTCCCGAGCCTTCACGACTTGGCTAGAGTGTCCCACATCCCCTTAGCTGTCTCGCAATTGATGATCTTGCTGAGATAAGCGTCCGTCACCGTTGAGGAGATGACGTTGCGAGCGTAGCTGTCCAATCCAGCTTGTCTTCTTTCTTCTGGAGAGTACTCCCTTTTGGGCTTCACAACTTGCCGGAGTACTGGTTCAGCCTCAGTGTGGTTTCTCGCTTTCTTTCGACTTCATGATGATGATGGGTCCGTCTGTGATAACATCCCACATCATGTCGTTTTGCGCGCACAGAAAGCTTTTGAGTCGGAACTTCCATATCTGATAATCATCGACTGAGAATGTTGGAAGAATCCTGCACAGAGAAGATTCCATGACAGTATGCAATATAATGATTTTAAAAAGATTTTGAAAAAAAATTAAGGATCTGTTCAGGTGACCACTATCAGCAAAGAAATGCTGACTTGTCAGATACAGTGATCTTTTGAACCACTGCTCTGATACCAATTGTTGGTCCCAAGACGGATACCTTGGTGTAGAGGGGGGGTGAATACACCAAGGTTTAAAAACTTTTCCAAGTTAAAACTCTTTTGAGTGAGCTGGCTGTGTTCGATCCAGCTGGATGGCAGCTTGATCGACACAGCTGGCTGTGTGCGGAATGTGGTGGATTTGGAAAGTCCGTCTGTTGCTTCAAATTATATTGCAAGGCTCTGTTTCACTTTTCAGTTAGTCAGTTTATGCAGATTGAAATGTATGCTTATGAGAGTTAGTAACATGCATAAAACAAAGCGATAAATAACAAGAGCATCTTTAACGTGGTTCGGAGTAACCCCTCCTACATCCACGACCGCATTCACCGGTAATCCACTACCACTTGGTTTCCAAGTACCAAGCAACTTCACAACTCTAACCCGAGCTGTGTTCCAACGGTTGCGGGCACCGTCAAGCCTACACCTTCGCCATGCGGGTACCGAAGAACCTATCCACTCGAATTACACGCTTCGAGCAAGCGTACCTTTACCTAACCTTTAAGGTTTGGGTTTGGGTTTGGGTATGGTTTTCCAACTATGAACGAGTTCTTACAATGAAGAACAAGGAGTATGATGAACTCGTTCAAACTAGGCTTAAGATATTTATTCTGATCTAATCTGCCTTTGTTGAATATGCGAACAACTAAGAACACGGTACTGGTGGGTGTTCTTGAAAGATTTGGCTTTGAAGATCGTTGTTCATTTTTCTCGTTTTCTTCTATTTCTTCGATCGTCTTGTCGCCTTCACCAAAGCAATGGTGGAGGAGAGATATATATAGGTGAAGATTCAAATTAGCCGTTGGAAGAGAGCCGTTTGAATCTTACCTACTCTTGTTGACTTCGGCCATTACCTACGAAGTAGGTCTGTATCTGCAGAAGCTATTCCTTCTCTGATTTGACTGCGTCAGACAAGATCTTCTGACATCGGGATCTTGTCTTGGAGAAGGTCTTCGTCTTCGAGCTGCTAAGTGTCTCTGCTGTGTCTTCAGCGTCTTGGACTCTGCTGTGTCTCAACTCTGAGCTGTGTCTTAGACCTGAGCTGTATCATCAACCTGAGCTGTGTCTTCAACCTGAGCTGTGTCGTTAACCTGAGCTGTCTTAGACCTGAGCTGTGTCATTGACACTAAGCTGGGTCTTTTTCACTGAGCTGGGTCTTTGACACTGAGCTGGGTTTCCGTCACTGAGCTGGGTCTTGATACTGCTGGGTCTTTGACTCGCTTGATGCCTTTCTGTGAGTTCTTTAAGCCGTTCGTTTACCGTGTCTTCTTGTCTTCACTGTCTTCGCCGAATCTACCTGTAAACTATGAAACTCTATAAGCTCAAACAGGTGAGCTGGAAACAACACAAAGTTTGTACATTCATCTACTTGGTTGGGGTCAGCTGGGTTTTGGTATCCAATCAAAACTCTATTAATTTTCCCAACAAAATATTATGTTAAACTATTGAATTATATTAATTTTGGATTGAGTTATTAAATTTTTTCAATATTATACATTATATATATATTATATATATATAGTAAAAAAAAAAATTTAGGGGGCCGGCTGTTCCCCCCTTGTCCCCAGCTGCATCCGCCCCTGAGAGTTGTCAAAGGATCGGCCTGGCCTAAGCCTGGTATTGACTGGAGGTTCAGCAGATGGTGCGGGCTTAGACTAAGCCAACCCTTGAAATGGGCCCCATATGAACCTATTTTTCAACTTATAATCAGGTTCGATCCGGGCTTTGCTCTTCATGGATCTCAAGTGGGCCTTTTTCCTATGAAAGCCCGAAACGCCCCGCTCCACTAGTGGGCTTGAACGGACCAGGCCTCTAAGTTGGCGGAGCGTTTGAAAACTCGTGTTTATGCTATTTACATAAATTTATAAATATGTCATTATTTTGAAAGAGACAAGTTTAATCAATTTGACAATACCCAACGTATTGTAGTCCGTAGTAGTGCTTCCACCCATAAATAATAAGTTGGTCGGATCCTCTATTGCATATTTATATTTTATTAATATAAATATGCATCCTCTAATATTACACTTAACATAAATGATGGCTATATATATACTTTGAGGGATATTTGGATACATATAAATAATTATATTCTACAAAATATACATGGCAATGAATTGAACCATTCTGAACTTGTTCATGTAATATTCTTTCAAAAATCTTAGGAAATTCTCAAGAACTGAGGAGACTAGGAAGTTAATCAATCAATCAAATTATGTCCAATCCTTACCGGAATATTAAGCGTAATAATTGATGTGCCTGATATATTCATCAATAGTCAAAACATATATTAGTATTTAAGTGGATTGTGCCTCTACAATCGGAGACAAACTGTGTTACGTATATAAATAAACTTGCAAAATAAAATCTAAAGAATTTTAGAAACCAAAACCATAATAATTTCAACTTTCCCAGGAATTCATGCATATCGGCAATTGTGCCGTTCTTACCATTTCTCAGTAATAATTCACATATTCGTTTAATTTTCTCCTTAACACTATAAATAATTTATAGCCTACCTAGCTAACATTAGCCTCAAAGAAAAAAAAAACATCATGGAAGAAAAACTCATCTTGATAATTCTCTTATTTCCCCATTTTTGACATATAGTGCTAAACCCAAAAGCGGTCTGATATTCGATATTAGAAATTATGGGGCGAAACCCAATGCAGATATCAGCCAGGTAAAATTCAATTTATACTATTACATCAAGTGTTACATTCGAATTCAAAAGAACATGCAAATTTATAATATGCAACATGAAAGCGCAACTGTAGCTAATTAATTCTAAATGGATCAAATTTACAAAAATAATTATTTGTATGTCCATATATATTTAGGCCTTAACGAATGTGTGGAAGGAGGCAATTGCATCACCAAAGGCAAGCAAAATATATATTCCACGTGGGATTTGGATGCTAAGTCAAATCAAACTATCTGGCCCAAATAAGTCACCTATTTTGCTACAAGTTGTGGGCACTGTAAAAGCCTATCCAGATATTCAAAAATTGCCAGACAAACGAGCAAAAAGGATTACATTCCGTCATATTGACCATTTTACCCTCGCCGGCGGTGTTTTCGACAGCAATGGCCACGCTGCCTGGAAATCAAATGATTGCAAAAAAAATCGAAATTGCATCAAGCTTCCAATTGTAAGTACGCCTTCCTGACAAAAAAAAAAAAAAACCTTTTTGACTTTATGTCATTTATGTATATAGTTATTACCATGGAATAAAAATTTATTACTCCCTTCCTCCATGTTAAATGTGGTGCAACAACTTTTGTGGCACAAATCTATACTTATTATAAAAAAGCCTTATTTACAAAATTTGATTTGCCTAGTATGTCCCTATTATATATCTAATTTAAGGGTAATAATGTAATATGATAATAATAATAATATATTATTATTCACCATTCTCCTATATTTAATAATATTTGAATTATTATTATATTATTATTATCCGCCATTCTCATATAGCTAATAGACATCAGTTTATATCGGCCAACAGTTTTATTATTATTATTATTATTATTATTATTATTATTATTATTATTTCATACGATTGATTACAATTTCACTTCAATCATAATTCTAAAATTGTTATCTTCATCATCATCATCATTATACAAACAAGGCCCAAATATTAGTATCTTATTAATTATATTCTCATGGCTTTGCAATTGTTTTCCAAGATTTTTATGTGTGTTTAAATATATTGATGTTTTTATTTTGATTTTCTTTCATAAATCGAAATAAAGACAATATAATTTTCCAAAATATTTATAATTTGAGTATAAATTGATTGTCTGTGCATTGTGATACAATTTTTTTTAAACTCACTTTACTAACAATTCTTTTTTATGCCATAATTTATTTATTTTTTTTGCGTAAATTATGTTGGGTGATTCAACAGAATCAGTAAGTACTTTACAAATAGATCGAAGATCATCCTCATTACGATTGAGGACTTTAAGAATTGGACTTGAAATAGCTTGTGGAAGTAACATAAGTACAAGGGTTAAGAAATTGATGATGATGGACATTGAGGTAAGTAATATACAAAATTTAAAACTTCAAATTTATATTAAATTAATTGCAAAATTTACATATCAAATTCCAAGGTGTAATTATAGTTAATTTATATAATAATTATATTTTTTTTAATATTTGCTGGGTGTCCAAATTGGACTTATAATGTTCAATGGTGATATTGATAATTTTGAATGAAAATTTGAGGTAGACAAAACATATTTGATCTCAAATGCAGAGGTTAGGAAGGTTGATGAAAGGTATTCGAGCATACATTCAGAAAAGAATTGATTCTCAAGAAGTATACCGTTGTGAATGAAACAATGGATAGTATTGATCTCAAGATAATTTATAATTTTGTCAAGTTCAAAGATATAGAATCAAAATTAAAAAAAATGAAGTATTTGGTAAATCTCAAATACCTACTTTTCCTTATTATCATTATTACTAATTGAAACATATTTTTACGTATAGCATTTGGATGCTTATATTGTGCAAATGTTTATGGAACTTTGGTAAAAGTTGAAGAGAGTAAGATGGCAGCAGCACCATTGACTATAAGATCAAAAGTCGTGAGGGACATAACTATAATAAACAAAGTAAATTGATACATTATAAATTAATTTCAAACTGACATATATTATATTCATAAATAAATTTAATAACTTTATTTCTTATTTTTACAGAAATCAATATATCGACATATGTCTTTGGGAAGATATGGATATATATAAACGAGGAAAATGCTGCTGCAACAAATTGTAGGACAAAATCCAATGATTGTTATCACAAATGTCATAACAAAAAAATTCTCTGGTAAACCCCATTCGTAATTATACATTTTTATTAATGAACATCACATGAAGCATTATACATTATTTACTACTTTGTATATATGAGGTGGTTTCGAATTACAAAATACAATAAGGTCTATATTATATATTTTAGATTTCACCACAATGTCAAGAAATTATACAAATGGTGCAAACGTATGAAATCTAGTTTTCATTTATTTTATTTTTATATATATAGTTATGTAATTGATCAATTTACTTCTTCTGTTATTCTTTTGTTATACATATACAGTTTAAATGAAATTTATGATCCATTAAGAAATGCGGAGGCAAAAATGATCCAAAAAATAGCAAGCGCAGAGGAAGTGACATTGGAAGACCTTAAAGATAAACTACACACACTATCTAAGGTACTATCTCTATCTCTCTTACTATAACAATATTTGTCTTTTTTTTCTTCTTTTGGACGAAGTACAATAACTAACAAAAATATTTAATTTTCAAAATTAATTGTAATTAGTTTGATTCCATAATTTGAAAATTCATATAGTTACAAATTTTTAACGTCCTTTCCTATTTGATTGATTCTTATAAATTAATCCATACTAATTGTAATTATCATGATATTTCTTTTCATATTTTAGGAACCTTATTGTTTTACGGGAATTGTCGATGAGGTTCGAATATATCATCCATATGATATGATTCGTGTAAAAATTATGCAACATCATGTTCAAAGAATACTGAAATTACAATATGCAAAAAATAAAAGGAGAAAGTTACACAAATAACACCAAGGTAATCATACACACACATATACATACATAAAAAATTTATACAAAGATTAAAGATACTTGTATTAACTTTTATTTATTATCATTGCAGAAATAGAATAAGCCCGAATGTTATGCAAGGGGATAACAATGCGCATATCACAATGTTTGATAAAGTTGCAGCAATATATATAGGATGTTCGGTGGATGTGTATATTTCGTCAATAAGTGAGGTGAGTTTTTATTGTAAATCATTGTTTCTTTAGACTAACTAATTTAGTTTTTTTAATGAAACTTTCTATAACTTAATTTATATTATTAGAAGATCATGTCAACATGGCGAAAACAATACTGCATATTATAAATTTTTATTATATTTTATTTAATTTTAACAAATTTTTTTGTACATAGTGAAAATGATTCTCTATATTATAGAGGTTTGATCTCACAAAATTTGACAGAATTGTGCTTCATGACCTCAGTCAAGTATGCGACATTTGATCGAAACGGAAACCTCACTCTTATAGCCAATGCAATCCAAACCATACAATCCAGTCCCATCAATGCAGAAATTACAATTGTGCCAACTTAAGAACCCCAAACAAATAAGGGAGGAGAAAAGAAAAAAATCAAACAAAGGGGTTGAGCTGGCTAAAGTGAAAGAAAAGAAAAAAGAAAAGAAAAGTGTCAAGCCAACACAAGTGAAAGAAAATACCACATCAAATATAGAGTTGCAACTTCATGAAAAGTTTCATGATTTCAAAGAAAAGATTGAAGATTGCATTGACGTCCCAAGCCATAGCAATGATGATCTACCATTGGATAAACTAATTTCGAAAGGCAGAAAGAAGAATGAATGCTCTCTACCTATCAAGGTGAAACAAGAAAAGATTTAATGTAGATAAATATTCAAACTCTATTCTACTTTTACACTTTTATTTATTTCAATAATTTTGATTAGAGCTGTCAAAATTCCGGGCCGGCCCGAGCCCGCCGGGCTTTTTGGAAAAATCGTGCTGGGCCAGCCCGGCCCAAAAATTTACCGGGCCTAAAATTCTGGAGCCCCACCCGGCCCAAAAACTATTTTATAGTGTAATTTTATCGGGTCGGGCCGAACTGACCCGAGCCCATCGGGCTTTTACCTATTTCGGGCCGGGCCGGGCAGCCCTAATTTTGATGCATTAACAATGACATAGTTTGTTTTGGATTTTACGCTTTTGTTTAATTTTACGAAAATTCAATAGTACATTTACTTATTCTTTGCCCCATGATTATCTTTAGCCTTTAGAAAAATAATTTCAAATCCATCTACTTTATATCTTCTTGATTTATAATACTAATATTTCACAATATAATAAAAAAAGGTTACGTGCATAAATTAACATCATTCAAATGTAGATTTGATAATATATCAATCTATACCTATTATAAAAGAGCGGATTCTTACAAAAAATTGGAATTGCCTAATATGTCCCTATTATTATGCTTATTTTAAGGGCAATAATGTAAATCTATATATATTAAATTTATTATAAACTTAATAAATAATAATAGTCCTACTCCTATTACAACTCAATTTAATGAATTAATTAATAATATAATCATACCCGTACTATAACTCAAAAGTGAAAGAAAAAAGACAAACATAAATTTTGAGAATTGTGTTAAGATTTATTAGGATATTAATATAGTTAGATATTAATTTTGGTTAAAGTTTATACTTATATTAAGTTAACAATTTAATAATTATTTTCTCTAATAATTAATGTTGGGAAAATTAATAGAGTTTAGAAGTGATACCAAAACCCAGCTGACCCCAACCGAATAGATGTTTGCTCAAACCCAAGCATTTTACCAGCTCACCTGTTTGAGCTTATAGAGTTTCTAAGTTCAGGTGGAATCGCTGAAGACAGCAGAAGACCCAGCTGAGTACACAGCAGGGTAAGCCAAGTCGAGTGATAAGTAACGTTATCCAGATTCAAGACGATAAAGTTCTTCCAGACACAGCTGTAGGAAAGACCCAGCTCGTGTGACAACTCAGCTCTACGTCAAGACCCAGCAGAGTTCAAGACTCAGCTCAGCGTCAATGATCCAGCAGAGTTCAAGACAGCTCAGAGTCACCAGCACAGCAGAGTCGAAGTGAACTTTAGATAAAGTCAGATCTGATCTGGACCATCAGGAACTCGACACCTCAGCACCTAGAAGTCAAACCTAGGATTGCTTTACGAGGAAATCAAGGAAGAAGACAAGTCAATCCTGTCAGAAGTTAGGTAGAGATTCAGAACGGCTCTTTCCAACGGCTAGTTCTAATCTCTCCCTATAAATAGAAGTCTTCTTCATCATCAGAAAGAGTGGAGTGACGAGAGAATATATTCAAGAGAGATCAACATACTTCATTGAAGGAAGTCTAACCAAAGATCAAGAGATCTCTCAGAAAAGCTTCAAAGATCCAGCAGCCTTCATTCTTATGAGTTATCATTTATTCTCAGGCTGCTGAAGCTCTCTTCCACTAGTATCTAGGCATATAATCCTTCCCATCTTAAGCCTAGTTTGAACGAGTTCATCATACTCAAAGTTCTTCATTGTAAGAACTCGTTCATAGTTGGAAAACCCCCAAACCCAAACCCAGAAAAGGTTAGGTAAAGGTACGCCTGCTCGAAGCGCGTAATTCGAGTGTTGGTTCTGTAGTACCCGTAAACTACAGGTTAGGCTTCAGCTGTGCCCGTAAACAGTCTGGTTACGTTTCGATACAGTACGCGTAAACTTGTATCCAGCTTGAGGAACTAAGCTGCAACGCTTGCTGACTGCGCGAAAAGTCAGTGGTATCCTTAGTGGATTACCAGAGGTTTCTGGTCGTGGACGTAGGAGTAGTTTCTCCGAACCACGTTAAGTTGCTTTGTTCTTTCATGTTTATTTATGCATCCAGCTAACTATTCATAAGCATTTTTTCAAGCTGCATAATCTGATTAACTGAAAAGAGAAACTAAGCTTTGCAATATATTTGAAGCAACAGACGGACTTTCCAAAATCCCACCACATTCCGCACACAACACCGTGTCGATCAAGTCGTCTTCCAAATTTGGATCGAACACAACAAATTTCACTCAAAAGAGTTTTAATTGGAAAAGTTTTTAAACCTTGGTGTATTCACCCCCCCCCTCTACACCAAGGTATCCGTCTTGGGACCATCAATTGGTATCAGAGCAGTGGTTCAAAAGATCACTTTTTCTGTGTCAAGTCAGCCTCTTTGCTGATAGTGGTCACCTGAACAGATCCTTCAAAGTTTCAAATTTTTTTATATTGCATACTGTCATGGAATCTTCCCTGTGCAGGAATCTTCCGACATTCTCTGTCGATGATTATCAGATCTGGAAGTTCCGACTCAAAAGCTTTCTGAGTGCGCATCACGACATGATGTGGGATGTTATCACTGACGGACCCATCATCATCATGAAATCAGAAAGACAAGCAGAAACCTTACCTGGAGCTGAACCAGTACTCCGGCAAGTTGTGAAGCCCAAAAGGGAGTACTCTCCAGAAGAAAGAAGACAAGCTGGTTTGGACAGCTACGCTCGCAACGTCATCTCCTCAACGGTGACGAATGCTTATCTCAGCAAGATCATCAACTGCGAGACAGCTAAGGGGATGTGGGACACTCTAGCCAAGCTGTGTGAAGGCTCAGAGGAAATTCAAGAGAACAAATTCTCAGTTGCATGCCAGAAATTCGACAATTTCAAGCAACTCCCCTATGAGTCCATCGATCAAATGGAGCTCAGATTCTCCAACCTCGTCATCGAGATCGAGACGATCCGAACTGGAAAATATACAGTTCGAGACAAGAACTTGAAAGTTCTTTCAGCTCTCTCCTCAGAATGGTGTACACACAAAGTGGTTCACCAAAGCAGAACTGATCTTGGCAGCATGGAGACGGAAAAATTGTTCTCCATCTTGAAGGCCAACGAATTTGATCTGGGGGTCACAAGCAGAGATTCATCCAGCCGAAACAATGAAGCAGAGCTGAGGATCAAGCCGAGAAAAGAAGCTCAATCAGCTCAGCTTGGAAGGACCAACAAAGAGCTCAGATTTATGAGCAAAGAAGATTTGAACGAAGAAGTTGCCATGCTTGTACGAAGCATTAATCAGCTGGAACAAAGCAAGGAAAAGTACAAGAATATCGTGAAGGTTCATCACGACAAGCAACTCTACCCAACGAGTAACCCAGCTGAGTCATCCTCCCGGAGAGAGGATAAAAGGATCAAATCGAGCGAAACGGATGATGATCAAATCTCCTTCTCCGACTCAGATGAGGATGATTGCTCTGATTAAGATGTCTGAAACATCTTATTGAATCAACCGATGAAGAAAATAAAGAAACCTTAGCCAATGGGACCAGTGAAATAAAGATAAATGGATACAAAGCGAAGATTCGACTACCATACGAGTACATTGGTCTCAAGAGATGATTAGAGAAGCAAGATTTGAATCTCCGAATTTGGGACATTGTCTACTTGCTATACAAACTGAGATCTCATCAAAGAAATGAACTGATGTAGGATGCAGCTGAAGAAAAAGCCACCTACTATCAAATCAAGGGGGAACTCTACGTAGCTGGAAAGAGTGCAAATTCAAGTAGAATACCAAGCAGGATGCACTCATCAAGAAGATTCAGCTGGAGTCTTCAGCCGAAGAGAAACCTGATCCAGTGGTAAAATCAAGATAATTCTCTAATCCAGCTGACAACTTAGAAAGCATCCAAGAGACTTCTCAACATCTGAAGGAATCCATTGTTGGGAAAATTCACACAAAAGCACAAACTGCTGAAATCCAAGTCAAGATGATGTGTGAATTATTTGACCGCTCAATCCGGGTGAAGAAAAACCATCCAAATCGAGGGGAACAAACTCGAGTGGACATTAGTCGAAGAGCTAAAGGGAACACAGCTGACTAAAATTCAAGCAAAATCTTCAAATACTCAGCTGAGGAGAACTGTCAATCAAGCAAAGGAGAAGACCGCTGTGATATCAGCTGGATACTGTGTCCAAGCTGACCGGTTTGCATCTCATGCAATAATTGCTCTGAGGAATATGCTATATAAAGTCCAATTATTTTGAATTCATATGTTAAGTGGACAGACATTCCTTAGTTAAATTGTTTGATAAGTTTCCTTTCCCATCGCATTAATTATAAAGTCTGCATAGTACTGTAGCACGGCAGGATCGAGGCAGAACGTCAAACGTTTGAAATGCCTCACGCGCGGTTGTAATACACTCGCCGAAAGCACATCAGTAAAACGTGATGAGTGAATCTCTCCCAGCCGTTGATCAGAATTTCAACTGATTCAATCTCAACCGTTGACCCTATATGGCAGTTGATATATATGGAAAAGATACGCGAATTCTTTCTTCCTTCATCTTTATCTCTGCAAATTTCAAAGATTCAAAATCTTCATCTATTCTCTGCAAGTTCTTCGCACAATCAAATTCACCAAGTTGCAGAAATGGCGCCCAAGAAATCAACCGCATGGATGAACCAGTTTGAAGCTCTAATGACAAAGCTATCATTTGAGAGTATTCTGTCAACCTCCAACCTCCATATTTCAGAGTTAAAAGAGATGGTGGATCTAGTTGCAGACTCCGGTCTCTTTGTCGTGGGCAACCTCCATGCCCAAGCTTTTGCTAAAAAGAGATGCCGCACTTTTCTACCTCAACATTATTGACGAAGACGGCTTCTACTCATCTTCATTTGACATGAGCGTCAAAGGCGAAGACGGAAAGTTTGATACAGAAACCGTCACCATCAAACTCAATAAGATGCTACGAAAGGTGTTCAACCTTCCCAGAGAATGAGGATTCATCCCAGATGATTACAGCCGTGAAGAAGTGGATGAATTTCTCAGCAGAGAGATGCTTATCTCCCCAGAGCCGTACAGAGCAAGCATGTCAAAGCTCCTGCTCAAGCCAAAGTACAGGCTACTGCTGGATATTACACAAAAATGCATCTTAGGGATAGCTGGATCTCAAGGAGAGATCAGCATTCCAAAACTCAAGCCGATGATTGCCATGATCAAAGGCGCAAACGTCAACTGGTTTGATTTCCTACTCAACCGACTGGTCAAGGAGTCAGAGAAGATAAAGTTCAACTCCACCAGGACGACGTTTTCAGCTTCAGAGCCACTGTATCTCTGCTCCAAAATTTCTTTCTTAATAGAGCAAGCAGTGAAAGGGCACACAGTAAAGTGGGCTGATTCAGAACCGTTTCCAGAAACGAAGATTCTTTTCCAAAGAATAAATCAAGTCAATGATCTTCTGAAGAAGCAGCCTGCTGTGAGTAAAAGCAAGAAGCAGCTGGAAGGAACAGAGGCAGAAGTTCCAGCTGAGAAGAAACAAAGAAAGAGGAAGGCGGTGACCACTAAACCGGTGGAGGTCAGTGAGAAGAAAAAGAAAACATTTGTCATTCCAAGTCAAGCTATGGTGATTCTCTCCCATGGCCCGGTGTCGGCCTTCGATCAATACGGATCAAACATCTGGCCGAGATGGGATTGAATGATGGATTGTCATCCGGCTCGGAGGACGAGCTGGATAATCCAAGAAGCTCACCCCGGCCCCTCACCTCCTCACGCCTCTCCGCCGAAAACAAGCCTTCCCTCCACCCCGCCTCTCCAACCAAAGAGCCATCTCCCCGCAAGAGAGCGGGAAGATATTCAACGTGAAGCTCCTTCACGGCCACCGACACCCATGCCGAACCCTCTTCCACGAATCCCGGCTCACCCCCAAAACAACCATCACCCAAAGCTCAAATTCCCACGCAGTTGGCTGATACTTCTTCACAGCCAATTGTGAACCCTTTTGAACCTGCTCCTCAAATCTCCACAGAATCAGAGGACAGTGATTCTTCTGCCTGTCCATCACTCAACTCCACTGGCTCAGCCTTTATGGAAGCCATGTACGAGGACTTGCGCATTGCAGGGATCAAGAGTGTTCTAACTCAGCATCCGGTCTGGCGCACCGCCCATTGCCCTCGTCAAAGTTGGAGATCTCAAGTTCTATCCGGCTACCAAGATGGCAACTTGGTACCAGAATGAGCAGCTGATAGAGACTTTCTCCTTTGAGAAATTGAAGACGGATGAAGCACGCCTCCAGCACACTTTTGGCTTTGGAAGCCTGGAGGATGCATACTTACACCAGAATGATCTCATCAGAGGGATTATAGAAGTGTCTCAGCAATACCCCAAGCCGCACCCAGCTGAAGTCTGGGAATCTGCCAACAAGCTTCTTATAGCAGCGGGATGGGAGACACATTACGGAGCTGACAATTCTAAAGAAGTCTCGGTGAGATTACCAAGGAAATTTGTACACGATGAAACGAGGTAATGATCATTGAAGAACTAGCTGTTGCATCAACTGAACCAGAGGAAGCTGCCCCACAGAGTCCAATTGCCGATGACACTCGCTCACTGGTCGAGATCGAGGCAGTAAAACCCAGCCAAGCCGAATCCGGAACCCAGACGGATCCTGTTGAGCTCTCTGATGCAATGAAGGACGAGATTGCCAAACAAGTCGAGGAAATCCTTTTTCAGGATAGACTCAAATCAAATGTTGATACCGCACGCGCATCACAGCTATAGAGTCGCAAGTCCATAGCAATGGACTGTCCATTGACGACGTTCACAGATTCGCTCTGAATCTGCAGGAAAGCACCAGTCAAGATCTCAGGCAATCTCTTGTTTCTCAACAAATTGATCAGTCAATTCATCTAGAGAAGAGAGTCCCTGAGATCATCTCAAACCTTCAAGCTCCACTGGTTGACGACATTGCAAATCTTTCAAGCCAGCTGGAAGCTCTCAAAAAGACCACTCTCTCCAACAGCGCTGACATCCGCCAACTCTTCAACTTATATAAAGATCTGGATGCTCAGTTCAGAGCTGGAAGCAGCAGCAATGCCCAGCTGAATCTCGTCACAGCTGACAACTCAGTCAAGATCGCTGATGTTGAAGGTATTCTCTCCAAGCTCAGCGCAACAGTTGCCAACCTCTCTGCCTCCCTTGTTGATAATGCCAAAAAGGGGGAAGATCAGAATGAAGCTGGAAAAACAAGTGAGAGGGAAGCTGCAGCCAAGGGGGAACCTGTGCAGCAAATTCAGAGGGAAATCGACGATTTTGCCAAGAAATTTGGATGAAGAAGAGACAGAGCCAACTGCTCCAGCCAAAGCAGGCAAAGAGACATGGAGAGAGAAGATGGTTGCTCTTGCCAAAGCATGTGGACACAAGCCTGAAGAATACAAAGACTATCATTGGCTGTGTAACTTCCACAACGAGCAAAGAAAAGAAATGCAAGAGCTGGATAAGATCATTAAGAAGAAAGCTGAATCGCTCAAGCCTGTTGAGAAAAAGCAGAAGAAGAAAAGGCAGAGCTACAGGCAAGCCAAGAAGAAACAAATCCAAGCAGCCTCAGCTGACAAGAAGAACCCGGATGATATCAATGAAAGCAGGAAAGATGCAAATCAGAATTCATCAAAGAATTCTACTACTTGAATCAGTTTAAAGGCATGGATCCAGAAGCTGCTTTCCAGGACTATTTTCTCGAACTTCATGAGACAGATCCAATGATGGCAAGATCAATTGCCCTCTATGCCAAGAGTAACAACATCCAGCAGAAGGCTCCAAAAGTCAAACAGCTAAAGCCTCCATTTCTAGCTGGAACGAACCTTCCTGACAAGGCCCAAATCATCAAAGAAATTAATCCTTTGAAGTGAAAGAGGAATTTCAAAATCGAAGAATCAAGCTGAATGGAAGGAGCTGGAAGAGTTCATCTTCAATAGATATGGTCTAAAGACTGACCATCAGATTGATGAACAAAGGAAGCAGCAAAGCTGAAGACCCAGCCAACTGGGAATTTTCTTTTTGAACTTTTGTATTTAGATAATTGTAAAAATTCTTCCTATTAATGAAAAGTTCATTTTATCAAAATCAACCTGAAGACAATCTCTCTTTGTCCAGGCTCTGAATATGTTTACCTGCTGTGATTGTTTAATTCGTTGAAACCCCGTTTCCTGTTAAGGGGGAAGCAATTTTTTTGTTTTTCTAACTTGGGGTTTTGGCATCATCAAAAAGGGGGAAATTGTTGGGAAAATTAATAGAGTTTTGAAGTGATACCAAAACCCAGCTGACCCCAACCGAATAGATGTTTGCTCAAACCCAAGCGTTTTACCAGCTCACCTGTTTGAGCTTATAGAGTTTCTAAGTTCAGGTGGAATCGGCGAAGACGACGAGAAGACCCAGCTGAGTACACAGCAGGGTAAGCCAAGTCGAGTGATAAGTAACGTTATCCAGATTCAAGACGATAAAGTTCTTCCAGACACAGCTGTAGGAAAGACCCAGCTCGTGTGACAACTCAGCTCTACGTCAAGACCCAGCAGAGTTCAAGACTCAGCTCTACGTCAAGACCCAGCAGAGTTCAAGACTCAGCTCAGCGTCAATGATCCAGTAGAGTTCAAGACAGCTCAGAGTCACCAGCACAGCAGAGTCGAAGTGAACTTTAGATAAAGTCAGATCTGATCTGGACCATCAGGAACTCGACACCTCAGCACCTAGAAGTCAAACCTAGGATTGCTTTACGAGGAAATCAAGGAAGAAGACAAGTCAATCCTGTCAGAAGTTAGGTAGAGATTCAGAACGGCTCTTTCCAACGGCTAGTTCTAATCTCTCCCTATAAATAGAAGTCTTCTTCATCATCAGAAAGAGTGGAGTGACGAGAGAATATATTCAAGAGAGATCAACATACTTCATTGAAGGAAGTCTAACCAAAGATCAAGAGATCTCTCAGAAAAGCTTCAAAGATCCAGCAGCCTTCATTCTTATGAGTTGTCATTTATTCTCAGGCTGCTGAAGCTCTCTTCCACTAGTATCTAGGCATATAATCTTTCCCATCTTAAGCCTAGTTTGAACGAGTTCATCATACTCAAAGTTCTTCATTGTAAGAACTCGTTCATAGTTGGAAAACCCCCAAACCCAAACCCAGAAAAGGTTAGGTAAAGGTACGCCTGCTCGAAGCGCGTAATTCGAGTGTTGGTTCTGTAGTACCCGTAAACTACGGAGTTAGGCTTCAATTTGTGCCCGTAAACAGTCTGGTTACGTTTCGATACAGTACGCGTAAACTTGTATCCAGCTTGAGGAACTAAGCTGCAACGCTTGCTGACTGCGCGAAAAGTCAGTGGTATCCTTAGTGGATTACCAGAGGTTTCTGGTCGTGGACGTAGGAGTAGTTTCTCCGAACCACGTTAAGTTGCTTTGTTCTTTCATGTTTATTTATGCATCCAGCTAACTATTCATAAGCATTTTTTCAAGCTGCATAATCTGATTAACTGAAAAGAGAAACTAAGCTTTGCAATATATTTGAAGCAACAGACGGACTTTCCAAAATCCCACCACATTCCGCACACAGCCAGCTGTGTCGATCAAGCTGTCTTCCAGCTGGATCGAACACAGCCAGCTCACTCAAAAGAGTTTTAATTGGAAAAGTTTTTAAACCTTGGTGTATTCACCCCTTCCCTCTACACCAAGGTATCCGTCTTGGGACCATCAATTAACATGTCGTCTTTATTATTAAATTTCATCTTTATATTTCAATCTTTTCTCTTTATCATTGAAGCATCTCTTCATAAAAAATTTCAAAAGTGAAAGAAAAAAGACAAACATAAATTTTGAGAATTGTGTTAAGATTTATTAGGATATTAATATAGTTGGATATTAATTTTTGTAAAAGTTTATACTTTTATTAAATTAGCAATTTAATAATTATTTTTCACTAATAATTAACATGTCATCTTTATTATTAAATTTCATCTAATAATATTTGAATTATTATTATATTATTATTATCCACCATTCTCATATAGCTAATAGACATTAGTTTATATCGGCCAACAGTTTTATTATTATTATTATTATTATTATTATTATTATTATTATTATTATTATTATTATTATTATTTCATACGATTGATTACAATTTCACTTCAATCATAATTCTAAAATTGTTATCATCATCCTCATCATCATCATCATTATTATTATTATTATTATTATTATTATTATTATTATTATTATTATTATTATTATTATTATTATTATTATTATTATTATTATACAAACAAGGCCCAAATATTAGTATCTTATTAATTATATTCTCATGGCTTTGCAATTGTTTTCCAAGATTTTTATGTGTGTTTAAATATATTGATGTTTTTATTTTGATTTTCTTTCATAAATCGAAATAAAGACAATATAATTTTCCAAAATATTTATAATTTGAGTATAAATTGATTATCTGTGCATTGTGATACAATTTTTTTTTAACTCACTTTACTAACAATTCTTTTTTATGCCATAATTTATTTATTTTTTGTGCGGAAATTATGTTGGGTGATTCAACAGAATCAGTAAGTACTTTACAAATAGATCGAAGATCATCCTCATTACGATTGAGGACTTTAAGAATTGAACTTGAAATAGCTTGTGGAAGTAAGTACAAGGGTTAAGAAATTGATGATGATGGACATTGAGGTAAGTAATATGCAAAATTTAAAACTTCAAATTTATATTAAATTAATTGCAAAATTTACATATCAAATTCCAAGGTGTAATTATAGTTAATTTATATAATAATTATATTTTTTTTAATATTTGCAGGGTGTCCAAATTGGACTTATAATGTTCAATGGTGATATTGATAATTTTGCATGAAAATTTGAGGTAGACAAAACATATTTGATCTCAAATGCAGAGGTTAGGAAGGTTGATGAAAGGTATTCGAGCATACATCCAGAAAAGAATTGATTCTCAAGAAGTATACCGTTGTGAATGAAACAATGGATAGTATTGATCTCAAGATAATTTATAATTTTGTCAAGTTCAAAGATATAGAATCAAAATTTAAAAAAAAAATGAAGTATTTGGTAAATCTCAAATACCTACTTTTCCTTATTATCATTATTACTAATTGAAACATATTTTTACGAATAGCATTTGGATGCTTATATTGTGCAAATATTTATGGAACTTTGGTAAAAGTTGAAGAGAGTAAGATGGCAGCAGGACCATTGTCTATAAGATCAAAAATTGTGAGGGACATAACTATAATAAACAAAGTAAATTGATACATTATAAATTAATTTCAAACTGACATATATTACATTCATAAATAAATTTAATAACTTTATTTCTTATTTTTACAGAAATCAATATATCGACATATGTCTTTGGGAAGATATGGATATAAACGAGGAAAATGCTGCTGCAGCAAATTGTAGGACAAAATCCAATGATTGTTATCACAAATGTCATAACAAAAAAATTCTCTGGTAAACCACATTCATAATTATACATTTTTATTAATGAACATCACATGAAGCATTATACATTATTTACTACTTTGTATATATGAGGTGGTTTCGAATTACAAAATACAATAAGATCTATATTACATATTTTAGATTTCACCACAATGTCAAGAAATTGTACAAATAGTGCAAACGTATGAAATCCATAGTTTTCATTTATTTTATTTTATTTTATTTTATATGGAGATTACATATTTTATGCACATGATGTTAGGCTGGATATTTATGTCAATTAACTAACACTATAGAATTATCATTGTTTAAAATTATAGAATGACATGTCACAGGAGGAATAATTCCAAGGTATAGTTTATCAGCAAAATTCTAAAAATTGACAGGTTATCTTAGTTGGATCCACTTTGTTTACAAGAATTATTGACAGAATATCAGTCCACATCCATCCCAAGTAACTTCTTACTAATATTTGTCCTACTTAGTGATCAAGAATTTAGGTACTGCTTCAACTTAAAAAGAATTTAACCAACTAATATTAAGGATTTTCTTCATATTATTGAAATATAAATATTTTTATATGCACTCTAACAACTTCCACCAGCTTATAATAATGGTACCGGATCAGGATAAAGTTGGTAAATCAATATGCAAAAAAAAAAAAACAGAACAACAATTTGTATATATAGCATTTGTTTTTGAAGTTAATCGAGCATTTTCAAGATAGGCTTTCACAAAATTGGTCTTAAATTCTCAGTCAGTGCACAAAATATTGCAGTTGGCATACACGTAACATGCACTAATATATATATAATCAGAGGCGGATATAGGTGGGGCTAAAACGAACTATCAAATTATCGATATTTTGTACTAATCGTGGTACAGAAGCTTCTTTCATCGAATCGAATTATAGAAAAGTTTCATTCTCGCAATATTAAACTCCAAACTGTGAAGACATAGCCCCCACCAAGAACTTTTTATGCGTCCATCCCTGTATATAATAAAATTAAATGCAGGAGGAGTATATCAATAATTTGAATGCTCCCATGCAGACTTTGTTTAGCACGGTTGAAAGCATCCGATGATTAGGCATGATGTTAAATAATCCCCCGTGAATTTGGATTAACCAACTTGCAAACTTTTATTTAGGCACCAGCATCTATATTAAATTTATTATAAACTTAATAAATTAATAATAATCCTACTCCTACTACAACTCAACTTAATGAATTAATTAATAATATAGTCCTACTCGTACTATAACTCAAAAGTGAAGAAAAAAAAAGACAAACATAAATTTTGAGAATTATGTTAAGATTTATTAGGATATTAATATAGTTGTATATTAATTTTGGTAAAAGTTTATACTTTTATTAAGTTAGCAATTTAATAATTATTTTTTCTAATAATTAACATGTCGTCTTTATTGTTAAATTCCATCGTTATATTTCAATCTTTTCTCTTTATCACTAAAATATCTCTTCACAAAATTTTATTTTCTTATTTATTTAATTTATTTATGTAATTTATTATACTTTACTGTTCTTATTTGTTGATAATTTTTAATTGAGTCAAATTAAGTCGAATACCATCAAGCTCGAGTATAATTCATTTATTAAAGAATTTATTCAAGTTTAATTGTATAGAATAGTTTCTAAGAAAAAAATTAAAAAAATATGAGGGTGAGGGAGAGGGAGGAGGGGGTGGGCTTGGTAGCTGCGACTGGTTATAGTGGTGGGTGGTGGTGGTGGTTGTGAGAGGAGGAAGGAGGAGCGGACGTTGGGTGGTTGTTTCAATTTCAAAAGTCATATGTAGAATACAGATAAATGTCACGTGTTTTTCGATAATTAACCCTATATTAAATATATAATTATGCATAATAGAAAAATTTTACGCTTTTAATGATATATTAACTATCACTATATATAGTACGTAGCAATAAATGCATACTAATATATTAATTAATATATTGTATTCATGGATATTAATTTAATTTAGAATATAGGTATATATGTAATTTGTATTATTTAAAATTAATATTTTAGATAATTCAAAATATATTCCCTTTAATTTTTTCATTGGTTTTGCTACAACACTGAATTTGTCATATTTTAACTTAAGAAGAGAGCTGAATGTCTTCACTTAACACGAGACGGTGTACATATAAGACAAACGCTTTTCGTATGAAAGAGAAAGTTAAATAATAGCTTACGATAATAATATCAAAGGTTGTTTCACGATACATCAAGAGAACATTTTTAAAGACCTCAAAAGAACCTTAATATAAGATTTTACCCATAAAAGTTAGGTTCGACTCTGAAGTATAAGCATGTTATACCCAGAGTTTTGGTTCTGGAACTCTCCATTTTTTATACATATGACCCTTCATTCATAATTAGAATAAATATATTATAATAGACGATTACTATCAGTACCATACAATTTTGATAATTGTACATAAGATATGATATAAGAAATTTGATTTTTTTTCCTACTCTTTACATATACTACTTGCTAATATTTTGTTGAAGTTAATAATCAATAATTAATAATATTATAACTTTAAAAAACTATCAACAAATATATTTTATTATATAATAAATTAGTTATTTTAAATTAGAGATTATACGTGCAACGCACGTAATATCCTGCTAGTAGAGAAATAATATCCTGCTAGTAGAGAAATATCCTGCACGTAATTAAAGGAACGTGATTGTGTTATTTTTTCTCTTTATCAAAAAAGAAAATACGAGCAACGCACGTTGTCTCAGCTAGTTTTAATAAATATTTGATAGTTAGTTGAGTAGAGAAAGGAACTCACCTCAAATGTTTGATGTTTGGTAGATGATTGTTGAATGGAAAAAGAGACTCACCTCTTTTAATTTGTTGTGAAATTTAAAATATAAGGGAGTGTGATACTATAATTATCCACTAATAGAGCCAAGACATAGTCAAGTCAATGCACGCTTAGTCTTTTAAGCTTTAATAATTATCCACTAATAAATTTTTTCTTGCGTGTGATACTATAAGATGTGATGTGTACGTTGACTTTGAGTATGAACGTTATTCACCTAAATTTATAAACATGTTAGACAAGTTTAAATTTGACAATACCTAGCGAATATTGTAGTCCATAGTAGTGTTTCCACCCATGAATGATAAATCGGCCGGATCCTCTGTTAATTCTTTATATTTCACGGATCTTCTATAATTACACTTAACATAAATGATGGGTATATATACTTTGAGTGATATTTGGATGGATAAAAATAATTATAATCTACAAAATATATATTGTAATGAATTGAATAATTCTGAACTTGTTGGATTACGTAATCTTACAAAAATCTAAGGAAATTATCAAGAAATGAGGAGACTAGAAAGTTAATCGATCAACCTACTTATAACCAATCCTTAACCGGAATATTGCTTGTAGATTACGGTCATCAATAGTCAAATTCGAATATCAAGTGAATTGATGTGCCACTAAACAATAATATTAAGAAGTGGACATTCACCCAAACTCAATGGTATATTTCCGTAGAATTCGTTCCTATGTAGGTTAAGTAGTTTGAGTCTCTGAAGCTTATTGTGCCTGCAAATGTCATTTGGTAGGGAACCTGATAACCTATTGGTGTTTACTTTGGGTGATAGGATAGATAGATAAAAATAGTATAGGTTAATCCAACGTTTACTTTGATGGATTGATTACTTTTGAACTTGTTTGATCATCTAATCCTTTATATAGTCAATCTTATATTTTATCAATCTATCATATCCTTCAAAGTAAACGCCCTCTTATTATGTAACAAAACAGATCTTAGCGACGTCGTATTAAATATGGATGGATGAATTGGACCATGAAGAAAGTTTTGACTCAAATCCAGAGAAACGAGAGAAGAAAGATTTCCGATTTCTGGTGGAATGCCGCCTACCAGCCCCATATCCGAGAGATCTAATCCGGTCACTCCACTATTACGTGAGTCGCAAGAAACTCCTATCCATGTGCAAACTGAGGTTCCAACGGTCCAATTATTTTTTAAAATATTGTGAGGATCTGAAGTGATGAGGGATCTGAAGGATACAAGTGAAGACTCATCGCTTTTGATTTGAGATATCATCATCATCTCTGTAGTAGCAACAGTAAGACTAGAAAACATTAATATGATGAGTAGCAAAAAAAAGTAGGAAGATTAATGGGGAAAATCTCTCCATTTTATAACTGCTAAATAATTGTATGAGCGAATTAACAAGATGCCTATTCAAGTGCTCTTTATATTCAAAGCTGAAACAATTGCAGAATATATGTAAATTAATTATTAATTAATTTTCCAAATGAAGCCCGAAGTTTTGTTGTCCCACTGGAAAATTAATATGAGGGAAGCTTCTCCTATCATCAATCTATGCTTACTTTTTTTACTAGCTTATATATATATATAGGGAATTAATTGTTGCATCAAATTAATCAAGAATAGCCGCCTTAATAATCGCGGGAAAAAACATCAAAGAATAAAAAGTTGCCATGATGATCGACTGTGTTGATGATGGTTTTATGATATTCAGATAAAATTATACTCTCTCCGTCCCCCAAAAGTGTGGTCATATTTGATTATATATAAGGTATAAAATATTAGTTGAACCACACTCTAGGACGGAGGGAGTACTTCAGACAAAATCCAATAACAATTACCTCTAAAATAGAGAATTAATTAATCTCATACTCCCTAAGTCCTATTGACAAACCACAATAGATGCTCTATCCAGAGTCTTTATTTTTTTAGTTGGAAAAAGACTAAAGAGAGCAAACAGGACTCCATGTGTTTGACTGCTACACAACATACTCATACAACGATAAACGCGGGCATATCTAACAAAATAATGGAAGTAGACAATACTATATATGTCACACAAGTAAACAAACAAAATTAACATGACATCATTGCAAACTCTTTAGCAGACTAAATGATACTCATTGTTCGGGAGTAAATATATAAATATAAAAGGAAAAAATTACAACAATCGCAGCACTCTCCCACTATTGCTTCAATAAAAAAAGAATTTGACCAACCATCTTGGCCTTCCATATCGAATAACGAAATAACCAATACCAATTCCAACTACAAATCCACATCCATACCCCAATACAACTGCTTGCCACCCAAATCCATTCACAAAACTAAACTCATCATCATCATCTTCTTCTTCTTCTTCTTGTGGTTTTCCATCAATCCTTTCACATTTTTGCATCAACGGAAATCCACACAATCCCGAGTTTCCTGCATACGAGTTATTCTCAAATGTGGAAAACTGCGTAGATTGTGGTATTTGCCCCACAAGATTATTCACTGAAAGGTTTAATTTCGCAAGAAACGTCAACCTTGTCAACTCACTCGGAATTTGTCCATCCAGTTTGTTTGAAGACAAGTCCAATGATTCAAGCACACTTATATTTCCAAGAGATGCAGGTATATTTCCTATGAGAGTATTATGAGACAAATTCAAATATTTGAGAGAAGTAAGATTTCCGATAGAAACCGGAATACTCCCAGAAAATCCGTTAGAGGATAAGTCGATAGTTGTAAAGGTTTTCAATAGTCGTTGCAATAACAAATCCAAACCTTTCAAAGTGAACTTGGACTCTATAAATCTTTGAAACAAATTTGTTCCATCATCCATCTTATTTTCCTCCACACCTACCATCCCCCGAAAATTCTTGAAATATTTATCCGGTAAAGAACCGATAAATTCATTTCTTGATATATCCAAGACTTGCAACTTGGGAAATGGATGCTCGGTCTTTGAAGCCACTAAGATCGTACCATTGAACTTATTAGACCTAAAGACGAGGACACGGAGTTGAGGGAGTGTTTCCATCCAAAATGGAAACGTGTCTCGAATTTCATTATCACCAATGTCGATACCTTGCAGACTTTTGCAGTTGACTAGGGATTGAGGTAATGCTCCTTTCAATTTATTACCGTTCAGATTAAGAGATTGAAGACTACATCCTTCTGTAGATATTGTTGATGGAATGAGGCCAGTGACTTGATTCCTACTCAAATGAAAGACCAACAAAGATCTGCTAAGATTTCCCAAACACTCTGGCATTGATCCTTCCAAATTGTTGTTTGATAAATGCAGAATTTGAAGGGATCTCAAGTTGCAAGTGGATGATGGAATCTCTCCTATTAATTTGTTGGAAGAGAGTACTAAATATGTCAACCCTGGTAGATTCCCAATGGTGGAAGGTATTGGACCTGAAAATTAGTTTGGGCAGGGATAATGATAATTTATTTTTTCAAATATTCAAATGAAGCGGTATATGTAAAAGTTTTAAAAATATTTTTGAAATAACTATTGGAATGCTATCTACCATTTAATCATTATCAAACAAATTAAATTTCTCTTGCAGTGCTCCACAAAGTCTTCTCATTCCAGTGTTGAGAGAGAGAGCATACCAGTTATATTATTATCGAAAAGCCAAAACTGGAGAATGGATGTCATACTTCCAATTTCTCTCGGCAATGATCCACTAATTGTGTTGGATGCGATATTGAGTACCTCCAAATTATTAAGACGGCCAATTTCTTTTGGAATAATACCTGTGAAATAAGTTACATGCAAATTTGAAAATCAAATGAATTAATCTAACTTTCCTAATTATGCAATGATACTAAAGAAGAAGAAGAAAGAGACATGATATCATCATACCACTTAAATTATTGTTGTTAAGCCATAAGTATCGAAGGCTTGTCATGTTTCCGATCTCTTCTGGTAATGGTCCATTGAAATTGTTTAGTTCGAATTGCAACTCTTCCAAATTAATTAGACGACCGATCTCTTTTGGAATACGACCTGTAGAATTAATTATTAAAATTTGAAAATTCAATTAATTGATTAATTAACAATGCTATGGTATTCCCTCTCAAGAAAAAAAAAACAAAAAACATTAATGCTATGGTATTGAATTCCTATTGTTTTCTTGAAATAATTTTATGAAGATAATATTCATAAATACAAGCAGATTAATTAATTTATAAGTAATATAGTCTAATTAATAATAAGAGATCAAAAAGGACATGATGATACCACTTAAAGCATTGCTGTGAAGGAACAAGCCAAACATGGTTGTTAAGTTGCCAATTTCTCTGGGCAATGATCCACTAAATTTATTGCCAGACATGCTCAATCGCTCGAAATTACTAAGTTGCCCAATCTCTTTTGGAATATTACCTGTGGAAATTAAATGTAATCAAGTCAAGAAATAGCTCAATTTAATATAAGTACGATCATAAATTTGTCACTATATATTCATGGAGATGTGATTCAGATAAAACTAAATTAAGTGACACATATATTATATGACCTTTGATCAGTCACGAATTCACCCGATACATCACTATAAGTCACTGCAATGAACAAAATATCAAAGACGAAATAGTTGAAATCATACCGCTAAAAGTGTTGAATTCAAGGCCAATTCTGAGAAGGGCTGTCATGTTTCCAATTTGTGTTGATAATGGTCCACTAAGTTTATTGCTGGCTAAGTCCAAATATTCCAACGAAGACATGCCGAAAATAGTTGATGGCAAAGGGCCTGTTATCTCGTTTGAACTAATGCCCAAGCCTTGTAAATTACTAAGAAAACCAATCTCTTTTGGAATATTACCTGTAAAAAGTTGCATGAAATCATAATCAAATCATATATATGTATTGCTTCCTATTCAAATAGATGTCATTTTAGCCTTGTGCACATAAATTAAGGAAATTTATATTTGTCAAATTTACTCCTAATATAATGATTGGAGTACTGAAAATCTATACCTATTATAAAAGAGCGGATTCTTACAAAATTGGAATTGCCTAATATGTCCCTATTATTATGTTTATTTTAAGGGCAATAATGTAAATCTATATATATTAAATTTATTATAAACTTAATAAATAATAATAGTTCTACTCCTATTACAACTCAATTTAATGAATTAATTAATAATATAATCATACCTGTACTATAACTCAAAAGTGAAAGAAAAAAGACAAACATAAATTTTGAGAATTGTGTTAAGATTTATTAGGATATTAATATAGTTAGATATTAATTTTGGTAAAAGTTTATACTTATATTAAGTTAGCAATTTAATAATTATTTTCTCTAATAATTAACATGTCGTCTTTATTATTAAATTTCATCTTTATATTTCAATCTTTTCTCTTTATCATTGAAACATCTCTTCATAAAAAATTTCAAAAGTGAAAGAAAAAAGACAACATAAATTTTGAGAATTGTGTTAAGATTTATTAGGATATTAATATAGTTGGATATTAATTTTGGTAAAAGTTTATACTTTTATTAAGTTAGCAATTTAATAATTATTTTCACTAATAATTAACATGTCATCTTTATTATTAAATTTCATCTTTATATTTCAATATTTTCTCTTTATCATTGAAACATCTCTTCACAAAATTTTATTTTATATTTTATTTATGTAATTTATTATACTTTACTATTCTTATTTGTTGATAATTTTTAATTGAGTCAAAATAAGTCGAATACCATCAAGCTCAAATATAATTCATTTATTAAAGAATTTATTCAAGTTTAATTGTATAGAATAATTTCTAATAAAAAAATTAGAAAAATATGAGGGTAAGGGAGAGGGAGTAGGAATGACAATGGGTCGGGTACCCACCCATTAAGCATGTCCCAAACCCAAACCCATAAAAATTTCCTCAACCCATACCCGTCCCAAACCCGATTAAAAAATCATTTCAAAACCCGTACCCGACCCAAACCTGTTGGGTAATACCCACTAAAAACCCATATGTACTAGAACATAAACATCAATATTAAATTTAGTAAAAAAAAATTATAAACATAATTTTAATATTTTAATATTTTAATATTATAAACATAATTTTAATATTAAAAAAATATTATAAATAGAAAATTTCATTAAATTAAAATATATGTGGGTTAAAAGAATAATATAAAATCTTAAAATTATTAATATTTATACTAATATAAATTATATATAAAATAAATATTTAATTACTAAAATTATTAATTCTTTGTATACAGTTTAAAAAGAATAATATAAAATCTTAAAATTAATAATATTTACACTAATATCTATAATTATATTATAGATTATATATATAATATTTTGTATATATATATAAATGGGTTTGGGTAGCGGGTACCTTAGGTAATTTCCCAAACCCGACCCAAACCCGTCACGGATTTGAATGTTTCTACCAAAACCTGTCCCAAAACTATTTAATGATTTCCAAACCCGTCCCATTAGGGTTTGGGAGAGTCAGTACACTTGTAAAAACCCGACCCATTGCCATCCCTAAGAGGGAGAAGGGGGTGGGCCTGGTAGCTGCGACTGATTATGGTGGTGGATGGTGGTTGTGAGAGGAGGAAGGAGGAGCGGACGTTGGGTGGTTGTTTCAATTTCAAAAGTCATATGTAGAATACAGATAAATGTCACGTGTTTTTCGATAATTAACCCTATATTAAATATATAATTATGCATAATAGAAAAATTTTACGCTTTTAATGATATATTAACTATCACTATATATAGTATGTAGCAATAAATGCATACTAATATATTAATTAATATATTGTATTCATGGATATTAATTTAATTTAGAATATAGGTATATATGTAATTTGTATTGTTTAAAATTAATATTTTAGATAATTCAAAATATATTCCCTTTAATTTTTTCATTGGTTTTGCGAATTTGTCATATTTTAACTTAAGAAGAGAGCTGAATGTCTTCACTTAACACGAGACGGTGTACATATAAGACAAACGCTTTTCGTATGAAAGAGAAAGTTAAATAATAGCTTACGATAATAATATCAAAGGTTGTTTCACGATACATCAAGGGAACATTTTTAAAGACCTAAAAAGAACCTTAATATAAGATTTTACCCATAAAAGTTAGGTTCGACTCTGAAGTATAAGCATGTTATACCAAGAGTTTTGGTTTTGGAACTCTCCATTTTTTATACATATGACCTTTCATTCATAATTAGAATAAATATATTATAATAGACGATTACTATCAGTACCATACAATTTTGATAATTGTACATAAGATATGATATAAGAAATTTGATTTTTTTTTCCTACTCTTTACATATACTACTTGCTAATATTTTGTTGAAGTTAATAATCAATAATTAATAATATTATAACTTTAAAAAAATATCAACAAATATATTTTATTATATAATAAATTAGTTATTTTAAATTAGAGATTATACGTGCAACGCACGTAATATCCTGCTAGTACATAGAAAAATCATCACGATATATAGAGACAGACACGCAGACACACACACACACAGAGAGAGAGAGAGGAGGAGGAGGAGGAGGAATCAAAGAAATAAAATGACATGATTGCATCTCATTGATTTACTTTCACAGACCTACACATCAGTTCTTTCCTTAACATATTTACTTCTACTTTTTTTTTGTTCAACTTCAACTACATGTTAAAAAATACACGTTCACAAAGATGTACATGTAGCCTAAAATCAAACAAATTTCCCATAAAAAGCACACAACTGCTACTATTCTACAATCTCAAATTCTATAACATATACCTAAACTAATAATCTTGAGAGACAGCAGTAGGATCATTGAGTCTTTGAGATTTTTCTAATGGAATCTATGTAAGATCTTGGAACAACCAGCTTCAACTTATTAAAAAATGCACTATCATTCCTATCTAGAACATTTCTAGTAACTGATTTCGTTGCAATAACAACAAGATTCTCCTCATTTCCAACATCAATTTCGTACAGCTCCTCAAAAACCTCATGAAACTCACAAATCAACCCCTCGTAATACAACTTGCTTGAAGGAATCACATTAGTAATGAGGACTCCCTCCTCACGAAGAACAGCCCTCGCTGCTCGAAGAACAGACCGTTCCACAAACTCCATAGGTGGTGCACAAACACCATTCATCACATTACTAGAATCCAAATCAACCATAACAATATCAAACTTATCCCCTTCATTCATATAATTTGCAATCCTCTTGATATATCTAATCCCATCTTCAGCAAACAAATGCATAAACTCATCACTGTCTAATCCAAAATGTCTCTTGGCAACTTCTAACACAACCTCATCTTCCTCAACTCCATCAACCTCAAAATTCAGTTGATCACTTAAGAATCCAAGCAATGCCCCTCCTCCAACTCCTAAACACAAAGCTTTCGGCCTAAACCCGCCCTGCATTCGCGCGTCCAAGAATCGGTGAATCACGGCAATGCCAGCCACCATAGGGCTCAAATAGGGTTGAACCAGAACTCCCTTATCCAATTCAAACTCCACATCATCCAAATTGTCCGAGCTCGAATCATTTCTCGGCTGAATTCTCATCTGGGATTGGACGAAATTTGGCATTCTTTTAAACCTCAACCTTCTCCTAAACTCCCTAACCCCATCATTCACTGACTCAACATTCTCAATCAACATTTCCCCCACGCAAGGCCCCTCACAGATCTCCAAGATTGAATTTTGAACCACGTCGTCCTCATAAACCAACAAGGGCACTTCTGGGATTTCACCGCCACCTAGAAATTCTGATTTGGGGGTGAGCCCTAGCAGCAAGGGGGCGAGATTCTGCTGGAGAGGTGGTGGAGAGGAGAGATGGAGAGTGGAATTGTAGGAGGTGGGATTGGGGCAATATGTATTGCTTCCTATTCAAATAGATGTCATTTAATTTTAGCCTGGTGCACATAAATTAAGGAAATTTATATTTGTCAAATTTACTCCTAATATAATGATTGGAGTACTGAAAATTTATATTAAAAAATGTGAGTTAATTGGGGAAAATTATGGAATTAGGAGGAGAAAGACGCTAAATGGTAATTTTTATTGCAAAAGTAATTAGAAAACAACAAAATGACATCAATTTTGAATAGGTGGGAATATATCCAGTAGAATATATATAAGTAGACTAATTAAACTCCTCGTTCCAAATTCCTCCGATCAAGGCCGTATATTTCTGACATATTACACCAAAGCATTTCTCTTTCTATCGCCTAAACATAATTTTTTCTCCAACACCAAGTCTTTTTCTGCATTTTATATATTAGGATTATATATATGCCTTCCACAGAAAGCTCCAAATTAATTAACAATCTTTCCAACTATATATCTCATTTCATCCTACCAATTACTTTAATTTCTTACAAAATCAACTATTGTATAAAAAAATAACATTTAAATTCCCAAATGCAAAGCATAGATCGAAGTTAAAGATTTAAATGGAATAACATTAAAAAAAAGTATATAAGGAGAATTAAGACTATGGAGATCAGACCTTACCAGTTAACTTGTTGGCACCAAGGTTCAATGTTTGAAGCAATGTCAAGTTCCCAATTTCTCTTGGCACGTGGCCACTAAAATTATTACTATACAAAGAAAGAAACTCAAGCTTCGAACATCGCTCCAAACTCGATGGTATTTCCCCATACAAATCATTGTAAGAAATACGAAGTCTCTTGAGTCTATGAAGATTTTCTTTGCACATATCAAGCGGTAGGCTACCAGACAAACTATTATTCTTTAAATCCAAAACTTCTAAAGATGACATGTTGAAGATAGATGGAGGGATCGGACCATGAAAAGAGTTCTCACTCACATCTAAAGAAACTAGAAAAGAAAGATTTCCAATTTCAGGAGGGATGGTTCCCACCAGACCCATGCTCGATATATTCAACTGAGTAACTCTATTATAACGAGAATCGCATGTAACTCCGATCCAATTACAAACATTGGTTTCAAGGGTCCAGTTTTTGGTCAATATATTCTGAGGATCGGAAGTTGTTTGAGATTTTAAGGAAGTAAGTGAAGAACGATCAGTGGTGATATTGTTGTTGGCTAATGTATAATCCATCAAATAATGAAGTTGTAAGAGTACTATTGCAAGGAGGAGAAATTGGGAAGACTTATTCATTATAGGCTTTTGATTTTGATAGTAGTATAGGTTTGAGCTACGATATATATAATATGATAAGGCGGTTGTGACAAATGGGAAAGCATTAGGTAAAGTCAATTCCATAATTTATATGTTGCCTATCTCACTATCTGATTAATGACTCCTCTGCGTCATCATTTAATACCAAGTGCCAAGACTTAGTCAAGTCAATGCAAGCTAGCTAGTCTTTTAAGCTTTATCCATTAATACTCCCTCCCTCCCAAAATTCATGCCTCATTTCTTTTGGCCACAAGTATTAAAAAGAAATAAATTAGGGATGAAAAGGTGTGTGACCTACATATGTTTAGTGTATTTTTTATTTAATATTTAATCTTTTAGTCAATAAAGTGTTTTTTTAGTCAATAAAGTGCTTTAATTAATTACTAAGTAAACTCTAAATTAGTCCAAAAAGAAAACATACTATGTTACATGGGACGACCCAAAAAGGAATACATGCCATAAATATTGGGACGGATGGAGTAATTTTTTTGTTGCATGTAGTACCCCGCTTTTTCATAACCAATCTTAGTAATTAATTAAGAGCTCGTCTAAAAGAATTAAGTTGTGAGAACTTAGAAAGAAAATAAGTTTCGGCAATTTATTTTATTTTCGGATTTTATTTCCATAAATTTTTTTTAGAGAAAGCTTATATTGGAGTTGGAGAAACTCTAATAATTTTTATAGTTCAAGAGCTTTTTAATTAAAGCCGTTATTATTAACTGATTAACGTTTGATTGATTAATGGATTTAATAATCAATTTAAATTAATAATTATATGCATAATGTTTAATTCATTAATGTAGTATTTCGTCTTTCTTAAGTATTAAGATTTATTAAATTAGTAAGAAAGATAAGATTTCAGTAAAAGAAAAATTTTCGTTCAGAACATTTATCCGGCAGATATATTCTACCGGAAAAATGAGTTTTAATTAAGAATGATCGTCTCGGTTAATCCGAAACGAAGAAGTTTTTACATTTATCAATAAATGATAAATGTTTAGTCATAAATTGACTGAAAGAAGAATTTAATTTGATTACGTGAAATTTTACGTAATTTATCGCTTAAAAATTTAGTTTCGGTCGATTTGAAAATGCTTCAAATCTCCGATTCTTTCTGTGAAATTTTTATCTAAGGTTCGTGAAACCTTAAACTTAATTACTGTGTTGAGAAATTAGAGAATTATTAGAAGATTAATTAGTTATTAATTAATTGAATTAATAACTAATTAAATGAATTAACCAAAACTTAGCTATTAAGTTTTAATTTTATAATAAGCTATCCTATACATCTAAACCTAGGGTTATAACTAATATATGTATAGCTATTTCACTTATTTCTCTCATCTCTCACCACACGCACACACACAACAAACAACAAAGAACAAACGGCCTCTCTCTCTCCCTCTCGATCATCTCTTCTCTCTCGATACATACACACACATGCACACACTCCATTGGTGATCAATCTTTGAGCTCAAGAAGCAAGATCAATTCATCCTTAAATCTATAATCAAGGTTGGATCTATGTTCTTCCAAGTTCTTAGTTTTCTTTCCATGGTGGAAATCTTTTCTATATATATATATGTATATATTTTCGAAAATTAGGAAAAAAGTGTGGAAGTAATTGGATGATGTTCATATCTTAGTATGATGTTTATAAAATGTTTATATCATGATTAGATGATCAATTATGAATTTAAATAATGCATGAGAAACCCTAGCTCATATATATATATATACGATCGATCATTTTTGGAAGAAATTAAGAAATGGTTGAATGATCTGAAAATGATAGTATGATGCTTATATGATGTCTAGATGATCATTGGTATGATTAAATTAAGCATGAAGAACCCTAAACCTAATTTTCTATTATTTTTTTCGAAATATAGCTTAAATTTAGGAGTTTTTGATCCTTTGATCCTATGATGAAATTGATGATGGATTAATGTTTATGAAGTTGAAATGAGCCTAGAATGAATTTTTAAGTAATTATGTTATAATTGAGGTTTATAATTTAAATTAACATGATTGGAAGTGATTAGAATGAAATTTGGATTTTAAATTCTTAATTTATCAAAAGGACCGAAATATATATGTATAATAAAGCCATGTATTTGATTTTTAATGAAGAAAATAATGATAGAATTGGAATCTACGTTAAAAATTAAGTGACGTAGAATTTTTTCGGAATTTTAATACAAAGTTTTGAAATTTAGAGTTTCTAGAGTTTAAATTGCTGGATTAAGTCAGATGGATCCGACGACTTGATTAAGTCACTGGATTTACTGTTGAACTCGATCAATTGGAATTACTGTTGGATCCGATCATTTGGATTTACTTTGAACTCGATCAATTGAATTACTTGAACCAGTAATTGAATTACCAATTTGGACGATCAATTGAATTACCTGGACCCGATCATTGGATTTACTGAACTCGATCATTGGAATTACCAATTTGGACCCGATCATTGGAATTACTTGTTGGACTCGATCATTGGATTACCTGTTGGACTCGATCATTGGATTTACCTTTGAACTCGATCATTGAATTATATTGGAATGATCATTGGAATTACCAATTGAACTCGATCGACTAGACAATCACTGGATTTACCGAATTTGAACCGATCATTGGATTAACTCGGTAGGTCAGTACTCGGTTTTCGGCCCATCGGTTTTAAGCCGGCTCGGTTTTCCGGCCATTCTGTTTTTCCGGCCGGCTCGGTTTTCCGGCTAGCTTGATTTTCCAGATACTTGATTTATCCAAAGTGATCTTTGCTCAACTTGTTTTCAGTTGTTTATTTCGTAAACTCAAAAGTTAAAGTGTTAGCTATTTTTCCTAATGATAAGCTTAAGTGGTTAATGATGAAATATGTGATTTTATGTTTCTAAGTGTTTCCTGAAGTTGTAATCGATTAGCTATCGATTAAAGAGTTAAGTAAAGTAGAAAAAGTATTAGAAAAGTTAAGTTTTACATTACCAAGAGAAAACTTAGAAAGCCAAGTCGAAGTAGAGAATTCGTATTATGGCAGCAGTGCATCGCTCATTTCTTTGTTTAATTCTTCTCGCTCTTATGTTAAAACCAAATTCTTAAATGAAGGCTCGAGCGGGACCGTAAATTGAGGGAAAAGCCGAGAAGCAAAAGTGTAGTTAAAGTAGCTTCAATTCAGGTGGGTTTTTCTAACTAAAGAAATGACAAATGATATACATATATATGATTATATATATATGTGATGTTTTTAAGTTGATTAACTTGCCTAATGTTTGTATGATACCATCTATTGTATCAAGATGAATTCAGTCCTACGCAAGGTAGGATTTGTGTACACTTAGATGTAATCATGTGCCTTCATAAAGATGGGCCGATTACAAGTGTTTGAGAAGGAGGCCTCCTTCTCAACACTATCACTATGTGATTATAGATCTGGTACATACCTCATAAAGTATATGTCTGGCCAGACAAATATGATTTACAGAAAAGAAAATGTTGAGCATGCACAGGTTTGTTTTTGAGAAAAATTACTTGTGCTTATGCTCTATGGCAAGTTTAATCCCTAACTCCAAGAAGTAAATTTTTAAGTATTTTTGGCATGTGCCCACTGAGTACTTTGTACTCAGCCCCTTGTATATATTTTTTTTTAAAATGTGCAGGTTAGCTGGAATGAGGATGATGTGTGCTGGATGGATGATGTTGTTGTTAAATACTTAAAGGTTGTTTTTGAAGTGTTTAGACCTAGAATATATGTCTTCATACATATATTCTCTCGTATTCCGCTGCAAGTTTATGAAGTTTGATATTGTATAATGATGTTGGATTTTAGAGTCGATGTTAAAGTCGAACTCTTTTTCTTTTTGTCAAGTTCTTTTGAAACTCAGCCACTTGATTATCTATATATATAAGTTGTTCGTTACTTGAGAAAGCTTTGTCGAACTTAAAACAGTTTTCTTTATCGTGTTTTCTTGATCCTAAAATCAGCTTGTCGTCTTCTTGTTTCTTGTTGATAATATGGTTGAACAGGTCTATTAAATTCCGAGCTGATTAAGTTATATTCGTTGAATTTTGAAACATGTATGTCATATTTATTCTAAGTTGAGAAATCATTGAGCATAAGTGTCCTTTGTTCTTATTAACTGATAGCCGGGTCGCTATCTTATCCTTTGGTTAATCATAAATTGTGTACGTCGTGGGACCCACCGGCTTTGTCATCTAAATTCTAGGTCGGGCTGCGACATTGCATGCGTGTGATACTACTTTAAGATGTGATCTGTTTGAGTATTATGTTATTCATTTAACTAGATTAACCCGCGCGCTTTGCGCTGCACAATGACGAATAATTAATGTGTTGTTTTGAAGTGTCTCAAATTTACATATATAGAAAATTTATATATTATTATTTATATTAGATAATTAGAGAATTTTAGACCAACGCGAATTCAATTTGATATTTTGTTTTATATATAATTGGATATTTCTTTCAACTTATATGTAATTCAAAATAGATAAATGGTCCTTTCAAAAAAAAATTAAATAATTTTAGTTTGTGTTAAAATACGTATACATTGCATGTATCCAATTATTTAATTGAGTTTTTGTACAATGTACTCAAGAATTATTATTTTAAAATATCTAAAATAAAAAACTGTTAATCAGAAATTTATAATTACATATTTAACGTGGATATGAAAGTATATTTTTTTATGTAAATATACATATATTTGAACTCGTCAAATCCTATAATTGAATAAATCAACATGGACGCATATTTGAAAATAATCGGTGAAAATTAAATATATATAATGTTGCTTTTTGTTTGAAATATGAAAATATATACAATTACCAATAATAAAAAAAAGCTTAATTGGTATCAGTGTCAGTAGCCCAACAGTCGGTGTGTTAAAATTTATAGAGACACATGAATTTATTAGTAGGCTGAATATGCATGCATTTTAGGAGTGATAAATGGTAGTTTGGGCGGGAAAATGCATGCAGATTATTTTGCTTTAATATAGTAATAGATTTTATAAACATGTTATTTTTGAAAGAGATAAATTTAAATTTGACAATACCCCAAATCAGTAGAAGTGAATAATACTATATAAAGTCCGTACTTCTCCCACCCATAAATTAATGATAATTAAGTCGAATTCTCTGCATATGTATTACACTTACCAGAATATTGCTTGTGGGTTTTAACTTTTACGGTCATCAATAGTCAAATTCGATTAACAACGTAATAATTGATGTGCTCCTAACAATTTTAGGGATTAAAGTGATATTCTTCGATCACTAAATATGAATCACGGTTGGGAAAACACGAACTTTGAATTTATGGAATTCAAAATTAAGTAAATTGAATATAATTTGTCAAAACATATATTTAAGTGGATTGCGCCTCTACAATCGGAGACACGTATATATAAATGAATTTTGCATGCTGAAGCAAAATAAAATCTAAACATTAATTTAGAAACCAAAACCATAATAATTTCAATTTTCCCGGGAAAACATGCAAATCGGCAATGGTGCAGTTCTTACCATTTTTCAGTAAAAATCCACAGATTCGTTTAATTTTCTCCTTCACTATAAATAATTTATAGCCTAGCATTAGCCTCAAAGAACTTCATGCAGAAAAATAAAGAAAAAAAAAATCATGGAACAAAAACTCATCTTTATAATTCTCTTAATTTCCCCATTTTTTACATATAGTGCTAAACCCAAAAGGGCTCTAATATTCGATATTAGAAAGTATGGCGCGAAACCCAATGTAGACATCAGCCAGGTAAAATTAAATTATAGTAATATTAATTACATCAAGTGTTACATTCAAATTAAAAAAGAACACATCTTATACCGTTATACGTTCACTCCACATGATATACAACATGCAACATAAAGTGCAACAGTAGCAGTTCGAAATGGATCGAGTTTACAAAAAAAAGTTAAATAATTATTTGTATGTCCATATATATTTAGGCCTTAACGAATGCGTGGAAGGAGGCAATTGCATCACCAAAGGCAAGCAAAATATATATTCCACGTGGGATTTGGATGCTAAGTCAAGTCAAACTATCTGGACCAAATAAATCACCTATTTTGCTACAAGTTGTGGGCACTGTAAAAGCCTATCCAGATATTCAACAATTGCCAGACAAAAGAGCAGAATGGATTACGTTCCGTCATATTGACCATTTTACCCTCGCCGGCGGCGTTTTCGATGGCAACGGCCACACTGCCTGGAAATCAAATGATTGCAAAAAAAATCGAAATTGCATCAAGCTTCCTATTGTAAGTTTTACGACACTAACAAAAATATTTTTCACATATACGTAGACTTAACAAGTTTTAAATTTTTTTTGCCTTTATGTATATGAACAGTTCCATGGAATTAATACAAAATTACTATTACTCTTTAAGTTTTTTCCTTTTTCTTTTAAAATTGTTGTAAAAAAATTATGCTTACGTAGCCCAAAAAGCTTTTTGACGTTTTGCATTAGCCTTTTGATAGTAGTTGGGGTCGGCTCAATTTATTGAATTACCCTTGTTATGTATAATATTTTTGAAATATCCCTAGTTATAATGTTTCTGAAGTATCTTTATAATCTTGCTCATTAAAACTATTTTGCCCCCTTAATTAGGGGCGTTGGCTCCACTTATGGACCGTAGGATCAAATACTTACCCTCATATCTAAATTTCGAAATCATGCAGAACTTGAGCTTCAATTTCATGGACAACTCCTTAATCCATGACGTGACTACCAAAGACAGCAAGAATTTCCATGTAAATTGCCTTGCATGCCACAACGTGACGTTCCGACGGTTCACGGTCTCCGCCCCGGGCGACAGCCCCAACACCGACGGCATCCACCTCTCGCACTCGTCGTGGGTCAACATCATCGGCGCCACAATACAAACTGGCGACGACTGCATCTCCATGAACTCCGACATGTCACAAGTGCACATCCGCGACGTCATGTGCGGCCCGGGCCACGGCATCAGCGTCGGCAGCCTTGGCGGCAACGCCGCTGAGAAAGACGTGTCGGGAATTTACGTCACGAATTGCACTTTTATTCGGACCCAAAATGGGGTTAGGGTTAAGACGTGGCCCTCCGGCCCGGCCACGTTGGAAATCTCCGATTTGCGTTTTGAAGATTTGACCATGATTGAGGCCAACAATCCTGTTATTATTGATCAAGAATATTGCCCTAGTCATCTCTGCGACCGCACCGTAAGTTTGTTTTTTTATCCACCTATGATATGAAAAAGAAAAAAATTGGACTTTTCGAACTTTGAACAAGCATGAAGAAATTAACGATACTAGTTTAAGACGTGTGCAGAGACCGTCGAATATTAAGATTAGAAAGGTGAGAATCAAGAACATTAGGGGCACGACGAAGACGGTGGTAGCGATGACGTTAAATTGCAGCAAGAGTAAGCCGTGCGAGGATGTGGAGATCGGTGACGTTGATCTGAAATACGTCGGAAAAAATGGCCATATTACGACCAAATGCGCCAATGTCAAGCCTCGATTTGTTGGGAAGCAGAATCCGCAGATTTGTGCTTCCCATTCTCATCGTCATTGTTCTTAATTCAACATGTAAAACATGAGATGCAACACATTTGGTAAATTATCAAAGATTTTATCAACATGTAAGTATTTTAAAGGGGAAGTTAGACGCTAAATACGCGAATATCGGGGCATTTCAATTTTGTGTACACAGCTTAAATCTGGCCTACAGATACATGAACTTTTGATTTGTTGCAATTTTAAATCTTTTGAAAGGTGAAACATTTCCAATATATTTCTGTCACCACATTACTGTATCATCTAATTCAGCAAGGATACAGATCAATTTTCAGAGGATCAGAAAGTGAATACCTATTCTCACTCCCACGAAAAGGGATCTATGTGGACGATGCTGGCAACGGACTGGTGCATGTTTGGCCTCCCGGTGCTTTAGACATGAATTTCCATTGCTCGGTCGTACTTCCTCATGAAAAATGGTGTCTTGTGTCGAGTCTATGCTATCTTAGTGTTTTCAAATGCGTCATCCTTTTGTTTCCAGAGGCTCACTAGAAAGGAGTCTACGATAATCTACAATATGACGATTAATGTCAGCTGAAGCGAATAAAGGATAAGACTAAGAGAGGAGACAAATTTGTTTACCTGGTTAAGGTGAGCTGCCACACATGGAAGGACTAGTAAGCCAGATATCCCCAAGGCACCACCAAGCTGCTCGACAACTGCTACCATCACCGGCAAGGTTTTCTGTGAAAGCGTACAATATCAGAAGGCATAATATCATATCACAGTAACAAAATCCGAGTCATATTTGTTCATTGTTTGTATTGTGCTTCTTTTCTCTCTTTCTCCTCTTCTTTATAACTAAATTTAACACCAAAAGTTTCACATACTCGTTTATTTTCTTTTTAACTATTAAGGAAGATTACTGCAGCTCTGTCAAGAAGAATATATGCATCATTAATTAATGAAAAAAAGATGAACTACACGAGCAAAGCGTATCTCACCTGGCTGGCAACTAATAGAAGAGCTCTGGTATTTTCTTTCTTGGCGAAAGGAGACTTACTACCTCCATTGATAAGCGAAAGACTTGGAATTAACAGAGCATTAAAAGAAAGTAGAGATAAATGAAGAAGCCTGCAACATGATAGGAAGATAATTAGTTAATGCAGCTGCTATAACTTCCTGTGATACTTCAGAATCACTTGCAACCCATTGTACTTATATTCTCTTCCGGAGATTCACAAAGCTTATTAGAGAAGTGACAATTGCAAGAAGAATAAGATATACGTACACTCCCATGACAACAGCAACGAGAAAAATTGCAGGCTTCACCATCAAAAGAAGTGACCTTGATCTGCTGACTTGAATCCAAGGGGCCTTCATAAGGAGCAAAGATCAGGCGCAAAATCATGACCAAGATCACAATAGTAGAAAAGTGAATTGGTTTGAATGGAGTTCTTAATCTATCAATGACAACAAAGCAAATTGTGGATCTTACAGAACTAAGGAAAATTGCACTCATTACTGCCAAAAGCTTACGGTTTCCATCTGCAAAGTCTGCTATACCTGCAACATGTTGGTAAAACAGAATGAAATCAAAGAATCTGTATTCACAGATAAAAACAACATCAGTTATTCACTAACCATCCTATATAAAATACATAGAGGGTGTAAAAGCCAGTAATATATCATGCCATCTTTATTAATGAATTATGAAACAAGAGTCTATTTATATAAAATCAATATATAGAATATCACGAGTAACTGCTTTGGCCACAAATTATTTGCAATTGCATTATAGAAAGTCCCGATCCTGTTCCATCCTTACAAGATACGGAGGATGAAAGAATTTAAGGCACTAATGATGAAGCAATTATCTATCAATATGTTGTAATTGTATATGATATACCTTTGGATTCTGATAGTTTATATGTAAATAAATTAAGCGGTTAATGGAACATTAGCTATCAATGAATTTAGAAACTTGTACATAACAAAGTAGAAATTGAGCAACTAATCTGCATACATCCTAATTTTAGATCAGGTTTAGCGAGCTTAAGCAAATACTTCATACATAGATGTAAACACCAGTATTAGTTAATACATAAAATTTGAAGGGACAAACCTACTGACAGAATGTCAGAGATAATAAGGGATTCAGGCAAATCCAGGGTGCTAAATACCATGAAAAAATTCATTTAGTAGTGTCTCACCTTTGGAGAGTTCTCGAGCAACCTGTTGATTGCGAGTGATAGAGATAAGTGATCAGAAAATCCAAACCTCAAAGGCATCAAGTTATTTGTAATGGCAAAAGGGAAAAAATTTAGCAAGAATTCACGACTGGTAAAAGTTAACTTACTCAATGCTAACATTGCAGACTCTGAGGTAAATATGTTATTTTACTATAACTTCAAGTGCTAGCTTACTAGTTATGGCCTTGAGGAGTTTTCTCTTTTACTTTTTCATTTTTTTTTTTTTTTGGTACAGAATCTTGATGGCTGTAAAGTATGAAAAAACTAGAAATTCTACATAATTGCACAAAGTGAAGCATATTCAATCAAAGAGATAATTCCAGACAACGGAAAAAGCAAGGGATCTACAGACCAGCCACAAAAGTTGTTTCTAGAGTATGTCAACATGCAATGTTGGTCTTCAAATTAAGGGGATCATTCTCATGCCTACCTAAGGTTCTTTTGTAGAACAAAATTCGGCGAAACTTAAACATGAAAATCTCTAGAGCCTCAAGTAAAGGCTTAATTAAGTTCTAGGTAGGTGAGAACCAAATACACAAGAACCAAAAGACAAAAACTATGACTATTATGATCACCAGCCTACCTTTCTCTAAAACATTTCAGAACATCTTATATGCTACTCCCTCCGTCCCAGGTTAGTGTGGTTCAACTAATATTTTATACCTCACATATAATCAAATACGCACCACACTTATGGGGGACGGAGGGAGTATTTTATTCGAGAAAGTACATCCTTATTTTATTAGATTCGAAAAAATAAGGTAGATGAATTAGGACGTAAATATAGATTAACAAGATTAGTAAAGAAAGTAAATGTTCACCTTTCCCAAGATTAGAGGAACTAAAAGTGTCAGAACAAGGCTTCTTAACAACTGTTCAGTTGGAATAGATACCCCTACTCCAGCAGCTATGAATTTTGAGATAGAATAAGGTACCTGCCAAGCAATTCTTAAATTAGTCATTCAACTTTGTAGAAACAAGAAAACCATGCTTCATTGATGCCAAAAGAAACACAAAAATGAAGAAAGAGGTAGTGAAATCATTCGCAGCCAAAAGAACTTTTGGACAATACTCTCAGAAATAGAAATTCACAGAGTGTGGTCTTCAGGAATTTAGTTTGGTTTGCAGACAAATCATGGAATGGAAAAGCTACAAGAAAGTGTCCAAGATTTCCCTTCCATTAGAAAAATTTCCACATTTCTTATCCAAAGTCACAGAAAATGAGAAAACAAAAATGAACATGCCTCACCACAAGAAAATTGCTGTGCCAGAAGTGGCCTTCTAAATGAAGCTAAACATGGTTCTTTTTCCTTCCTTATAAAACTTGCACAAATAGTGTTTCAGTGTTTTGATTTGTATATGAATTCACAATTGCGTAGGAGAAAAAACTGTTTATACTCTTCTAGATAGATCTTCCGCATCACAAAAGGTTAATTATCCCACTTTAACATAGACCCAAGCAACACAAGTTTTCAGTTTTTTGCAGCAAGAGTTGTGAATGTCTAGTCTATAGATAAACCAGGAATGGAAGATTAGAACTTACAATTAAAATTCCTAATAAGTTTGATATCAAGGTCATTGCAAGTGCAAGAGCAGAGTTCCCTCCAGCTAGCTGTGTTTTATCAAATCAAACCTGCAGTCAAGCTAACAGCAACATTTTCTTTCTGGTGTGCGAAATCATTAGCAGACATTCTTCTGGGAATTCATAACATTCAGTTACCCGTGTCAAAGCCACTCCACTGGATAAAGTTGTAGGCATACAGCTAAATATAGCAAGTCCTGTGGAAATTTCAAGTCTCAGCACATCAAACAGAAATAGGGAAACTGACAGATAAACAGAAAGATGAATGATAAAGAACAGCAACAGACAGATAAAACAGAGACTCAGAGAGATTAATGGATTCTCAGTGACTCACCCTTTTAGAGTAAAGAAATCACGGAAACGGAAAAAGGAAATAAATCCAACTAACTCTTTGTCTCTTTCTTTATTCTTTTGTTTTCTGTTCTTTGTGGTTCTCTAGGTAGGGCTACTCGCATGCCTAAAATTAGTTACTCTACAGAAAAGCAAAGATGAAAGTGATACGGTGGAACAAAGGTCATATTATCACAATGCAGTTGCTGGAGAAACTGAACTATTGAAGAAGATACACATAAACTCTCCACTCTAGTCAGTGAAGATATGTCTAGTGAATAGAAAAACTCGAGGATAATTTGAGTTTCACTCACATCAGAACAATATAATTCATATTCAAGCAAAGACTGCTGTTTTCCCCTTCTCAGTTCTTTCTCCCAAAATGTAACCAAATATACATTACACTCCCAAAATATATTCTTATTAGTTATTAATACATATCAAAAAATTTCATCCTAAATTCTTCCCCCTAAACATAGAAACAAAAATAAAAGGATAACAAATAGTCAAATATAGTCTAAGACATTGAAAGATCTATTTAGTATGACGATGATGCTACACTACACCTATGGAAGTATGGAACTCCTAAGCTTCTCAAAGAAGAAACTTAACCAACACCTCATAAACTGGTTATGGATGCAACAAGTGGATTCATACAATGTCAAGCGAACGCAGAGCACAGTTTTCAAACCTGTGACAAATTCCTGTGGCTGGAGCTTGAGCATCAATATGATTTTTGAGAATAAGGGAGTGAAAAATAAAATTGAAGCCTGCATTACAATGAATAGTAGAAAGTGAGTTATTTCCTAAGGAAATTGAGAGGTAAGAACACTAATATTTCAAGAAATGAAAATTTGTAAAGAAATAATAGAAAATAATAACCTCACAAAGGATGATGAAAAGGGCTTTCAGAATATGAAAATATCTAGGACTTTGAGCTTTTATCTAAGTTAACTTCCACTTAGAGTACGATATTTAGACACAACAGTAGAGTGGGATTAAAAAATCTTTCATATTCAGCATTGCTAATATATGTTCTATATGTAAATTAGATAGTACAGAAGCTGAATGGTGTCAATTTCAAGTATCATCAGTCACAGGCACCTCATCCTCAACCCACTCCATAGGACAAATTGATGAATCAAAGAAAGGAAAAAAATGTAAAGAAGAATATCATACCAGCCCAAACAGTCCAACTGGCCATGCTTCAGTAGCAGCACCAATTTCATCACTGCGCAACGTCAATCCTATAAAACAAAATAGCAACAAAACCTAAACCAAACTATAGAAAATCATGGAAGTTGGTGGATATTAATCACAAGAAAATCACGAACAAAATCAGAAGTTATTAAATATCAAGAAATACCTGACCTGAAATTACAAATATCCCAAACGTACTAATTTTTGATACATAAAGTTTGTCAGCAAGACAACCAGGACCAGGATTTGCAAGTCCCAATAGTACTCCACAGATAAGAGCTGCAAACACAATTAAACGAATATATTACACTGCGAACAAATTGCAAGCTGAAGGCCATAGTAAATTATTGAATAGATCACACACATTTTCTGTGCAATAAACCCCAAAACCAAGCTAAAGGAGATAACAGAACAAATTCTTGATACCATCACTATAGTTGGTCCCATTTAGATTCACAACCGAACCAGATGATATCAATAATAATGAAACAAATCTGAACTGTTATAAAATTTGGACGAGATAATTAAGGATTGACACTTAAACCACATCAATCATACCTAAAGGTAGAAAATTATCTGAAGCAACTTTAGCTAATGATTTGGTCCAATTTGGACTTGCAACTTCCGGGGGCAGCTTTTTTCCTTCTCCATCTCCCTGTAATACACCAAAACATTACATTTGAGCTCAGAACATGCACAACAGCACAAACACAATCCTCCACACACAGCAATGAAATTTCTCGCTGATAATGGAAGAAAAATGAAATATTGAGAAAGAACGGCAGGTAACCTCAAGGGACTTCGCACTTGCTCTAATACGGCGCATTCTATAAACTGAACGGAGCTCCCAAAGAAGAGGCGCTACATTGAACTTGCGGTCGGGAAAGGGGGGAAACGCCGGCGAGGGAAGCTGACTCCGACGCCGGAAAGATGGAACTCCGGTGATCGGAGGGTGGGGGATTAGGGCTTGGAGTGCTCGCGCCATGGTGGGTGCGGCTGAACGCAGAAACTGACTGTGGTTCTATCGTGTTGTACCTTGTACGTAACTGAAAAACATAATTGTACGTATCTCAACCGCTGTTGGTCTTTTTTTTCTTTTTTATCTATTTGAAAAAAAATTACACATATAGTGACATTTTAAAAACCCATTTATCGTGATAGTTTTTTCAAAAAGATAAGGACCCTAATGCACTACTTTTCTCTATGGTAGCGTTTGGTTTGGTGGATGAGATAAATAAGATTGATAGCATATGATAGGATTATAAGGGGGCGTTTACTTTGAAGGATATGATAAATTGATAAAACATAGGATTGACTATACGAAGGATTAGATGATCAAACAAGTTCAAAAGTAATCAATCCATCAAAGTAAACGGTGGATTAACCTATACTATTTTTATCTATCTATCTTATCACCCAAAGTACACACCCCCTAAGAGTACTAATCCACCCAAGCTTAATATTATCACCTATTTGAGTGATTGGTGCACGGACCACTTATCTATCACGAGTCTTATCATTCAAACAAAACATGTGATTATGTGGGATTATTTTATCAATCAAACCCTTATCAAGCAAACCAAACACTCCCTAAGGACATTGATTTTATGTCTCAAAAAGTCCTTTATTGAGACACTTATATACTTTGTGTCCTAAATGCTACTTGATATTTATTGTGACAGATACGATCCTAAAATTACATTAGTCTATAAGGACACTTTATAGTGTCCATTAAACTTATTTATTGAGTCACCTTTTTTTTTGTGTCCTAAATTCTTCTTCCATCTATCATAATAAATGGTTACTATAGAGACACTTTTAAGTGTACTAAAAAGCCGCTTGTCATAAGTGCTTCAGTGTTTCCCTTATCAAACTACAGTGACACTAAAAACTATATGCAAAAGAATTTTACCGGCGCCAACCTCCAAAACTTATAGTATCCAATCTCGTAGCTCTCTCTTCGATTCTAAATTACTATTGTAGCTACTCAATAAATATATACAATATTATATATTTTTGTTATACATACGCATTCTCAACAATTATGCAAAATATTATCCTATTATATGTACTATCAATAAATATATCCGATATATTATGTTTTCAATAATATAGTATTATAGATATATATATATATAATATAATTATTGACAATAAATATATTCGGATGCAACTTGCAAGCATTTCATTCTACCTCTGTTTTTTCATCAACAGAATTAAATTCCAAAACATGCAGATTCAAACAGAGTCACGAAAGGAAAACAAAAAAACAAAAAGTAAAATTTTCAAAGTCTAACATTACACAAATGCAGAAAAGGAAGAGGTGTGATACCAGTTAAATAGATTCTTAAATACACGCTCGAAAAGCTGCATTATTTAGATTCATATACAAAGGCTCCATTAGGTATGCTATACACGAATACAAATACGACACTATTTAACCTATGTTTGTGTGTCCCAAAGCTTGCATCGAATTTACCAGCAAGGCCTCTCGATAAATCATAAATAGTGCATAACCAGCAAGCATTCATCGGTATCCCAGAAGACAGTCTGTATTGCATATTTGCATTTACAAGCTATGGATACTTCATTCTGCTATGAAACCAGGAAAAGAACAAGATAGGAAAGAATGCAGGTGTGATTATTCACCATCACCCTCACTTAGGTCATGTAGCAATTTGACTACCTTTATAAATTCATACCTGCTTTAATTATATATATACATAGATAGATATATGCATGTTATCATTATTAACATTTTGGTCCACCCAATATTAATCCAACAGAAGGGAATACAAAGCAAAATCACTATAGACAAGGGACTCCAAGCAAAACAACAGTAACCTATATACATGATCACATTAGTATTGACAATAACCAACAAATTCAAGAATTTATCTTAAAGATGATCGATGCCAAGTGAAGGCATCTTCCTTTCTTCGGATGGACAGGAAATAACATAACCAATCAGCATTCAACCATATACATTACATTTAGAGAACAGAGAAGTTAACTGTTAAACTACAACAAGGGGCGTGATATGAAGTAGTGACGAACACCGGTTGCGTACGCGGTTACTCCAACTCAAACCAACGTTGTTCCTTGTGTGTACATCAAAAACTCATTATTAACCTGATTACAAAATTAAATTCGAATCATCATTGAATTTTTTCATGAAATCTAAAAATATCAAAATCACTTGATTCTAATCCATTGTAATGACATTTTACTTTTTACCAAGATAAACTCACTTTGCATTTGAAAATGAGAGAATACACACACAGACACGCTCTTGAGAAGATGGCCAGTAGAAAGTAATACACAAAACAACTGGAGGGGCCTATTTGTTACATGGTACTCAAAATATCCGATTCAAGTAAACAAACAGGTCCATTTTGTCTGAACGTACTGCCATGTTTAATTTCCATAGGGAATACGAACGTATTGCCATGTTTCGTTAACACACTAAAAGGGTTATATGATATATTTGGTGTGAGAGTAGGCCGGCATTTCTAAATAGGGGTTTCATTAAGTCAAGCTCTCATTACAAATGCTACCACCACAGGCATTAACTTTCCATGGAAATACTACAAATATAAAAATGTATGAATCATCAAAAGGAAAAGTTCCTTTTATTTTCTCATTCCACTTTTTCTTCTTGGTACAACAAAGTATATGTTTTCCAACCTAATCAACTTCCTCACTAGAACAAGTAAAAGTTTTGATTTCTAGGATTAGATTAGCTTATAAATTTATCAATCAATAGTAAAACTCACTCCAACTAATCACTCATAATTCATCAAACACCAGACCATGTATTGAAGGAAAGTTAAAGCATTGTAAATTTGTAATGCATAATATGCGACATCCAATCATCAGAGAGGACGACCAATAATCATAAAATGGAAAGAATGTATTGAATGAAATTAGATTAGCTGCAAATTTGCAATCTTTCATCATCCTAGCCAAAAGCTCAAGAATCTATATCTCTTTCCACGGCAACTCATAAAATCAACTAAAACTACACAAAAACAGATAACCAATATCAAAACTAATCAATTCAGCACCTATGTAACTTCTGAACTAATCCACTATTCCAATCAACTCCCATCTAACAGAATGCTGCTCAATCAAAAAACCACAAGCATAGAAAAGAGCATGTAAATCAAGAAGCAGGCATACGTGATGAGTCCCCGGTGCTCGTCCCCGCAATGCGCGAGCTCCACAACCAATCCTGTGCAGACACGCGTCGCCCAGATCACGAACACCCCCGTCACGACTAATATCGCCGTTCCGCCCTGCGGCACGAACAAGGAGAGCGCCGACAGCATCACGATCGGCAGCATACAGTAACCGATCAGGCTGAGGCACTTGAACATGTCCAGATTCCCATTTTTGCCGGCGAGCATGTTGAAGACGACGTAGAGGAACACCGACGCCATCGTTACCCAGCCGAGAATGATGCCGAAATGCAGTTTTCCGGCGAGGAGCTGGAAGAGGCCGAACGCCATGAGGAAGAGGAACGGGCCGGAGAGATCGGCGTCTTCGTGGAGATGGTGGTTGATTCGGAAAGGGTTGAGGATCGAGATGGTTTTCTGGTAGATTTGCTTGGTGTTGATTCCGAGCTCCTCGAGGAGCGGCGGCTCGTCGTCGAATGCGGCGGCTCTGCCGGAAGATGGGAAGTGTGGGGCGGCGGAGAAGGAGGTGGAGGCGGCGGCGGAGTTGACATCGAAGGAGAGGAAGGGGATGCCAGGGTTGGAGGATCCGGGGGGCTGGAATGGGGCGGTCGGGAGGCGGCGTTGCTGGGTGGCGGAGGAGCTTCCGCCGGAGCGGAAAACCACCGGCGGAACGTTCGCCATCTAATCGAAGGTGATCTAATTGAGGGTTTTTTTTCACTTTTTTTTTTTCGTTGAATTTGTGGGTTTACTTGATCTGTGAATTTCGTAAATTAGAAGAAAAAATAGAAATTTTCTTGCAGGTTAAGATATTCGAGATCTGAATGTCTGTAAATTAATATCAGCTCCCACAGCAAGAAGAATTAAAGAAACGATAAACTACAATATACTAATAATTTATTAGAAAAATTACAAGACAAATATATTGTACGAACCTATAGTGACACTTTAAAGTGGCTTTAAAAACCCAAATATCTGTGAAAGTTTCTAAAAATATATCAATAAATTCTATCGTGACACAAACAAGTGTCAGCAAAGGAAATTTACCGGCACTTTTTAGCCAAAAGTATCTAAGGCCATCTCTAACCTGCTCTATATCTTCACATATCATTAAATATGAAGTAATATCTTCTCCAGCCCAGCACAAAAATCCTACTCTATTATAAAGATTTGAATAATGTTACTCCAAACTTGGGCAATACTATTCATTGCTATACTCTTTTTGCACTTTATTTTCTTGTTATAATTATTATTCCTTGTTATATTTATTATTTTTGTGTTCTTTAATTATTTTGTTCCAAAATATTATATTATAATTTTATTTCTAAACATATTATGCCAACATTAAAATTACATAAAATTATTTAAAAAATACAATTACATAAAATACAAGATAAACTAAAAAGAAATTTAAAAACCACAATTACATAGTAGAAGCATAAAAACAAAGTCGATACATTTAATTTCTAATAAAGGCCATCTCCGGAACGCCCCACCCCATCTGAAAATAAATTCTGAAACATATCAAAAGTATTAGTGTTGGGTTCTTTGGCTTGTTTCTGCTTTCGAATAATATCTTGTTGCTCTAATCGGAAGTAATCAAGTGTCTCAGGATCATCAACCGTGGGCAAAAATAGAATATTCTATTTTTGTGTAAAAAAATAAAGCAGACTGCTGGAGATGACTTGCTGATTTGCTGTATTTTGAGCTGAAACTGCTGTATTTTGGTATGAACGGCTGGAGATGGCCTAATGCACTACTTATTTCTGTAAGGACACTCGTATATGTCTCAATAATATGTTTATTGAGACATTTAAACATTTACTGTCCTATTTTCTACTTCAAGACTAGTGACAGATAACGACTCCAAAATTACATTTGACCTATGAAGACACTTCATAGTGTCACTAAAATTATTGTATCATGATAGATTTCAAAGGTATTCCTAATAAATTACTTTTTCTATAAGGACATTCATTATAGAGAAGAAATTCATTTTAACCAGTATTGAGATAGTGTGTACCTCATACGACCACTTTTGATGGTGTGTATAACAGTACCCACTGACCCACCAATAAGATTATTATATCCATTTTTTTGTATAAAATATTGTATAAAATAAGGGGAAATATTGATATAAACTAGTCAACCTTATAATCATACAATATGCGTCAGATTTCTTTTACCCTTCTACTGAATTTCTTCATTACATACTCTGATTTATCAATTCAATTTTTCAATTTGGAGATAAATCATGCAACACTATCAGGCCCATCACACTTCCGTATAACTAAAATCAAAGTATACCAACTTCATACATTTTTTACCGTAATGCTGCCGGGTATTTCCACCGGAAGTTTTAGGGACCTCGTCCAACCACACGATCGCAACCGATGGTTTCCAGACGCAGACTCCTTCAACAACACACAACACAACCCTCGTTCGTTTCCTACTCGGAGCGTAGGGTTTTCGGTTGGTACACAAAGAAAATAATATACTGGAAGGGATGAACAAAAGCCCAAACTTTTATTTAGGAATTATATAATATTTATTACAACATAAGTATATCTCCTTTAGGGATGAGACAAACTTGATTAGCTACCTAAGGTAGCGGAATTGAAATACATAAACTAAACTATACTAGAATAGGAACTATAACAATTTTTATTTTGGAGAGAGAAGAGAAGATGGTGTAGAGGATTTCTGATGTCAAATGTTCTCTTCAATACTTGTTTATATAGAGGTCTTCAGTGAAAGGCCTCTTCTCCTGCATTATTGCCTTGGATGCTCTTATCCTTGGCCAGCTTGCTTTCACGTGAATGAGTCCTCCCTTATATTCCATTATTGAATGAAGACAACAAACTTTAGGTGTGAGGTCCATTTCTTGTGACTAATGGACCACTTTTCTATTGGTAGTGGTTCTCTTGTTGCTTTACCCATCTGTTATTTAGTGGGTAATCACAATTTCTCAACCCGCTACTGTCGTTTTCTTTTTAGTGGGTGGTTCTCCAGCTTAGAGTCACATGACTCCACCAACCTGTGTCGGGAATCTACTTTTTTTCCCGGGGCCCTGGGCGTCCTTGCTTTTGGTAGAGCCTTGTGCTCTAGATGCTCGTTGGACCGAGCCTTCTCTTTTCCCCTTCTGGGCAAGAACCCCTTCCCGAACTCTGGTTCCTTTTGGTTCTGACAATCTGAACAAACTCGCTCAGACCAGTTTCCAAAATGAGCCATGTTGCAGTATTTGCGATGAGTTTCTTTGCTCGTTGCAATCTTGTTTTCCCAGAGCAACGTCCTCTTTCTTTCGAAAGGTTCCTCTGCAAATCTTGTCGATTTTCCTGTCATAGTGTTTAACAGGAATGATTCGTTTACTGAATTCTGAAAGAATTTAAACGGAAACTTGACTTTGTCCATCTTTGTGAGACAGACCCATAATCCCCATGCTCTTCTGGTGGAGATGAGGTCTTTTGGTAATGTAGATACTAGAGTAGTCTCTTTCTCTGTAGGCGCCTTGATCTTTTCGAAGGCGCGTGTATCTGATCTTCGAAGCCTAATATAGTGGAAGACTTCATGGTTTCATTTCCCTGCTGGTTCTGGGGCTGCACTAATAAAATACAGCTCCAAAATGTCACCTCGGCTAAGCTGTGGATTGTTAGCCCAGGTATCATGCACCGCTTCTTGAATCCATTTAGGTAGATTCTTGATTTCGGCGAATGATGGAGATGTGGTATAAACCGAAGCAAGTGCTCCAAATTCATACCATCTTTTAACTTCGTGTGGATCCGAATTTGGCATCATCCACACCCGAGGATATTTCCCTGAAACATCAACCCTTATTTTTTCTGGGTTGATTCCAGTCCTTGTGTTGAGCTTCTCCCAGTTAGCTGGATAATTCTGCCAAGAAGAATAAACTTCAATTTTATCAGTATTAATCTTAGAATTGTCAGTCATTGGCCTAAGATTAATCTCTCCCTCTTTTTCCCCAGAGATGCTGGGGTGATATGATGGTTCAGAGTATGACCTCTGAATATCATCTTTTTCTTGGGGCAATGGTTCCGAAGATACCACCACCTTAGAACTTGGGCAAGAGATATTAGAATCCTCTGCTACAGGTTTAGAGCCATGTACTCGAAACTCTTCTTTTACCAAATGATCTTTGGCCACCCGAAGGATTGGTGTTTGACATGCAGCCCAGAGTTGACCCTGAGACCGTATGCAAGCTCGTATTCTCTCGGTAACTTTCATCTTGTCGAGAGTCTGCAATCTTCCTGCTTGTTCAGCATTCAGAACGCACTCGTCCCACTCTCCCGTTAACATCTCCAGATTTTCTCTGAGATGCCTATGGGCCAATCTTCCTGCTTGTTCAGCATTCAGAACGCACTCGTCCCACTCTCCCGTTAACATCTCCAGATTTTCTCTGAGATGCCTATGGGCCAGTAGAATGGAGTTCACATCAGTTTGCTCCATCTCTTGTTAAGAAATCTGCAAGAACATTTTCGTGAGATTTCACAATGACAATATCAAAAATATAATATCGGCATTCAGTTTGCCATCTAATTAATCTAGCCTTTTCAGGCTTAGATTCCATCTTGTTTCTTAAGAAAGCCTTAACCTGTGTGTTATCGACTTTCAAAGTAAATTTCTTTGCTAATAAAAATAAAGGCCATTTTTTAAACGCCTTTCGGACTGCAAAGAATTCTTTCTCGTTGATGTGCCATCGCACGGCCTCATCTTCTGAGAATAAACCACTACAGTATCTATAGGGTTCTTCTCCATTAGGAGTGATCTTGGTTAAGACTGCTGCCCATCAATAATCCCTTGCATTTGTATACAGGACCAATTCGTCTTCGTCCTGAGATATCGAGAGTATTGGGAGATTTTTGCAAACCTCTTTTAACTCTTTCATTCCCTGTCGATGTTCTTCTGTCCAGATGAACGAAACATCATTTTTCAGTAATGTACTTAAAACTTTTCTATATTTTGCGAGATCTTTAATGAATGGTCCCGCAAAATTAACAATTCCAAAAAAACTCTGAAGTTGTTTCTTTTCTTTCAGATCTTCAGGAAAATTCTGGACCTTCTGCACAATATGGTCCTGCAGAATAATTCCTGCTTCATCGATCTCGATACCCAGAAATTCCATTTTCCGAGTTGCAACGACTGTATTCTTTTCAAACAGTACTAAACCTTCTTTATAACAAACATCTGCAAAGATCTCAAGATGTTTGATATGTTATTCCATATTCTTTGATGCAATTAAAATATCATCAATATAGACGAACATAAAAGAAAAATAATATTTAAACAGATTATCCATCTTTCTCTGAAATATTTGAGGCGCATTAGCTAACCCCATTGGCATTACCATCCAAACATAATGCCCTTGTGGAGTAAAGAAGACTGTAAACTTCTTACTCCCTTCCTCCATGCGAATCTGGTAAAAACCTGACTTGCAATCAAACTTAGAGAAAACCTTAGCATTCCTAATGCAGTTAATAAGGTGTTCCCTACTAGGGATAAAATATCCATCAAACTCCAGAATATCATTAATTCCTTTGTAATTAATAACTAATCTGGGTTTACCTCATTTGATCTCACCATGATTCCTTACCAGAAATCCGGGATTGCTATTAGGCGAGTTCCCTGGTTCAATCAGCTTTAAATCAAGGTGTTCCTTGATTATCTCCTTCATATCCTGTTGATCTTTGAGATTCATCAGGATTGGTCTGTATCTAACAAACTCATACTCCTTTTCTGGCTTCACCTTCAAGGTTGCTTTGAGCTTGTTTCTATCTCACCATGCCAAAGGATTCTCATTGTAATTACTTTTAATCTTCCTTTTGACATCTTCTAGGGACACCTGCATTTCTTCCCTAATATCTTGATGAGATATTAAAGATGCTTTGAGGATCTGGACCACTTCATCTTTGAAATCCTCTTCTCTAATACAGCTTAGCACTACTTCGCTGAATCTCCTTTGATCCTTCATTGTGTCAAAGTTTTCCCTCATCACCACGCTTACTGAGAAAACTTAACGGTATCTGGCGATTAAAAGCACCATTAAGTCTCTGGACAATGATTTTGTGATCGCAATTGGTTGTGAACACCAATTGCCTCCTTTCATTATCCTGCATGTATCACTTGAACATCTGTAGGAAATTATTTCCTAACAGAATATCTGCACCTGTATCATGGAAATAAATTGGTGGAGTTTTGACCTTATACCAAGGTGTACCCCTGGCTCCGCCAATTAGGATTTCCGTCTCCTTTACTCCTTTAGCCAAGAGTAAAATCTTCTTTGAAAAATCTCTTCCTGCAATTCGGGGTAAATCAACTTCTACCTCTGCTGGAAAGACTCCTTGTTTTAATATAAGCAGCAAAATATTCTGCCTTATATTTTTCATATAACATCCCTATAGAGATGTATATGGAGAATGGACTTGTCATTCGATTAATAGTTTTCTCCCATTAATCGTTATTTCTATTCCATCTTCTCTACTTGCCCAAGGTTTATGATCCTCAAGAAAATCCAAACCCAATAGCAAGACTGCTTCTCTTCCGGCTCTGCCTTTGATTTCCATCACCTTTCCCCCAATCTCCAGGGTACCTTTGTAATGGTTAATCTCCGGATGCTGTAGATAGTATAGCACATTACAAGGGAAGTTGGTTTCCCACCTTGTAGTGTCGAATTTTACTATCACTTCTCTCCATCCCTCGGGACATTTCAGATTCACTGAAACTTTGTTACTTTGAGATGTCTGAGGTTGAGCTTCTCGAATGAGACTCCGACTCCTCCCATATGGCAAAGACATAATTATGTCTCCTTGGAAGGATAATATTTTGAATTTATCCTGAGACTTTGATCGTGTCTCATAACTTCTCTATCTCGGATTTGAATATCAACATTTCTTAACCGAACAATTTCCACTCTATCGGGACAAACAGCTGTTGTCACGTTGTTGAAGATATCTGATATCTCAATGAACTTCTTTCCCAGAAATAACTCAGTGTGATGTGAGTTGGAAAGAGCATATGATACCTGATAAGTAATGGAGTAAGGCCTATTTCCTTCCTCCAGTAAATCCTTGCGCTTAAAGTCCTGATAAAGTGTCAGAGCTTTGCTGAAATGGGTATATGGGTATCATTAAGATTGTAGGCAATCTTTGGATAGATGATTCCCACCACTTGTCCTGCACAAAGATCTCCCGTAATTGTTCCCAATACGGAATCTTTCAGATTTCTAACTCTTTTATTGCATATAGCGATATCGATCGGCGTGTGAACTCCGGTAAAGAGAGCCGATTTTAACATCAACTGGATTGATCCAATATGGATCCTGTTCATCTTTTCAGCGACTTCGGGCTTCATCTTTGATAGATCTTCCCTGATGTCACTAGCTGGAATCAACTGCATCTCCACTTGATTCCCTGTAAGCTCTATAGGAAGCGACATTTCTCGTCTAGAAATTCCATAGACGATTTGTTGTTTCCTGCTCCTTAGATTAAAGTTCCTCAGAACTTGATCTATGTTATTTGCTGAAAAGCCTTGATACTTTTGTATATTGAGACTCTTCTTCATGATTTTATCAATCAGATTTTGAGAGAGAGTTGTATGACTGGAGAATCCCGTCCTGTCCTCTTTCTTCTGATGAACAATTTCTGGATCAGTCTGACTCCGATATAGTTCCATCAAACCATTCTGAATCTTCTCCGGTGAAGACTTTTTCTTGTTCATATATACTCTCATATGAGGGTATATCTTCGAACTGATATACTTGTATCAGTTCTTGGTAGTAGATGACATCTTCGATATCCGGAGTGGATTCAAATGTGTTGATACCTTTTCTCTCGTTGTCAGGGCAATTTGTGGAAATATGCCCCTTCGCACAGCACGTCCAGCAGTTGCAATCCTAAAAACTTTCATTAACTCTAGTGTGAGTTCTCCTGAAAGTTTTCTTGGCAGGTGTCATTCCTTGGGATTTATTAGCTCATTGGAATGGATACCTGTTCCTTGATGGTCCACTTCTTTGGCCTGATTTGTAAGATCTTGCCTTCTGTCTTGACCATCTGGTTCTTGGTTTCCAAAAATTTCTTTTTGGATCTCCACCTTTATGATAGGGCTGAAACCTATTTTTCTTGCTTCTTTTCAGCCTTGGTGGTTCTCCTCCAATGATCGTTGGTAGATCATTATCATCAAAGTTTAGAGGAGCGTATTTGTTAATCCTCATCAGTTTCTTCATGTTCCTCAGAGCTGTTGTTTGTTGACACCACTCTGAGAGCTTTCGATGTACATATGACATCCTTCTTGCGACATTTTCAGGATCTCATAGTTCGTAATCCCGAATCAGTATCTCTTTCCATGGGCTTGGAAATTTCAGAAAGAAAATTTCCAGTGCAACTCTATCATCAACTTTAGATTGATGATGATAAAGAGTAAAGAATTGTAAAAACTTGTTCAACGATTGTTGATCCAAGACTGCAAGTCTTAAATTATACAATGACATCAAGTATTTCTTTCTATTTTCTTGATCAAACCCTTCGAAGTATCCTTCTCCCAGAAAATGGCTTTTAAATATTGTTGCCATATTCTGAACATGTTTAGTGAAGTTTTCACTTTCAAAACATGCATTCTTGATATCCAAAGGAAAGAATTCCCATGCAATCTTGGCAATTCCTGCAAGGCTCATTTCGAGGATTCTCACGAATCCTTCCTTGTTTAAATCAAGAGTAGTTGCCGCAATTCTCAAAGCTGACGCCCACTCATCAATTACAACTTCTCGATCTTTGAAATTCACTTCATCAAGGTCGAGCATCACTCCGTATGGATGGATTGGATCCAGGGTTGCCTTTCCATGAGGTGTATCCTGCACCTTTGGTTGTGGCCTCCTTGCCCTAGTCATTCTTGCCGCCATATATGCATCATTTGGGGTATGTTGATCATACCTTGCTCCAGTCTGAAAATCCTGGACTACATTAATGGCTCCGGGTGCATTTTGAAAATCTTGTTGATTTCCAATGATAGCTCCTTGTGGAAGTTGATTCACCGGTTGTGGGTTTTGGACCACATTCTAGTTCATTTTTAAATCAACTATCGTCATGTTAGCAAAAGAGTTTGCTAACTCCTGGAGGTTATCAAGACTGATTCTTTCGAGATTATTCATCTTTTCTTTTCTCGAATCATTCTTATCTAGGCCTCCATGTTTGGATCCTTTCTTGGTTTCTTCCATTGGAAATGGATAAGTGGGTTCATTACCAAAAGGATTCATCCTTTGACTGGAACGAGGTTGTTGCTCCAGTTTTGCGATCCGTGATTGGATCTCCTTCAGGATATTATAAATTTCATCCTGTTTCATAGCAATCTTGTAAAGATCGTGTGGTACACCATACAGGCTATCACCATAATGTTGTACTGTTTTCTGTATTTCTCTCAGATTCTCCGATATCTTGGATGAATCTGGAGTAATCTCTTGATATAAAAGAGTAGATGATACTCCTTTATCTTTCTTTGGTTCCATCAGAGCTAATTCCAATTTACTCTCAAATGGCTCCAATGGTCTCTTCTCATGGCATGTTCTATCTCCCATTCAAGGCAGATACAACTATGAAGAAGATCTTCTTTTCTTTTGATTCCTTGGAGGCAGGAATCAATTAATTCTTTCTCCTGGTTATGCTGAACTAATAGGTTCAGCATATTTCTCCAGTGTGTTAGAACACTCTGGTATCTTATCATTCTTTTCTCCAAGATTTGGAGACGTTCCTGGAAATGTCCACACCTTGGACATCCTTCTAGATCCATCAGAGATGATTGTTTTGATGGTTTCTCCTCATGGTGTTTATAACTTCGAACTGGAGAGTGCTTAGATTTGCATCACATCTCCTCCTTGCCTCAATTTCTTGAATGAAAGGCTCTATGTATTCAAGCCTTCTTTCACGTACGACTCGGGAGTCGAACAATTCTCTCCAGAATGTCCATAACATCTGGTTTCTTTCTCTTTTTATCTCCAGATCATGAGATAATTTCTGTAACACTCGCATCTCGGAAAATTGTCCGGATCCATGTTTTCTTGATGTCTCATCCGTTAGGATAATACTTAAAGCAATAAATAAAATATAATTCCTTAATAAAGCCAGGGCTCTGATACCATTTTGAAAGGCATTGGATCGATTAGCAAAATATGTAATAAAGAAATACGTAGCTATCATTTTAAATAGCTAAAATAGAGGGTAAATACATGATTTTATATAATTTTAATTAACTAGTCAATTTTTTCCCATTTCCACACAAATAAGACACTTTTTTAGAAAGTGTCACAATAGATATAATTAGGAAAGTCAAAAAGTCTTAGTGATTATATGTTATACATGCACTCAAAACTGATTATAGGGAGTATACACTATCATCATACTGAATATCCCTAAATAATCCTCTTCATTATATGTGTTATTATGTGAAACGGTATTTAATCACATTTGACAAAATTTCAGATGTTTAAATCGGAAATCCTGCTACTGCGATTTCGATAACCAAGATGAGGCATTCGCGCTTTTTCCTTATCACCAGTATGACAATTTTTCAGAAACACACGTACAAATTCCAAATTATTCAGATTCTCTACCCAAAAAGTTTCATCAATGATGAGAAATTTTGGAAGAGTTGTGTACCGATCAGTTCTCTCGAGTTGTAGCAATGGCGGATTATTAACAAAACCTTTCTACTCTAACAGCGCTGCTCGGGGATTATGCATATACCGCCGGTTTATTTTCTCTTCTTCTGCTTGGACGTCGAAGTCGAGTGAGTTTACCGATTTAACATCGTTGAAATCTTCCATGGGCTTCCCTAAATTAAGCTATTTTCAAGGTACGTTCTTTATTCGAATCGGAAATTGTCGTTTGATTGCGTTTAGTTTATTTATTTAAATTTTATTCGGTGAGGGTTTCATTGAAATTTTCTTTGGGTTTTATTAGGTTTGAGCTGTTGAAGAACAACGTTTCGTTTATATGCTTATACATGCTGTTTTGTGGGTAGGTTTTCCTTGATTTAGGAAATATTTTTGTGCAGTGTGTTATCAATTGTTTGATTTTTCATCAAAGATCGAATTTTTGTGAATGCCTTTTTTTTAAATAAGAATGTGTGCTGATGAATACTGTTGAATGTTGGAATTTTGGGTCTTGCGTTGTAATGTATCAGAGAAAATATGCGCATTTTGTATAATGGCATCCTAACAGTTCATTTGACAGGACAGAGGAGGAGTGTGTTTATCCAAACACAAGCGACGCCTAATCCTGCGTCTCTCATGTTCTATCCCAGTAAGCATGTTATGGAGACTGGTAGTGCTGATTTTCCTAATGCTCGTGCTGCTATGAGTTCGCCACTAGCAAACAGCCTATTTGGAATTGATGGTGAGCAATCCTTCTCACCATCGACATTTATTTGTTTCGTCCCATCTATATAATTTTTAGTTGGTGGGACGTAAAATAAGGACACATAGGGGTTCCGGCAGCGAAGAAGTGAATTTTAATTGAGAAGGCAAAATCACATAAATTAGTCAATTTGAGTAGAAATGCCATGAGTGTGTTCCTTTCCTCAGTATGTTGTCAAAGTGTTTCCCTTTTCTCGTCGTGAGATCTAAATGTGCTAGGCGTATTTGATAATGGTAACGTTTTTTCTTCGATATAGAAGAATTGTTATGCAGTTATCTTATTTTCTTGGTATATGATTTGAGTTTTTCCACGGTAGGTATCCACGTTTTGCCTAGTAACATTTTGGTGGTTGTGATTGGTATGGCTGTAGACATGGTATTAGGGCAGCATTACTTGGGTCAATTGAAGTGTGATTCTTGATATTAAGGATTATTATTACGCATTGTGTGGCTACGCTTGTTGTTGTCTATATCTACTAATACAATATTTTTTCATAAACTATGTCGTGCGCCTACATTATTCTGTTTCCAAAATTGCTAATAAAATCACCACTCGATTCAATTCTTCATGTGCTTGTCAACTTGTCATATCAAAGATTTGTTTTGGAAACAGAGGTAAAACTTGCTTTGGTCTGAGTTGCACGTTGCATCACTCGACCAATTTTTGTTGTGTTACTAAATTCTTATTAGCCTTAAGTAGCGGTATTAAGTATGCCACTTGTCAACAACATGCCATGATTAGACTTGACAAATGGAAAAAAAAGTGAAGTTGGACGTTCCCCAAACAAAAAAGAAACCTACAAGTATTTTTGCTGGGCTTAGCTGACTTAAATGCATGCAATTATCTTCTTGTTATCCCACTATAAAAGAATGGATGAACAGTACGTATCTTTTTATTTGAACTACTTGTCACTATTTCTGTTTTTTTTCTGTTCGACAATCTATCTGATGGATCAGATTAATTTTGTATTGTACAGGAATTACTAGGGTCTTCTTTGGATCTGATTTTGTAACTGTCACGAAGTCAGAAGACACGTCGTGGGATTTTCTGAAGCCTGAGATCTTCGCTGCAATCATGGATTTCTATTCCTCTGGGCAGCCACTGGTCTTGGATAAAGATTCTGCTGCTTCCAAGGACACAACTATCCTCGAAGATGATTCCGAGATTGTTGCTATGATCAAAGAACTATTAGAGACTCGTGTCCGTCCAGCAGTACAAGATGATGGCGGAGACATAGAATATGTTGGATTCGATTCAAACAGTGGAATAGTAAAACTAAGAATGCAAGGAGCCTGCAGTGGCTGTCCAAGCTCCTCCGTCACTCTGAAATCTGGGATCCAGAATATGCTAATGCATTATATACCGGAGGTCAAAGGCGTGGAACAAGAACTCGATGAACATGAAGATGCGGCATTAACTGGAGCACCACACGAGTAACTCAATTGTTGATAGATATCGCCTTCTTCATGCTGTACCAGATAGTTTGGAGAAAGGTACGAAGTTATTTTGTCGATGAGGCAGTATATATGAGATGCGTGTTGTTTCTTCGTGGTAGCTGCATTTTGATGTTCATTTTATTGTAGGAGTCAAATATTGCCTATAAATTTTATCCCAAACTAACAGAGGTGATATTGGGAGTTCAAAACCTCATTCCAAGTTATGTTCTTAAAACTTAAAAGTACTCTCTTTGGATAACAGAATGATTTCGCTTTGGTTCTACAATTATTTTCCATAACTATAATTTCACCAACAATGTGTAAAAAAATGGTACTCGTGAGAAACACTTGTTGCTTAAATTGAAGAGTGAATTGGTATGTGAACAAGATATAAGGGGTCACCTTTTAAAATCTTTGTTTGAAAAATTCTATCAAGCATGTACAATATGTGTACTGTACCGACTCATTAATTATGCGACACGTGGTGATTGAGCCCACCATTTTTTAATGGGAAAAGCAAAATGGAAAAGGTTGGCGGGTTTAACTTTATAGAGAAAATTCATTCTAACCAATATAGAGATAGTGTGTACTTCCCACGATCATCTTTGGTGGCATGTATAAGCAGTACCCATTGACCCACCAATAATGTTATTATATTCATTTTTGTGTATAAAATATTGTATAAAATAAGGGGAAATATTGATATATCCTAGTCAACCTTATAATCATACAAAATGCGTAAAATTTTTGATCTTTTACCCTTCTACTAAATTTCTTCATTACATACTCTGCTTTATTTATCCAATTTTCAATTTGGAGATAAATCATGCAAAACAATCAGGCTTATCACACTTCCGTATAAATAAAATCAACGTATACCAACTTCATACATTTTTTAGCGTAATGTTGCCGGGTATTTCCACCGGAAGTTTTAGGGACCTCGTCCAACCACACGATCGCAACCGATGGTTTCCAGACGCAGACTCCTTCAGCAACACACAACACAGCCCTCGTTCGTTTCCTATCCGGGGCGTATGATTTTCGGTCGGTACACAAAGAAAATAATATACTGGAAGGGATGAACAAAAGCCCAAACTTTTATATAGGAATTATATAATATTTATTACAACATAAGTATATCTCCTTTAGGGAGGAGACATACTTGTTTAGCTACCTATGGTAGCGGAATTGAAATACATAAACTAAACTATATTAAAATAAGAACTATAACAATTTTATTTTGGGGAGAGCAGATATGAAAAGTTGTAGGATTTCTGATGTCGAATCTTCTCTTCAATCCTCGTTTATATAGAGGTTCTGATAACCTCCAATCTTGCATTATTGCCTTGGATACATTCCTCAGTCAGCCTGTTTCCCATGTGAAGCTTGGTCCACCTTTGTCGTCTATTATCAAGCGAAGATAATAGACTTTCGGTGTTGGTGGTATTGATGGATCACTTTCTTTGATTGATAGTGGTCCTCTTGTTATTTTACCCCTTAATTATTTAGTGGGTAATTCCTGTTCATCCACTCACTAATGTCGTTTTCTTTTTAGTGAGTGCTCCAGCTCAGAGTCACATGACTCCACCAACTTGTGTCGGGAATCTACTTTTTTCCCGGGGCCTTGGGCGTCCTTGCTTTTGGCAATGCCTTGTGCTCTAGATGCTCGTTGGACCGAGCCTTCTCTTTTTCCCTTCTGGGCAAGAAACCCTTTCCGAACTCTGGTTCCTTCTGGTTCTGGCAATCCGAACAAACGCGCTCAGACCAGTTTCCAAAATGAGCCATGTTGCAGTATTTGCGATGAGTTTCTTTGCTCGTCGCAATCTTGTTTTCCCAAAGCAAAGTTCTCTTTCTTTCGAAAGCTTCCTCTGCAAATCTTGTTGATTTTCCTGTCATAGTGTTTAACAGGAATGATCTGTTTACTGAATTCTGAAAGAATTTAAACGGAAACTTGACTTTGTCCATCTCTGTAAGACAGACCCATAATCCCCATGCTCTTCTGGTGGAGATGAGGTCTTCTGGTAATGTAGAGACTAGAGTAGTCTCTTTCTCTGTAGGCGCCTTGATTTTTTCGAGGGCGCGTGCATATGGTCTTCGAAGCCTAATATAGTGGAAGGCTTCATGGTTTCCTTTTCCCGCTGGTTCTGGCGCTGCACTAATAAAATACAGCTCCAAAATGTCACCTCGGCTAAGCTGCGGATTGTTAGCCCAGGTATCATACACCGCTTCTTGAATCTATCTAGGTAGATTCTTGATTTCGGTTAATGATGGAGATGTTGTATAAACCGAAGCAAGTGCTCCAAATTCATACCATCTTTTGACTTCGTGTGGATCTGAATTTGGCATCATCCACACCCGAGGATATTTCCCCGAAACATCAACCTTTATTTTTTCTGGGTTGATTCCCATTCTTGTATGGAGCTTCTTCCAGTTAGCTTGATACATCTGCCAAGAAGAAGAAACTTCAAATTTTTCAGTATTAACCTTAGAAGTGCCAGTCATTGGCCTAAGATTAATTTCTCCCTCTTTTACCCAGAGGTGCTGGGTTGACATGATGGTTCAGAGTGTGACCCCTGAATATCATCCTTTTCTTGGGGCAATGGTTCCGAAGATACCACCACCTTAGAACTCGGAAAAGAGGTATTGGAATCCTCTGCTACAGGTTTAGAGCCCTGTACTCGAAACTCTTCTTTCACCAAAGGATCTTTGGCCACCCGAAGGATTGGTGTTTGACATGCCGCCCAGAGTTGACCCTGAGACCGTATGCAAGCTCGTATTCTCTCGGTGACTTTTGTCTTGTCGAGAGTCTGCAATCTTCCTTCTTGTTCAGCATTCAGAACGCACTCGTCCCATTCTCTCGTTAACATCTCCAGATTTTCTCTGAGATGCCTATGGGCTAGTAGAATGGAGTTCACATCAGTTGGCTCCATCTCTTGTTAAGAAATCTAGCCTTTTCACAATGACAATATCAAAAATATAATATTGACATTCAGCTTGCCATCTAATTAATCTAGCCTTTTCGGGCTTAGATTCTATCTTGTTTCTTAAGAAAGCCTTAACCTGCGTGTTATCAATTTTTAAAGTAAATTTCTTTGCTAGTAAAAATACAGGCAATTTTTAAACGCCTTTCGGACTGCAAAGAATTCTTTCTCGTTGATGTGCCATCGCACGACATCATCTTCTGAGAATAAACCACTACAGTATCTGCAGGGTTCTTCTCCATTAGGAGTGATCTTGGTTAAGACTGCTGCCCACCAGTAATTACTTGCATCTGTATACAGGACCAAGTCGTCTTCGTCCTGCGGTATTGAGAGTTTTGGGAGATTTCTGCAAACCTCTTTTAACTTCTTCATTCTTTGTCGATGTTCTTCCGTCCAGATGAACGGAACATTCCTTTTCAGTAATGTACTGAATACTTTTCTATGTTTTGCGAGATTCTTAATGAATGATCCCGCAAAATTAACAACTCCCAAAAAGCTTTGAAGTTGTTTATTTTTTCTTTCAGATTTTCAGGAAAATTCTGGACATTCTAAACAATATGGTCTTGTAGAATAATTCTTGCTTCATCAATCTCGATATCCAGAAATTCTATTTTCCGGGTTGCAACGACTGCCTTCTTTTCAGACAGCACTAATCCTTCTTTGTAACAAACATTTGCAAAGATTTCAAGATGTTTGATATGTTCCTCCATATTTTTTGATGCAATTAATATGTCATCAATATAGACAAACATAAAAGAAAAATAATCTTTAAACAGATTATCCATCTTCATTTGAAATATTTGGGGCGCATTAGCCAACTCCATTGGCATTACGATCCAAACATAATGCCCTTGTGGAGTAGAGAATGCTGTAAACTTCTTACTGCCTTCCTCCATGCGAATCTGGTAGAAACCTGACTTACAATCAAACTTAGAGAATACCTTAGCATTTCTAATGTAGTTAATAAGGTGTTCCCTACTAGGGATAAATATCCATCAAACTCCAGAATATCATTAATTCATTTGTAATTAATAACTAATCTGGGTTTACCTTGTTTGATCTCACCATGATTCCTTACCAGAAATCCGGGACTGCTGTAAGGCGAGTTCCCTGGTTCGATAAACTTTAAATCAAGGTGTTCCTTGATTATCTCCTTCATATCCTATTGATCTTTGAGGTTCATCAGGATTGGCCTGTATCTAACAAACTTGTACTCCTTATTTGGTTTTACCTTTAAGGTTGCTTTGAGCTTGTTTTTATCCCACCATGTCAAAGGATTCTCATTGTAACTCCTTTTAATCTTTATTTTGACATCTTCTAGGGACACCTGCATTTCTTCCCTAATATCTTGATGAGATATTAAGGATTCTTTGAGGATCTGGACCTCTTCATCTTTAAGATCATTTTCTCTGATACAGCTTAGCACTGCTTCGCTGAATCTCCTTTGATCCTTCATTTTTGGGTGTCGAAGTTTTCCTTCATCACCACGCTTGCTGTGAAAACTTAATGGTATCTGGCGATTAAAAGCCTCGTTCAGTCTCTGGACAATGATTTTGTGATCGCAAATGGTTGTGAACACCAATTGCATTCTTTCATTATCCTGCATGTATCTCTTGAACATCTGTAGGAAATTATTTCCTAACAGAATGTCTGCACCTGTATCATGGAAATAAATTGGTGGAGTTTTAACTTTTTACCAAGGTGTACCCCTGGCTCCGTCAATTAGAATTTTCGTCTCTTTTACTCCTTTGGCCAAGAGTAAAATCTTCTTTGAAAAACCTCTTCCTGCAATTCGGGGTAGATCATCTTCTACCTCTGCTAAAAAGACTCCTCGTTTTGCAGTACAAATTCCTGCACCTGCATCAATATAAACAGCAAAATATTCTGCCTTATATTTTTCATATAACATCCCTATAGAGATGTATATGGAAAATGGACTTGTCATTCGATTAATAGTTTTTTCCCATTAATCGTGAGTTCCATTTCATCGTCTTTATTTGCCCAAGGTTTGTGATCTTCAAGAAAATCCAAACCCAATAGCAAGACTGCTTCCCTTCCGGCTCTGCCTTTGATCTCCATCACTTTTCCCCCAATCTCCAGGGTGCCTTTGTAATGATTAATCTCCGGTTGCTGTAGATAGTAAAGAACATTACAAGGAAAGTTAGTTTCCCACCTTGTAGTGTCGAATTTCACTATCACTTCTCTCCATCCCTCGGGACATTTCAGATTCACTGGAACTTTGTTACTCTGAGATGTTTGAGGTTGAGCTTCTCGAATGAGACTCCGACTCCTTCCATATGGCAAAGACATAATTCTGTCTCCTTGGAAGGATAATCTTCCTGAAGTTATCCTGAGACTTTGATCGTGTCTCATGACTTCTCTATCTCGGATTTGAATATCAACATTTCTTAACCGAATAATTTCCACTCTATCAAGACAGACAACTGTTGTCACATTGTTAAAGATATCTGGTATCTCAATGAACTTCTTTCCCAGAAATAACTCAGTGTGATGTGAGTTGGAAAGAGCATATGACACCTGATAAGTAATGAAGTAAGGCCTATTTCCTTCATCCAATAAATCCTTGCGCTTAAATTCCTGATAGAGCGCCAGGGCTTTGCTGAAATGAGTATCATTAAGATTGTAGGCAATATTTGGATAGATGATTCCCACCACTTGTCCTGCACAAAGATCTCCCGCAATTGTTCCCAATACAGAATCTTTCAGATTTCTAACTCTTTTATCGCATATAGCGATATCGATCGGCGTGTGAACTCCTGTAAAGAAAGTCGAATTTAGCATCAACTGTATTGCTCCAATATGGATCCAGTTCATCTTTTCAGCGACTTCGGGCTTCATCTTTGATAGATCTTCTCTGATGTCACTTGCTGGAATCAACTGCATCTCCACTTGATTCCCTGTAAGCTCTATAGGAAGCGACATTTCTCTTCTAGTAATTCCATAGATGATTTGTTGTTTCCTGCTCCTTAGATTAAAGTTCCTTAGAACTTGATCTATATTACTTGCTGAAAAGCCTTGGTACTTTTGTATATTCAGACTCTTCTTCATAATCTTGTCAATCAGATTTTGAGAGAGAGTTGTGTGACTGGAGAATCCCATCCTGTCCTCTTTCTCCTGATGAATAATTTCTGGATCAGTCTGACTCCGATCTAGTTCCATCAGACCATTCTGAATCTTCTTCGCTGAAGACTTCTTCTTGTTCATATATACTCTCATCCGAGGGTATATATTCGAACTGATATACTCGTATCAGTTCTTGGTAGTAGATGACATCTTCGATATTCGGAGTGGATTTGAATTTGTTGATGCCCCTTTTTTCGTTGTCTGGACAATTTGTGGAAATATGCCTATTTGCACCGCACGTCCAGCAATTGCAATCCTTGAAACTTTCATTAACTCTAGTGTGAGTTCTCCTGAAAGTTTTCTTGGCAGGTGTCATTCCTTGGGATTTATTAGCTCCTCGGAATGGATACTGATTCCTTGATGGTCCACTTCTTTGGCCTGATTTATAAGATCTGGCCTTCTGTCTTGACCATCTGGTTCTTGGTTTCCAAGAATTTTTTTTTGGATCTCCATCTTTATGGTAGGGCTGAAACCTATTTTTCTTGCTTCTTTTCAGCCTTGGTGGTTATTCTCCTCCAATGATCGTTGGCAGATCATTATCATCACAGTTTATATGAGCGTATTTGTTAATCCTCATCAGTTTCTTCATGTTTCTCAGAGTTGTTGCTTGTTGACACCACTCTGAGAGCTTTCGATGTACATATGACATCCTTCTTGCGATATTTTCAAGATCTCCTGGTTCGTAATCCCGAATTAACATCTCCTTCTATGGGCTTGGAAATTTTTGAAAGAAAATTTCCAGTGCAACTCTATCATCAACTTTAGATTGATGTTGATAAAGAGTGAAGAGATGTAGAAACTTGTTAAGCGATTGTTGATCCAAGACTATGAGTCTTAGATTATACAATGCCATCAAGTATTTCTTTCTCTCTTCTTGATCAAAACCTTCGAAATATCATTCTCCCAGAAAATGGCTTTTAAAAAGTATCGCCATATTCTGAATATGTTCAGTGAAGTTTTCATTCTCAACATGCATTCTTGATATCAAGAGACATGAATTCCCATGCTATCTTGACAATTCCTGCAAGGATCATTTCGAGGATTCTCACGAATCCTTCCTTGTTTAAATCGAGAGTTGCTGCCGCAAATCTCAAAGCTGACGTCCACTCATCAATTACAGATTCTCGATCTTTGAAATTAACTTCATCAAGGTTGAGCATTACTCCGTAGGGATGGATTGGATCTAGGGTAGCCTTACCATGAGGTGTATCCTGCACTTTTGGTTGTGGCCTTCTTGCCCTCGTCCTTCTTGCCGCCATATATGCATCATTTGGGGTATGTTGATCATACCTTGCTCCAGTCTGAAAATCCTGGACTACATTAATGGCTCCGGGTGCATTTTGAAAATCCTGTGGATTTCCAACTATAGCTCCTTGTGCAAGTTGATTTACCGGCTGTGGGTTTTGGACCACATTCTGGTTCATTTTTAAATCAACTATCGTCATGTTAGCAAAAGATTCTGCTAACTCCTGGAGGTCGTCAAGATTGATTCTTTCGAGATTATTCATTTTTTCTTTTCTCGAATCATTCTTTTCAAAGCCTCCACGTTTGGATCCTTCTTGGTTTCTCCCACTGGTAATGAATAAGTGGGTTCATTACCAAAAGGATTTCTCCTTTGACCGGAACGAGGTTGTTGTTCCAGTTTTTCGATCCGAGATTGAATCTCCTTCAGGATATTGTAAATTTCATCATGCTTCATAGCAATCTTGTAAAGATCACGTGGTACCCCAATTAAATAGAGGAAAGATAAATATGAGATGTGATCAATAGATAAATATGTGATATTTCAAGAATATGAAATTAATAAAAATTAGACAAATTAACATAATAAAGGAAAATCTAAACGGAGCACCGTGGAAGGGCAGCTTTATTTTCGTATTAGTAATAGATTTTGTAATTATTACTTCTTATAAAACTAAAAATAACGCACCCATAACTCCATAAGATATATATATAGAGATTAATATATAAAATTCTAATCCTCATACTCTTCGATTTGCTCATATATATATGCCTTATAAATTTCGATTATTAAAGTGTGTTTTGTGGCAAGCTGGTCGTTTAACATTTACAAATAAATTAACCCTAGCTATTTACGTTCTTCCACTCCACAATCAAAACTTTCCATGGATTTCGAAGAAGAGGATTTCTATGACGACGGCGGCGCGGATTGGGCGGAGGAAGCAGCGGACGGCAGCGGCAACAACGATCCCGCCTCCACCGACCGCCAGAAGCACTACAAAATCCTAAAAGAAGAAGACATCAAACACCTCCAAGAAAACGATATCTCCACAGTTTCCGGCGTTCTCTCCGTTCCCAGAGGCGTCGCCTGCGCCCTCCTCTGCCAAAACAATTGGAGCCTCACCTCCATCTACGATGAATGGTTCGCCGCCGGCGACGGAGAGAGAAACCCCGATCCCGCCGTGAAGCCGCCGCAAGGATCAATCGAACAGCTCTGCAATATTTGCTACAAAACAACCCTCCCCGAAAAGCTTGTTTCCGCCTCCTGCGGCCATCTCTTCTGCACAGACTGCTGGAAAATTTACATCGCGGCGGCGGTCAGCGACGGTGACGCCTGTCTGAGACTGCGCTGCCCGGACCTCGGCTGCAGAGCCGCCGTCACCTTGGACATGGTTGAGAAACTTGCATCAGAAGATGTCACGTACAGGTATCATGAATATCTCCGTCGATCCTACGTTGAATCCAATCGAAACAGAAAGTGGTGCCCCGGCGCCGGATGCGATCGGGCAGTCGAGTTGGACTCGGGAAGCGAAAGGTACGACGTCGTTTGTGATTGCTCGCATAAGTTCTGCTGGATGTGCTTGGTGGAGTGGCACAGCCCCGTGGATTGCAAGGCGGCGGCGGAGTGGGTGGAGAAGAATAGATCGGAGGCGACGAGCACGATGTGGATCCTCGACAACACGAAGCCGTGCCCCAAGTGTGGCCGTCCGATTCAGGAAAGGTATATTGGTAGTTATATGAATTACATGATGTGTAAAGCTCCGTGCAGCTTCGAATTCTGTTGGAAGTGCTCGGCACCATGGAGAGGAAAGAACGACAGCGGTTGTTTTGGCGGCTGCCATATGGATGTAGAGGAGCCGAGGAGAAAGAAGGCGAAGAGGTTCTCGGAGAGATACATTCATTGCTACGAGAGGTGGGATGCCAATGACAAGTTGAGGAAGAGGGCTATGGATGATTTGGAGCGGGTAAGGGAGAGATACGTCGAAATCGGGCAGATGCAGTGTGTGGTAGAAGCGTGGGAGCAGATTGTGGAGTTCCTGCGTGTGCTCAAATGGAGCTATGTGTACGGCTATAGCTTGTCGTCGGAGGGCGGGAAGGTGACGGTTTTGGAGCACTTGCAGTCGCATGCGGAGGGGGCGTTGGAGAGGCTGCACCATTGTGTGGAGAAGGAGAAGGAGATTAGATGTGATGAGGGTTTTTATAGTGATGATTGTGAGGATTTTAGGGAATTTCGTGGCGAACTTTTGTGTTTAATCTCGGTTACTAGAAAGTATTTTGAGAATTTGGTGAGGGCGTTGGAGAATGATTTAGCTGAAGTTGAGAATTATTTGGTGACGGCTAAAGTTGAGAATTTGGCGATGCCGTTGGAGAATGTTCAAGAAATTGATCAAAGCTCTGCTCCCAACTCGGAGAAAGAGAAGGAGCTCCATGAATGATATATTCTTCTTTTGAGTTAGCTTTTGAGTTAGGGGGATGGAGGATTGTGATTCTTACATCCTTTAAAAGTTGATTACAATGCTTTTGGTGCTACTAGGGTTTGTCTAGTACACCTTTTTTTTTTTTCCATGTTAAGTTTGGTATTTCTTGAGGTTAATCACCTTTTTATCATTAAGTTGGATTATTTATTTTATCATTGTGTAATATTTCGTATTCTACTATACATAGCGAATGTGTTTAGGAAATTTAAAAATTTATCATGAACATGTCAATCATTGGTAGATGTGAGTGATATTAATGATCGACGTGGTAGATGTTACGGCTTGCTTTATCTATACCCGTCCGTTTGTTGTTGATTTTGTGTGATTGTTTTAGAACATTATTCAAAGATGATGAAAATATGGTATGTTAAATGGTCACCACTAGTTTTACTCATGTGGTGTAGTTTTACTGATGTGCTGAGCTTGTCAGCTTCTTTACCAGATTCTATTAAGAATTTGACACAACTAGCTTATCTGTACTTGTCAAACAACTTCTTGTTCAATGGCTCAATTTCTTCACAGAACTTAATGATACTTCACCCATCACAAAACTTAAATAAATACTTCGAATCAATGAGTAATTTTTTAATAATGACTTTTTTTTCCAAATTTGTTAAACTTTGAGATTTTTACTCATAGGGTCTAGTGAAGATGTTCTTTAATTATGCATGTCGATTGATTTGGTTAACTTTAAGTGGATAAAACGATCTAATTATAACTGGAGTATTCATTAGCTCACAAGTAAACTAAAATATAAACATTTAATGATGCCCATTTCTCAATTTCGTCAAGATCGTGTTGTACGAGTTTGTTGAAATTTATCAATTCTTAAGTCGTAACATTTTATTTTTTAGACTTACAATCTAGACAAATTATTAAATAAACCATTACACCACCATTTATATATACATATTATTTTTTCCAATAATAAAAATGTTTATATATCCAACAACTTGTATAGAAATAACATTGACTACCATCTTTTTTTCCCGATTGTAGAATAAACATATCAACTTGCAGTCAATTACAGTCAAGCATATCAAAAATGGTTTCCTCAATTGCAAAACTCGTAATTGAAATACACAAAATTCTCTAATGAAAATTAGTATTGAATAAAAACTACGTACCCACCGAACTAGAAATTTTATCTTGAGAGTTTTTTTGCATCACAGCCACAGTAAATTTGATTTTATCACATAATACACCCAGAAAATGTTTGAAAAAAAAGTAAGATCGAGAAGGGTTGATGACTCAGCAGATAATTTCCCTCGCAAAATAAGCACACTGCAAAAAAAAACAAAGTTTGTTACTCGGACTCTCTAAATTCCATTTTTACCCATACCACACAATACTCATAACGTGCTGCTGCAAGGGCATTCTCGTCTTTCGGTATAATCCTCTTCCGCGCTCACTCCCTCCCTCTGGCGTACTATGAAACTACCGCAGCTTTATCCATCAACTTATGCTACAGCTCAAAACACACACTCCTACAGAATCTCACACACACTAACAACACCCACAAAAATCACTCTCTAAGAGAAGTTCATCATGGATCTGGCTAAAAAACTCAGCATTTTTGTTTTCCTTGTATGCGTTCTCATATCCCTGTGGAATCAGAGAGGTGAAATCGATTCGCCTTCGGTTCTCAATCTGGAAGATCCATCGCGGCGTAATCTCGAAGGAGACGAGTCGCAGCAGTCTCATGCTGGAGACTATGCGCGGCTAGAATACGATTTCTACAGAGAATCATGTCCCTCCGCGGAGAAGATCATTCGAGAAACTTACCGAGAACTCTATGCGGTGAACATCACTGTTGCTCCTCAGCTGTTGAGGCTCGCTTTCCACGACTGCTTCATTATGGTGATTTTTCGTTGTTTCTACATCCAAATTCATTAATAGTTTTTCTTTAATAATAATCATTTGAGATTGGCGTGTTTATGATTGTCGATATGGCGAGTTTAATTAATTTCGATGTCGAGTTTTCACAGAGTTAGCGGTTTACTTTGAAATTGCTATTTGGTTATGAATATCTGAGCGGATCTGTTTGACTGAGTTTCGTGAAATCAACCTGTATAGGGCTGTGACGCTTCAATTCTATTGGATTCTGATGGAAATATTAAGAGCGAGAAGGAGGCTGTCCCAAATCTATCTATAAAAGGATTTGAACAGATCGACATTATCAAATCGAGACTGGAAGAGGAGTGCCCTGGGGTTGTTTCTTGTGCTGATATTGTAGCTTTGGCTGCAAGAGATAGCGTTGTCATGGTCTCTCTCTCTCTCTCTCTGTGTCTGTGTCTCTGTGTGTGTGTGTGCAAAACTCTTTTGTAAATTAATTATGATGATAATGTTTGGAGTTTCAGGCTGGAGGCCTGTTCTATCCTGTTTTAACGGGTCGATTGGACAGCAAAATGGCTTTTCCCCAAAATGCAACTGTCGAACTTCCTAGTCCTATGTTAGATGTCGCGGGAGCACTGAATGCATTTGCTGCAAAAGGATTCGATGCCAGAGAAACAATCGCTCTGCTCGGTATATATCGTCTTGATCATCTTGAAATCGGGAATGTCATTACATTTACAAGGACTATTGATTCTAGCTATCTAATTTTGGTTTTACTCATGATCCTGTTACATTATAGGTGGCGGCCACAGCACCGGAAAGATTCACTGCAATTTCATCCGTGACCGCCTCTTCAACTTCACAGAAGCGAATGGACCCGACCCTTCCATAAATGCTGAATTTCTGGAGGTGCTTAGATCAGAATGCAGCCATCCTTCCTCATCAGCACCATCTGGATCACCTTCTCCATCATCATCAGCACAAATGAGCTCACCAACTGCTTCATTCGAGAATCGAGCAATGAAGATGGACTACGAAGGAGTAGGAAAAGGTTTCGGAGAGGTATACTACCGTAGTCTTTTGCAAGGAAAGGGGTTACTGTTTGTGGATCAGCAGCTGACATCTGATGACAAAACCAAGGCTATGGTGGAATCATATGTTAAAGACATTCCACAATTCCGCAGGGACTTTGCACTTGCTATGATCAAGCTTACTCATATGCAAGGTTCTACTGAGGGTGAGGTTCGTCTCAATTGCAGAAAAGTTAACAAGGTTGTCTAGTGCTCCACATATATATCTAATTAGGACTTGAAACTCTGTGGGATGGTAGTTTGATGCCTTGGCATCTTTAATTTTCCAGCTCTACTATAAGTGGCTTTTGAATATCTTTATTTATATGACTCCAAATTTTTATCAAGTTAACTGAGCTTTTTACCCTCATTCATTTTCTTAAATTTTTCATGATGCTTCTTGATTGACGTTAATTGTAGCTTCATTGTATACCATGTGTTATCTCCATCGCACATGAGTGCATCTCATCTAAAATATAGTAGAATCATAATATTCTGATTGTGTTGCTTATAGTATGAATTGTTTCACGTTAAAAATAGTAAGGAAATTCAATTTAAGTTTTTAAATTCAATAGGATTTTTTAGAGTAATTATTATATATAAAATATTTGTTTAATTGACTAAAGAAAGAAAACTTACGTTATTTCTTTAGAAAGAGAAGAAAAATATTATTTGAATAACAGAATGTACATAAACTAGTTTGTATCCCGTCGAAAATCGACGGCGAACTATATTATTAAAATAAAATATATTAATAAGGTTGTTTCTTCGATTTTATTGTACTTCCTTAACAAATATTTTTATTTTTATTATTATTTTGCAATATATAAGCATGAACATTAAAAATAATTTAATATTATTTCGGAGTGATAATATTTCGATAATTGATCAAAAATAGTATTTCTTTGATTTTATTTCACTTTCTTTAGTTGCAAGAAATCAATAGTAATTAAACTATTTTATTTTACTTCACAATTTGTCAAATATTTCATTATATACATCGTTAATTGTTGAGAATACGTATTTTTGAGATTTTTCTTTTATTTACGTCAATTTAAAAAGAGGCAAAACTTAGAATAGCCAAAACACATAGTAAAACACAAATGTTGGCAACAAGTTTAATTTTCACAAATTATGGCAAACATTTGCCTTTTTGGTCGAAAATACCCCTCTTGTAGATGGAAGTTACTTTTTAGTTTTCACTTTTAACTTTTCAGATTTCACTTTTTTTTCAAATCGTCCAAAACAAATTCTCTCTCTTCTCTCTCCCTGTTTTCTGCAACCGCGCCTCCTCCATCACCGCGCCGCCTCCATCACCGCAACCGCCTACTGTCAACAAATATATTATCCACCACCACACCGTCTCCACCATGGTACGAGCAAGCAAAAAGAAGAAAACCGTTCAAGAGAAAGCGGCGACCACCACCGCGCCAACCGAAACACGAGAAGCAAGCTTACCACCGGAATCTATGGCGCACGAACCAGAAGAACAAAATCCGACGACCTCGGCGTCGAGATCTGAGGAAGCAGCGGCCACCGAACCGGACAGATCTGGAACGGACGAAGACGCACAACCAAACTACCCGCGAAACGACGATCCTTTTGGTGAATTGTTGGTAAGATTTCATCAATTTTGTAGATCTGGAAAAAAAGTTTTGAATTTTTTGATTTCGCGGGTTTCGTACGATTTACTTTTGAATGTAGATCTGGAATGATTTAGTGGTAAGAAATGTTAAACTTCTTACCTGAATATTGAATTGTTTGGTATGAATATGTTCTTCGTACTTGAGTATCGGTACGAGGTGTCAAATTCCATGATTTGATATATTCGTGCTTGGTTAATGGAACGAATTGTAAATTCTTACATGGTATTTGGTAGTACTTGGTAAGAATTTCACATTTCGTACCATGATTTCGTATTTGGAACGAAATATGAAATTCTTACATGGTGATTAGTAAGAATTTCGTAATTCGTACCAGCGTATCACTTGAAACCTGGTACGAAATGTGAAATTCTTACCATGATTTGATATATTCATGCTTGATTAATTGTACGAAGTGGACAAAATTTCATATTTCGTTCCAACGTAAAATTCCTTGGTGCTTGACTATTGGTACGAAATGTGAAATTCTTACATGGTAATTAGTAAGAATTTCATAATTCTTACTAATAACTTAAAAACCTGGTACGAAATATGAAATTCTTACCATTATTTAATATATTCGTGCTTGATTAATGGTACGAAGTGGTCATAATTTCTTATTTCGTACCAGCGTAAAATTCCTTGGTGCTTGATTATTGGTACGAAATGTGAAATTCTTACATGGTAATTAGTAACAATTTCATAATTCTTACCAGCGTATCACTTGAAACCTGGTACGAATTGTTCAATTCTTACGAACTCATCATCAGAACTGCTATCATACATGTAGTCACGATCAAAAATAAATTCTGAGTCATTGTCATCATAATTCTCAGCCCCATTTTGCAAATTTCGAGCACCCAACGGATTCGTCTGATGTGAAGATTCGTTACTTCTATGTGAAACAGACACATGTATAGTAGACAATTCCAACAAACCCATCAAACAAGACCACTGAAATCATCTGTTATCTTCATTCTCATAGTTTCACCCGCAGGGGACTGGACTAACGCGTCTATATCAAAAATATACAATCTTTTATCCTTCTTCAATCGTACTTCAAGCTTCTTCAACAAATCTTCAAATGTTATACCACTAGGAGGTACAGGGATATACTCTTTCCTCCCACCATCGTATGTATTGTTATTCCAATCTCCTCCATGGCAAACAATTAAAGAAGCTGGCACCGGCTGCATTAAATAAGTAAGTGGATAGTCAGGTACACATGGTACGAAAATATCAAAATTCGTACCTATAATGAATCTAACGAATGGTACGAATTATATTTATTTCGTAACTAGCGTCTCACACCTCGGTACGAATTTAATATAAATTCGTATCACATGTGGCATCAGATTGCACGAAATACATGCAATTCGTAACAAGAGTGTCAACGTCTGGGTACGATCCTTACATATTCGTACCGTGTACTATATCAGAGTGTGGCATGCAGATTAGAATCCATTTGGTGCGAATGGTACGAATTAAATTTATTTCGTAACCAGCGTCTCACACCTCGGTACGAATTTAATATAAACTCGTACCGTACGTGGCACCCGATTGCACGAAATACATGTAATTCGTAACAACAATGTCAACTTCTGGGTACAATCCTTACATATTCGTACCATGTACCATATCAGAGTGTGGCATGCAGTTTGGAATCTAGCGAATGGTACGAATTATATTTATTTCGTAACTAGCGTGTAACACCTCGGTACGAATTTAATATAAATTCGTACCCCATGTTGCATCAGATTGCACGAAATCCTTGCAATTCGTAACAAGAGTATCATCGTCTGGGTACGATCCTTACATATTCGTACCGTGTACCATATCAGAGTGTGGCATGCTGTTTAGAATCTAGCGAATGGTACGAATTACATTTATTTCGTAACCAGCGTGTCATACCTCGGTATGAATTTAATATAAATTCGTACCGCATGTGCCATCAGATTGCACGAAATACATGCAATTCGTACAACAAAGAATGCCAACGAACTGTAAATTCGACGAACTGTAAATTCATGAGAGAAAACCTAGATCTAAATGTATAATTACCTCTATACAATTACAAATAATTACAGAAGCAGTTGTGGGCAAATATTTCAGAGGATTCGCCGCCGTATCACTCCCGCAGATCTAGAAAATTGACCGCCGTGTCGCCGTGAATTAATCCACCGCCGCCGACAACCAACTGAAAAGAAAAAAAATGAGAAAGATGAGCTCGAGCTCATCAACCTGAAAGAGAGAAAAATATGCCGCCGCCACCGCTCTATGAAAATATACCTCCACAGATCTATAAACACGCCGCCGTGTCGCCGTTAATTAATGCACCGCCGCCGCCAACCAACTGAGAAGAAAAAAAACGAGAAAGATGAGCTTGAGCTGAAAGAGAGATAAATCTGAGGAGAAGGCGGAAAAAATAGAGAGGAGAGATTACGTGAGAGCTGTGGGAGCAGTAGAAAATACAAATATGAGGAGAGAGAAAAAGTAGGTGGGTAAAGTAAAAAGTAAGGGTATTTTCGACCAAAAAGGCAAATGTTTGCCATAATTTGTGAAAATTAAACTTGTGGCCAACTTTTGTGTTTTACTATCTCATGTGGCTAAAAAGGTGTATTTTCTCATTTAAAAATTTGTTAAATTAAACAAATTAATATTGACAACTACATAATTGATCAAATTAAAATTGTCAATAAAAATAAAACTATTTATTTGGCCAATAAATTAATTTGCCAAATTATATTGGTTGTGCAAAATAATTGCGGAATGAAAAAATACACATGGATTGTGAGTATTTATATATGTTCTCCAAGAATGAAGTTTTATTAAAAATCAATGTGGGATGAGAAAATCTATATTAAATATACATAAAATAAATGAATAAAAATGCTCAAAATAAGGATTAAAGATAAATAAGAATACTTAAAGGAGAGCGCCACGTAGGATCTCGAATTAAGGAGAGGTCTCGAATCGGTAATCGTTTTAATCCGTAATCGTTTTAATAATATATAGATAGTACTCCCTCAAAATGAAAAGGAAACGTTTTTTATGGCTAGACTAAAACAAGTATGGAACTTACAACAAATTACCGAGTTGTGTTCTCCTATCCAACACGGGCAAATGTTTCATTTACTCACACCACTCATGTGGCAGTGCCCATATTGGCTCGAGAGTCAATCCTGGACTGGAACACCACCACAATTGACTGCTACTTAAATTACCATTTATGTCCCCCTTAAAAAAAAAAGAAAAGAAAAAAAAGAAAATTACCGTTTATGCATCCTCGTAATTTTTTTTTTTTATTTTGAACCCAGTTACACTAAATAAAAACTATTAGCCAATTTTTTTTTTCTGTGCGAAGTAAATAAAAATTATTTTTGTTTGGAGAATATTTAACTTTCCAATTTAAAGACCACGAGAATTTAATTTCTTTTTTTAGTACTCCAATTAAACACTTTTTAGCACATTTTTGTAGCTAATCTTTACGTTGAAAAATTAATAATATATAAAAACCTAAAGAAAAAGAAACATATATATTTCTTACAAAATATTAAAAAGGGCACGTTAGTAAAATTACACCTGCTAAACCTTGTCTACTACTCAATCCCACTCCAAATCGGACTACTAATACTAAACTAGTAATTACTAATCCAACTCCAAATCATAATTTAATGTTACTTTCACTTTAGTTCGCTATTAGCCTATTATATTTACTTTCGATTCAGTTTCCCGATTGGATTAGGAGTATGAAATTTTGTAACATATAAATATATGGCAATACACTTGCATGTTTTTCATAATCACATTCATTCTTCTGAATTCTAATTAATTAAGTTTTCATATTCAGTCTTCTTGGAAAGATGGCTCAGTCCTTTTCAAATGTCGATAAATCTTTGATCGCTGTTTTTGTTGTTAGTCTCATATTTCTTTCTGCCTCTTCTTATGGCGGTGAGGCTCCTAATCCTCAGCCGCCGTCGTACACCGCCGACCACCCCAAACTCTGCAATTTTGATGATTTATATAAAATTGGAGATCGCGTTTTTGACGATATTGAAAACTGCAACGTCGGCCTCTTGCGCAAGTGCCAAATTCAGCAAATATATCAACTGGGAGATTCTGTATCCGATGTGGGAAACTTAATCCGCGAGCTTCCGGTGGGGGCGGCCACCCCTTTCGCCCGACTTCCTTACGGTTCTAACTTCCCGACGGGCCCCACCGGGCGCGCCTCCAACGGAAAACTTATGATCGACTACTTTGGTATGTATTTTTTCCATCATCATCTTAATTTATTTCTAATAAATCAAATCGAATTAATTAGTAAATATAATGAATGGATTAATATTTGTGTGCAGCAATGGATGCTGGTCTTCCTCTACTGCCGCCGTTCAAAAAGAGCGATGCTGATTTCAGTCACGGTGTCAACTTCGCCGTGGGAGGCTCGACAGCGTTGCCGTGGAATGTATTGGCAACAATGAATATTTCCACTTCGATCACTACCAATTCTCTTTCAGTGCAATTGGACTGGATGTCTGCTTATTTTAATTCCATATGTCACAACCAAAGAGGTTAGTGATCATCAATTATATTTTTAAGTAGGTAGTTTTATATATATATATATATATATACTAATTAATCCAACTGTTTCGACGCTAATTGATTGGTTTTCATATGTATATCAGGTTGCGGCGGGAAACTTGAAAACGCGCTATTTATGTTGGGCCCCTTTGGCGGGAGCGACTATCACAATGCGTTATTTCAAGGCAAATCAGTTAATGAAATAAAAACTACATTGATACCAAAAATTGTGGATGCGATCATGAATGCAGTTCGTGTAAGTAGTTTGCATATATAACCAAGAATCCTTTCGAAAACATTATACTATATGCTATAAGTGACTCGTATTAATTACTATTATTTTTATTTTTGTTTCAGAGGGTGATTGATCTTGGGGCAAAAAAAGTGGTGGTTCCTGGAATATATACTATCTTCCAACTTCCCATTTATCGTGAGACTTTTCCGGAGGCTACATGGGACGTTGGTGATGACATCGCAATACACCATAGTAGAGCAATGCGAGCAGCCATAGACAAATTCAAACAAGAAGAAAAGACAGATGCCGTTGTGATCTTTGCTGGTTATTACACAGCTTATCAATCATTAGACATTTACTCTGTTGGTGGTATGTATGCCTAACTACCTACCCTCTCCTTCAGTCATTCATTAATCCTCATTAATTACAACATAACCACATTAGTTAATATATATGTCTATTATTTAGAAGAGTATGGAAATGATAATTAATTAATGAAGTTATTGTTTGGTGGTTTTACAACATGCAGAGATGGATCTGAAGGTTTGCTGTGGAAGCGGAGGCGGGCGCTACAACTTTGAGTTGGGAAGAATGTGCGGAGCAGATGGTGTTTCTGCATGCTCGGAACCTAAGAAACACATAAGCTGGGATGGATTGCATCTAACAGAAGAAGCGTATTGGTATATGTCAAAGTATATGCTTCATCACATCTTCAGAGACCTCCATTGCCCTTATTGATCTACCTTAGCTTGCTCCATCGATTTACTTTACTTAATGTATATATGTATCATCCGCAGCGGACATATATAATAGATTATCAAAATACATATTTCTAAACTTTGTCTTGTTTCATGGATTTTTATTTTTATTTTTAAATCTGCATTTTCTTTCTTGCTTGTGTATATTGGAAGTTTGGAATTAACGAATTAATTAAGGTAATCTTGAATGTACGAAAAAAGCCAAGGAAGGAGAAAAAACAAAAAAAACAAACCGTACTATATTCGATTTAATTAAGCATCCACATGCGTCCGTGCATTCATATCCATTTAAGTTACATGCAAATGTGAATGTTGCAAATAGTATTATATATTCATCAATTCATACGAGTTTAACATAGTTAGCACATACCTTTATTATTTTTTTTATTATCATATATAGTAGTTTCTCAACAGGATCAGAGGTGGATTCTTGTTAATTATCCCGAATTTGATGGCTAGCTACACAGACTTTACGCTTTGGGAAGACCATACTGTTATACATAAAATATGTAATCGGCCATAAAACTCAGTTACTGTAAAGTTGAATATAATCAAGACAAAAATTGTACTCCATGTTTTTCATGAGGTTCATTTAAATATTTAATACTTTTGAACAGTGAGGAAAAATAATTACGGTTAATTTTATCAGTTTGCCATAAATTTTATTTTAGAGTGCAAAGTGTCAATCCTATGTAATTCTAGGAGGTCATTTTTAGAAAAAAAATTTAGAGTCCAATCACCCTTTATTTCTTATACAAGTCGATTAAAAAAAAAGCAAAATTTTAGAGTCATTTTTGGGGTTACACTCAGTCTTCCAAATCTATCAGAAAGTAGAGCATATCTTCTGCTTTTGCATTTTGGTCCAAAAAGTGAAGAGAACTCTGCCTTCCAATTTTTTTTGTTTTTAAATCAAACTTCAAATAAACAATTTTTATTGTTTTTTCAACTGGAGTTGCCCTCCTATCACGGCCAACAGCTCATACCGTTTTTTTCAACTGGAAGTAATTAACAATCTTAAGACAACCAGTAATCTTTTGATTTTAAACATATATTTTTCCAACAACCTGGTCAAGTGTACTATAGGAGTAGGAATTACCTTTTAAAAAAGAAAATCGAAAAAGAAATCACCTTTTTAAATTCTTCAACGGGTTCAAGACGCCAAGACCATATAAGCAAATTCTATGAAAAGATTAAGAAAAGCAAGACATAGTGACAAGGTGTCATTTAGCAGACTTTAATAATAGTCTCAGATCATAAAAAATTATATTGGATCACACCACCATCTATACTTATTATAAAATAGCCTTGTTTACAAAATTTGATTTGCCTATTATGTCCCTATTATATATCTAATTTAAGGGTAATAATGTAATATGATAATAATATATTATTATTATTCACCATTCTCCTATATTTAATAATATTTGAATTATTATTATATTATTATTATCCACCATTCTCATATAGCTAATAGACATTAGTTTATATCGGCCAACAGTTTTATTATTATTAGTATTATTATTATTATTATTTCATACGATTGATTACAATTTCACTTCAATCATAATTCTAAAATTGTTATCATCATCATCATCATCATTATTATTATTATTATTATTATTATTATTATTATTATTATTATTATACAAACAAGGCCCAAATATTAGTATCTTATTAATTATATTCTCATGGCTTTGCAATTGTTTTCCAAGATTTTTATGTGTGTTTAAATATATTGATGTTTTTATTTTGATTTTCTTTCATAAATCGAAATAAAGACAATATAATTTTCCAAAATATTTATAATTTGAGTATAAATTGATTATCTGTGCATTGTGATACAATTTTTTTTAACTCACTTTACTAACAATTCTTTTTTATGCCATAATTTATTTATTTTTTGTGCGGAAATTATGTTGGGTGATTCAACAGAATCAGTAAGTACTTTACAAATAGATCGAAGATCATCCTCATTACGATTGAGGACTTTAAGAATTGGACTTGAAATAGCTTGTGGAAGTAAGTACAAGGGTTAAGAAATTGATGATGATGGACATTGAGGTAAGTAATATGCAAAATTTAAAACTTCAAATTTATATTAAATTAATTGCAAAATTTACATATCAAATTCCAAGGTGTAATTATAGTTAATTTATATAATAATTATATTTTTTTTAATATTTGCAGGGTGTCCAAATTGGACTTATAATGTTCAATGGTGATATTGATAATTTTGCATGAAAATTTGAGGTAGACAAAACATATTTGATCTCAAATGCAGAGGTTAGGAAGGTTGATGAAAGGTATTCGAGCATACATCCAGAAAAGAATTGATTCTCAAGAAGTATACCGTTGTGAATGAAACAATGGATAGTATTGATCTCAAGATAATTTATAATTTTGTCAAGTTCAAAGATATAGAATCAAAATTTAAAAAAAAAATGAAGTATTTGGTAAATCTCAAATACCTACTTTTCCTTATTATCATTATTACTAATTGAAACATATTTTTACGTATAGCATTTGGATGCTTATATTGTGCAAATGTTTATGGAACTTTGGTAAAAGTTGAAGAGAGTAAGATGGCAGCAGGACCATTGTCTATAAGATCAAAAATTGTGAGGGACATAACTATAATAAACAAAGTAAATTGATACATTATAAATTAATTTCAAACTGACATATATTATATTCATAAATAAATTTAATAACTTTATTTCTTATTTTTACAGAAATCAATATATCGACATATGTCTTTGGGAAGATATGGATATAAACGAGGAAAATGCTGCTGCAGCAAATTGTAGGACAAAATCCAATGATTGTTATCACAAATGTCATAACAAAAAAATTCTCTGGTAAACCCCATTCATAATTATACATTTTTATTAATGACCATCACATGAAACATTATACATTATTTACTACTTTGTATATATGAGGTGGTTTCGAATTACAAAATACAATAAGATCTATATTACATATTTTAGATTTCACCACAATGTCAAGAAATTGTACAAATGGTGCAAACGTATGAAATCCATAGTTTTCATTTATTTTATTTTATATATATAGTCATGTAATTGATCAATTTACTTCTTCTGTTATTCTTTTGTTATACATATACAGTTTAAATGAAATTTATGATCCATTAAGAACTGCGAAGGCAAAAATGATCCAAAAAATAGCAAGCGCAGAGGAAGTGACATTGGAAGACCTTAAAGATAAACTATACACACTATCTAAGATACTATCTCTATCTCTCTCACTATAACAATATTTGTCTTTTTTTTCTTCTTTTGGACGAAGTACAATATCTAACAAAAATATTTAATTTTCAAAATTAATTGTAATTAGTTTGATTCCATAATTTGAAAATTAATATAGTTACAAATTTTTAACGTCCTTTCCTATTTGATTGATTATTATAAATTAGTCGATACTAATTGTAATTATCATGATATTTCTTTTCATATTTCAGGAACCTTACTATTGTTTTACGGGAATTGTCGATGAGGTTCGAATATATCATCCATATGGTATGATTCGTGTAAAAATTATGCAACATCATGTCCAAAGAATACTGAAATTACAATATGCAAAAAATACAAGGAGAAAGTTACTCAGACAACACCAAGGTAATCATACACACATATATACATACATAAAAAATTTATACAAAGATTAAAATACATGTATTAACTTTTATTTATTATCATTGCAGAAATAGAATAAGCCCGAATGTTATGCAAGGGGATAACAATGCGCATATCACAATGTTTGATAAAGTTGCAGCAATATATATAGGATGTTCGGTGGATGAGTATATTTCATCAATAAGTGAGGTGAGTTTTTATTGTAAATCATTGTTTCTTTAAACTAACTAATTTAGTTTTTTTTAATGAAACTTTCTATAGCTTAATTTAAATTATTAGAAGATCATGTCAACATGGCGAAAACAATACTGCATATTATAAATTTTTATTCTATTTTATTTAATTTTAACAAATTTTTTTGTACATAGTGAAAATGATTCTCTATATTATAGAGGTTTGATCTTACAAAATTTGACAGAAGTGCGCTTCATGACCTCAGTCAAGTATGCGACATTTGATCGAAACGGAAACCTCACTCTTATAGCCAATGCAATCCAAACCATACAATCCAGTCCCATCAATGCAGAAATTACAATTGCGCCAACTTAAGAACCACAAACAAATAAGGGAGGAGAAAAGAAAAAAATCAAACAAAGGGGTTGAGCTAGCTAAAGTGAAAGAAAAGAAAAAAGAAAAGAAAAGTGTCAAGCCAACACAAGTGAAAGAAAAGACCACATCAAATATAGAGTTGCAACTTCATGAAAAGTTTCATGATTTCAAAGAAAAGATTGAAGATTGCATTGACGTCCCAAGCGATAGCAATGATGATCTACCATTGGATAAACTAATTTCGAAAGGCAAAAAGAAGAAAGAATGCTCTCTACCTATCAAGGTGAAACAAGAAAAGATTTAATGTAGATAAATATTCAAACTCTATTCTACTTTTACACTTTTATTTATTTCAATAATTTTGATTAGAGCTGTCAAAATTCGAGCCCGAGCCTTTGGCTTTTGGAAAAATCGTCTTTGGAGCCGGCCCAAAAATTCACCGGGCCTGAAATTCTGGAGCCCAACCCGGCCCAAAAACTATTTTATAGTGTAATTTTATCGGGCCGGGCTGGGCCAATCCGAGCCCACCGGGCTTTTACCCATTTCGGGCCGGGCCGGGCCGACAATTCTCTGGGCCTGAAATTCTGGAGTCCAACCCGGCCCGAAATCGGGCCGGCCCGTCAGGCCGGGCCGGGCAGCCCTAATTTTGATGCATTAACAATGACATAGTTTGTTTTGGATTTTACGCTTTTGTTTAATTTCACGAAAATTCAATAGTACATTTACTTATTCTTTGCCCCATGATTATTTTTAGCCTATAGAAAAATAATTTCAAATCCATCTACTTTATATCTTCTTGATTTATAATACTAATATTTCACAATATAATAAAAAAAGGTTACGTGCATAAATTAACATCATTCAAATGTAGATTTGATAATATATCAATAGAGAAATAAAAAGGAACGTAATTGTGTTATTTTTCTCTTTATTAAAAAAGAAAACACGTGCAACGCACGTTGTCTCTGCTAGTGACTCTAAAAATCCATTATAAGAAAGACTAAATAGCGTTTGTACGACTTAAAGTCATGTGTTTTAAGTCTATAAATCCACATACCTTCATGTAATCCTCTTCAATGGCGATTTCTTTGCTTGTACAATTACTTTTCATAATTCTACTTTCACCAACAAATGCTACTCTTACTCAACCACAATGCATAGAGCATGAGAAATTTTTGTTGCTCGCATTGAAGAAGCAATTGGTATTCGACCCATCTTATTCATCGAAACTGGTGCTATGGAACGATGAAACGGATGATTGCTGCAGCTGGGAAGGTGTGGGATATGATGGCACAGGCCACGTTATCAGTTCGCAGCTCGACAATGAGGCCATTTCAGGCGGACTTAATGAGTCATCGAATCTTTTCAGTCTCAAGTATTTGGAGGAGCTCAACTTGGCCTACAATGTCTTGAATGAATATGATCATATTCCGAGACAGATTCATACTCTCACACATTTGACTTCCTTGATTCTCAGTGACTGCTCTCTAGACAAGATAATTTCCCAGAGATGATTTTTCAGTTACCAAGGTGTGGGAAAGAGAGTTTTTTTTTTTTTAGTCAACAAAAGATGAAACTACCACAGATGCAAAGCGAACAATGGTGATAATACAACTGGAAAGAAATGCAGTCATTAATAAGACATCAAAAGCTTGCTACTAAAAGACAAAAAGCAAGCTTGCATACAGGAATAACCATCACGAGGATCGAAGAACTTGAATGGGAAATTGATAAATTGCAGAATTGAAAGAGCTACCTAAAATGGCAATAACCGTCATGCTGAAACACATACCAAGAGCCGACTAGTGATCTCCTTGATGCTCATCACCTCTCTGAGGCACCGGCTGCCATATGCGTCCGGGTGAGAGTTGCCATGTACTGATCATGAACCAACTTCAATCTTGCCAGATTTGGATCATCACGATCCCTAGTTGCGACAAAGTTGTCAACTGTGTTTGTCTGCTCAGCCTTGATTATCTGAGCCAGATTGGCCAGTATCTCATACCGGGACCGTTCTGCCATCCTTGTCTGATTTGGGGGAGCAATCAGGCCAAAGTACTTAGGATGCTCGCAGGCATTAACCAGTTCAAAGGCTTTAGCGAGATTTATCACCTGAAGGCGAATTCTGATGACGGGAGACCTTGTGAGCAGAATCGTCTCATAGATAAACACAAGAGGAGCCATCTCAGTGTACTCGAGAATTGTTGCCAGGTAGCTGCTGAACTGCCCCATCTTGGTGGCTGCTGTGGATGTCCTCAGAATGGTTAAGGTCAACCTCTTCTTATAGTTGTGGCTGGATCCCAGCACCGCTTTTACCCTCATAGCCCTCTCCAGGTTCATCACGATATTGATGTTCCTCAGGTCGGCACCGCAGATAGCACACAAAGCTTTGATCCTCAGATGCATGTTCTTCGAAACACTTTTAAGCATGAGCAGGATCAGCTGGCCGAGGTAGACCATGGCATCAGGATCAGTTATAGGTTCCCCGATTACCATCCCACCTTGCTCACGTGCCTCATCACTTCTCACGTGTTCTGTAGTGATTCCCATTTCAAGAAACGCTTCAGATGCTGCATCCCCCATACAAGGCAGGTACAAGTGTATGTAAGATGCCACATACGCATTCATCTGATAGTCATCAGCCTCTGTAGCTATCATCGCCAGGAGTGAGCGCATCACTCTGAACTTCATTGCGTCGCCTGCTGGGTGATGAAGTTCAACCGTTCTGTCAGGGTCAACTGGGGCAACCAGCGTTTGTATCTCGTTTTGGGACTGGAGTACCCTCCCACTGGACGTGAAGTTCCCCATTGAGTTCCGGACATTGTGGCGACCAGCCTGGTTGGCCATTTTTGTTTTTGCTGGATCTTGAATCCGAACAAAGGTGAAACTTACACAAGTCTCCGTTGAGAGGGAAAGAGAGTTGCGGCTGTGTGTTTTAGAATTTTAGGGGTGTATTCAATCAAGACTCTGTCGGATTTTTTAGGAGTCTGAAAGTCTGGGTGTATTCAATCCAGATTCAAACTCCTTAAAAATCTGGTGGTATTCAATCACAACTTTCTGAACTCTATAAAAATTTGGTGGTATTCAAAACTCCACTGACTTTTTAAAGTTGACTCTGGTGGAATTTATCTTGATTTCAAGCTTTTTTTGTACTGAACGAATTCCGATCTTCAACCACGAGAATTTGAGATTCCATGATATTCTAGCGCCGGCGCCTTCCCAGAAACCGCTAGCTATATTTGGCCCTCGGCTGGAACCCAGCCGTGGCTGGAATTTGGAACCCAGCCCCGACTGGATCCCAGCTGGCTGGAATTTGAAAGGTCTTATTAACTCTCCAGACTTTTATTCACGGGGGTGGAGATGATTGAATGGAGTGACAGAGTGGGGATGGCCGAGGTCGGCAGCGGCGCGGCGATAGGTGGGGGTGGGAAGGTCGGCAGCGGCGCGGCGATAGGGGTTGGGGGTGGGAAGGTCCGCTGCAATTCTGATTTGGGCGAAGTTTTTGCCCTAATTCTGATTTGGGCGTGAATTGACTGGGTATTTATCTCGTCGTATCCTAGCGACCGCTGGGGTCCAGCCGGCGCTGGACTCCATCGACTTCAACTCCAACAAAGTCGTCCAAATCCCACGCGAACTCCATCAAAAATTCCTCAAGACTCCACGCGGAATCAATCAAAAATTAATGTGGATTAAAAATAAAACATATAAAATTATATATATTTAATGTGTGCGGGTCGGTTCGGTTTATAGCGGGTTTGGATCACTCAAAACTGAAATCGACCCGTCCAATTTTAGGCTCCAAATTTTGCAACCGACCCACATCGATTACATTACATACATCGACCCGAACCGACGGAACCGTCCGGGTCGGCCCGATTTATCGGACCCGATTTATCGGTTTCGGGTGTGTTATGCTCACCCCTAGTCAAGTCAACCCCCATCAACAAGCAGACACGGTCCATCCACCCTCTTCCCTTGAAAAAAAAAATAATAAGAATTTTTTTTTTTTTCTCAATTGACAAGAACATATAACATCAATTTCAAAATCAAATTACTTTCTAGATTTTCTGAATTCATCTTTTTTTCTTTTCCTCTTATTCTTCAATTTTTGTCCCTTCTCTTTAAATATCGCTCTCAGGTCTCTGCCCCATTCCGAAATTTCATACCATTATCATATCATCATTCCCAATAAGTTTTTACTCGCCTTCGAGAATTCATTATCGATTGAGTTATCGTCATGTCTCAGGTAAAAAAGTTTAAATTTTTATGGGAATCGTTAGATTTTTATGTGGTTGTATGGTGAGTTGGTGACCCATGTGCTTTTTCATCTCTTCTTTCAACTGAGTAAGGCGATTTTCGACGGTTCTGGGAGAATATCGAATTGGGTTTTGGATTTTCTTGCTGGAAAATGAGGATATGTATTACTTTATTCGTGAATAATGTTATGTGATAAATCTGTTAATTCATTGCATCTCTGTTTTTTAATTGTTGCATTAAGGAATTGTTTTAGCTTGTGATGTGGACTGAATTTAACTTCTACTAACAAAAAGCTACAAACTTTATTTTGTAATTTGTTGTTTGTCAATAGTTGGCTACCAATGATGTATTTGTTTATTGGTTTTGAAATATTATCCGTACAATTTATTTTTTTTCTTTTTTCTTTTTCTCTCTTCTCTTTTTTCGGGTGGTTGTTGGTGGGTTTAGGGGGTGGGGTGATGGGGGGATAATGTTATTACAACTATAACCATGTTCTTTCTAAGTGGTGGAACACTTGTATTAAACCTTATTGATGTTGATCTGCCAATTGTTATATTCAAGATTCGGATTGATGAACTATCGGTGTTAATTGTGTCTTTACTTTGTGTTGGATTTGCAGACAGTTGAGCTTAACGTTGCCATGTCATGCCAAGGCTGTGTTGGAGCAGTGAAGAGGGTTCTTGGAAAGACAGAAGGTTTGTTGCATTATCATTCATATCTATAATGATAATGCAGAGCTTGCTCATTTTAGTGTCAAGGAATTCAAGTTTTTTCCTATTTTATGGTTGCAAGACGATATTGATCTCTTGGATCCCCTAATGTGTAAATCATTGATTTGTTGGGACTAACTTTAACAATAGATGATTTGGATTTTTAGCGTATTAAACATGGTATCTGCATTGGGCTTGTTCCTTTTGAGTCTGATCTGTGATTCTCTGTTGGTCGTCTTTAGTAGGACAATTTCCTTTCTAGCAGCATGTGGTTCATAGGATCATTTCATGGCATTCTAACTTGTTATTCTGAGTACTACAAATACACTAGCTGCATGACTAATGCCTGCAACTGAGAGGTGGTTTGATCGAGTTTTAGTTAAAGTCAAGATTAGTCGTTTTCAAGAATAAATGTTGTTTATGCATTGGTAATTGCTAAGAAGCATGGGGACGTGAGAAGCATGGACGTATCCGTCCCGGGGACGATACGCGCGAAATACGCGTAAAATACGTCCCCGGGACGTATTTTTCAGGTTGATTTTTAAAATAATTTTTTTAATATTAAATACGTCAGAAATACGTTTAAAATACGGTCAAATACGTATTTGACTATTAAAATACGTTTTTGAATAAATTTAAAACCTAAACCCTAAATCAAACCTTCAACAATCGCCCCTCTTCTCCGGTTCTTCTCAAACCCACGCCGTCGCGCCGACCCGTGCCGCCCCACTCGCCTCTCGCTGCCCTGCGCTGCTCTGCGCCGCTTGCCGTCGCGAAGGTGCGAACTATTGAAGGTTTTGAAGGTGCGAAGTTTGATTTTAATTTGTTGGATTGAAGTTTGATTTATGTTTTTGATTTGTATATTGGCAGCCATGAATACTACAATGTCTAGTTCTACATCTTCTTCTACCACATCCCCTGCCAGTGGTGATTTTCGAAAACCATTGTGGAAATATGTTAATCGATATGGTAACATAGGAGGTGGTGGTGGTGGAGTTGATTGGGAATGCAGATTTTGTGAAGAGGAGGAGGAGGAGAATGAGGATGATGAGTGAAGAGGGCTAACATTTTAGTGTGTTTTTATTAAGTATTAACTATTAAGACTATGTTTTATTTGCTATTTGGTTAACTTTATTATGAATTAGTTGTGTTTTGCTTATATTATTGGTGAATTATGAATTTATAATATATATAAAATATATTTTAAATAAAAAAACTAAAACGTATTTTTGACGTATCGTATCATGATTTTTGGAAAAATGACGTATTTACGTCCCCGTATCGTATCGTATCCGTATTACGTATTCGTCCCCATGCTTCTTAGGGTAATTGTTTCCATTTACTGAACTGGTGAAATTCTTTTATTAATTGTTTAAAGCATTCTTTTTAATTATTAAGGTGGAATTTTGTTGGCAGTCAGTTTCTTGAAGTCTGTATTGCAGAACAAGAGCTTTGCTTTTATGTGAATACAGATAACTATATGTCGTTATTCTTATGACATACCAGTTACGCTATTTCCATTAAACTTAGCCTTCTTATGTCAGGATTACTGCTCTCATTTGAGTTACTTACCTATCTTACTAAAAATATATTTAGCATCCCAACTCAAATCCTTTTTAAAGCCTGAAGTGACGGTTTTATGAGTTTTTAGATTGTTCTTCTATGTGTCGGGTCGTGAATATACCTTTAACATGCTTATATGCATGCTACAAAAAAGAGGAGGTAGTGTATTTCCTTGTTTAATATAGAATAAAATTATGACCAAAATAATGAATGTTTATTGCGCAAAATATTTCAATTATCTGTTCATGCATAAGAAAAAAGTGCAGATTTTTCCACAGAAACAGAGCAACTGTTATTGTTCTTTATGATCTTATGCCGCATTAACTGGTTGGTGGCCTATCTTGTGAATACATACCTAGTGTAATAATCATGTGATCTTATTGCATCCTCGTGTTTGCTCAATAAATCGTCTCTAACCAATCAGTGAATCGACTTGTTATGACCTGGAGCAGGTGTTGAGTCATTCGACATTGATCTGGAGAAGCAAAAGGTGACCGTGAAAGGCAACATCCCACCTGAAACTGTTCTTCAGGCTGTGTCGAAGACTGGGAAGTTAACGACGTTCTGGGACGCAGCCGAGGCAGGATCGAAATCTGCTTAGGCAGTTTGTTGGTGTTGGATCATATATGGTTGGAGTTGGAAAATAATATGTTGGTGAGTAGTGAAATGGCATTCTCTTCTTGGCATGTGTAAACCATAAGTAGTAGCTCTTGAAAGCATTTATACTTGTCATGGAATACCTTCATTTTCTTGTCTGTAAAGATACAATTATGTCTCTTTATTTGTGTTAAGGGAATGGAATATTTGGGAATATGATAAAATATGGTAAAGCATTTATATTTTCATGAAATACCTTTCATTTTAGATAATAATTTATTATTTAAAGTTGGAATAGTGAACTACAAATTTAGTTAATTATGTATATACATATAATGTTCCAAACAATTGACATCAATCATATGGTCAGTAATTACAGCTTATCCCCACCTCAAAGCTATGTATAGGGCTGTACAACGAACGAAAAATACAAGAAAATAATATTTCCTTCATTCACAATTAGTGTGGTCATATTTTCTTTTTTGTCCATTCACCAAGATTGTGGTTTTTTCATTTAAGGAAATGATTTCATACACTCTCTTGTATATTTTAAACCTCACACAAATTCAAAATAGTTTATTCCTTTCACCATTTAAATAACATATACCTTACTTTTTTTAAAACTAGTATCACACCCGTGCGTTGCACGAATGCATTATAAAAATATATAATATAAAAATTATCAAATTAGAGGAATAACGAGAAAAATATATTAATTATAAAATTTCTTTGAGCAAAGGAGAATAATAATATTTTATTGGGAAAATTAATAGAGCTTTGATTAGATACCAAAACCCAGCTGACCCCAACTGAGTAGATGATTGCGCAAGCCTAAGTGTTTTTCCAGCTCACATGTTTGAGCTTATAGAGTTTCTAAGTTAACAGGTGGAGTCGCTGAAGACAGCGTCAAGACCCAGCTAAGGAATTCAGCAGAGCAAACATAGCAGGGCAAGCCAAGTCGAGTGATCAGCAACGTTATCCAGATTCAAGACGATCAAGTTCATCCAGACAGCTGTAGGAAAGACCCAGCTTGTGTGGCAACTCAGCTCAGCGTCAAAGACCCAGCAGAGTTCAAGACAGCTCTGAGTCACCAGCAGAGCAGAGTCGAAGTCAACTTGAGATAAAGACAGAAATGACCTGGACCATCAGGAACTCGACACCTCAGCACCTAGAAGTCAGACCTAGGATTGCTTTACGAGGAAATCAAGGAAGAAGACAAGACCAACTTGTCAGAAGTTAGGTAGAGATTCAGAACGGCTCTTTCCAACGGCTAGTTCTAATATCTCCCTATAAATATGAGTCTTCTTCATCATATGAGGATATATGAGAGAGAGAATATACAAGAGAGATCAACAGAGAAAGAAGTCTAACCAAAGATCAAGATCTCTCAGAAAAGCTTCAAGATCCAGCAGTCTACATCCTTCTGAGTACTTATTCATTCTCAGGCTGCTGAAGCTCTCTCCCATTAGTATCTAGGCATATAATCCTTCCCATCTTAAGCCTAGTTTGAACGAGTTCATCATACTCAAAGTTCTTCATGTTAAGAACTCGTTCATAGTTGAAAACCCCAAAAATCAAACCCAGAAAAAGGTTAAGGTTAGGTTCTGTAGTACCCGTAAACTACAGGTTAGGTTCTTCAGTACCCGTAAACTGAATATAGGCTTCAGCTATGCCCGTAAACAGAATGGTTATGTTTCGATACAGTACGCGTAAACTTGTATCCAACTTAAGGAACTAAGCTGCAACGCTTGCTGACTGCGCGTAAAGTCAGTGGTATCCTTAGTGAATTACCAGAAGATTTCTGGTTGTGGACGTATGAGTAGTTTCTCCAAACAACGTTAAAAAGCTTTGTTCTTTACTGCTTTATTTATGCATCCAGCTAACTCATCATAAGCATTCTTTCAAGCTGCATAAACTGACTAACTGAAAAGTGAAACAAAGCTTTGCAATATATTTGAAGTAGCAGACGGACTTTCCAAAAACCCACCACATTCCGCACACAGCCAGCTGTGTCGATCAAGCTGTCTTCCAGCTGGATCGAACATAGCCAGCTCACTCAAAAGAGTTTTAATTGGAAAAGTTTTTAAACCTTGGTGTATTCACCCCCCCTCTACACCAAGGTATCCGTCTCGGGACCAACATATTTATATATTAGATTTTCGGTACAGAAATAATGACATTTTCGGTAATAACAATAATAAATACTATATTTCAAACATTTCGAAAAACTTCTTTGTACACAACATATTCGATAACTGTTGAGGACTGCGTATCATTAACACCCTTGCGTTGCACGGACGGAACACATTATAAATTTATATAATACTCCCTCCGTCCCTGATAATTGTAGTCCACTTTTCTTTTTCGTCCGTCCCCCATAGGTGTGGTCCTTCCTTAAATGGATATGACCCCACTTAAAATTTTACCTTTTTACCCTTTAAAAGTAACTAACACTACAACAATAAAGTGGGTCTCATTCTCCACTCACTACACATCTACCTAACTTCCTTCTTAAAACTCGTGCCACTCCCTCCGGACCACACTTATCAGGGACGGAGGAAGTATCAAATTATAGGATTAAAAGAGAGTAAAAAAAAATATATGTAATACATTAATATATATATATTTTTTCCTAAAATAAATGAATGAAACAAATCAATATTCTTCATTGTCTAATCATTCGAGAAATTAGAAACACAACATCCAGAGTCTTGACAAAAAAAATTACTCCCTCCGTCCCGTTCAATATGGCCTAGTTATTTTCGACACGAAGACTAAGAAAAAGAGAATTAGGTATAATAAAGTGTTAATAAAGTAACTTTTTAGTCAATAAAGTGTTTTTTTAGTCAATAAAGTGCTAATAAAGTAACTTTTTAGCCTAAAGTAAGCTCTAATTCTTTCCATAAAAGGAAACATGCCATATTGAATAGGACGACCCAAAAAGGAAAACAGTCCATATTGAACGGGACAGAGGGAGTATAATTTTAGTATATCAAATCTTTTCATAAGTAAACATAAAGACACTATAATTATAGATATAATTATAGCTTAAAATTTTTATTATTAGTTTTCTCACACTTTTGATAAAGGACAATCTAAACATTTCTAAGGGCTCGTTTGATATCCATATACGTATATATATTTAAAAATATAATTTTGATTAAAATTCATTTCAAAATGCCATTAGAATTAAAGATGAACAACCATCATAATAATTTCAACCAATTTTAGGAATTTTAATAATTCTTCATTTTTGATAACTTCTAAACATATCGAAATATATATTTTTACTGTCTTTTGAATATTTTTTCAGTATTATATTTGTAAAATATTTAAGAATCTAAATAATGAAAATAAAATTATTTTGGCAACTATTCATTGCACTAATTTTTTTGATTTTTTTTCAAAATTATATATCTTAGTCAAAATAGTATTGCGTTAAATTAAAATATTTATTATATAAATAATAAATATAAAAAGTAGAAAATTCAATTACATAATCCCAAAAATTTAATTAAATAAGCAAAATCCATAATCATCAATTTTATTAAACTATTCAATTTTTTTAAGCCAAAAAATGATAACCAAGAAAGAAGATGTATAATAATTAACCAACATATATTATTCATTATCTATAAAATGACTTAAAGTCAATACCTATTATCTACTAAATTGGAATGAGGGGGAAAATGACAAATTTGTTAATATAGCCACAACTCTCTCTTTTAGTATTAGATAGATCTGTACCACCCATCAAAAACCACTATTGGTGGACAGATTGAGTATAAAAAAACATATCAAATTGATTAAAACAATATGCACAACTACACCGAACTAAAAGTGAAAGTTATGGTTTTAAAAAAAAAGTGTTAATTTTGGACTATATTAGTAAGCATTTTGCTCAAATATAATTTTTGGTTTTTTTACCGTTTTTTTTCTTATCGTATAATATTATGATTTTGGACACATAAAAATTTGGACAAATTGCTTCTAAATTCACAAATAGTTTTTGTTTTAGTTTTAGTTTCTGCACCGAAATTTATAATTTGGCCTATAGTGTTGGTAAAGTGTGGCATCAACTTATTGTTGTTGAAAGTCGGAAATTATATGAACTTAGACAAAACTGTGATGTTAGACGTGCCTTTCCAGATGCCACATAATAAAATTTAGCCGAAAAATTCACTCGGGTGCAATTCCGAAAAAATAAAGTTTCTGAATTTAGGACCCTCCTAATTTTGATCAAGAATTTAATTGTGGTTTCGCGGCTGCCCCCATTTCTTCCCCCTCTCGAAAATTCACCCACGCAAAACACACGTACCGTTATGTCGCAGTCGTTTACTTCACCAAAATTAAATAACAGAACCCGCTGATGATCAGAAACCATATTAAAGCATGTCCTTACCTCGCCTCATTCGATCAGCCACTGAAAAAAAATCGATCTTTAATGGAAAAGCGATTCATGCTCGGGTCATCGTATCCGGGTCGGACCCAGATGTTCAGATTAGCAACCATTTGCTTACAATGTACACGAAACTCGGTTACATTGATTACGCCCAGAAACTGTTTGATGGAATGCCTGTTAGAAACCTCGTCACTTGGACTTCACTTATTTCCGCCTATTCACAAACGGGGCTGTCGGAGAAAGCCTTGGATTGCTTCAGAGCAATGGTTCTTGAAGATGGGATTACTCCAAATGATTATACTTATGTTGCCGCTCTTTCGGCTTGTGCTCAAGTAAGGGCGTTGAGGAATGGAAAAGAGATACATGCGAGAATATGTAGAATGGAAGAAACTGTTAATAGTTTTGTGAATAACAGTTTGGTTAACTTTTACGGGAAATGCAAGTCGTTGAAGTCGGCCAGAGTAGTGTTCGAGACCATTTCTGAGCCAAATACTGTTAGTTGTGTGTCTTTAATTACTAGTTATACGCAGAGTGGGGAGAACGAGGAGGGACTGAGAATTTTCTTGAGGTCGTTAAGAATGGGGGTGAAGATTAATGAATTTACGTATGGAAGCATATTACATGCTTGTGCTGCATTGCATATTCTGGTTGTTGGAAGGCAAGTCCAAGCTCTGGCTGTCAAATCTGGTGTTAGGATGGATCAATTTGTTGTGACATGCTTGGTTAACTTTTATGCAAAATGTGGCGAATTGGAGTTAGCAAGTAGGGTGCTGAGAGAGGCAGAAAAGCCGAATATGACAGCTTGGACAGCACTGATTGGAGGCTGTGTGCATCTTGGTGAATGCAGAGAAGCGATTGATCTTTTCCGAGAGATGCTTTCTGCTGGCTTGAAACCGAGTGAGCAGACATTTGCTTCTGTGCTTGGAGCCTTTAGTAGGGTTGAGGAAACCAAAGGCGGGATGCAGCTACATTGTTTGATTGTAAAATTGGGAGTTAAGTCATTTACTTTTGTTTCCAACGCGCTCCTGGATTTTTATGCGAAAATTGGCTGCTTAGATGAGTCCTTCAAAACATTTTCTGAAATGGATATACATGATATTGTTAGTTGGAATGCTTTGATATCTGGATGTATCAACTCAGGCTGTTATAAAGTAGCAACAGAAGTTATCCAAAGCATGTTTTTGGAGGGGTTTGACCCTGATATTTACACATATTCTAGTCTTTTGAGCATTTGTGGCGATCTACCTGCAGCTGAGTGGGGAAAACAAACTCACTGCCGCATCATCAAACCTAGATTAGATTCTAACGTGGTAGTTGGAAGTGCTCTAGTAGATATGTATGCCAAGTGTGGACGAGTGAATGATGCAAGAAAAGTTTTCGACACCCTCGCTAGAAAGAATCTTGTTTCATGGAATGCCATGATTGGAGGTTATGCTCAACATGGATTTGGCCGAGAAGCACTGGAGATTTTCAGCATTATGCTGAGGAATGGGGTTAAACCGAACGACATCACATACCTTGGAGTGTTATCATCTTGTGGACATGTTGGAGATTTGGAGGCGGCATTGCATCATTTTGGATCAATGGCCAGAGACTTTGGTATTACACCAAGAACCGATCATTTAGCCTGCATAGTCAGCCTATTTGCTCGAAAAGGCCAAACGAGAGAGGCTTATGATTTCATAAGAAAATTTGGTAGTGCTCCAAATAAAGTAGTGTGGAGAAGTCTTCTATCTGGCTGTGTGATTAACAGAGATTTGGAGTTGGCAAAATATGCTGCTGAGCAAATTTTATGTATTGATCCGAAGGATACATCAGCTCATGTCATGCTATCAAATATATATGCTGGTTCAGATATGTGGAATGAAGCATCTGAAATCAGAAGTCTAATGGAGGAGAAGGCGATGAAGAAGGAAGCTGGTTATAGCTGGACTTAGTGGGAGAACAAGAAAAATTGCTTTTTTCCTGTAGGTCAGCAGGATGCATTGATAGTGCACGTGTGTCGTGCATTCTCAGTGTGCTTCTGATCCAGTTGGATGCATCGGCCCCAGGGTCCAGGAATAAATTCACAGCGTATGTTGTTCATCCATGTACTGCCCCGACCCCAATCAGGGGAAACAGTTATTTCCAGGTGCGAGTAGTTTGCAAAATCATGATGTTCTTGCCTTGCTCTCTATGAAATCTTGCAGTAATTCAGATTCTATTGTATCAAGTTACTGCTAGATGTTTTGAAGCCTTTGACAGTTTTGATGTCTATAGAGATTGCAATCAAGTTAAAGCTCCAATAACAAAACAGTGACAAATAATTAAGGAAGCTTACAACACGTTCTTGTTTATTTTCCTATAACTAATACAGATGTGAACACCTTTATCAGCTATTTTTTGGCGGCTCTATTTCCTCCATATCTTTTCTTCCTGTTTTGGGATTGAACAAGTTGTGTTGTCAGAAATAAGGAGAGTTGATGATGGATTATGGAATACATCAAGATATTGGAGAGTTGGTAACTCAAAGATCTTCTCTGATAAATAACCTTTCTTGTTTATTTTCCGGGTTAATTTTTTGAAAGATTACCAAACTATGACACTTGTATCAAATAATTGGTAACTCAACTTTAATTTGTTTCAAAAAGGATACTCAACTTACATTTTGTATCATTCAAGATTTTTAATTAATTTTTAGCCTAATTTTATCATATGTGGCAATCAAAATACCACATAGGCTTCCCTATTTAAGTTGACTCATTAAAAAAAAATTGCCACATTACTTCTTAAATCAAAATTAAGATAAATATAAATAAAAAACCTAATTGAAGCCGCATTAACCCCCATAATCACAATTCTTTTCCTTTTGCTCTGATTTTCTCGTTGTTGTATAAGGTTTCTTTCTCTCTTCTTTTGATTTGATTATACTTAAAAATATTACTCTCTCTCACATGCACGAATCTTGTTTTCTTCAATATGAAAATTGTTTTCATAAAATAAGACATCATTTATTTAATAAAAAATGTTCTTTGTTATGAACACATCATTTGAAATTTAGACTGAATATGATTACTTCAGTGTATATATGCACCAGTTTGAAAAAAATGCATCTAAAGAGTTTAAACGAATATGATTGGGTTTGTCGATTATTGTAGTAGTGATAAAATATCGGGAGAAGGTGGCAAATACCTCCTCCAAGTTTATAGCGATTTGTAAAACACCCCCGGACTTTGTTTAGAGGCAAAACAACCCCCCCTTATGGTTTTCCTGGGCAACTAACTCTATTTTATCACGGTAGTGTAACTTCCGTTTGGAAATTATTTATTTTTGCTTTAATTTTATTTTATTTTAGGTCCCACCCCACTTTACAACACCCAAATATATCATCTCTCTTCTTCGCTGGCAACAAATTCTTCTTCTGAATCAAGAACAAGCTCGTGCAGGCATGGCCTCCATGGACAAAATCTTCCACTCCTCCACCCAAACCTCTTCCAAAGAAGAAGCCATCAAGATGAGGAAAATGTTGCCAAAACTTCCTCAAACCCGAAGCTCTCCACCACTACATCAGAATAATTAATGGACCATATCGCGCAACGCCACTTTGCTGACGAGTGGGACAACAAGAAGGATTTTTTTGCTTGCATGTCGCCTCTTCGTCATCAAGGATTCGAATCAGTTGATCATCAAAGGCCTCAGACTTTATCAAAGAAGAGCTTATCTCCATCATCAAACAGAGAGAGAGAGAGAGAGAGAGAGAGAGAGAGAGAGAGTGAAACCTATAAGAAGCGGTGATAGGATGATGATGAACGAAGTAATCTGGGAAAATTCAGACGCAATCATCAAAGCAAAAAATCATTCTTTTCGTTTTTCTTCTCGTCCTCGTGAATTATGCAGGCATTGAATTATCCAACTGCATGCAAACATAAACTCCATCATTCAAACCAAGAAAACACTATTGAGAGAGAGAGAGAGCCCACCATGTCATGCACTCGTTGTTGGCTTGCAAATGTAATTGTATCACTTATGATGATGAGTATGACACTGAGAGATTTACATATTCATACATGGCGATGGGGATGGCCCAGAGGGTGGTTGCAAGAAAATAGAAGGGAGCAAGTAAATACTGGTGTTGCTGCAACACATGAAGCAAGAGGATTGAAGGGGATGATTGCAAAACCCGCTCACCTCCGACTCTCCAAACACCTCTGCCGATCCGAAGTCGACCGATGCGTGAGGCCGGCACTGTGGCAGAAGGCGATGGCCACCATCAATTCCTTAAGGAGGAGAATGAGGTGGTGTAAATAGGGTGGTGGAACCCACACAAAATAAAAATAAAAGCAAAAATCGTTAATATTCAAACGGAAGTTAAATTTCCGTTAGTCATCGGATTTATTTGCACTAGAAAACCTTAAGGGAGGGTCATTTTGCCCCTAAACAAAGCTCGGGGGTGTTTTGCACACAGCTACAAACCGTAGGGGGATAAATGCACATTTTCCTTAAAATATCAATGCTTGAGGTTAAAAACATGGCTGGAGATCTAGGAATCCAAATTGTATCTGACTTGTTTTATTTGACTTTTCAATCAAAGTAGATGTTCAAGAAAATGAAAGAATGACGCTCAACCATCCCTATATTATTAAAACGACTGTGGATTCGAGGTCTCCTCTTGATTCGTGGTCCTACATGGCGCAACCTCCATTCAGTATTCCTATTTATCTTAAATCGTCATTTAATGCATTTTTAATTCATATATTCTATTATTTAATATTTAATGTTATCAAAACTTCTATAATTACAATCAAAATCTTTCAAAATAAGATTTGATATTAAAACGTGTATAGATTTTCTTTGGGTAGGCATTTTGTACATAAAAATATATTTTTATATTTTTCTAAAATCTTTAATTGTCCTCTTACTATATTTAATATAAAATTTTGTATCCCACATTATTTTTCAATAAAACTCCACTCTTTGAGAACCTATATAAATAGGGAGAAATGAGATAATAACACTTTTAAGATTAAAAAACCAAATAATAGCACCATTTTTTAAAAACCCCAAATAATAGCACTTATGTACTTATTTACCCTTCCTTATGTTTTCATTTTTTTTTTCTTTTTAATTTAATTAATGAATTTCGTATTTAAATTTAAAGATTTAAAAATACAAAAACCTCTAGATTAACATTTTACTGCTTTTACTTTTTAACCTACCACCATTGTTTTCCCCCCTTCAAATCGCCGCCACCACCAAGCCATTACCGTCGACACAACCTTCAAATCGTCATATAGTTCTGTTACTTTCCGCAAAAGCTCTTATATTACTATTTATCTCGGCGGTGACTTTTTTTTCCTTCATCAAATCGTACTACTTCCCGTGTTGTCGCGAGTTCACACCACGAGAGAGAAGATATATCCACCGTCGGCACACCCATCACAGTTACTGTTATTTGGGATAGAAGACAACATAAACCATGTCTGAATCTTCTTTGGTTAGTATGTTTATTGTTTTGTTTTTTCCGATTTCATAATTCCGACAAACAAATTGAATTATACACGAAGAACGGATTTATGGTTATCTTAGATATAAGCACTGGCGTTGTTGAATTTGGGTTACTAGGATTTATCTGTATGGTTTTCGCATGAAACTATGTGAATTCTCAAATACTAAATGTATTTTCTGTACGATTTGTTTGTGAATTGTAATAGAAAATGAGATTAAATTTAAATATTTTCACAAGTGTTTGTTTGTGAATTCCCATAAAGTGTTTATAGCATCAGTGGCTTTTTACTTCTGCACAACTTGTTCGATGTTTTATGATGCTAAGGGGCAACAGAAGCCGTCAAGAACGACAGAGATGATTGATGCAAATGTAGTTGTGTCTATAACATTACTTAACTAGACTATATTGTTTTGATCTCTAAGTGGTGGAAATGATTGAGTGATGTTAGACTATACGACATGCTTTTGTTTGTTGTATGGATAATGATTAATTGACAGAGATCCCTGCATCAGAATGGGTTGGAATCGTTCGGTCTGTATTTTAATGAGCCTTTTTATGTAGTTGTGCTTTAAGTGTTTTTTTTGTGAATTCTCATTAAGTGTTTTGTGAAGTTTGCTTAATTTCACATTTCTGAATATGTGAATTCCTATAAAAAAAATATGAGAATATAATTTGTCTACCTTCACATGAATAAGTTTGTGAATTGTCACACAATGTGTTCATATCTATAATTTCACATGGATATTTATGTGAATTCCAATATACTATGATAAGATAATTTGTCCTATTCACATGTATATAGATATGGAATTGCATGAAAAAAATGAGATCTGGTGTATATCTTCACATAGTTTTGTATGTGAATTCTCATAATATTTGATGTGATTCGTTATCCACTTTCACATGTGTGAAGCTGTTGAATTCACAAAAAGTTGTATTGGATATGATTTATACATTGTCCTGATTTTCTATGTGAATACTCATAAATTTTAATGTTATATATGACTCTATTTCACATGTGTAAATCTGTGAATTCATAAAAATAATAATGTGATATATATATATATATAGTCACGTAGTTATATATGTGAATTCTCATACTATTTGTTGGGATTCGTTATCAAATTTCACATGTGTTGAGGAAATCACAGAAATAAACTTGGGATCTTATTTATAGAAACACATGATTATGTATGTGAATTCTCAAAAATAATGATATGCAATATATAATTTCACATGTTTAGTTATGTGAATTCACCTAATGGTTTGATAAGTAGTAAATTTTCACATACATATAAATGTGAATTTGCAAAGAATATTATGCGAAATCAATTACATTTTCACTTCAGTATATATGTGATATAACATATAACGTTGTTTGTGATGCACATGTCTGTATAATAGAATTCACATGCCAATTAATGTAAAATGAAGTTTGCCGCATAGTGAGAATTCCAAACAAGGAAATGGGACAAGGTCAGCCTTGTCCATCAATCCTCACTTGTGAGCTTTGTTTGGAGAAGAATTGCATAAAAATATATGATGCTAAAATATCTTAATACGATGACAAAGATATGGAGTGTGAACTACAACCCATAATGCCTTAGATGCGGATTTTACTGCATGTTTTACTATATTCGGGACTTTATGATGCAGTATTGACCTTACCGCAAAAAAAAAATCAATGGGATATATCACCTACGTTTCTCAAGATAAGATACAAATTAAGAACAAATCAAAGCACGTGTCTGGAGCATATGCGCTGAAAATGATGGAGGCAGTCATGACAAAAAAAATTCCATCTTCATTCATACATAAAGAAATGGCAATGAACAGGAAACAAATTGCAAACTCTATTTTTGACTTCAGCATACCCTCTTGAAGAAATCTCTGTATTCGTATGAATAGTTTGAAATATATCTTAATTATATATAAACAAATTGGATCATATCTTTTGTATGGTTTTATTTCAAACATGAATATTATTGTAGTTGTACTCTATTATTTTATTTGTCTGTATGTTTGATCAATGGTTTAGTTTGTTGAATGACAAGAGTGAAAAAAATTACATGTGTGAATTCACATGCTATCAAAATGCGAAAGCACATATATTTATGTATAAAAATATGGAAATTCAATGCAATACAATTGTGAAAATGGTATAGGCTATCTTATTCATTCATTAAAGAACTACTATTTTATTTGTAAAAAACAATTGTATTCTACCTTTTTATTTATTTGTCAGAATGTTTGATCAATGGTTAAGTTTGTTGAAATGGGATCTGAAGTATTCCTTCACATAATTTTGTATGTGACTTCTCATAATTTTTTATGTGATTCGTTATCCACTATCACATGTGTGAAGCTGTTGAATTCACAAAAATTTGTAGTGGATATGAAATATACATTCTCATGATTTTCTATGTGTACTCATAAGTTTTGATGTTATATGTGACTCTATTTCACATGTGTAAATATGTGAATTCACAAAAATAATAATGTGATACAATATATACATTCGCGTAGTAATATATGTGAATTCTCATACTATTTATTGGGATTCGTTATCAAATTTCACATGTGTAAAGCAGAGAAATCACATAAATAAACTTGGGATCAAAAAACTCAATCCTGCCGCCACCCCCTCCTTCGCTGCCGCCTTCTCACCTCCATCACTCTTTACTGTCGTGCTTACATTCACTTCCTCACCCTCCACAACCACCTCCTCTACGCCGCCTTCGGCGACCAAATCAATGTCTACGACCTACCTCGACACTTTCAATGGCGAAGGAACCTCCATCGGCACCACTAAATCCATCGCCTTCCGTGGCGGTAGAATCTTCATCCCCCATCAAGACTGCAAAATCCGCATCTGAAAATTCACCGATCATAAGAATAATTAACTCATCGCCACATTCCCCACGCTCGAAGACCAACTGCGATGTTTCATTCTTTCCCAAAACTATGTTGAACTCCGTCACCACAAGTAGTGCCTCTAGATTCAACACCACGATGCCGTTTCCACCCTGGCTGCCTCCACCGACAACCGCCGTGAAAACCTCTTGACATCAAGTATTGAGACGAAAGTACAAAAAAGAAGATATAACGGTTGTATTGGTGGAGATAGAATGAAAACGATGACGGAGGTTGGACGGCAGTGGCTGTGGTGATGGCAACGTGGAAAATGGCCAAAGCGGCGGCAGCTAGAGAGAGGAACAAAAAAGACGCAAGAAATTATGAAAAGTAAGAACCCTTGAGGTAAATAATGTTAAAAGGAAATATTAAAAAAATAACTAAAATAGAAAAAAAAATTATTAATTTATTTTCTGGTATGGGATATTTGAAGTCATTGAATTAAATAATGAGGGGCAAAAATGTCCTAAAGTGCTATTATTTGTCTTTTTAAAAGTTGGTGCTATAATTAGTGTTTTTTTCCCTAAAAGTATTATTATCCTACAATAACTCGTATAAATACTTCAAATCAATATGTATTTTCTCATCTCAAAATATTTTGCACAACCAATATAATTTGGAAAAATTAATTTGTTGGTCAAATAAATAGTTTTATTTTTTTGAAAATTTTTATTTGATCAATTATTAAGTTGTCAATATTAATTTGTTTAATTTAATAGATTTTTAAATTGATGTAAATAAAAAAAATCTCAAAAATACTTATTCTCAATTATAATTCTTGGATTTGTATATATATATACATATAGGGATAATTCTCAAAATTTAACTTTGTGACGAGATAGTAAGATGTACACAACAATTAACATCGTATATAATGAAATCTTTGACAGATTGTGAGGTAAAAAAAATAGTTTGATTTCTATTGATTTCTTGCAATTCTATTGATTTCTTGCAACTAAAGAAAGTGAGTTGATTCTGGTATTTAGAGAGAAGAAACTCCTCGCATGTTGCGCCTGCTTGTATTGCATATTATTTTCTCTTCTCTTTTTTTCTTTTTTTATTTCTCTTATTTTGATTAGGAAGTGATCTGGCAATATTTTTTTAAGAAACAATGTGCAAAAGTAATCAATTTGAAAAAGCAAAAACAAATTCTAACCACTAATCTTTAAAAAATAAATAATGTCCACTCTTTCAATTTTGCCCCTCTATATACATGACTCCATACACGACATACACGAATCCATATACGAATACATGTAAGTGTGTGTATGTGTAAATGAATCCATACATGACAAACATGAATTCATACATGACATACACAAATACATGTATGTGTGTGTGTGTATTTTTTTTTTCCTTTTGCATATGTGTTTCGCGGAAAAAACTGTCGGAAAAAGTCGCTGTAAATTTTCGTCGGAAAAAGTTGCCAAAATTTTTTGCCAGAAAAAAGTCGCCGGAAAATGTCACTGGAAAAAGATTTGACTATCATGTATGTATTCGTGTATGTATTCATATATGTGTTCGTGTATGTCATGTATACATGTCATGTATACTTTCATGTATAAGGGCAAGAAAGTAAAGATGTAAAAATTTTGGTTAATATTTATCTTTTAACTATTAATGATTAGAATTTATTTTTGCTTTTTCAAAATGGTTATTTTAACTTTCCTCCTTTTTTAAAGAGTCAATCTAAATAACAAGTCTATGTGGTATTTTTTACTGCCATGTATTCTAAAAATTAATTAATACTCCCTCTGTCCCGCTGAAATTGTCCTCTTACTGTTCGGCACGGTTATTAAGGAGAAATGTAACAAGAGAGAAAATGGGTAGGTCCCATTACTTTTGAAGGGTTAATTATTTCCTTTTTGGGAAAAAGAACAATTTAAATGGGACAACCCAAAAAGAAAAGGATGACAATTTCAATGGGATGGAGAAGTACAAAATATAAATTGAGTATCTTTTAAAAAAAAATTAAATTTAGTTACCAAATTGATACATGTAACATAGTTTGGTAACCTATTAGAAAATGAGCGAAAATTCTTTATACTCCTTTAACAATTCAAAAAATTAGTTATACACCCTTCATTGGGATAAAATTAGTTATACTCAGAATGACCATTATACCCTTTCTGCTGAATTCCTTTATTTATTCTGCTTTTTCCAATCACATTTTTCCAATTATGGAGATAATTCATGCAACACTATCAGGCTCATCACACTTTCGTATAAAAATTCTAAGCATACCAACTTCATACATTTTTGACCGAAATGTTGTCGGGTATTTCCACCGGAAGTTTTAGGGACCTCGTCCAACCACACGATCGCAACCGATGATTTCCAGACGCAGACTCATTCAGCAACACTCAGCACAACCCTCGTTCGTTTCCTACTCGGGGCGTAGGGTATTTAGTCGGTATTTAGAGAATAATCAGACACTGGAAAGGATGAGCAAAAGCCCGAACTTTATTTAGGAATTATATAAAATTTATTACAACATAAGTATATCTCCTTTAGGGAGGAGACAGACTTGTTTAGCTACCTATGGTAGCGGAATTGAAATACATAAACTATATTATACTAGGAACTATACTATAACAATTTTATTTTGGAGAGAGCAGAGGAGATGGTGTAGAGGATTTCTGATGGATTTTTTCGATGATCTTCTGCTCTCCATTCTCTTGGTTTATATAGAGGTTTCAATTTGCAACCTCCTTCCTTCATTATTGCCTCGGATACCTTTGTTCCGCGGCCAGCCTGTATCTGACTCAGCGTAGGACCACTGCTGTCGTCCATTATTGAATAAGGACACCAAACTTTCGGTGCTACTTTCTTTATCAGACCGCATTATCTTTGGTTGATAATGCTCCTTCTGTGCTTTTACCCATTTATTGTTTAGTGGGTAATTGCTTTTCCCTCCACCCACTACTGTTGTTTTCTTTTTAGTGGGTACTCCAGCTTAGAGTCACATGACTCCACCAACCTGTGTCGGGAATCTACTTTTTTCCCGGGGCCCTGGGCGTCCTTGCTTTTGGCAGCGCCTTCTGTTCAAGATGCTCGTTGGACCGAGCCTTCTCTTTTTCCTTTCTGGGCATGAACCCCTTCCCGAACTCTGGTTCCTTCTGGTTCTGACAATCCGAACAAACGCGCTCAGACCAGTTTCCAAAATGAGCCATGTTGCAGTATTTGCGATGAGTGTCTTTACTCGTCGCAATCTTGTTTTCCCAGAGCAAGGTTCTCTTTCTTTCGAAAGCTTCCTCTGCGAATCTTGTCGATTTTCCTGTCATAGTGTTTAACAGGAATGATCCGTTCACTGAATTCTGAAAGAATTTGAACGGAAACTTGACTTTGTCCATCTCTGTGAGACAGACCCATAATCCCCATGTTCTTCTGGTAGAGATGAGGTCTTCCGGTAATGTAGAGACTAAAGCAGTCTCTTTTTCTGCAGGCGCTTTGATCTTTTCAAGGGCGCGTGCATCTGGTCTCCGAAGCCTAATATAGTGGAAGGCTTCATGGTTTCCTTTCCCTGCTGGTTCTGGGGCTGCACTAATGAAATACAGCTCCAAAATGTCACCTCGGCTAAGCTGTGGATTGTTAGCCCAGGTATCATACACCGCTTCTTGAATCCACTTGGATAGATTCTTGATTTCGGCGAATGATGGAAATGTGGTATAAACTAAAGCAAGTGCTCCGAATTCATACCATCTTTTGACTTCGTGTGGATCTGAATTTGGCATCATCCACACCCGAGGATATTTCCCCGAAACATCAACCCTTATTTTTTCTGGGTTGATTCCAATCTTTGTATTGAGCTTCTCCCAGCTAGCTTGATAAACCTGCCACGAAGAAGAAACTTCAATTTTATCAGTATTAATCTTAGAAATGCCAGTCATCGGCCTAAGATTAATCTCTCCCTCTTTTTCCCCAGAGGTACTTGGTTGACATGATAGTTCAGAGTGTGACCCCTGAGTATCATCTTTTTCTTGGGGCAATGGTTCCGAAGATACCACCACCTTAGAACTCGGGCAAGAGGTATTTGAATCCTCTGCTACAGGTTTAGAGCCTTGTACTCGAAACTCTTCTTTTACCAAAGGATCTTTGGCCACCCGAAGGATTGGTGTTTGGCATGCAGCCCAGAGTTGCCCCTGAGACCATGCAAGCTCGTATTCTCTCGGTGACTTTCGTCTTGTCGAGAGTCTGCAATCTTCCTGTTTGTTCAGCATTCAGAATGCACTCGTCCCACTCTCCCGTTAACATCTCCAGATTCTCTCTGAGATGTCTATGGGCCAGTAGAATGGAGTTCACATCAGTTTGCTCCATCTCTTGTTAGGAAATCTGCAAGAACATTTTCGTGAGATTTCAAAACGACAATATCATAAATATAATATTGGCATTAATCTAGCCTTTTCAGGCTTAGATTCAATCTTGTTTCTTAAGAAAGCCTTAACCTGTGTGTTATCGACTTTCAAAGTAAATTTCTTTGCTAATAAAAATAAAGGCCATTTTTTAAAAGCCTTTCGGACTACAAAGAATTCTTTTTCGTTGATGTGCCATCGCACGGCCTCATCATCTGAGAATAAACCACTACAGTATCTGCAGGGTTCTTCTCCATTAGGAGTGATCTTGGTTAAGACTGCTGCCCACCAATAATCACTTGCGTCTGTGTATAGAACCAAGTCGTCTTCGTCATGTGGTATCGAGAGTTTTGGGAGATTTCTGCAAACCTCTTTTAACTCCTTCATACCCTGTCGATGTTCTTCTGTCCAGATGAACGGAACATCCTTTTTCAGTATTGTACTGAAAATTTTTCTATGTTTTGCGAGATCTTTAATGAATGGTCCCGCGAAATTAACAACTCCCAAGAAACTCTGAAGTTGTTTCTTTTCCTTTAGATCTTCAGGAAAATTCTGGACCTTCTGAACAATATGGTCATGCAGAATAATTCCTGCTTCATCAATCTCGATACCCAGAAATTTCATTTTCCGAGTTGCAACGACTGCCTTCTTTTCAGACAGTACCAAACCTTCTTTATAACAGACATCTGCAAAGATCTCAAGATGTTTGATATGTTCTTCCATATTTTTTGATGCTATGAAAATATCATCAATATAGACGAACATAAAGGAAAAATAATCTTTAAACAGATTATCCATCTTTCTCTGAAATATTTGAGGCGCATTAGCTAATCCCATTGGCATTACTTTCCAAACATAATGCCCTTGTGGAGTAGAGAAGGCTGTAAACTTCTTACTCCCTTCTTCCATGCGAATCTGGTAAAAACCTGACTTGCAATCAAACTTAGAGAATACCTTAGCATTTCTAATGCAATTAATAAGGTGTTCCCTACTAGGGATAAAATATCCATCGAACTCCAGAATATCATTAATTCCTTTGTAATTAATAACTAGTCTGGGTTTACCTCGTTTGATCTCACCATGATTCCTTACCAGAAATTCGGGACTGCTGTAGGGCGAGTTCCCTGGTTCGATCAATTTTAAATCAAGGTGTTCATTGATTATCTCCTTCATATCCTGTTGATCTTTGAGGTTCATCAGGATTGGTCTGTATCTAACAAACTCATACTCATTTTCTGGCTTCACCTTCAAGGTAGCTTTGAGCTTGTTTCTGTCCCACCATGCCAAAGGATTCTCATTGTAATTCCTTTTAATCTTTCTTTTGAGATCTTCTAGGGACACCTGCATCTCTTCTTTAATATCTTGCTGAGATATTAAAGATGCTTTGAGGATCTGGACCTCTTCATCATTGAGATCCTCATCCCTAATACAGCTTAGCACTGCTTCGTTGAATCTCCTTTGATCCTTCATTTTTGGGTGTCGAAGTTTTCCTTCATCACCACGCTTGCTGCGAAAACTCAATGGTATCTGGCGATTAAAAGCCCATTTGAGCCTCTGGACAATAATTTTGTGATCGCAAATGGTTGTAAACAACAATTGCCTCTTTTCATTATCCTGCATGTATCTTTTGAACATCTGTAGGAAATTGTTTCCCAACAGAATATCTGCACCTGTATCATGGAAATAAATTGGTGGAGTTTTAACCTTATACCAAGGTGTACCTCTAGCTCCGCCAATTTGTGGAAATATGTCCCTTCACACCGCACGTCCAGCAGTTGCAATCCTTGAAACTTTCATTAACTCTAGTGTGAGTTCTTCTGAAAGTTTTCTTGGCGGGTGTCCTTCCTTGGGATTTATTATCTCCTTGGAAAGGATACCTATTCTTTGATGGTCCACTTCTTTGGCCTGATTTGTAAGATCTGGCCTTCTGTCTTGACCATCTGGTTCTTGGTTTCCAAGAATTTCTTTTTGGATTTCCACCTTTATAATAGGGCTGAAACCTATTTTTCTTGCTTTTCTTCAGCCTCGGTGGTTCTCCTCCAATGATCGTTGGCAGATCATTGTCATCACAGTTTAGAGGAGCGAATTTGTTAATTCTCCTTAGTTTCTTCATGTTCCTCAGAGCTGTTGCTTGTTGACACCACTATGAGAGCTTCCGATGTACATAGGACATCCTTCTTGCGACGTTCTCAGGATCTCCTGGTTCATAATCCCGAATCAGCATCTCTTTCCATGGGCTTGGAAATTTCAGAAAGAAAATTTCCAGTGCAACTCTATCATCAACTTTAGATTGATGTTGATAGAGAGTAAAAAGCTGTAGAAACTTGTTGAGCGATTGTTGGTCCAAGACTGCAAGTCTTAGATTATACAATGCCATCAAATATTTCTTCCTCTTTTCTTGATCGAATCCTTCGAAATATCCTTCTCCCAGAAAATAGTTTTTAAAAAGCATTGCCATATTCTGTACATGTTCTGTGTAGTTGTCACTCTCAAAACATGAATTCTTGATGTCCACAGGAAAGAATTCTCATGTTATCTTGACAATTCCTGCAAGACTCATTTCGAGAATTCTTACGAATCCTTCCTTGTTTAAATCGAGAGTTGCTGCTGCAATTCTCAGGGCTGACATCCACTCATCAATAACGGATTCTTGATCTCTGAAATTTACTTCATCAAGGTCGAGCATTACTCCGTAGGGATGGATAGGATCCAGGATTGCCTTTCCATAAGGTGTATCTTGCACCTTTGGATGCGGTCTTCTTGCCCTTGTCCTTTTTGCTGCCATGTATGCATCATTTGGGGTATGTTGATCATACCTTGCTCCAATATGAAAATCCTGGGCTACATTAATGGCTCCGGGTGCATTTTGAAAATCTTGTTGATTTCCAATAATGGCTCCTGGTGGAAGTTGATTTATCGGTTGTGGATTTTGGACCACATTCTGGTTCATTTTTAAATCAACCATCGTCATGTTAGCAAAAGATTCTGCTAACTCCTGGAGGTCGTCAAGCTTGATTCTTTCAAGATTATTCATCTTTTTCTTTCTCGAATCATTCTTTTCAAGGCCTCCATGTTGGGATCCTTTTTGGTTTCTCCCACTGAAAATGGATAAGTGGGTTCATTACCAAAAGGATTTCTTCCTTGGCTGGAACGAGGTTGTTGCTCCAATTTTTCGATCCGTGATTGGATCTCCTTCAGGATGTTGTAAATTTCATCCTGTTTCATACCAATCTTGTAAAGATCGTGTGGTACACCATACAAGCTATCGCCATAATGTTGTACTGTCTTCTATATTTCTCTCAGATCCTCCGATATCTTGGATGAGTCTGGGGAAATCTCCTGGTATAAAAGAGTAGATGATACTCCTTTATCTTTCTTTGAATCCATCAGAGCGATTCAGCTTAGAGCTGATTCCAATTACTCCCAGATGGATCCAATGGTCTCTTCTCATGGCATGTTCTATCTCCCATTCAAGGAGGATACAACTATGGAGAAGATCATCTTTTCTTTTGATTCCTTGGAGGCAGGAATCAATTAATTCTTTCTCCTGGTTTTGTTGGATTAGGATATCCAACTGCCTTCTCCAGTGTGTTAGCACACTCTGGTATCTTGTCCTTCTTTTCTCCAAGACTTGGAGACGTTCCTGGAAATGTCCACACCTTGGACATCCTTCTAGGTCCATCAGTCAGTATGGTTCTGATGGTTTTCTTTCATCACGTACTCCGTCCTTAGATGGAGATACTTCAACTCCTCGAGAAAGTTTTCTCTTTTTCTCATCTCTTGGTGGCAAGAGATAATAGATTCACAATCCACTCTCAGTGTTGCAGAGTGGAATTCTCTTTTCCAGATTGCTAGTGCAGTCTGGGTTCTTGTTTTCTGTACCTCCAAATCATGGAGATAATTCCTGTAACCTTCGCATCTCGGACAATTGTCCGGATCCATATTTTCTTGATGTCTCCTCCGTTAGGATAAAACTTAAAGCAATAAATAAAATATAATTCCCAGATAAATCTAAGGCTCTGATACCATTTTTGAAGCGTGGATCGAAAATAGCAGAATATGCTCAATAAATGAAAACATAAAGAAATACATAACCATTTTCTGTCCATAACAATTCTGGACTGTCAATAGTTTAAACAGAGGGGTATAATAGTCATCTTGAGTATAATAAATTTGTTTTGATGTTGAAGTGTATTTTGAATTTTTCAAAAAGTAAAAAGAGCATTTTAATAGATTACACTTAGAAAATTAACCCTTATTTTCCTATATAATAAGAGTTTGTGACGTGGCTTCTACTACTTTTAGAATTTTATTTAATGGCTTTTAATTTTAATAATAAAAAATAATTTTCGAAAGATTTCCCCAACAAAATCTTACAGATCGGATTTCAAGATTCGGTATAGATTAGAAAAAGGATCTATTCCCCAACAGATCGTGTTCTCGTAGAACTCGTATTTAATACGTATATATCTCCATTATTAAAGCCGATTAATCTTCATAATCAAATCTTTGCATCTTGATTGATAAAATTTTAGTTCCTGATCCTACTCGTCAGCATGTCCGTGGTTTCCGAAGAAGAAGTTTCCTTCGATTCCGAGGACGAAAACGACTCCTACAACTGCAGTGATGACGATGCCGCCGAGGAGGACTGCCACCACCACGCAAAGAAACATTACAAAGTCCTAACAGAAGAAACGATCAAAAACCTCCAAGAAAACGACATCTCAGAAGTTTCGAACGTTCTCTTAATTTCAAGAAGCACAGCCTGCACCCTTCTGCTCCTCAAAAGCTGGAAAGTCAGCTCGATTCTCGAAGAATGGTTTTCCGATGAAGAGAGACTCCGTAACGCAATCGGAATATCGAAAAAGGAAATATCTCGGAAGAATTACTGCAAGATTTGCATGGAAAACGTAGAAATTGGGACTATGTTATCTGCTGCCTGCGGCCATCTTTTCTGCTCCGATTGCTGGAAATCTCATGTTTCTATCTCGATCAACGACGGCCCCGGCTGCTTGATGCTGCGCTGCCCCGAGCCCAAGTGCAAAGCTTATGCAGACGTAGATTTAGTGAATTTAGTAGCTGCAGCCGATGATAAGCAAATTTACTATAAATATCTCTGCAGATCGTACGTAGAGCTAAGCAAGAACAGAAAGTGGTGCCCTGCCCCCGGCTGCGATTATGCAGTCGAGTTTGATGTTGGTGGGAGCGACAGCTACGACGTGAGGTGCGACTGCTCGTACACATTCTGCTGGAACTGCGGGGAAGAGGCTCACCAGCCCGTGGCCTGCACCACGGTGGCCAAATGGGTGGAGAAGAACACGTCGGAGGCCGACAACACTACTTGGATCATGGTATACACGAAGCCCTGCCCCAGCTGCAAGAGAAATATAGAGAAAAACCATGGCTGCAGCCACATGACTTGCTCGAAGCCCTGTGGATACGAGTTCTGCTGGCTCTGCCTCAACAAGTGGACGAGCTACAACCATATATCCCAGTGCAACAAGTACGTTGGTGATCATGTCGAGCACAATGCGAGCAGATTAGAGCTACAGAGATACTCGCATTACTTCGAGAGATGGAGTTCCAACAACAGGTCGAGAGGCATTGCCGCGGGTGATCTGGTGCGGGCGAGGGACGAGCACGTCCCTCTCCTCAAGGGGAAGCTGCAGCCAGACCTCGACCTAGACCTGCAGTTTGTGGTCGAGGCCTGGGAGCAGATTGTGGAATGCAGACGCGTGCTCAAGTGGAGCTACGCGTATGGATTCTACATTGAGGCGGGGGAGGTGGAGAAGCAGACGCTGTTCGACTGCCTGCAGGGGGAGGCGTTGGCGGCTTTGGAGAAGCTGCACTATTGCGCGGAGAATGAGATGAGGAAACATGTTGAAGCTGAGGATGGTTTGGATGATTTCTTGGAGTTTTGTAGGAAGCTCAAGTCTCTAACTAATGTGACTAGGAAATTCTTTGAGAGTTTTGTTGGGGCGTTTGAGAATGACCTTTGTGAAGTTGAGAGGATTAATTTGCCTTGCAAGAAAGCCAAGGTAAAAATGCATAGATATCGTAGATAGGGATGATGTTAATTTAGCTTTTCTTTGACTTGTCTTTGTAACATGGGGTTTTTGTCGAGGCGTAGTTCAGTTGGTGAGACGCTAGAGTCAGGTAGTGAGCCTAGTAGGTTTGTGGTTTGATTCCAATTGGCAATGATAGGGATTAAGGAGCAGGGTGGTGGTCGGGAGGAAGGGTTTCTGATTAATTTTTATTTTTTAGGATAAAATTAGAGTGAGTTTTTTTCTGGGTATTTTTTTGGCTGCTAGTAAATAGTTTGGATATTTTTATTGTAATTATCGATAGTTTAAGATATTTTCTTTACATAGTCAATACTCCCTCCATCCCATTTATATAGGCTTGTTTTCCTTTTTCGGAAATCCCAAATATATAGGCTTGTTTCCATAAAAAGTAATGTTTTTTAGCTTATTTACTAATATATCCCTATTTAATTCTTTGATTAACTCATAAAAAATACATAGTCAAATAATAAATAGGGGCATATTAAGAAATTTACTATATAATTTACTTTTCCAATAATTTTTCTTAATCCTTGTGCAAATTTCAATCCGCCGGGACGGAAGGAGTAATTGAGTATTTCTAATTCTTATTTCTTTATTTTCCGTTTTTTGTTCTCAAGGCAAATGTCGTGAATCTCGTGATCATAGCATAGAGCACGTCAATAAAAAAATTATGCTACTATCATCATAAAAACTTATCGATCCTTTTATTTCATCTAAATACTTCATCAATTTATTTTATAAGCTTCGAAAAAAAATAGAATATAATATATGGCAGTGTAATTATTTAATTGACAGTCCAAACATATATGGATCTATCCTATTTTAAACTCAAAAAATTGTCCTATATATTTTCGTACATTGATATAATGATATCAATTCAGCCATTATTAATTTGACTTGTCTTTGTACATGGATTTTTGTTCTGGGTATAGTTCAGTTTTTGTGAAGATGATAGCGAGTCAGCCGAGTGGAATGATAGGGATATATTAAGAAGGTGGTGGAGTGGAATGGTTTCTGATTAATTATGTTTTTTTTGGGATAAAATTAAAACGAATTGATTTTAAAATATTTTTTCAGATACTCCTTCAGTCCATGAAAAATTTGCTTATTTTGCCATTTATGGGTGTTTATGGAAGATTTGTCTACCACATTTATAGAGGTAGGTCCATACATTTTACTTTACTTTTAGCTTTATTTCACTCACCAACTATCCACAAGTGGAACCCTTATTCCACTCAAAATACATTTTACCAACTAAGGGTGCCTCCAATGGTAGAAACCAGTTTCAGCTTCCAAACTGCCACATCAGCTTTTGGAACCCACCTACTTTTTTATCTAAACACCTTCCACAACAATGAAACCAGTTTCTACTATTTAAAGGGTTTCACTATAATACACACTACCTTTATATATCTTTACATATAATTTATAAATTATTAGCTTTGAACTTTAAAATATCATCATTTACTCGTTTCAAATCGGATTTTTACGATTTTTATGTCGAATTAAAGCTCTCGTCGTGATCTTTAATATAAGATATATGTTCGATATGTTTTAGACGAGCTAATAAGTCCGTATTTAAGAAAAACTATAAAAAAACTCAAAATGAAAAAGGCGAAAAAACAAGAAAAAAAAATCAAAAGTGTCGGCGCCCCACGCGCGCGTGGACAGCACGCGTCAACCAGCGCGCGTGTTGTGCACGCGCGAAGCCGCCCACTTCGCTGACGCCGCCCGCTTTCTTCACTTTTGCACCCAGTTTCATTTTTGAAATTGGTTTCCAGTTTCAAAATTGGAAGACATTTTATTTTTTGTACAATGGTGTATTTGGTGGGTTACAAATTTTGGAACCCACCGTTGGAGGTACCCTAAGTCAACCCATTTTTTATATCAGTCAAATGTGAACAAATCTTTGGGGGACGGAGGGAGTAGTAAATATTTTTATATTTTATTGTAATTATCAATTGTTAAATAATTTAGACATGTTTGTTATATAGTCAATAATTTCGGTATTAAGTTGTAATTTAATTTCTCTATTATCTAAAAAATTGATTCCCCCGCCCCCCAAATGATATTAATTAGTAAAATCATAGAGTGAAAGACTAACTCCAGATCCAAATCTAAACCGTATTTCAAGATTGTTTAGATTGAACATTCATTTATGATTTTATGTACTCCCTTCCATTTTTAATATAAGTCTCTTTAGACTTTTATAACTTTTGCAAAATATATGTCTTTTTAGTATTTTTTAACCTCCTAAATCCATAATTGCCCCTAATTAATTCACCTCAAATTCACATTTTTCACTATTCATTAATTTTAATTCATCATTTATTAAGGATAAATTTGACAAAATAAACTTTTCTTAATTTGTGTGCATAACTCTAAAAAGACTTATATTAAAAATGGGAGGGAGTATTTGTTTATGTATATCCCCAATTCACACTAACCTTCTGCACCTTCCACATGGCTTCCCACGAAGATTTCTACTACAGCTGCAGCGGCGATGATGCGTCGGAGGAAGGCGGCGACGGCCTAGAGGACGTTATCATTACACAGAAGTGAAGAATTAAAGTTGATTTTTTGGAATTTTATTTTGTTCTATTTATCTCTAGAATTATCCAGAGAATGACTCTTCGTTTCTCTACATGCATTAATTAGTCTGCTTTGTCTTTTTAGTTTCTCTAAGGTATTAAGTAGAGGATTTAGATGTCTCTTTTTGTAGTATAAATATGTGAGTTCCTGGTGCATTTGAATATCAACGAGAAGTAATACAAGTCTCTCTTTTTTTACCTCTCCACATTTTTTCTCTTCTACATTTTTGAGGATTTCATTCTCGTTTTCGATCATATTCTTCCACTGGTGGGTTCTTCGTTCTTGGGCCAACAGATTCATTCTGTTGTTACTATTTTTTTACACCCTACACTATCCTGAAAGAAGAAACGATGAAACAACTTCAACAAAACGATATTTCAGAAGTTTCTAACGTCCTCGCCGTCGCAACACCGATCGCCTGCACCCTCTTGCTCCGCCACAACTGGAGCGTCACCTCCGTTCTCGAAGAATGGTTCGCCGACGAAGACAAAGTTCGCGCCGCCGTCGGCTTATCGACCAACCATAAACGGCAGAAACTCGAGCAACACTTGTACTGCAAGATTTGCATGGAGTCAGTCGAATGCAGCCGCACGCTGTCTGCTATCTGCGGCCATCTCTTCTGCTCGGATTGCTGGACCAAATACGTCGCCGTTTCGATCAACGACGGCCCCGGATGCCTGAAGCTTCGCTGCCCGGAGCCCAAGTGCGCCGCCGCGGTCGGCGCCGACATGGTGGAAGCCGTAGCGACGGCCGGAGATCGACGTAAATTTCATCATTATTTATACCGATCGTACGTCGAATCCAACCGGAATCGGAAGTGGTGCCCCGGTCCGGGGTGCGAGTTCGCGGTGGAGTTCGACGGCGGCGCCGGGGCGGAAACCTACGACGTGACGTGCGACTGCCGCTACAAGTTCTGCTGGCGGTGCACGGAGGAGCAGCACCGCCCCGTCGGTTGCGAGACGGTGGCGAAGTGGGCGGAGAAGAACAAATCCGAGGAGGATAACACTTGTTGGATTCTGGCATACACCAAATCCTGCCCTAATTGCGGCAAAAAAATCGAGAAAAATCAAGGTTGCAACCACATGACATGCACGTGCGCCTACGAATTCTGCTGGTTTTGCCTGCAGAAATGGGAGGATAACGGCCACATCTGTAACAAATATTACAGAGATATGGAAGAAGACATCGAATGCACCTTGATCGACACCAAGGAAGAACTCGAGAGATACTACCATTACTACGAGAGATGGTTTTCGAATCACAAGTCGAGGGAGATCGCTCAGGCAGACCTCGTTCGGGCGAGGAACGAGCGCCTGCCGGAGCTTTCCACTGCGCAGAACCTGCCGGAGACGGAGCTGCACTTCGAGGTGGAGGCGTAGGATCAGATCATCGAGTGCAGGCGCGTGCTCAAGTGGAGCTACGCGTATGGGTACTACATGAAGGAGAGGAAGAAGGAGGTTTTTTTGATCTCGCAGGAGCTGGCGGAGAGCGCGCTGGAGAAGCTGCACCACTGCGCCGAGAAGGAGATGGCGGAGTTCGTCAAGGCCAGCCGTCGAAGTTCGGTGAGTTTAGGAAGAACCCCATTACTCTAACTGGGGTTGCTAAGAATTTTTTTCAGAATTTGGTAACAGCTTTGGAGAATGATCTTCCAGAAGTTGGGGGTGTAAGTTCGTCCTAGACGACTGCTTGCATTTTGTATTTTATCTCCTATTTTATTATAGATACTATTTCATAATAGAGATTTGGGACTATATTGCAATTCTAGACTTTTTTCTACTTGGGTCATCCACATCAGTATATATTTGCACTCTATTACGAACATGATCAGATTAGATCATCATTAGTAAAGTTGGAGTCTTTTCCATCTTTTGAAATACTTTGTTTTAAGAGGATTATTTAGGTATATCCAGTATGGTGATAGTGTATACCATGATAGTGTATACCATCCATAACCAGTTTTGAGGGCATGTATAACACATAACCACTAAGACTTTTTTACTTTCCTAATTATATATATTGTGACATTTTTTAAAAAATGTGTCATATTTGTGTGGAAATGGGAAAAAATTGACTAGTTAATCAAAATCATATAAAATCATGTATTTACCCTCATATTTTAGCTATTTAAATGATAGCTACGTATTTCTTTATTACATATTTTGTTAATCGATCCAACGCTTTCAAAATGATATCAGAGCTTAAGGTTTATCTGGGAATTATATTTTATTTATTACTATAAGTATTATCCTAACGGATGAGACATAAAGAAAAATATGGATCTGGACAATTGTCCGAGATGCGAGTGTTACAGGAACTATCTACATGATTTGGAGGTACAGAAAACAAGAACCCAGACTGCCCTTGCAATCTGGAAGAGAGACTTCCACTCTGCAGCAATAAGAGTGGATTGTGAATCTATTATCTCTTGTCACCAAGAGATGAGAATGAGAGAAAACTTCATTGAGGCTGATGGATCCAGAAGAATGTCCAAGGTGTGGACATTTCCAGGAACGTCTCTAAATCTTGGAGAAAAGAAGGATAAGATACTAGTGTGTTCTAACACACTTTTGAGCAAGGTATGATGAACATTCCCCAAATGATGCATATATGGCAGCAAGAAGGACAAGGGCAAGAAGGCCACAACCAAAGGTGCAGGATACACCTTATGGTAAGGCGACCCTGCAGGATCCAATCCATCCCTACGGAGTGATGCTCGATCTCGATGAAGTAATTTTCAAATATCGAGAATCTGTAATTGATGAGTGGACGTCAGCTTTGACAACAACTCTCGATTTAAACAAGGAAGGATTCGTGAGAATCGTCGAAATGAGTCTTGCAGGAATCGCCAAGATAGCATGGGAATTCTTTCCTCTGGATATCAAGAATGCATGTTTTGAGAGTGAAAACTTCACTGAACATGTTCAGAATATGGCAACGATATTTAAAAGCCATTTTCTGGGAGAAGGATATTTCAAAGGATTTGATCAAGAAAAGAGAAAGAAATACTTGATGGCATTGTATAATCTAAGACTTGCAGTCTTAGATCAACAATCGCTTAACAAGTTTCACAGCTCTTTACTCTTTATCAACATCAATCTAAAGTTGATGATAGAGTTGCGCTGGAAATTTTCTTTTTAAATTTTCCAAGCCCATGGACGTGCGGTGCGAAAGGACATATTTCCACAAATTGCCCTGACAACGAGAGAAGATGTATCAATAAATTCGAATCCACTCCGGATATCGAAGATGTCATCTACTACCAAGAACTGATACAAGTATATCAGTTCGAAGATATACCCTCGGATGAGAGTATATATGAACAAGAAGTCTTCAGCAAAGAAGATTCAGAATGGTCTGATGGAACTAGATAGGAGTCAGACTGATCCAGAGATTGTTCATCAGGAGAAAGAGGACAGGACGGGATTCTCCAGTCACACAACTCTCTCTCAAAATCTGATTAACAAGATTATGAAGAAAAGTCTGAATATACAAAAGTACCAAGGCTTTTCAGCAAGTAACATAGATCAAGTTCTGAGGAACTTTAATCTACGGAGCAGAAAACAACAAATCGTCTATGGAATTACTAGACGAGAAATGTCGCTTCCTATAGAGCCTACAGGGAATCAGGTGGAGATGCAGTTGATTCCAGCTAGTGACATCAGGGAGGATCTATCAAAGATGAAGCCCGAAGTCGCTGAAAAGATAAACTGGATCCATATTGGAGCAATCCAGTTGATGTTAAAATCGGCTCTCTTTACCGGAGTTCACACGCCGATCGATATCGCTATATGCGATAAAAGAGTGAGAAATCTGAAAGATTCCGTATTGGGAACAATTGCTGGATATCTTTGTGCAGGACAAGTGGTGGGAATCATCTATCCAAAGATTGCCAACAATCTTAATGATACCCATTTCAGCAAAGCTCTGACGCTTTATCAGGACTTTAAGCACAAGGATTTATTGGAAGAAGGAAATAGGCCTTACTCCATTACTTATCAGGTATCATATGCTCTTTCCAACTCATATCACACTAAGTTGTTTCTGGGAAAGAAGTTTATTGAGATACCAGATATCTTCAACAAGATGACAACAGCTGTTTGTCCCGATAGAGTGAAAATTGCTCGGTTAAGAAACGTTGATATTCAAATCCGAGATAGAAGAAGTCATGAGACACGATCAAAGTCTCAGGATAACTTCAAGGAGACTATCCTTCCAATGAGACAGAATTATGTCTTTGCCATATGGGAGGAGCCGGAGTCTCATTCGAGAAGCTCAACCTCAAACATCTCAGAGTAACAAAGTTCCAGTAAATCTGAAATGTCCCGAGGGATGGAGAGAAGTGATAGTAAAATTCGACACTACAAGGTGGGAAACCAACTTCCCTTGGAATGTTCTTTACTATCTGCAGCAGCCAGAGATCAATCATTACAAAGGTACCCTAGAGATTGGGGGAAAAGTGATGGAGATCAAGGGCAGAGCTGGAAGAGAAGCAGTTTTGCTATTGGATTTGGATTTTCTTGAGGTTCACAAACCTTGAGCAAATAAAGAAGATGGAATGGAAATTACGATTAATGGGAGAAAACTATTAATCGAATGACAAGTCCATTCTCCATATACATCTCTATAGGGATGTTATATGAAAAATATAAGGCATAATATTTTGCTGCTTATATTGATTCAGGTGCAGGAATTTGTACTGCAAAACGAGGAGTCTTTCCAGCAAAGGTAGAAGAAGATCTACCCCGAATTGCAGGAAGAGATTTTTCAAAGAAGATTTTGCTCTTGGCTAAAGGAGTAAAAGAGACGGAAATTCTAATTGGCGGAGCTAGAGGTACACCTTGGTATAAGGTTAAAACTCCACCAATTTATTTCCATGATAAAGGAGCAGATATTTTGTTAGGAAACAATTTCCTACAGATGTTCAAGAGATACATGCAGGATAATGAAAGAAGGCAATTGGTGTTCACAACCATTTGCGATCACAAAATCATTGTCCAAAGGCTCAAAGGGGCTTTTAATCGCCAGATACCATTGAGTTTTCGCAGCAAGCGTGGTGATGAAGGAAAACTTCGACACCCAAAAATGAAGGATCAAAGGAGATTCAGCGAAGCAGTGCTAAGTTGTATTGGGGAAGAAGATCTCAAAGATGAAGAGGTCCAGATCCTCAAAGCATCTTTAATATCTCATCAAGATATTAAGGAAGAAATGCAGGTGTCCCTAGAAGATGTCAAAAGGAAGATTAAAAGGAATTACAATGAGAATCCTTTGGCATGGTGGGATAGAAACAAGCTCAAAGCTACCTTGAAGGTGAAACCAGATAAGGGGTATGAGTTTGTTAGATACATACCAATCCTGATGAACCTCAAAGATCAACAGGATATGAAGGAAATAATCAAGGAACACCTTGATTTAAAGTTGATCGAACCAGGGAACTCGCCTTACAGCAGTCCCAGATTTCTGGTAAGGAATCATGGTGAGATCAAACGAGGTAAACCCAGATTAGTTATTAATTACAAAGGAATTAATGATATTCTGGAGTTTGATGGATATTTTATTCCTAGTAGTGAACACCTTATTAACTGCATTAGAAATGCTAAGGTATTCTCTAAATTTGATTGCAAGTCAGGTTTCTACCAAATTCGCATGGAAGAAGGTAGTAAGAAGTTTACAACCTTCTCTACTCCACAAGGGCATTATGTTTGGAAAGTAATGCCAATGGGGTTGGCTAATGCGCCCCAAATATTTCAGAGGAAGATGAATAATTTGTTCAAAGATTATTTTTCTTTTATGTTTGTCTATATTGATGACATTTTAATTGCATCAAAAAATATAGAGGAACATATCAAACATCTTGAAATCTTTGCAGATGTTTGTTACAAAGAAGGATTAGTTCTGTCTGAAAAGAAGGCAGTAGTTGCAACCCGAAAAATGGAATTTCTGGATATCGAGATCGATGAAAAATGAATTATTCTACAGGATCATATTGTTCAGAAGGTCCAGAATTTTCCTGAAAATCTGAAAGAAAAGAAACAACTTCAGAGCTTCTGGGAGTTATTAATTTTGCGGGACCATTCATTAAGAATCTCGCAAAACATAGAAAAGTCTTCAGTACATTACTGAAAAAGGATGTTCCGTTCATCTGGACGGAAGAACATCGACAGGGAATGAACAAGTTAAAAGAGATTTGCAGAAATCTCCCAAAACTCTCGATACCTCAGGACGAAGACGACTTGGTCCTGTATACATATGCAAGTAATTATTGGTGGGCAGCAGTCTTAACCAAGATCACTCCTAATGGAGAAGAACCCTGCAGATACTGTAGTGGTTTATTCTCAGAGGATGAGGCCGTGCGATGGCACATCAACGAGAAAGAATGCTTTACAGTTCGAAAGGCGTTTAAAAAATGGCCTTTATTTTTATTAGCAAAGAAATTTACTTTGAAAGTCGATAACACGCAGGTTAAGGTTTTCTTAAGAAATAAGATGGAATCTAAGCATGAAAAGGATATATTAATTAGATGGCAAGTTGAATGTCAATATTATATTTTTGATATTGTCGTTGTGAAATCTCACGAAAATGCTCTTGCAGATTTCTTAACAAGAGATGGAGCAAACTGATGTGAACTCCATTTTACTGGCCCATAGGCATCTCAGAGAAAATCTGGAGATGTTAACGGGAGAGTGGGACGAGTGCATTCTGAATGCTGAACAAGCAGGAAAATTGCAGACTCTCGACAAGAAAAAAGTCACCGAGAGAATACGAGCTTGCATACGGTCTCAAGGTCAACTTGGGTTGCATGTCAAACACCAATCCTTCGGGTGGCCAAAGATCCTTTGGTGAAAGAAGAGTTTCGAGTACAGGGCTCTAAACCTGTAGCAGAGGATTCCTATACCTCTTGCCCGAGTTCTAAGGTGGTGGTATCTTCGGAACCATTGTCCCAAGAAAAAGATGATATTCATGGGTCACACTCTGAACCATCATGTCAACCTAGCACCTCTGGGGTAAAAGAGGGAGAGATTAATCTTAGGCCAATGACTGGCACTTCTAAGATTAATACTGATAAGATTGAAGTTTCTTCTTCTTGGTAGATTTATCAAGCTAACTGGGAGAAGCTCAATACAAGGACGGAAATCAACCCAGAAAAAAATAAGGGTTGATGTTTCGGGGAAATATCCTCGGGTGTGGATGATGCCAAATTCAGATCCACACGAAGTCAAAAGATGGTATGAATTTGGAGCACTTGCTTCGGTTTATACCACATCTCCATCATTCGCTGAAATCAAGAATCTACCTAAATGGATTCAAGAAGCGGTGTATGATACCTGGGCTAACAATCCGCAGCTTAGCCGAGGTGATATTTTGGAGCTGTATTTTATTAGTGCAGCCCCAGAACCAGCGGGAAAATGAAACCATGAAGCCTTCCACTATATTAGGTTTCGAAGACTAGATGCACGCGCCCTCGAAAAAATCAAGGCGCCTACAGAGAAAGAGACTACTCTAGTCTCTACATTACCAGAAGACCTCATCTCCACCAGAAGAGCATGGGGATTATTGGTCTGTCTCACAGAGATGGACAAAGTCAAGTTTCCGTTTAAATTCTTTCAGAATTCAGTAAACGGATCATTCCTGTTAAATACCATGACAAGAAAATCAACAAGATTTGCAGAGGAAGCTTTCGAAAGAAAGAGGACTTTGCTTTGGGAAAACACGATTGCGACGAGCAAAGAAACTCATCGCAAATACTGCAACATGGCTCATTTTGGAAAATGGTCTGAGCGTGTTTGTTCGGATTGCCAGAACCAGAAGGAACCAGAGTTCGGGAAAGGATTATTGCCTAGAAAGGGAAAAGAGAAGGCTCGGTCCAACGAGCATCTAGAGCACAAGGCGCTGCCAAAAGCAAGGATGCCTAGGGCCCCGGGAAAAAGGTAAATTCCCGACACAAGTTGGTGGAGTCATGTGACTCTGAGCTGGAGAACCACCCACTAAAAAGAAAATGACAATAGTGGGTGGATGAATAGAGATTACCCACTAAACAACAAATGGGTAAAGCAACAGGAGAACCACTACCAATAGAAAAGCGGTCCATTAGTCACAAGAAAGAGACCTCACACCGAAAGTTAGTTGTCTTCATTCAATAATGGAAGACAAGGGAGGACCCCATTCACGTGGAAGCAAGCTGGCCAAGGATAAGAGCATCCAAGGCAATAATGCGAGGGAGGATGCCTTTCACTGAAGACCTCTATATAAACAAAGATTGAAGAGAGCATTCGAGATGAGAAATCCTCCACACCATCTTCTCTGCTCTCTCCAAAATAAAATTGTTATAGTTCATATTCTAGTATAGTTAGTTTATGTATTTCAATTCCGCTACCATAGGTAGCTAAACAAGTCTGTCTCCTCCCTAAAGGAGATATACTTATGTTGTAATAAATATTATATAATTCCTAAATAAAAGTTTAGGCTTTTGTTCATCCCTTCCAGTATATTATTTTCTTTGTGTACCGACCGAAAATCCTACGCCCCGGGTAGGAAACGAACGAGGGTTGTGTTGTGTGTTGCTGAAGGAGTCTGCGTCTGGAAACCATCGGTTGCGATCGTGTGGTTGGACGGGGTCCCTAAAACTTCCGGTGGAAATACCCGGCAGCATTACGGTAAAAAAGGTATGAAGTTGGTACACGTTGATTTTAGTTATACGGAAGTGTGATGGGCTTGATAGTTTTGCATGATTTATCTCCAAATTGAAAAATTGAATTGATAAATCAGAGTATGTAATGAAGAAATTCAGTAGAAGGGTAAAAAATTTTTACGCATATTGTATGATTATGAGGTTGACTAGGATATATCAATATTTCCCCTTATTTTATACAATATTTTATACACAAAAATGGATATAATAATCTTATTGGTGGGTCAGTGGGTGCTGCTTATACATACTACCCAAAGTGATTGTGGGAGGTACACACTATCTTTGTACTGGTTAGAATGAATTTCCTCTCTTGTTTTAATAAGAAGTTAATCTGTTGAATATAACACTATTTGTACACAGTTTTGCAATTTTTACGAACCTTTCGTCGCTGTTATTGACCTATTTTATGGCTTAGGATGTATGTTGACCTCAAATTTCAGCCTGCATGAAGCTGAATAGAGAGCTATAGCTGTTGGGCAAAAAACACACATACAAATTCAATTATCTTGTTATATACATACGTCTCTCTTATTTACTTAATTAAAGGGCAATGACCTAATTATACTAAATTTAATGATTTAATATAAATTACATTTTAATAATATTTCTTTGAGAAATCTGCAGGAGCGCACACAAGATGTCCACTCAGAGGTGTTGGTAGAATTTGAACTCATAATCTTTAATAATCTTTAAAACTATAACATTTTAATAATATAAATTTTTAATATTATTGTAGGAGCGCACACAAGATGTCCACTTAGAGGTGTTGGTAGAATTTGAACTCATAATCTTCCATTAAAATCATATCTTAAATATTAGATTAATTTTGCTTAGCCTATTATGTGAGGACACAGTTTGTACAATCTATATTAAAGAAATCCAAATTCTACATCTCATGCTACATTAATTTATCTAGTATTGAAAATTTATACACCAATCATCTGCAACACAAACTATGGAGAAAAAAACCACAAGACTGAGATAGTGACATTATATTTTAGTATCTTACTTTAACAGGAAAATCTTTACATGTGTATACACTGAAAACATCAGTTGAATTTTTCAACTCTCTACCTAAATATGATAAATAATCAAAAATAGAAATACTATGCAGCTAAATAATCACACTTGTTTGGAAAGAATAAACTATAATAAGCATTTGCAGAAGCAAGCAGCAACAGAGAAATTGTGCTAACCTGTTCAAATAGTAGTTGCAGATGTGATTAATCCTCATATAATATAACTATTCTGGGAACTCTTTGGACCGCGTTTCCTTCTTGGACTGGAGCTGCTGATGGCGCACGAGAAGGCATTGACGAGCTCAGGATCCTCTTCGGTAGTCAACATTTTGGCCGCGTCAGGGTTGGAGAGTAGAAGTTTGGAGACAAGATATCCTGCAATAGACCATGTCTGGAATAGCCGCGCTTGCTTCCCTATAAACCTTCCTTTCTTCGTATCATAATATTCAGGCCACTTGTCCTTTGAAATGCGTTTCTCTGCAATCTTGATGGCTCTTTCAGCAATTTCAGGCCGGCCCATTTTGATGCAAGCAACAGTGAGCTGCAAAGGAAGTGAGACCTCAGACATTATGGTCATCAGTAAGTCAGAATATGGCATTATCATCTCTAGACGACTTTTAAGTAAGAGATGCAGCCTTGTAACGTTAGAAATCTATAGAGGGCTCAAGAAGAATAATGCCAATTACCAAACTGATCAATTTAGGGGCCGTTTACTTTGGGTGATAGATTAGATTGACAATATATATGATTGAGTATTTGAAGAATTAGACGATGAAACAAGCTCAAAATAATTCAATCTATCCGAGTATGTGGTGGATTAGACTGTATTGTTTTAATTTTTATTCATCTAAGCTATCATTGAAAGTAAACACAAATATCTTGAATCACATATTATAAACGAAGAGGAATATCTTGAATGGAATAACCACAAGTACTACTTTGAATGGAACATCCGTCTTTGTCTAGTGAGCAGGAGGATAGGTCATAGGAGGGGAATGGAAAAAACCGATGATTAGCAGTCTGATGAAGTTCAGTAGTATAACAAATTCCATAATTATATTCAACTATATTTGACTATATGCAGCACATATAACTACTGCCATCAACAACTGAAAGTAGTGCAGTTCAACAACCAGTAATTTTCGACATTCATTATTATCAACTTGTAACTCTGTTAACTCAAAGTAGATTGGAGCCTAGTTATGAAACTGAAAGGTGAAGCTTTGACTAAGAAGATTCAGAAACTAAAGAGATAAATCAATTAAGAATTAAATAAGGCACTTTACCTGCCAGAGAAGAGTTGGCCAGGAACCACCATTGTGATAGGACCAAGGCCTGCATAAGAATCAACAAAAATATTACGACGGGAAGAGAAAAACAAAACGTGGATAAATGGCCTAATGGGAAAATTGGGTGTCTCTTAATAAGTGCATACGTGTTCTTGGGATCACAGCCGGTTATGATCTGCCACTCCTTGTCTTCAAGAGCAGGATAACATATTTTAAACGGCATGTTGGCTACCAAATCTGACCATTTGGCATCAATAAGATCTAATATGGCATGCGATTGATCCAATGTTGCAAGATTACTAACAATAGACCACAAATTTCCCAGAGAGAAGAAGCGAAAGTCCATATGAGCAGGCTGCAAGTTTCCAATTAGATAACCTCCTTTTTGAGGCATCCATTCTACTAGCCAAGGAGAAATTTGATCAGGGTAGATATTAAATTTGTTGACAGCATCATATGAGTATTCCTCAGTCTTGTATCGATATATCTCATTAAGTTTCTTCATATCGATCCAATAATATTCTCTAATATGAAATGACAATGCAACGAGACGATTGTTTAATGCTCGGAGAAGGTCAGCTGATGCATCCTCCGGAGCAAGCATTTCACGTGCACATAGTAATGCAGAGTAGAATAATGCCTGCAATCACATTATCTTCTACATATTAAGCGACTAATTTCCAATTCCATAGCATGCAGTACGACGATCTAAATTTAGATGCTTCTTCTACAGAAAGCTTCAATTAGACTTATGTTTAAAACTTAAATCAGGCTGAAGGATATAACAACAGGAGCTTTCCAAGAAAAAAACAATATTCAACGAACTCGAGCATGGGAAGTATATACTCCCTCCATCCACAAAGAGTGTGCCCATTAAGTTAAGGCACGGGTATTAATAAAATTTTGGTAGATGTTAAGTGAGTGGAGAAAGGGACCCGCCTTTGCGAATGGAGAAAGGAATAAAAAAGTAATATAGTGGGTGGGGTCATGTCCTAAAGTGAAAAGGGCATACTCTTTGTGGACGGACGAAAAAGGAAATATGGGCACTCTTCGTGGACGGAGGGAGTAATAAACTCGTTGTGCATGGAGTTCTACGACAAAATTTCTCACTTGAAAAAATTATGTACCTGAATCTCCAAGGGGTGACCATGTATTCCCATGCGGCGATCAATCATGCAAGAACCATCAGTCACCAACAATGTAGGAAACATATCAAAACCATCGGCAAGACATAGCCTAAGGATCATCTTAATTCCAGTCTGGACATCTATTCTCTCCTGAACAGATAAATCCCCCGAGCATTTTCCATATGCCCGTAACAAAATAATCCACCAGAGTCCTGGAATCGTACAAACAATGACACTCATGTCGGTAATTCATGATGCAGAAAGCTCACATTCTAAAAGTCAAACTAGAGGAGATGTTTCAGCATGTACCAGAGTCAACTGGAGCAACACGTCCGATTGCTGCTTCCCCAAAGTCGGGATCCAGTATTTCTTCCGTTGCCGTGTCGTCCCCCTCTAGGGGTACTGTCCGCACCTTAAAACTAGCAGGCATCAGCCCTTGACCAGGGCTGTGGCAGTCCATGGTTTTCTCCCAGCTCTGTAAATATGAAAAAATTTAGACAATCATCCATTTTGGTTGCTGCAGAAGACGATCAAAGATTTTTCTTCTTATGTTCTCAAATCCCTGTTATGCTAGGGACAACAGGAAAATCAGTCTATTATGGATATGAATCCTTTCTACTAGGAAAGATCGAGAAGATTATCCATTTCATTATTTAAAACTAAGATAACAACAGATATCCATCAGGACTAGATAACTCACATGACATGTAGGTAGAAGTTAAGGTGTAAAATATTAATACCTAAAAAATTTAAAGGTTATAATAAGAAGAATGAATTCACCTGCAGCTGAAGAGTGTGAAGAATAAAATTACGAACAATATCATACTCCCCCTTCAGCAGGAAAGCAATGCCAGACGGTATGAAATCACGGATAAAAACATGGTCATAGTTGAGAACATTGGTGGATTCAGAGGGGTCCATTGCAGCGATTGTACCTACAGGGTTATTGCAATAGTACACAATAGATTCCCTTAGTAATTCCCATGCTTCATCCTCGATAGAATCCGTGACCGTGATATCCTCATGCAATGTATCCTGTATAGTTCCATTACTATGTATGCCACCGTTGGATGAAAAAGCTGCACTCTTTGAGATGGACTCTTTGATTTTGTCTTCTATGGTAGGCCTATTACCATTAGTACTGTACTCCTTTGCATCAGATGTTAATCCTCTCACACTCTCAGCTCGCTCACAGTTGCATCTTATAAGCCCAATGCGGTTGGAGGTAACATTGGCATGAGCTGAACAAGGGAACTGAGAAGCATTGAAGTTGTTAATAACTTCGAAACAGGCTGCAACCTTTCTTCTTTTAAAATTTATGAAAGGCCTAGAAAGAAACCCTGACAAAGATCTGCTGAGATTAGCTTTGGAGCTAAAAAGGCAAGATACATCCCCACCACAAACTTGTAATACTGTTTGAGCGGTAGCCATTAACACAGAATGCCTTTGCAAAGTCAACCAATAAATCCACCTCCAGAAACTACGCCTAGCAAAGCAGAAAAAAGGTGTTAGGCAACATTGTTAAGCAGGCATGGAAAAGCCATTACACGTTTAATTGACAAGTAAAAGAAATCAAACACCAATTCAGAAAGCAACAAGAGTTGCCAACTAGTGTTTTGACCGTATGCCATCAAAAATATATTCTTGAAAACTCAACTAATATTCTTTTAATCAGCTTTCTGATATCTCATATCCATATCAACTAGATCATTATACAACTCCCATATGATCAACAAATAATTTTGTTTTTAGTTAAAACATAAAATTAGTCCAAGTTTTATTTCACAAACTCACCAAACATTAGGAAATCAACAATAAACCAAGATGAAACTCCCCGGTGCTGTAAAATCAGAACAATCATTTCCCCCAAAAGATTCTACAAACCCTTTTCCCCTTACTCTACAATCCGTACACAGGTCTATTATTCAGCACACAACTAGCAAAATTTGATAATTCATACAACACTCTTAATCAAGAAAATAATTAACAAAAAGTAGAAGATAATCCAACACAGGGAGAAGCAAGAAACGATTTTTACCGGATAATAACAGCAAGAATCTCGTGGGTCGTAACGAATTGGGTGCTTTCAGTTTCAGATGCGAAGAGATAAATCAGGGGATTCTTGCAAACTGCAGCAAAATCAAATGACTGCGTGGTTAAACGAATTTCAGTTAACACATATTATATTGAATCTCTTGAATAAATGTATGCTGGCATGGCTTACTGTGTGTAGTGTGTTTTTTTAATTTTTTCCGTTTTCTCTTTTTCTGTCTGAGCAGTAAATTAATCGGATAGAAGGGGACACTTGTGAACATTCTTGTGTTTGTTTTTTGTCCACGAGTCTTTGATATTATTGGTCTGCATTGTTTTCTTGATTATTATTTTTATGAAACAATTCCACTTATGGAAATAGTTCTTGATTAATTATGAGAAGAGAAATGATAGGTTTTACAAAAAAAAAAAATTGCACTATATTGGATAAGGGAGTAATCCATAATAAGGGAGTAATCCATTTATGATTTATGTTATCCATAACTCAATTTAAGTCCACGAATGGCACATGGCAGCGGAATTTAATCTTTTTGGAAAGCACATAATTTCTGTGTGTAAATGAGTAATTTTGTCATTTCATTTAAGGCTATTTTTCATCATAATATACTTGTACTCCCTCCGTACCATTTATATAGGCTTGTTTTCCTTTTTCGGATGTCCCAAATATATAGGCTTGTTTCCATAAAAATTAATATTTTTTAGCTCATTTACTAATATATCCCTACTTAATTCTTTGATTAACTCATAAAAAATATATAGTCAAATAATAAATAGGGGCATATTAAGAAATTTACTATATAATTTATTTTTCCAATAAATTTTCTTAATCCATGTGAAAATTTCAATCCGACTATATAAATGGATGGAGGGAGTATAATTTAAAAATACCACTACAATTATATGGTCCCTACAAATCTATTCATCAGGTTGGGTTAGGAAAAGAGGGGTAAGTTCACGTTCAAAATTTTGTAGCCTCTTATTTTTCATGAAAAAGACTCGCTCGTATATCCACATGATTATGCTGCGTAGGAAAATTCTATTAAGGATGTAGGTACATCCACTTTTTACATGAAAATATTTTATTAATATAATTTATATTATTAAAATATTTTCATATGAGAGATAAGTGTAGTACATGTGCATGTAGAATAAAATTTCTCCTCTATCTCTATTTGGGCTTCTCAAGTGGCAATAGACAGCTCAGATAGAGATAGAGGAGAAATCTTATTCTACATGTACATGTAATACACCCACCTCTCACATAGAAATATTTTAATAATATCATATGAGAGGTAGGTGTACTTCATGTACATCCTTAATAGAATTTGGCGAGATAGAGAGAGAAACGCAATCCAATTATGCGGCCAATATTAAGCTCTTTTTTATTGTTTTTTTTTTCTTTTCTTTTTCTTCAAACGAGAAAAGTTCATATCTATTACTGTAGTATTTACTGGTGCGATTCGAATATAGTATAATATAATTTGATTTGAGAATCTATAATTTAGTGAACTGGTTTTTATTTTAATAAAATATTAAATGTGATTAGTAAACATATTTTGTATATTAAGATAGATTGATCTTAATTTTACTTATTCTTTAGATAAGATTTATCATTCAAATAAAAAATAACCATTAGCGACAGCGTTATATTATCCACACTCATTTGACATAAAAAAAAAAGAACAACATTAAATAATTAAATACAAGCATGTTCGTGGGTTTGATTGTGCTTGATTTGAGAGGTTTGTGAACAAGTTTGAGTTCCATCAGACATGCTCTCAAACTTGTTTGCAAGCCTCCTAAATGAATTTATAAGAGCATTTTCAGCAGTCCACTCAAAATCAATTTTAACTCTATATTAAAATTAAAATAATAAAAAATGTGCCAAAAAATTCATCAAATAGATCTCTCAATTTGAGTATGCCCCATAAAAATATTTACATCTTCCTATATTTCTCCTCAAATTTACACCTCCTTAAGAGCAATCCCAGTAGAATTATCAAAATTTTGTTGTTAAATTTGCTACTAAAATTTCCCATATACTATTTATATTCCCTATTTTACAAATGCATACAACAGTTCTCTTATTTTGTACTAATTATTCTATAAAAATTGTGGGCCCAACTCAATTTGTAAGATATGATAGATTTAGGGAGGTGTAAATTTGAGAGAAAATTTAGGGAAGTGTAAGTATTTTTGTGGGTCATACCCAATTTGAGAGATTTGCTGGATTACATTTTTATCTCATTTTTTATTATTTTAGCCTAAATTTAGAGTTAATGATGATTTTGAGAAAATTACTGGGAGTGTTCTAAACTTCTTTTATCTCACAAATTTGAGTTGGGCCCACAATTTTTCCAAAATAATTAATAGGAAATAGGAGAATTGATGTATGTATTTGTAAAATAGGAATTAGAAATAATATAGGGAAAACTTTAAAAGCAAATTTTTAAGAATTCTGATGAGAATGCTCTAAATGTTTGTTTATTAAATTACTTGTTTTTTTAAATAAATTAATATTCCCTACATCTCATTTGAAAATGCATGTTCTTTTCGACACAGACATTTAGGAGAAGGGTGACTAATTGATAAAGAGATAATAAATAGTGAAGCCACACCTTTTTGTTAAAGAAAGTGATTTTCTTTTTTAGACCATTTCAAATAGAACAACCAAAAAGGAAAAATATCATTTCAAATAGGACGGAGGGAGTAATTTTTAAATTAAAAAATTATTCTAAGAAAAATAAATTTGAATTTTTTATACTAATAATTTATATAAATGATATTTACCAACATTAAGTCATGCTTATTTTATTTGAATAAACAAAAATCAATATCAAATGTGAATATATATATATATATATATATATATATATTGGGATGGGTTATTATAGAAATTATTACTCCCGTGAGAACTTGAGAACATGCTTAAATCTACATATATTCATGCCTATAAATAGTCATGCTTAATGAAATTCATGTTTTTTTGTATAAACAATTGTGCTTATATAAAATCATGCTTAAATCTATATATATTTATGTTTCGAATAATGACAACCATAGATCATACCAAGATCAACAGTTCAGTGATTCCTAATTCCCACACTAGAAATAGTTTCTATATGAATCCATCCCTATATATATATATATATATGAGCTTATTGCTCACATATTGTTGAATCTACCGCCTGTATGGGAACTTTTTAAAAGCCGAATTCAAGTTCGAATACTATGTTGCTCATTTATTTACTAGCCGAGCTCGAACCAAATCAAGACTCAGTAGTTACATGTCGAGCCGAGCTCGAGCTCAAAGAAAAAGCCTCTGAGACGAGCTCTAGCTCACAAATTCCTTAATGAGGGAGCGTGACAATGCTCGATTCGGTTCGTTTACGGTCCTAGGATCAGGGAACGCCGGGCCAATCTGCCGCCCTGCTACGCAACACTGAAAACTACCTCTAGGCTCTAACAATGAATGCATCGATACAAAACGGTAAGAGATTCACAAACATGGTTTACAGAGAGATTCTGAAGGAGAATAGTCATCATTAGCTGGATTAGCAAAACATTAACTAAAGACCCAATACTAATTGCAGAAACAATAGCAGAAACAGGTCATTAAAATAAATTAAGCTTTCTTCCCCTCTTGATACCATCCAAAACAAGCTTCGTCTGTGCAATTCTCACCTTCGTCTTTGCAGCTCTCACTTCCATCTCTTTCTGGTAAAGCTCCAACTCCTCCACTCTCAGCTTCTGCCACTCCTCTTCTCTCTCTACCCCTTCTTGCCCCAATTCATACATCTCTCTACCAGCTATCAACATCCTCTCCTCCATACTCATCACCCTCTTCGCCCCCGCCGCAGCCGAATTCTCTCCCTCTCCACTCTCCATCACCGTCACCGCCGCATTCTTCACATCATCTTCACTCTCCACAGCCTCATTCTTCTTCACATCATGCACCACCACCGCCTCATTCTTCTTCACGTCTTCCACAACTGCATTCACTTTCTTATTTGCCGTTTTCCGCACCACCTTTTCACCCCTGCCACTTTGATTTCCCCATACCATTTCCGATAAATCATAAGCTTTCTGATCATGGGATAGGGATTTGGAAAAGATCCTCTTTTTGCTTTTATTATTCTCATACTTGATCTTCATCTTCCCAATCTTCCTCTGCAACTGAACCCTAGCAACATCGATATGCAACTTTTTCTTGATAAAATCATGAAAATCATTCAAGTCCTCTGATTTCTTTTTAGACCTGTAATCGATCAACCCCTTTAAGATGACGATTTCATCCTCCTCACTCCAAATTCTCTGGATTTTGTAGCCTTTCTTCGACTTCTTTGTACCCTTCGTAGCCGTATCTTCAGCGGCAGTGGATTTTGCCACAACATTTGGCTTAGTTTCAAATTCGAACAGTTCTTCCTCCGAGAAAAGGGGCGGCGGCGGAGGTGGGGTTTTGGCGGCCATTTGAGGTTGAGAATTTTTTTGCGTTGCCGATTCCGTCTGTTCGGATCTTATAATTAACATGTTTTGTTTGGGGCAGGAAATCAATCCTCATAATACTGCATAACCTATTATACTTACTCCTCCCAATAATAGGCCGATTGGAATTTTTAAAAAATTATGTAAAAATTTATTGAAAAAGTATATATACCAAATAAACTTCATGATATATAGGGGTGCATAAACGGTACCTATGGATATCCTACCTATTTTTTTCGGATATCCGTACTCGGATAAGCTAAAATTGAATATCCGTACCCGTCCCGTTTTAGCAAACCGGGTATCCAATACCCGGCCGGGTATACCCGACCCGGGTAACGGATACCCGGTCTACCCGTTTAAAAAAAAAAGGCCAGCTCCATTTTTCAAATTTTCACCTATATTTTAAATTCGATTTTTTGACAATTATAACGACGCAAATAATCATCAACAATTAAAAACAACAAAAATTTAATACCAAATACATAGTTCAAATATTTCAACTTGAACAACAAATAAACTAATAAAGTATAAAATTTCAGTTGGACAAAAATCACAGGGATTGATGGAAAGTTGGAAAATGGAAACTGTGGGTGGTGGACGGACAGGTGGAGTGTGGAAATGGAGTGGACTCTCTAACCTATTTTTCTTTTTTTAAATAATATAATAATTTTTTGACCGGGTATCCGATACCCTAACGGGTATATTCGGTACCCGAAATTTTGGAAAAACTAATACCCGTACCCAATCTGTACCCGGAAATTATGGGTATTGGATACTGATTACCTGGCCGGGTACAGGTCGGGTACGGATTACCCGAAAATCCGTTTTCCGTTTATTCACCCGTAATGAAATGCCCATATTTATTCATTAACAAATAATAATGAATTAAGTGTTAAAATCAATCAAAGAGTTGAATAACAATATATATTAGTAAATGAGAGTTATTATACTTTTTATGTCAGCCTATATATTTGAGATATTAAAAAACAAAAAAAAAGCTCATAATTGGGACAGAGAGAGTATACTTTTTGCTTTTTTTCTTTTTTTTTTTCTTTTTTGAGGATAAACTTTTCCTCTTTGATTAAGGATTTAAAACATGTTTTGACTCGGCCGACACAACAAACGAGTTAAAGAATTCTTTTTTTTTTTAGAGAATTATAAATATATACTCCATCCGTCCCATTTATATAGGCTTGTTTTTCTTTTTCGGATGTCCCAAATATATAGGCTTGTTTCCATAAAAAGTAATAATTTTTAGCTCATTTACTAATATATCCCTATTTAATTCTTTGATTAACTCATAAAAAATACATAGTCAAATTAATTAGGGGCATATTAAGAAATTTACTATAAAATTTACTTTTCCAATAATTTTTCTTAATCTTTGTGAAAATTTCAATCCGCCTATATAAATGGGACGGAGGGAGTATATTTAATGTCAAATAAAGCACTACACTAGAAGGGATTGAACCCAAGACCTCTCATTAAAGAGAGACTTGTGGTATCTTAGCTAGGCCATTTGAGCTATGCCTCATCGGTAAGTTAAAAAATTCTTTATCGGATTACTTTTCAGTGAAAAAAAGAAAAAAAAAAGAGTTGGGTTCAGTTGTCATAGTTTTGTTGGGAAAAATATAATTTTAAAAAAATTCAAAATAATAAAAAATAATAATTTACGTTAAATCTTTTTTTTTTTTAAAGAAAATCTTAGAGATAGTAAAATTGGGTACGAATCGCAAAACTACGTCTAATTCTATTTCAGACTGCAGTCTAAACTAATTCAAACATTATTATTACGTACGTGACATAAATTGATCAAATAAAATAAAGTGTAGCACTTGAATATTCAGAGGGAACTCTCTGCCAGAAACAAAGCTCATATATAATACAAAAAAAACGAGGGCATGGGGAGTCCTATATTTTTGCGTTACATTTTGATTATAATTAATATATGTAATGTGAACTAAATTTTACATAATTGTACCAATGACATCGTGTGTGTGTGTGTGCGCCTATAATGTATAGTGGAAAGTGAAACACGAAATCTAAAATAATTAAGTGAAATTATCTGAATTGGACTATTCTCACAGTAATACTGAGTGTAGGTAGAGTAAGTGCACAAACAACTTACAAACATGAGGCTAAGACTCTCAATTACATTATTCTCTGTATAAACTGCGGATCGAGCAATCTGTAGGCTGATTGCTCAGTCTGTATTGAATGCTTAACATGCATGTTTCTTTCTTGCCCTTATTGCATGCAACAGATGAATATATATGTTATACAGAAACAGTCATGTAAGCTTAAAGATGGTAAGGTTGTAAAAACAAAGTAAAGACAAAAGCATGAATATTTCAAAAAAGATGAAGTGCATTGTTAGTGACGTAAAATGACAAACCATAGAATATATCAGATATAAGATTGTTACCTAAAAAATTATCTTATACCAATTTTTGGAAATAATCTCCATTAACTCTCCTTTTTTGTCATTTCCTATATATACACCAATTCCAAACGCATTCAAACTCAGCTCTCTGCAAAGGGAACATTCTAATAGTGTATCTACCAACATTCTTTGATTAATTATTTCATTTGATTTTCCAAAACCATAATCATTTTAGCTGTTACAGAGCTTTGTAGCAGGCTAAAATGGCTACTGCAGTGGCTCGAGACGACTTGACACGGTCCATGAGCCGTAAGGCAAGCTTTGCATCGTCCAGCACGAAAGGTTGGGCTTCTGCTAGCATCCGGGAGGCGTTTGGAGCTCAGGGAGGGGACATTTTCCAGAAAAGTGGGAGACGAGATGACGAAGAAGAGCTCAAGTGGGCTGCCATTGAGAGGCTCCCTACTTATGATCGGATGAGGAAAGGGATTTTGAAGCAAGTTTTGGACAATGGTAATGTGATTCATGAAGAAATCGATTTTGCTAACCTTGGAGTGCAGAACAAGAAGCAGATCATGGACAGCATGTTAAGAGCTTTGGAAGATGATAATGAGAGTTTGCTTCTGCGCCTTAGAGAGAGAATCGATAGGTAAATTTAGTGCTTTTGCCAACTTTGGACTGTTTTGAGAGAACAAAAGTGAAGTTATTTATGGTTGTTCGTTCCTTTTTTGAATAGGGTTGGGATCAATGTTCCGAAATGTGAAGTCAGATTTGAGCATTTATCAGTTGAAGGAGATGCCTTTGCTGGAAGCAGAGCTCTTCCTACTCTGTTGAATTCGACTATAAATGCCGTTGAGGTAATATTTTAGCCTTGGAATTAGAATTTCTGATATAATTTTCTTGTAATTATCAGTTGGCAATGAATTATTCTCTTGTACTTTGTTATGAATAGGCAATTCTTGGTTCCTTGAGACTTTTCCCGTCGAAAAAGAAGACTGTTAGGATACTAACCGATATTTCTGGAATAGTGAGACCGTCAAGGTATGCATGCATAAGAATTTAGCAAAATCAGAAGTAAATGATTCTTGAGGTTAATTTATCAGTTTAGATGATAGTTTTAGGTTGTCTGTTTCACAATGTTTGAAGTTTCTTTCACAATTATGATATAACAAGTGTTGTCTCTTTAGGTTGACACTTCTTTTAGGCCCTCCAAGCTCTGGGAAGACGACATTGCTGAAGGCGCTTGCAGGAAAGCTAGAGCAAGATCTAAGGGTATGATCATCTTCAAACTATGAAACTTTCAAGTGTTACTTGAATGTACGTAGCTTATTGCATATGTTTCTTTTACTGATCCATGTCTCGATTTCTGATACCAGGAGAGTGGGAAGATCACTTACTGTGGCCATGAGCTGAGGGAATTCGTTCCTCAGAGAACTTGTGCTTACATAAGCCAGCATGATCTTCACCATGGGGAGATGACAGTGAGGGAGACCTTGGATTTCTCGAGCCGTTGCTTTGGTGTTGGAGCAAGATATGAACTGCTGGCAGAACTCTCTAGAAGGGAGAGAGATGCCGGCATCAAACCAGATCCTCAGATAGATGCCTTCATGAAAGCCATTGCTGTAGCTGGGCAGAAGACTAGTTTGGTCACAGATTCTGTGCTTAAGGTTACTGCTTTGCTCAAATTTAGTCCTACCAAATAATTGAATTAATAACATGTTTAAAAAACTGATCGTATTATTTGATTAACAGGTTCTTGGAATTGATATTTGTGCTGATACAATGGTTGGTGATGAGATGAGAAGGGGTATCTCTGGAGGGCAGAAGAAGCGTGTGACGACTGGTATGTCAAAGAGAACGATCTTTTCCACATTTCTTCGACTAATTTATAATCAGAAGATGATTATTTCTCTTTGAAAAATGCTGATATATACATATCCAATGTAGGAGAAATGTTGGTTGGCCCTGCAAAAGTTTTCTTGATGGATGAAATCTCAACTGGTCTAGACAGTTCAACAACATTTCAAATCATCAAATATATGAGGCAAATGGTTCACATTATGGATATAACCATGATCATCTCCCTTCTCCAACCTGCCCCAGAAACTTTTGAGCTTTTTGATGACATAATCTTGCTTTCAGAAGGACAGATTGTGTATCAAGGTCCACGTGAGCATGTTCTTGGTTTCTTCGAGAGTGTAGGGTTCAAATGCCCCGAGAGGAAAGGAGTAGCCGATTTTCTGCAAGAGGTCACCTCCAAGAAGGATCAAGAACAGTACTGGTCAAGGAAGAATGTGCCATATAGATATGTATCGGATTCTGATTTCGCCTCTCACTTTCAGTCCTTCCACGTCGGGCAGAAGATCTTTGGAGATTTGGGAGTGCCTTACGACAAGAGTAGAGTTCATCCAGCTGCATTGGTGAAGGAAAAGTATGGTATCTCCAACAAAGAACTGTTCAAGGCATGTTTGTCTAGGGAATGGTTGTTGATGAAGCGCAACTCTTTTGTATACATTTTCAAGACGACGCAGATCACCATTATGGCTCTCTTCACCTTCACTGTGTTCTTCAGAACACAGATGAAGCATGGACACATTGATGATGGAGGCAAATTTTATGGTGCCTTGTTCTTCAGCCTTATCAATGTTATGTTCAATGGGATGGCCGAGCTTGCAATGACCATTTTCAGGCTTCCTGTGTTCTTCAAACAACGGGATGCGTTGTTTTACCCGGCTTGGGCTTTTGCTCTCCCAATTTGGCTCTTAAGGCTTCCTATCTCAGTCATGGAGTCTGGGATTTGGATCATCCTCACATATTTCACTGTGGGATATGCCCCTTCTGCTAGTAGGTAAGAGTTTAGATGTTCGTATTTTTTGCTAGTATATTGCAACTAAGTCAAATATATGCATCAAGATTCAAACTAAGCAAGAAAAACAACAGGTTCTTCATGCAGTTCTTGGCGTTTGTGGGCGTCCATCAGATGGCTTTAGGCCTCTTTCGTTTCATTGCAGCTCTTGGAAGAACGCAGGTCGTTGCAAACACTCTTGGAACTTTCACATTGTTGCTGGTGTTTGTACTTGGTGGCTTCATTATTGCAAAAGGTTAGCAACTGAAGTTTCTGTTATGAGTTTCAACTGTTCTAATTTTTAGGCAATTCAGCTTCAAAGTCTAAATTGCCTCGTCTTTTGCTGCAGATGATCTCCAACCATGGATGAGATGGGCTTACTATCTTTCTCCGATGTCCTATGGCCAAAACGCAATTGTTATAGTTGAATTTCTTGATCCTAGATGGTCTTCGGTAAGCTAACTGATATATATAGCTGCAGAAAATATTTACTTCTCTGCAGATCATACTTTGTTACCTACATTTGCTATTAGTTTTTCTTATGTTATGAAACCCGATTTTTCAGCTCAACGACGACCCAAGATTTGCTGGACGAACTGTTGGACAAGAGCTCTTGGCTGGAAGGGGGATGTTTACAGAAGAACATTGGTATTGGATTTGTGTTATGGCACTCTTTGGATTCTCTCTCTTTTTCAACCTCTGTTTTGTCGCTGCACTGACATACTTGAAACGTGAGTTGTGAAGCTTCTTTTGTCATCATTAGTAGTATACATTGTTGTGAAACTGTCTGAATCTAGTATTAACTTCATTTATGTCTGTTTTCAGCATTGGGAGATTCAAAATCAAGTTCAATCTTGGAGGATGAAACCAAGAGCAACAAAAGGCCAATTTCTAATGACCAAACAAATGAAGGTTTGACACTAGACTTTTAGTTTCTGACTATGTATTATTGTCCTAATCTCTCATGTATTGACTGATTCCTACTGATTTTACAGGGAGAAATGCTCAAGAACAAGATAATAAACGCGGAATGGTGCTTCCATTCAAGCCGTTGTCACTTTCCTTTGATCGTGTGAATTACTATGTTGATATGCCAGCAGTAAGTAAAAACTTGTATACTTCCCATTTCTCATCATCATACTCTTCTTTTGAGGATAGAGAAAGTTATACAAGGGCATGAAGAATGACAGTTGTAACTTTAACAGGAAATGAAAGGCCAAGGGGTTGAGGAGACGCGCCTGCAGCTGCTGAGGGATGTTAGTGGTGCTTTTAGGCCTGGTGTTTTGACAGCGTTGATGGGAGTAAGTGGCGCTGGGAAAACCACATTGATGGATGTTCTAGCTGGAAGAAAAACTGGTGGATACATTGAAGGAGACATCAGAGTTTCAGGCTATCCAAAGAATCAAGAGACGTTTGCTCGTGTGAGTGGCTACTGTGAGCAGAATGATATCCATTCACCGCATGTTACAGTGTACGAATCTCTCCTCTACTCAGCTTGGCTTCGTCTCCCAGCAGATGTAAATAAGGCAACGCGGCAGGCAAGTTGTTCTTCTATCTTGGCACTATATAGCTTTTTTCTTGAAAAGAGAGGTTTTTTTTTTTTTTTTTCCTTTTTTCTTCTGGTGATCATAGGGAAAACTTTTTTTTTTCAGATGTTTGTGGAGGAAGTGATGGACTTAGTCGAGTTGAACGCATTGCGAAACTCCCTAGTCGGGCTTCCTGGAGTCGATGGCTTATCAACAGAACAAAGGAAAAGGCTCACCATTGCTGTTGAGCTAGTTGCAAATCCCTCAATCATTTTCATGGATGAACCAACTTCGGGTTTAGATGCTCGAGCTGCAGCCATTGTCATGCGGGCAGTGAGGAACACAGTCGACACAGGCAGAACTGTCGTCTGCACAATCCATCAGCCAAGCATAGATATCTTTGAATCATTTGATGAGGTACTTATTCTTCCCAACATAGTCATCTTGTCCTAATCCACTTTTTTTTGGGCTAATTTTGTTTTTCGTGCAGCTATTTCTGATGAAGAGAGGTGGACAAGTCATATATGCAGGAGCTCTAGGAAGCAACTCTCAGCTTCTTGTAGAATATTTTGAGGTTAGTGTTTCATCACCATTTTCTTTAAAAATTGCTTCAAATATGTTCATTGCTTTCTCCATATATAGTGTGTTTACGCGCTTTTTCCATTGTATTACAGTCTATTTCTGGAGTGCCTCGAAACAAAGAGGGCTACAATCCTGCTACATGGATGCTAGAAGTTAGCTCTTCAGCAGTTGAATCTCAACTTGACATGGACTTTGCAGAAATTTTCTCCAACTCTGATCTGAATAGGTACTAAAATAGTACTAATCATTCTAATTCATACGTAGGTTTAACAAAATACGTGCTAATTCCTCTCTTCGTCTCTCGTAACTCCAGGAAGAATCTAGAACTTATTAAGAAGCTGAGCAATCCAGAAACAGAATCACAAGACCTATTCTTCCCCACCAAATACTCACAGCCTCTCGTAGTCCAATTCATCGCTTGCTTCTGGAAACAATACTGGTCTTATTGGAGGAATCCACAGTACAATGTGATTAGATTCTTTATGACAACAGTCATTGGCCTCATTTTTGGAGTAATCTTTTGGAACAAAGGAAGAACAATGTAAGCACTAGAGTTAATATCTAAAGATTATGTTTCAACATGGGATTTTTGTCTTAAACAAGCTCGTGTTTTTCTAGGCATAAACAACAAGATCTGTTGAATCTTCTTGGAGCAATGTATGCAGCTGTCCTTTTCCTAGGAGGAACAAATACCTCTGCAGTTCAATCTGTTGTTGCAATAGAAAGAACTGTCTTTTACCGCGAAAGAGCAGCAGGAATGTTCTCAGCATTGCCTTATGCATTTGCACAGGTGCAAGAATTAGCTAAAACTACTCTTCTTCCTTGAATGATTTTCTTCTTACATCTACCTTAATCATGTCTGTATCTTTCTATTCTTTGCAGGTATCTGTTGAAACCATCTATATCGCGGTCCAAACATTCTTGTACAGCCTTCTTCTATACTCAATGATTGGTTTTGAGTGGGGAACAACCAAGTTCTTGTGGTTCTACTACTACGTATTCATGTGCTTCGTATATTTCACATTCTACGGCATGATGCTTGTAGCCCTCACTCCTAGCTACCAGATAGCTGCAATTCTCATGTCCTTCTTCCTCAGCTTCTGGAATCTCTTCTCTGGCTTCCTCATTCCGAGAATGGTAAGAAAACACCAACATTTCTATAAAAGGAAACTTGTTATGCTCATTCTTGGACTAATTCTATGACATGAGTCTCATTTTTTTTTTTAAATGTGACAACTGTGCAGCTGATCCCTGTGTGGTGGAGGTGGTATTACTGGGGCTCTCCGGTGGCGTGGACGATCTACGGGCTCGTTACATCGCAGATTGGAGACAATACGGACAATGTTCATGTTCCTGACCATGGTGACATGCCTATTAAGGACTACCTTAAAGTGTTCCTAGGTTATGAGTCTGATTTTCTGGGATATGTTGCATTGGCTCATGTTGGATGGGCTCTGCTGTTCTTCATCGTCTTCGTGTATGGCATCAAGGTCTTGAACTTCCAGAGGAGATAACTAGTTTGGAGAGAAGGATGAAGGATGTTGTGGTTTGATGTATATGATTAGATTGTTTGTTTGTTTGCATTTCATGGAGAATAATTGTAAAGATGAAATGCTATTTGATTGGAAATAAAAGTGTTTTGAGTAGAGTTGTTATACACTCTGTTACAACTTCCAAGCTACATTAGTATAAGAGTGAATGAATATCAGATCCAGTAACAAATCACTTGCAATACAACACTTTGAAAATAGAAAAGAAAAAAAAAAAGAAACTGAAATATAAAAAAAAATTAAAGTAAAGAAAAATAGTCAAATTTTGGCCATTGATTTACATTCAGAAATCAGAAGTCTGTTTTCAGGTGTTTGAGTTGACAATCTTGCTGAGTTCTTCTAATTTCCTCATTCTGAATTTCTCACTTTGAGTCACCAACTGCAGGAAATGTGAAAGATTACTGAAATGACTCACGAGAAAATATATCATAGCCTCATAGGTAAGTTTGATGCTATGCACATAGTAATTTTTTTATTTGTTATACTTATTATTAGAGCCGTCAAATGGATTGGATAGGGTCGGATCAAGGATTCAAATTGGATTGGCTTAACCTGAATATTTTTTGGGCTGATATTCTACGCACTTAATTAGTCCGGCCCAAAAAAATAATTTTATGCTTCGGAGCCAACTAGACAAACCTGGATCTTCAAGTCAAATTGATCCTTTAGATTGGGCCGATCTTGCCCAAAAAAAATTTGGATAAAAAATCTGTGGCCAAATTGATTTGAAATCGGGTGTAGTCAAACCATTTTTAACAGCTCTACTTAACATATATAGATACCGTTGATGCTCTACATTATTGCCTCTTTATTTGCTAACAATTTGTGAAATAGGGGACATTGTCCCTAAAAGCAGCATAAAATTTTACCGTAAAAAAGTGAGAGCAAAAATTTGAGGGGCAAAAAAAAGGGAAAGAAAAAACCATCCTCTAAAAAAAAGGAATTTGGAAAAAAATGTCACCTCCACAAGGTTATTAGTCAATTGAGCTTTTTCATTGTTTTTTTCTTGAAAAGCATCCATTGCTTCTTTGTATTCTTTCTCCTGTCCAAAAATTTCAAAAAGTACAAATGCAAGATATTAAATTATAGTAAGAGATTAGAGAATTAACTTTAAAACTATCTTAATTTTGATTTGATTACACAAGATGTGATACTTCCTTTAATTTAAGTTTGTCCTTTTCCTATGATGATAAATCACCCAGAACGAAACTAATGACTTTATGAAAGTATAATTTAATAAGTTCTAATTTAGAAATAAGTTTATATTTCTAAATTTTTAAATAAAGACACGGGCCTTTGGCCTCATTCAGGATATTATTACAATTTACAGGTATAAAGCTATAATGGGCTTGGCCCAATACATTGCTAATTTTCTATTTTAATTACTTCCTTTTTCTAAAAGTTGAATTGGAAGGAAATTTTGCTCTTACTCAATAAGTGTGGTCCGGAGGGAGTGACACGAATTTTAAAAGTGGAGAGATGGTTAGATATTTGTATTGTGAGTGGAGAATGAGACCTATATTTATTGTGAGTGGAGTCATTTCTATTTAAAGAAATATCACACTTAGGGCTCGTTTGGTACAAAGTATGGGATAAGGCCTGATATGTTTGACTGAGATGTCTTATAAATATAAAGAATTAATATTCCGTTTGGTATGAAGTATTAAATTATCTGCAACACATTGTAATTATTGTAATTTATTGCTATAATTAGTTACAGTATTATTTATATCATCTCATAGGTAGTATACATAACAACAAAAATAAGTATTATTCATACGGGCCCGAACTTTATAAAGGGTCGTATACTTCATAGTAAACAAGATATTAGGGTGTCGTAGACATATTATACACCCTAATCACCCCTACCAAACGAGCCCTTATTATAGACAGACGAAAAAGGAAAGAAGACCACACTTATCGTAAACAGATGGAGTAATATCTATTGTTTGGCTATTAGTAGAACTCTATTTTGCATGTAGTAGTTCATAAATCTTAACCTCCGCCAGAAATAGAATAGAAGGTGTGTGTAAAGATTTGGAGAGAGAGAGAGAGACAGTTTTTACTTTCTTGTGGCAGATTTGGGCGAGGGATTTGAGGTCGCGGTTGGTCAAGTCAATTTTCTTACGCACAGCTGCAACTTCCTTTCTCATTGGATCAGTCAGCACTTCCAATTCCTAATGGTCAAAATTACAAAATTATTAGGATTAAATCTGGCCTTGAAATAAATGCACTACACTGTACACATGCATATATACTACTTTATGGTAATGAAATGTTTTGTCGCACCGATAATTTACAGAACTCTTAGCGATGGAATTTTGAGATGAAAATCTATCATAAATATTATAGGCCAAAATGCATAACCTTTTCTCAAATTCTGGTTTAATTCAAAACCTTTTAATTTTTGCAAAATAAATCTCCACCTTTCAATTTTGCTTAATGTTCTCCCGACGACGAATTTGGGTGAAATTCAAAGTGACGTGACGTTCAAAACGACGTCGTTTTGATTTTAAATTTTTAAAATTTTTTTTAATTAAATGACACATCTATAATTATTGTCACCTCATCATCTCTAACACCTTTCTCTCTCTCTAATCTCCCGAAAACGGCTGCTGCCGGAATCCCATCACCAAGGGTCGCCGGAAATGCTACTGGGCAGCCCCGCCGCGCTCATGAAAATGCGCTGCTCTCTCCGACCTCGGTTCCCGTCGCCCCCGCCGTCTATTGCGCTAAAGCCGCTACAGCCCATACCCGCTCAAGTCGCCGGAAAAATGCGACCAATCAGCCACCCCGAACTGCTGCTGCTGCTGCGCATCGAACCAGCGCTCCGACGCCTCCATTCGCGCGCCACCGTAGCAGATCCGGTGCTACACCGTGTGTCGCTGGGAACACGACAACGAAGAGCCACTGCCCTCCTTCGTCCTTGGTTGCCGTCGCCAGAAACGCGCTGCTCGAGCCACCGCGCGGATCTCCTCTTCAGCAGCAGCCATGGAAGCCGTTCGCCGCAGTCGGAATCTGCAGATCTGGCGCCTCCGCGTCTCTACTCCGAACTGTTGCTGTTGTTCGCGACATTGCCGTCGCCGGAAATGAAGGAAGGCGAAGCTGCTGCTGCTGCTGTGCAAAAAACGACAACCACAGCCCCTTTCCTCCATCTACTCCGACCCGGTCCAGCGCACGGCTGTGAGAGAGAAGGCTGGCGGTAATGCTGGGCGGAGGTCAGGAAGACGGTTGGATCTAGAGCAGTGGTGACATTAATTGTTGATGGAGGGCCGGCAGGAGAGATGGAAAAGAGAGAGAGCTTGAGAGTCGGCAGGGGGAGAGAGAGAGACAAAGGGGAAGAAGATGATGATGTGGCATTAATTGTTGATGTTTAATTTAATTTGTTTTATTTTGTAATTCTTAAAATCAAAACGACGTCGTTTTGAACGCCATATCACTTTGAATTTCACCCAAATTCGTCGTCGGGAGAACATTAAGCAAAATTGAAAGGTGGAGATTTATTTTGCAAAAATTAAAAGGTTTGGAATTAAACCAGAATTTGAGAAATGGTCAGGAATTTGTATGCATTTTGGCCAATATTATATCATATATGGAGTAGTTCTTTTAAAAGGCCAACATAAAAAAAATACTTACCTGAACTTAGTTTTTTTTTTGTCAATAGCTATTAATTTTCTTTAGATGGTTAATTTTACAATCATATATTTATTAATCATGCACAATTATTTGCTAATAATTCTTTTAATTTTTTTTTGCTAATAGTATATTATGATTCATTGTTATTTGAATTATATATCCAGTATGTGCATGTGGATCATATTCCTAATCACTGATTCACTAGTAAGTAGTTTCTTCCCTAAAAAAAATCACACGCAAGTAGGAGTAACATTTACGTAAGCAGTAAATTATGATACACTTTAGTTCTACTTTCATATATATAACATAAAAAAATTTACTATGTTAAATATAAGATATAGTATGATATTAATTATCAATACATATTTTAATGGATAATCTCTTACTAAAAATGGCATAACCACATATAACCCTAGATCAACCGTATATTTATCTATTTTATTCCATACTCAAATAATTATTATTTTTTTAAATAAAGCTTACTTCCCAAACTTGCGCCAATCGTCTGGTTTCCTCCTCGGCACGGCTGAGTTGAGACTCCACCCTCTCTCTCACTTCCATTTTCTTCCTCTCTATCACTTCTTCTTTCTCTAGATATGACGAAATCGCCGTTTTCGTTGCCTCGCATTCGTCGCCATCGTCTGTCGACGGCCGGCCGTTGCTGCCCATACTTGCAAGAGTACTCATCATTCTCCACAGCTTATATATATGTATGTGTTTCTATATATATGAACAAACTGTAGTTGCTGAATCCCTATATATATTGAGCTCTCAGTATATTCTTCAGCACGTTATATATGATTCGTCCACTTTATTGCTTTTGCTTTAATCATATTATGTGGTATGCCCACTCGTTCGTATTATATTTCAAACAAATTAAAATGTATACATACTATATATCTTTAATCACATTTGGTTAATATATAGATTGTGTGTTTTTATCAACTTAATTTCTATTATATATAGCACTTAACTAATATTTTATTAGTTTACGTCACATGTATACTAATGTCTAATGTATATTAAATAATAATAGTAATATAATATCATTCTTAGCACGTAGTGCAGTAAATTAAACAACGATATCTAAATATGGCATAGTGAAGTAAAATAGCTTTGAGAGTTGAAGTAAAAAAAAAAAAAAATTAATGTTTATACTTTATGAAGTTGTTGCTTGAAATTTGGGCAAGTTTGTTGCTGGGACACATTCAAGTGTTGGTTACCCTGAAAAAACCCAACCTGCTATGATTGGTCAGAAGAACATGTGAATTATCTTAATAAATAAAATGTTTCTTTTAATTATTTTTTTAATCTTTTTTTACCTTACCTCAGAAGCCACGCATAAAATTAGATATATATATATATATATATGGGTGATGGAGAGTGAATAATTAATAAACTTATCTACGATAAAGTTCATAATAACCTTGAAAATTACCAAATTAATTAACTCTATTTTTTGCGCCAGAAAAAGTGGACTTATAGTATTTGTGTACATGTATATAAATATTGACATGTACTATATTTAGTCAGCTAGATTGGTTAACTTTTTCCAATAATCATCAAAATTGAGAACAATGATTCAGCAAAACCCAGTTAATCATAAGCATCGATCTCCTATAAAATTACTTAATTTAATTAACAATTTAAATTAAATTATAAATGGGGAAAATGCATGGAATCCCTCCATGCAACAGTGCTAAATCATCAATGAGTGATGAGTGTGTATTTTGGTTGTTCAGAAGTTAAGTTTTCTATGATTTTATATGGATATAATTCACGTTTAAGTGTGATTTTTATGCAGGAAATGCATATTTCGGTTGTTGATATATTTGGATGAAAGAAGTCGAAAAGAATGGATTTTGTGTCAAATTATAGAAGATCGAAGTCAAAGATGGAAGAAAATTGGATGGGCCGGGCTTTACTACTTTGTAATCCTTAAACAATATATTTAGATACCTATTATATTTAGAATTCTATTATTTAATTATTTCCTAAGTTATTTAAGAGAGGATTTGCGGTGGATTATGACATATAGTTTTCCATTCCATAGTTTAGTTTTTATTTTTGCCTTAGCTTTTAATTTCTATTCAGCCGCAACTTTCAGAGGATTAGTTTCTATTCCATAATTTTTCTTTTACTTTTTGGAGCATAGACGTACGAGATTGAAGGCAGAAGACTTGGAAGTTTTAATTCAATTTTCATATTTTAATTCTAGAGTTCGATTTTGGATTGCAATTGAGATTAATTTCGGTGACTTTCTTTACTTCCTTTATTTTAATAGATTAGTTTTATGTTTTCTTTTTATTATATAATTATGTTTAGTTTCAATATTATGCGTAGCTAATTCTTTAATTCGGCGAGAATATTGAAGCACTAGTCTAATAATCTGTGAGATCTAATTATTCTTATAATTAATTTCTAGGGTTTCGATTTATTCCTTGTGTTTAAAGTTAATTCTGATTTTATTTAAGCCTGATCAACTTAGATTAAATTGGATTACAGTCAATTAGTTCCCCCAATCCGTAATTGTTGGAATAGGGCTAATTAGTGATAAAGCTACCATGTTCGTAGTAGGAATAAATTGGTAGACGGGTTATTACTTGCGTTCTTGGGTAATTCGTCTAAATTGGGTTCCTTCAAATCTAAAAGCTATTAGAGCATTAAATCTAGGTCTGGCGTCTCCAGCTAAGTTGTGTTTTAATAAGGGAAATAGTTAGGTCTGGCGTCTACAGCTAACTATCGATAAAGCACGTAGGAATTGGGGTATGTCCGCTGCATTCACGGTACCCTATAACTGGTTGGTTCTTGGGAATTAATTAATCTTTGCATCAATGATCAGAGCCCTAGACTAGTGTGGATTTATTCGAAGCCGAATTCTTTTCTTCTGATTAAATTCCTGTTTGCTATTTCGTTAATTTATTGCTTTCTTAGTGTTTAATTAATTTCTCTCAATTTAAGGCGTGGTGGCTACGCCAAAACTAGATTTATAGGAAAAATAGGTGAATTCCCATTCTCTGTGATTCGACCCTGCTTGTTGCTATACTAATTTAATTCTGAGCGAATTGCAGGAATTATTTGGTGGTATACGACGTTCACCAATGAGTAAAGCACATCATCATAAAGAATAAATGTAAATTTTTCATTATTGATGACAGAATTACAATGCATACAAGAAAATCTGCAAGTACAATTTCATGTAGAATTAATAAATATTACAGAACAATATGTTAAGGAAACAAACATACACCCACAAATAAATAAACCAAAAAATGGACAAATCAATGTAATTAACACCAAATTATTAATGAATCAGACTTAGACCAAACCCTAGCACTTATATATAGTACTAGACTTGTTAATTCATTTCTCGTGGCCATAATCCCCGACACTCTCGTCCAACGATTCTGAATCGTCGGATGACGCTATGAGACACTTCTGATCAAGAAAATGTTGGAGGCCTCGAGCTCGAATAATTTGATCTTCGATCATCTCATCAGACAATCCCCAATTTTTGAGGTGGTCTAGTTGGTGGTGTAGAGCAAGGCTATATTCGCCATCGGGGCCGAGCTCGAGGACTCGGTATTCGCAATTAGTTGGATTAGTTAGGTCCTCAAACTGATCAACAGTCCAATTGAACAATTTCATGAGGAGAAGAAGAATAGTGAGTCCATGGGAGACTATTATCAAGTTCGCTTCGTTGCTAAATTTGTTGGACTCCATGTCCCTCCATAGCCCTTCAATAAAAGCTAAAAAATGTAGATTTTTTTTTTGTTATTATGGTATGAGAAATTATTAATTTGACGATAGGTTTAATTTGAAATAGAAAACTATCTTAACAGCAATGGGAGATTTAATTATATAAAAATTTGAAACTAATAGATTTAATTTTGGTTATAGCTGATATATAACAGGTTAAAAATAATCTTATATTAAAAAATAACTATTTATTAAATAATACTAACCGAAAACACATAAAATACAGTTTAAAATAGAGAATCTCGTATGAAAATAAAAATCGAACTACGTAAATATATAGAAAGAGAACTTACTAGAAACCCTGTCGTAGACATCGGCACTGGATTCACCATTAGGAACTCTGTAAAAGAACTTCCCATACCTATTTCTACTCCTCTTTATCTTCCTCCTCTCTTCCACATCCTGAAAATTTCCGAAGTGCTGTTCCCTCAATCTGCAATCTTCGCGAACTCCCATGATTCGATCTTTCTCGAACGTTCCCCCACGACATATGATCTCTTCCATGGTTTCCCTAGTTCTACTTAAAGGCGAAACGTAGAAGAAAACCTTCCACTTCTCATCACATCCTGACACGATCTCCTTGATTCTACGGCCCGTTGTCTGAGCATGATGGATGCCCTTCTTGATCAGTTTGATTTTGTAGTTCGGGACGTATTCGAGAACTGCCTCGTCTTCGTTGAATTCGCTCTCGCCGTGGCGCACCAGTATGATGCGCCGCGGGAAGTGTTTCATCTTCTGTTCCGATGTTTGATCGTCGTAGTTGAGGTTCCTTGTGTACAAGTTGTAGGTGTTGTTGGACATTTTTGCGTTGGTTGAATATTAGACGATTAGGGTTTTGGCTAATATGGATTCTTGAACTTGTTTTTGGTGGAATTGGATTTGTGTCGGTAGATGGGATTAGTATGTGTTGTGTGTGTTTTTATAGTAGTTGGGCTTTTGTCTTGTAGTTGAAATTTGATCGAGAAAGGGTGGAAATTGAACTGCATGCTTCTTTTACGGTGAATTGAAAGACTTTGAATTGAATCTCTGCTATGAAAAAATCGAGGTATATTCCTTAGCACTTTACAGAGTTTGAAGCAAACCGGTGATAAATAAATAATACTTACTGCAATATCTTTTATTATATTTACTATAATCGCCACGTATCAAAAAAAATTATACAAAATTTGGTTATGGATACATTGGATTTATAGTTTTATTAATCTTATTGACATATATATGACCATCATTAATTTGTAGTTGCATGAGACTATCTAAAATATTAGTTTTTCAAATATTACTAAATAAATTATAAAATATTTCAATAATATCTTAAAATATATTATTATAAATAATATAGAGAATATGTGGTGGAATTTTATTTATAGCTAAAATAGATCGGAAACAGAATAGTACTAAATATATTCTAGTAATTAAGTTTTGTTTATTGAACAAGAAATTAAATCCAGTGTTGTGACTTTTCTTGAGGAACACCACGTGTTTGAATATTTTGAAATCAGCAAATGATTTACGCTCTCATTACAATATATTATTGGAAAAGTTCTATTGGAAATTAGGAAACTTCAAACGAGAGTTGGTAATGAGAGTGTCGCCTTTCTAGTTTTTAGTTTCTTTATTTTCTTTTCTTTTTAATTTCTTTGTCAAATATTTGTAGTTTTTATTAATGAAGAAATAAGATAGTCGTGATAGTCAATTGTTATATGCTTGTAGTATTTTGTGGTCAAGTTCACCCATTATTATTATAATATTAGATAATTATACCCATTAACTGTTATTTTATTATAGTAAAATTTTCTACGTAAATTTCTCCTGGAAACCAAATAATTTCTAGAGCACATAATTGAGCGCAATAGGACATGATGAATTCTAGCATAAATTGGTCCTAATCTAAATACTAAATAAATAAATAAATAAAAACACACACATACAAAATCATAAAAATTGAAGTTGTGAGTCAAGAACAACGTATTACGTAAATTAGGGACAGGGCTGGATTATGTCGTACCGCGCTTCCACTTTCCACACAAAATTTGGACGAAATTGAAGTGAGAAAGTTTGAGGCAATCTCTCTCTCTAGGTCTCTCTCTCTCTCTCATGAAGCAATTGTACGGAGAAAGTAAACGGTCAAACAACTTGACTGTGTTAAGAAACAGTGACAAAGATGAACTTGATTGAAAGTTGAATTGACTTCGTCATATAACACACAAATATGGGAATATATGTAATATTATGCAATTTTTGTGACTTCGTAATATAATATTTCCTCCGCCTCATTGAAATTGTCATCCTTTTTTTTTAGGCTGTCTTATTTAAATTGTCCTAATTTCCAAAAATGAAATAATGAACCCTTCAAAAGTAATGAGACCTGCCCATTTTCTCTTTTTTTACTTTTTTCCTTAATAATCGTGCCGAACGATAAGAGGACAATTCAGTGGGACGAATGGAGTACACAAATATGGAACACGTGTAACATTCGATTTTGCTTCTTCTTCTTCTTCCTTTTTTTTATGTTTAATATAGTTAGGCTAGTCATGGGTGGAAACTAAGCAATGGAAATTAAATTTGAGACGTTTCTTTTTTGTACTCCCTCCATTTCATTAAGCTTGTCCCATAATTTTTGAGCACGTAGATTAAGAATAAAAAAAAAGTAGACGAGTCCCACTCTTTTGAAGAGTTAAATGTTTCCTATTTGCATATGGAATATTACTATTAAGACAGATAAATAAGGAAAATTATGGGACAAGCTTAGTGGGACGGAGGGAGTATAAGGGAGGACAAGTACTCTTTGGGTCTCTTCCAATAAACACTTTGGGTTGTACGTTGATGGATCCAGAAATTTAATTAAATGTATAATTAAAATTTATTAATTTTCAATTAAAAGTTACCTATTAATTAATTAAAAACTAAAAGATATTAAAAAATAATAATTAAAAATAAGGTGGACCACACCAAATGATTGGTACAGTCCACTATACAATAGTGCACCATATTGAAATACGTTATTTCAGTAATTTTTAATTTCTATCTAAAACTTTTTAAATATTGTATCATCATCACAAAATGTTAGGCAGTCGTAGAAGGGCCTAAACATTGCCTCAATAAGTCAATCTATATTATGGTACTACAGTACTAGTAATTTAAAAAGGGGTCGCTGCTGAGAGTTGGGCCTAAATTAAAGGGCTTTTTATTCCGCTTATTATGATAAGCTCTAGGGCCCACTAGGCTTACAGCTGGCCCGATCTTGAGAACTTTATACAATTAGGGGCTGTTTACTTTTAAGGATTGATAATAGAGAGGATTGAGTATTTGAAGGATAAGATAATATTTATCAATCAATTCTTTGTTTACTACAATGGAATAGTGGGTGGATTAAAATAGGGATATAAATAATCTAGTGTTTACTAATATGGATTAAGTAAGGATTAAAATCTATTTTCCCAAATTATCCTTCTAGTTCAAAAAGCTTGAAATTGATGAGATTTTTAGTATTGAAAGCTTGAAATTGACTAGACTTATTCTCTCTCTCTGTTATACTATATATATAAATATATATATATATATATTTTATTATTATTTTTTTATTTTTAAAATTTATTTTTCCTAATAACTAAGTAATTTGTTTTCTCTTTCTCACACACACACGATTAAACATAGTCAAAAAACCTAATAAACAAATCTACACCTAGACTTATTCTCTTTCTCTCTCTGTTATATTATATATATATATATATATATATATATATTTTACATTTGTTTTTCCTATTAACTAAGTAATTTGTTTTCTTTTTCTCTTTCTCACACACACACACACGATTAAACATAATCAGAAAACCTAATAAACAAATTTACACCTATTCCTACACTTGAGACCCTGACCTTGATCCTGATCCTGATCTCTCTCTCTCTCTCTCTCACACACACACACTTCCTTAAAGGGCCTATATGCAATAAGAAATTGATCAAAGCATAAACACAAAACATAACTCTATCTCAGCACAAAACAGAAAACTAGAATGCACCAAAAATCAAGAACCAAACTAAGAATCATGATACGGAACAACTGACTAGAAGCTGATGTGCACCTTCTGAAATTCACAACTCAAGAGAGAGAGGAAGCCAGAAATCAAGATATAGATAAAATGAAATTCAAATTCAAATTCAGCAGTGGCTACATTACATGAGATAAAATTATTTGATGATATAACACCTGCCATTTTCTCAAGTCCAACAAACTCAAAGATGTCACCACTTACAAAACATTATCACCATGCAAAAATTAGCTTCACGATTGCTCAACAACTGATAATTCCAAGCACAAGGTCTATAACATGTCATTAATCTCAACAAAGTTGTCAAAGCGAATAACACACTAATGCAAGGCTCATATATCGGCATCTAGCAATTGACGAACCATCTCTTCCTTTGCTTCATCTGGGAGACTGAAGAACAAGTCAAGCTCCTTGCTATTATTAACCAACAACTTCGCCACATGCACTTTCTGAGCTACAGATAGTTGTCCTATTCCCCCAAGTGCTTCATAAACAGCTTTTCTTTGAGTCTGCAAGTCATACTCAACACCCATTTTCTTTGACAACTCACCCAATCCAGACTTTGTTTGTTCACAAAAAGCTCCCATCAACTCCTCAAGTTTTTCACCCGTTGAATCCACTTGCCTTTTCCTCTTATATTTTGATTTCTTTCCCGTTGAACTACTAGCAGGTTGGCAAACTGATTTGTCAATTTCTTCACCAACTATACCATCATTTGTATTCCCCTCAAACTCGACATCATTCACATTCAATTGATCTTTGTCAGCAGTGTAGAAATCTTCAGCATTTTGCCCCGTTGCTCTATCCTTACCAAAAATCTCACACCAATGGTGATAATATGGCCAACTCTTGTACCTCATAGTTCTTACTGATGGATCTACCTGCATTTTCACATAGAAAAACAAATTAAAATTGAACATAACATATTAACATAATTTTTTCAACAAGTTTACCTTAAGATACTCTTGCCAAATGTCTTCTTTATCAACACTAATCATTTTAGTTTCATCATTCCACCCAAAACCTGAGCGCTCAAGCATTTGACATAAACTACCATAATGCTTTTTCCAAACATGCATTTTAGAGTTTATATTAGGTTCTGCTCGAAGACTAGTTCCGGGAAATGCTTTCATAAGTGATTTTTCAAGACAAAGTAAATAACCGTTCTTAAATCCATTTTCACATTTCCAGCCTGTGGTAACTAATTCTTTCAAGGCATTGATTAATGCATCTTCTTCTTGTATGGTCCATATACGACGCTTACTCTCACTGTTCACATTTCCTGTAGAAAATTTACTAGAATTTGCACCCTCCATATTTAATCCTACAAAAAAATGGTTAGTATGCATAATTGTTTAGAAAAAAACTAATAAACATCAAATCGCAACCACTAAAGTATTCTTCATATCAAATGCAAATAGTTTGGAAAGAAAAGGAAGAACAAAAAGAAAACTAGTTACATCACATAGACCCTCTCCATTCATTAAACATATCTAATGCTAAGTTGTCTCTCCAAGAAGTCCATTGCTGACTACTCTCTACAACATCAATAGAATCTTCTAGGTGTGAGTCACCAAGGTCAGGATTTTCATTTTCAAGTGGGTCTACTGTCATAACATCTCTAATAAAGTTATGAATTAAACAACAAGCCAATATGATACGATTTTGAACTTTGATGGGGTAAAATGAAGCACTTCTAAGGATAGCCCATCTTCCTTTCAACAACCCGAACGACCTTTCAATCACATTTCGAGCTCGAGAATGCTTCATATTGAATAATTCTTCTTTATTTCGAGGAAGACATGTTCCTTGACCCCATTCATTCAAGTGATACCTCACCCCTCTATATGGAGTCAAAAAACCTTCTCCATTAGTGTAACCATTATCACACAGATAATAATTTCCTGCAATATAATTAATGTCATAATTCAGACTGTGATAATGAGATAAATGTATTCTATATACATTTTACATGCAGAAGCTAATTATGTTACAAAATAGTGATAAACATATTATTTAGACCAAGAAAAAATAAATTATCTACCATTACCTCTAGGGACTCGGAAGCCATTGCACCGTGTAACAGCATCATGTAAGACTCTTGAATCGGCAGAACTTCCTTCCCAACCACTTAACACATAAATAAATTTCATATCCCGATTACACACACCTAAGACATTAACTGTGGTTTGACCTTTTCTATTGCGGTAACGAGCTCTATACTCTTTTGGAACAGTGACATTAATGTATGTTCCATCCAATGCCCCTAAACATCCCTACACATAATTTTATAATGAAAATAAATATTAATGATTAATAATAGAAAATTTATATATCTAAAAAGTAATATAATGCAAAACCAATGTAACATACCTTGAACCATTTCCACCTATCATTTGAACAATCTTCAGTCACTGGTTCGGGTCGAGCAAGTAGTACATGATGAAGTCTTATCACAGCATTTAGTACAGCATGAAAATTCTTACTAACCGTTCTTCTAGATCTTCTATAATTATGTTTTACAATACGATTTTTTGTGTGGTGCCCCAATATTGCTAGAAACATTGCTACTTGTTCTTTTATGGTAACACTTCGAGTAGCCTGTAAGCCACCTAAATTCTCAAGGAGACCACATAAACGGGAAAAGGCTTCCCTACTCATCCTCAAGTTGTCAATACAAGTCTTATCATCTAGAGCAATAATTTCATGCAAATGCTCTATTTGTTTTGGAATTTTGCTTAGCAAAGAATAACATCTATCTATTTGTGGATTGAAGTCGACATGAGTTAAACGCCTACAATTGATAAAATATTGTAATACTATTGTAAAAAGTGTTGTAGAGTCATTCATCAGCTTTTGCACTATCACAAGCACATCACCTTTTTTTTCCAACTGAACATCCATCCTAAAAAAATTTAATTTTATTAGAATTTGATCCAAAAAGGTTCAAATGCATAAAACCCAGAAGCAAATTGAATCTTGTCATCAGAATTAATCACAATAATAGATGGATAATTATAATAAAATCTAAAATAGAATTATGTCAGCTCATATTACAGAAACAAGACAATAATCACCATTTTAAAAGCTTATAACAACTTACAAGTGCCAAGGACAGAAACTTCTATCATAATCTAATTCAAAAGTTAAACATAAATCAAGTGGAAATCACATATTCTTGAATATTACGCACCCATAAATCAATACATGTGAAAACCAATTTCAATCAAGCAAAAAAACAGAGGGACCCATCTTCTAATTTTATTTTTTTTAAATTTCAGTCAAAATTGTCAAACTCTTATTTTCTGCATTATAATTTAAAATTCTTACGAAAATGGGCAGCAGAGGATGAGAAAAATGAAACCAAAATCAGTTGATACAAATAAAATAATAACAATTGGTAATCATCAATCAGTTGATTGCGCAGCAAATAAAAGCACCCAAACAATTAAATAATAACAAAATTGAGGTTGAATTGAAATTAACCTGTAGAGGAGCAAGTAGTGATTGGAGAAAGTTTGGTGTAGGGGCGGGCGATGAAGAAAAACCCTAGAAATGAGGGCAAATTGTATGCATTTCACCCCAAAAACAATTAATTCAAAGAACACAACAAAATCTTCGACTCCAATGAGAGATTAATCGCAACGTCGCTCTGATTAAAGCAATAATTTTTCAATTTTTCGGATTAGTGATGGTAGCCGAGGACCATGGCAACTAATGAAATCTGGAGAAGAGGCAGAATGAATTAGGGTTTAGAAGTGGATAAAACATGTAATTTAAAAATTCATTGAAGGACATTTTCGTCATTTCGAATGTAATTTTTAATCCAAGAATCAAGGACAGCGCATATCCCACCTCTCTCTCCGGATTAAAATCAGACGCAACCAACACAATTTTTCGGGCCAATCTCGGGCCCTGGGTTATCCTTAAAAATGCTATCCATAAAAGTAAACATGGGATTAGGCTGGATTATTTTTATTTATCCAACCTAATCCTTAAAAGTAAACAGCCCCTTAATATACTTTATATTTCATCCGTTCCTGAAAAGTGTATCACAATATGTGACGCAAATTTTAAAATGTGTTTGATAATTGTTTATTGAATGGAGACATTTTTAGGAACGGATGGAGTAATGTTTTTGGTGCAATAAGTTATTCAAAATGTTCTTATTGAGGAAAATTAATTAAGAGCGCATAGTTGTCGATGACATGTATTATATGCTTGATATGGATGAATTACAGATTTTCTTTTACCGGAAAATTTCAATATATTAATGCCAAAATATCTTGAAGTAACGTGTCTTTAAGAACAACTAATTAAAACCTTCCTAATTATTTGCGCATAATGACGTCGATCTCACCTAACTTGTGGGAGATTGGAGTCCCATGTTTGAAACTGTAAACACAAACATAAACCCTATAACACAACCAATAATAACGTGAAAGCAAACAAATTTGATAGAAATATATAAAATCTTTCCTTAATTAAGGCGTAAGTACAAATCTACGAATTGAATCGACTCAGCATCCATTCATAAAACCACGTCAGGTTTCAATTATCTCATTTCCCCCCTTTCTTAAAAGAAGCTAATTAAAGAAGCAACAGTTTATCTCTATAGATATCTTAAATTAAAATTCAATGAATAAACTTGAAGTTAATTATATGCAATTTGGTTACATGTGATGTGACCTAGCTAGTAGAGCAAGTAATTTTGTGACTGAAAAGCCATCTGTTCAAATACTTCTTTTTTTTTTCTTTTTTTTTTTGAGAGCCTTTTCAAATACTTCTTTAAAATCGAACTAAACTACTTAAAATACGAGGAAATTCTTTTCATATCAAACTATCTAGAAGGCACCAACCAACAAAAGCTATCTAAAAATGCACTGTGAAGAAAATATCGATTTATAGCTTCACAACTGAAAAATAAGTAGTGGACAATTAAACACATCACCTCGAAATTATAATTTGGACCCATGAAATCTAGAAAATAAAAGGTCAACTATTATAATCCAAGTCATTGCCACGTTTTCAACAGCTAAGACGACGACTATGTATAATATTCGACCTTGTCAAACCAAGTTAATGCATGCAACTTTCTTGCTGCTTACGTTTCAACACACATATACACGCTTATATATGCATATATATATATATAATTGGGTCCTTACTGCAACATAATTAAATCTTCAATCAAATTCCCTATACACCACAAAACCAACACTTTTAAAGTAACCAAATTCCTTATTTTCATCAAATTTTTTTGAACAAAATCCCATGGATCCTTACACAGGTTACAATTATATCCCTCTATACAATTTAGAGTCATCAAACAATGGTGCCTCTTCATCTTTCTACCCGGACTTTGATTTTTCAAGCAACCAAGATCATACGAAAACGTCCCACCTGATTAGATGGAACTCCGGTAAAAGGCTCGAGCCGAGGCTTCTGGGCATGCTGGAAATGTTCGGGGAGATCTATGTTGAACGGCATGAGCTCTTCAACAAGATCTTCCATGGAGATCATGAAGAAGTGTTCAAGAAGATTGGACACGCGCTGAAGAAGAAGAAGAGCATGAAGAAGAGTGGGAGTATGAAGAGGAGCATGAGTATGAGGACCTTCAGAGAAAGAGGAATTCAACAAGAATATGGAGCAAATGAGTTCAGAGCTGAGAGGTTTAAAGTTAGAACACCAAATGTGATTGAGGCTGAAGATGAACAAGGGGATCATCAGGTTACAAAAGGCTCAAAATAAAATATTGCATAATTACTATTCTTTTTTTTTTTTATACCTAATTAGTTTGTTATTGCAATCTGGAAACTTGTAAAGATCGTCAAACAGAATGTAATCATATTATAACTTAATTATTGTACAATTGAACATAGATCTATTATATATACTTTTATAACTGCGACTTCATATAAATCTTGATATACACATCACACATGTAATAATATCCTTGTACGTATTTTTTAAACTTCTAGCGGCATTAACTCAATGTATAGAATTTATTTATTTTGATATACAACGATTAAGTATCATCGATCATGTATCTAAATTCTTCAAATTTATGATATATTTCTGACGAAGGTGTCGTTTCACACTTCGCACAAATAAATTGCCCAACAAGGCGTAGCTATGGCAAGTGGGGTCGAACCCTAGGGAACTGGCGTAGTCTATTCTTCAGGTGGTACTCAATATAAGGGTTGTGGTCGAGATGTATCTCACTAACCTGTAACTCAACAAAGAAACTATCAAATAACAAAAATGTTTGGATTGAGTTTGAATCAATGATCCTAATTACTCTTACTCGTACACCGATGCAATAATATTCAATCACAAGATTTTATCACTTGGTTTTAAGCAAAGATTAATTTGAGCCCTATGGTCACGAAATCACGACTCAAATACTCTAAGCCTATATCTATTCAATTTTACAGATCTTGACCAGAAGGCAAGATCTCTTCTCTTGATCAACAACGTCACGAAGACACTTCAGCAACGATATTGCCCAAAAGTCATTAAGAACAAAAAAATTCTAAGATAGCCAAGAGGTATTAGATACCGACTACTCTCCAACACTTACTACCTTCTTGAGCACGAGAGACTCTCTCGAGTTTGACCCCAAATCCTGTTAGTGACTTAATCTCAATATCTAGATGGTGATCAAGTATACGTCAATATCAATTAAGTCTAGATTTGATCCTAAGTGTTTCGGAAATAAAATCAAATAACGAACTCACACAATAGATCTCACGAGTGTAGACCGAGTAACTAAGATCACATCATCTTCTCCAACCCAAACAAGTAAATTTAGCTAGACATAATCGTAAATGAAAGCACAAAATAATTAAAGGAAATCATACTCGAATAAAACTGAAAATGGTTGCTGCTCAACAACGTAAGTCAACAACTAAGGTCTTGGCTTCTCGCCAACAACTACGAACTGAATACAGAAAATGAAAAACGGAAATTAAAAGTAAATATGCCCGTAGGACTTGTTTCTTCCTCACACTCCCTCAAAATAAATTGCAGAACTAAGCTATCTATGTCCTCTCGTACAAGATGAAGTCGGCCATATATATAGGCGAAGGAATTAGGGTTAGGTTAGAATCCTTGTAGGATAAGGACTCCTTCCATACTTGATCTCTCCTTTCTTGGCAGATATTTTCGTTGATAAGGTTCATCTAGGATAAGGAAAGAAATCTTCGATTGTAGCAACCCAGAAATTTATTTTGCTACATTACTCTTAAAAAGTTTATATTTAATTATTTGTTCAATTATTTATTTAAGTCTTATAAGTCGCGCCTAGAGTTTTGCATGAGCATAAGCATGATTTTATTTTATTCGATTTGCTTGGCCCAAAATATTTATGGATTTTTAAAGCCCAAAGAAATTTTATGCATCTTCTATCAAATTAAATTATAGCCGATAGTTTCAATTTATACTTAAGAACATTATATATTTATATTTATATAATATATATATATATATATTTTCTTTTTTTTTCTTGTTGGGAAAGTAAATAAATTAGCTAGTAGGTGTACGAAGATAACTAAATCTTTAGTAATTATCACAAAATTTATGCAAAGTTTATTTATTTCAATTATTTATTTTCTCTCCGTAAAGATTTTGCAGTAGATCAAATTTGGTTTTCAAAATCATGATATAATAAAATATAAGACTTATCTCATGATCTTTACAGCTCTATCCGCAATTTTCTTCCAAATCCTTAATGATAAACTTCATCAAAGTTTTAGCTATCCAAACTCATAATTCTCAAGCATAAATAGAGGTTATTTTCATTCTTCACACACCCAAACCGATTTCGAAAAAAAAAAGAGAGAGAACGAGTGACACTCAAATTAAGATCTCCACCCCAGGCAAAGCTTATAGAGGTATCTCTAGTTTTACTTTTGTTTCCGTCGACGGCAGACACCCTCCTTCTTTTCTTTTTCTACTCAGTTTGTTGCTGTTAGTTCTGCAACTCTTCTTTCTTTTGTGGAATTGCCGAGCATATTGAACTTCTGGAGTTTGATTGCACTAATTTAAAGTCTTGGTCCCACTTTTATTTTAATTTTTTGTACGTATATGGAATAAAGCTGCTGTCTCAATAGTCAATTGAATTTAAAGTTCCTTTTTCAATAGTTGTCAGACACATTAGTTTATATTGATTCTTTATGTATATATGTGTGTTACCATGTATAGGGTATAGTTTAATTAAAAAAAAATTCGTAAATGGGTTTAATATATTTTATTTTGTTTTATATGATGATTCCTTGGTGTGTATATATGTTTAGTTATATAATAATAATAATAATAATAATAATAATAATAATAATAATAATAATAAAGAATTTCTAAGCTATTGCTTAATTTTAGATCGTTGGATTTCATTTTTTTAAAGCATGCATCTTGATATTTCATTAATCATTTATAGGATCGGCGTGCAAGACTTAATTAATTAATTTGCAAGTTTTTCCAAGTCAAGAGTCAAGAAGGTTAAGGTGGGGTTTAAAGTTGCATTTTAATATTTATCCTTATTATATATTTTGCACAATTTATACGTGTGATATGCAGGCAGAGCCTTCGGGCTAATTCAGTAAAAGAAGTTAGCCTTTGGGCTATTTGAGACTAAGCAGTTATAGCCTCCAGGCTACGAGACAGTAAAGTTAAAGCCTTCGGGCTAGCAGTTAAGCCTTCGGGCTACCAGACAGTTAAATATTGCTTTCGGGCGATGTGATTAAAGTTTACAGTTTTTCCATGTATTTTATTGTTGTAACTTATATAATTTGGATAAATGCACCCCACTGAGTTTATAGTACTCACCCCCAAAACTATCTTTTTTTTTTCAGGAGATGACTCGGGCGATGACCGGCGTGGTGCGTGACGATGGTCAATTATCAAGAAATTTTAAGAATAAATCCTAGTGTTTATATTTTCAGTTGGACAATTTATGTTAATTTATTTTCCGCTGTAATTTTTTTTTTAAATATTTTATTAAGTTTTTAATAATAATGTTCCTTTTTATTTAAATAAATTGGGGCGTTACAGTGTGGTATCAGAGCAGGTCTACAATCCTGTAGACTTGTTATAAGTAATTAAAGATGAAACAAATTTTTAGTAATAAAAGTTAAGACCATCATCGCACCGCCGCATCGCTCCGAGAAAAAAGGTACAAAGTTTTCATGTGATTATTTTATTTTATGAAGTTATCTCACCTAAGTTATAATATTTTATGTCCTCGAAATCTTTAGATGGTTAGACTACTCAAAACAGCTAGGATGAGTTGCGGTGGTAAAATTCCAACGAAGCAGTTGGCGTGGAAAACGTCCACCCTGCAATGGAAATTGTTGGACGAATTTGACAATCTAAAGTGGGACCCGGAAATGGAAGTGGAAGTACAACTGTTGAAAATACTAGACCTTTGGGAAAAGATGGAAAAAGCCGATTGTTCACCAGACTCTTTTGAAGCAGCAAATCAGGTTCTAGAGATCATGCCCACTGTAATGCACGAGGTGGTTGTGGAGGTTATAGACGATCTTGTCATAGATTTGGACGGGGAAAAGATGTTGGATTTTGAGAAGTTCATACTAGACATTATAGAGGAATGGAAGCACGACGCCTATGCGAGAGATTGCAAGACCATGACCCCCAACAAGAAGTGCAAGAGAGAGTAGCCTCTAGATAGTTTATTCGTTTATAGTATTGTTTTCGTTTTCCTGCGGATGTTCCATTTATCTTCGCTCGAGTTATTATTTTCCTCTTCATTTTAAGACTTTTTTTTTGTTTCTTTATTGCAAGTGAATAAAAGAACTCTTTTCATCGTTAAGTTTAGAGTTACTTATGTTATTGCGTAATTTAATAGGACTATGGCCAGACAAAGGGCAAACAGACGGACCTGTGGGGAGACGAGTGTCGATGAGTGAAGCTACCCAATCTGGGGGAAATTCAAATCAAGACAATGTCAACCAAAACAACCTGACCGGACTCGCGAACCTGTTGGCTCAAGCCTTGAGAGGAATAGTCCCTCAGCAACCTAACCCGCAACAACAAGGAAGTGGAAATGGAGTAGTTGCGGAATTTCGAGGCATGTCACCACCCATCCTGAAGGGTAATGAAGGACCTTTGGGAACTGAAGACTGGATTCGTCAGATGGAACGAATCTTCAACCTCATGCGCTGCAGAGACGACTTAAAGGTGACATGTGCAGTCTTTCAGGCGGTGGAAGAAACGGCCCGCGGGTGGGAGTTAGAGACGGCCCTTTCTTTCCGAGGAGCAACAGGGAGCCATCACTTGGAGAGTATTCAAGGACAAGTTGTTAGCAAAATACTTTCCAAAACCCTTTCGCAAGCAGAAGGAGAAGGAGTTGATGAATCTGGAGCAGGGAAACATGACGATCCTTGAGTATGAGAGAAAGTTCACCCAGCTGGCTCGTTATGCTCCCCATCTGGTTGATACTGACGAGAAAAAAACATGGCGCTTTGAGAATGGCCTACGCGATGAGATTGGAGGGCATTTGGCGGCACTTAATATAACGTCGTATGTTGACCTCTTGGCGAGAGCTCAAGCTGTCGCTACTCGCTTGAAGCTGGAAGATCCTGTTTCTAAACCCTCAGGATCTGGTGGAAAGAAACGCTGGGAAGATCGAGACAAGAAGAAGAATTTCCGACGAGAAGAAGTACAGAGGACCAATGGAGGATACAATCAAGGCGGGGCACCCAACAAGCCCCTCTGTCCAAAATGTTCTCGCTATCATTTTGGACAGTGCAGAATGGGAGAGAATGTTTGTTTCCGATGTTTCCAAGAAGGGCACATGGCTCCCAATTGCCCGAACTATGGACAACCTTCAAATGTCCGCAACAACAACGGAGGACGAAGTTATGTCAACAATGAAGGGCGAAACATCAATGGGCGCAACAATAACAACAACGCTGCCCGGAAGGGGAATGCACGTGTCTATGCCTTGAATCAAGAGAAGACGGATGATGATGCTCCAACTATGTCAGGTATCCTATCGGTACTAAATACACCTGCTCTAGTGCTTTTTGATTCTGGTGCTTTACATTCGTTTATTGCCAAAAGATTTTATGATAAAGTTGATATGAGATGCACTGAAGAGGCTCAACCCCTAAGGGTGAGCATTCCATCTGGGAAAAATGTAGAAATAGATCGTTTGGTCAAAGGTGTAAATATAGCAATCGGGGAGAGATCACTAGAAGCCGAGCTTTTCGTGCTGGAGATGAAGGATTTCGACGTCATCCTTGTTATGGACTGGCTAAGTAAAAACCACGCGGTCATCAAATGCCGTGAGCGAGAAGTGACTTTTCAATGCTCTGGGGAAAAATATTTCACTTTTCGAGGCAACAAGACAAGGAGAGGCCCTCACATTATTTCTGCCTTGAAAGCTGTCAAGATGTTGAGGAAGAAGGACTATCAAGCGTTCCTGGTTAACGTGGTAAGCACCACACCCCCTGACTTGAAGATGGATGACATTCCTATAGTCAGAGACTATCCAGAGGTTTTTCCTGATGATGTGACCGGAGTTCCGCCAGACCGACAAGTCGATTTCACCATTGACTTGCTTCCGGGAGCGACGCCTATTTCTAAGGCACCATACAGAATGGCGCCGCTGGAATTAGAAGAACTGAAGATTCAGATCCAAGAGCTTTTGGATAAGGGTTTCATTCGTCCGAGCGTGTCACCTTGGGGTGCACCGGTTCTTTTTGTCAAAAAGAAGGACGGGACGATGAGGATGTGCATTGATTATCGGGAGCTCAATAAGCTCACCATCAAGAACAAGTATCCGTTGCCCAGGATCGAGGATCTTTTTGATCAATTGAGAGGAGCTGGAGTGTTTTCAAAGATCGACTTACGATCCGGTTATCATCAGCTGAAGGTCAAGGAGGCGGATATTTCTAAAACAGCTTTCCGAACGAGATACGGACATTACGAATTCATTGTGATGCCGTTTGGATTAACCAATGCACCAGCTGTGTTCATGGATCTGATGAACAGGGTATTCCACCCGTACTTAGACAAGTTTGTCATTGTCTTCATTGATGACATCCTTGTGTATTCGAGGAACAAGACACAACATGAGGAGCATCTACGCTTGGTGTTGGAGACGCTTCAGAGAGAGAAGTTGTATGCCAAGTTCAAGAAGTGCGAGTTTTGGTTGGACCGAGTTGTGTTTCTCGGACACGTGGTTTCAGCCCAAGGAATCGAGGTCGACCCATCTAAAGTTGAAGCTGTCAGCAACTGGACGCCGCCCAAGAATGCAAGTGAAGTTCGGAGCTTCTTAGGCCTTGCACTCTGCGAACGTTTCATCGAAGGCTTCACAAAGATAGCAGGCCCAATGACCCGACTTACAAGGAAGGGGACCTCGTTCGTTTGGGACGAGAAATGTGACAAGAGCTTCCAAGAGTTAAAGCAAAGATTGACAACAGCTCCAGTTCTAACAATTCCGGAAGGCATAGAGGGTTTTGTCCTCTACTGCGATGCTTCGATACAAGGACTTGGATGTGTGTTGATGCAACATGGCAAAGTGGTGGCCTATGCATCAAGGCAATTGAAGGAGCATGAGAAAAATTACCCTACTCACGATTTGGAGTTAGCTGCGGTCGTACACGCTCTAAAGATCTGGCGACATTACCTTTATGGAGGAAAATGTGAGATCTACTCGGACCACAAGAGTTTAAAGTACTTGTTCACCCAAAAGGAGCTCAATATGAGGCAAAGAAGGTGGCTCGAATAGGTGAAAGACTACGACTGTACGATCCACTACCATCCAGGAAAGGCGAATGTGGTAGCCGACGCACTTAGCAGAAAGGGAGGTTTGTCAGCTATCAACACTTCCTTAATGATTCAAGATTTTTCTAACTTAAGAATCGATGTGGTGCCAGTTTCGAAGAACACAACATCGGTTATTGCAGCCTTAATTGTCCAACCAACACTCCGAGAGCAAATTAAGCAAGCACAACAAAGTGATGAGTTTTTGTGCAAATTAAGAAAGCGGGCTTTGAAAGGCGACATCAAAGGTTTCTCCGTTGATCCGGAGGGAGCTTTGATCTTTGAAGGAAGAATTTGCGTACCGAAGAATGAGGATCTGAGGAGAAAGATTTTGGAGGAAGCTCACAACACGCCTTACTCCATTCATCCGGGAGGAACCAAGATGTACCAAGACTTGAAGAAGTCTTTTTGGTGGAGGAATATGAAGAAGTCGATTGGTGACCATGTTGAAAGATGCATGACTTGTCAACTAGTGAAGGCAGAACATCAACGACCCATGGGTTTGCTAAAACCACTTGAGATTCCAGAATGGAAGTGGGAGAAGATCACAATGGACTTTGTGGTTGGATTGCCAAGAACAATCAAAGGAAATCACGCAATTTGGGTTATCGTTGACCGTCTCACCAAATCTGCTCACTTCATTCCTGTGAAGATGACATACAGCATGGAACGGCTAGCACAAATTTATATTCAGGAGATTGTGCGACTACACGGAGTGCCAGCTTGCATTGTGTCGGATCGTGACACAAGGTTCACCTCAAACTTTTGGAAAAGTTTACAAGAAGCCATGGGTACCAAATTAAATTTCAGCACGGCGTATCACCCGCAATCAGACGGACAATCAGAGAGGACCATTCAAACCCTTGAAGACATGTTGAGAGCTTGTGCTGTTGATTTTGGAGAAAATTGGGAGAAGCAACTGCCATTGGTGGAATTTGCTTACAATAATAGTTACCATGCATCTCTTGGCATGGCCCCATATGAAGCTTTGTATGGGAGGAAGTGTCGGTCGCCACTGCATTGGGACGAAGTCGGTGAAAAACGAGTTCTAGGACCGGAGATAGTGGAGGAGACGGTAGCTGTGATCAGTAAAATTCGTGATCGCCTTAAAGTAGCTCAAGATCGGCAAAAGTCATATGCCGATCTAAAGAGGAGAGATTTCCATTTTGAAGTCGGTGACAAAGTTTTTCTAAGGTTGTCGCCGACGAAAGGAGTGTTCCGAATTGGAAAAGGCGGTAAATTAAGACCTCGTTATATCGGGCCTTTCGAGATACTCGATACACAATGTGTTTCATGTTTCATCTTTGAGGAAGTACATTCACGACCCGAGCAACATCGTGAACCACGTCGAGCTAGAGTTGGATAAGGATTTGTCTTACGAGGAGCATCCTATATCGATTTTAGATAGGAAGATCCATGTGCTTAGGAATAAGGAGATTCCGTTAGTCAAAGTCCAGTGGAGTAGACATGATAAGAATGAGGCCACATGGGAGAAAGAAGAGGACATTAGAACTAAGTATCCAAACTTCCTAGACTAAGGTAAGTAATTTCGAGGACGAAATTTTTTTTAGTAGGGGAGGATGTAGCAACCCAGAAATTTATTTTGCTACATTACTCTTAAAAAGTTTATATTTAATTATTTGTGCAATTATTTATTTAAGTCTTATAAGTCGCGCCTAGAGTTTTGCATGAGCATAAGCATGATTTTATTTTATTCGATTTGCTTGGCCCAAAATATTTATGGATTTTTAAAGCCCAAAGAAATTTTATGCATCTTCTATCAAATTAAATTATAGCCGATAGTTTCAATTTATACTTAAGAACATTATATATTTATATTTATATAATATATATATATATATATATATATATATTTTCTTTTTTTCTTGTTGGGAAAGTAAATAAATTAGCTAGTAGGTGTACGAAGATAACTAAATCTTTAGTAATTATCACAAAATTTATGCAAAGTTTATTTATTTCAATTATTTATTTTCTCTCCGTAAAGATTTTGCAGTAGATCAAATTTGGTTTTCAAAATCATGATATAATAAAATATAAGACTTATCTCATGATCTTTACAGCTCTATCCGCAATTTTCTTCCAAATCCTTAATGATAAACTTCATCAAAGTTTTAGCTATCCAAACTCATAATTCTCAAGCATAAATAGAGGTTATTTTCATTCTTCACACACCCAAACCGATTTCGAAAAAAAAAAAGAGAGAGAACGAGTGACACTCAAATTAAGATCTCCACCCCAGGCAAAGCTTATAGAGGTATCTCTAGTTTTACTTTTGTTTCCGTCGACGGCAGACACCCTCCTTCTTTTCTTTTTCTACTCAGTTTGTTGCTGTTAGTTCTGCAACTCTTCTTTCTTTTGTGGAATTGCCGAGCATATTGAACTTCTGGAGTTTGATTGCACTAATTTAAAGTCTTGGTCCCACTTTTATTTTAATTTTTTGTACGTATATGGAATAAAGCTGCTGTCTCAATAGTCAATTGAATTTAAAGTTCATTTTTCAATAGTTGTCAGACACATTAGTTTATATTGATTCTTTATGTATATATGTGTGTTACCATGTATAGGGTATAGTTTAATTAAAAAAAAATTCGTAAATGGGTTTAATATATTTTATTTTGTTTTATATGATGATTCCTTGGTGTGTATATATGTTTAGTTATATAATAATAATAATAATAATAATAATAATAATAATAATAATAATAATAATAATAATAATAATAATAATAATAAAGAATTTCTAAGCTATTGCTTAATTTTAGATCGTTGGATTTCATTTTTATAAAGCATGCATCTTGATATTTCATTAATCATTTATAGGATCGGCGTGCAAGACTTAATTAATTAATTTGCAAGTTTTTCCAAGTCAAGAGTCAAGAAGGTTAAGGTGGGGTTTAAAGTTGCATTTTAATATTTATCCTTATTATATATTTTGCACAATTTATACGTGTGATATGCAGGCAGAGCCTTCGGGCTAATTCAGTAAAAGAAGTTAGCCTTTGGGCTATTTGAGACTAAGCAGTTATAGCCTCCGAGCTACGAAGTGATAAAGTTAAAGCCTTCGGGCTAGCAGTTAAGCCTTCGGGCTACCAGACAGTTAAATATTGCTTTCGGGCGATGTGATTAAAGTTTACAGTTTTTCCATGTATTTTATTGTTGTAACTTATATAATTTGGATAAATGCACCCCACTGAGTTTATAGTACTCACCCCCAAAACTATTTTTTTTTTTCAGGAGATGACTCGGGCGATGACCGGCGTGGTGCGTGACGATGGTCAATTATCAAGAAATTTTAAGAATAAATCCTAGTGTTTATATTTTCAGTTGGACAATTTATGTTAATTTATTTTCCGCTGTAATTTTTTTTTTAAATATTTTATTAAGTTTTTAATAATAATGTTCCTTTTTATTTAAATAAATTGGGGCGTTACATCGATCCTTATTGTAACACCCTATTTTATAATAACTTTGATGGTACATAAAAAAACTTATAACTTGAACAATTAAGCGGGACTTAATACATGTAAAGAAAATATACCTAAATATATTGATATCAAGCACAATTTCAGCAAAAATCTATTATTTATATAATGACCAAAACTTTGAAACCAAAGAAATAAATTTCTCCGTACACCTATTTGATGAAGAATGTAATATTTTAATACATGAATACTTGTAGTTAACACCATTCTCAGATCAACTTTAATTAACTAACAAAATTAAAATATATCTAATTGATTGGAAAAGGAAAAATATGCACTACAAAAAAATGCTGAAATAACGACTGAACTTAACGACAGAAACAAATCCGTCACAACTAACGACGGAATAACTACGGACTTTTGACGGAAACACTGGGCCAGTAATAACGACGGAACCCATGACGGAACTACGACGGAATCCTTCTAACGACGGTGTTAGCAATGAAATTTCAGTCGTTAACATTTTATTTTTCAATTTTTTTATTTAAAATAAACTAACGACGGAATTATTCCTTCGCAATTTTTATTTAATAAAATTTAAATTTGAATTTATCGTGTAACGACGGAATTTTCCGTCGTTAATATTAAAATATAATTTTAAGTTTACGACGGAAGTTTTTCCGTCGTTAGTTTAATTAATTATTTTATTTTATTGTTAAATAATGTTAACGATGGAATATTTCCGTCGTGAGTATTAAATTTAATTTTTTTTAATTTATGATTAACGTAACGACGGAATTATTCCGTCGTGAGGATAAAATTTAATTTGTGTTACGTTTTAATGATCGTAACGACGGCACTGTTCCGTCGTGAATTTTCATCTTAACGACGGAATTGTGACGGAATAATTCCGTCATTAACTCTGCTTTTTATTTCTTCTGATCAGACGAGCCCTAGTTTCAGAAATTCCCAAATCTCTCTCGTCTCTCGTCCCGCCATCGTCTCTCGCCGCTCCGTCTATTTCTCACCGTCGACGGGTAAGTCACCCTATCTCTCTATCTCTCTTTAATTTCATTGTGTCTCTCACTATCTCCCTCTCTCATTCTCTCTCTCTCTCTCTCTATCCTCTGCCGTGCAGTCGCCGGTGCGGCCGCCGTCACCTATCTCTCACGGTAGCCTCTCTCTCTCACGATCGCTGTAGCAACTACCGTGCTGCCGCCGCCCCGCCTTGACATCCCCGGAACCTTAGCCGCGCCGCCACCTGTCATTTCCTCTCCGCCTCAACCACGCTCTCTCGCCGTCTGGTCAGTCTCTCGCTCTCTATTAGTCTCTGTCTCCGCCCTCGCTGTAAGCCGTCGACCATCACAACCCTAACCCTCTTCGATTGTCGACTCTGACCGCCGGCAAAGCCTTCATTCTGGCATTGCCGCACCCTCACCCAAACAATCGGTCTCTCTCCCTCTCTTTGTGTGTGTGTGTGTGTGTCTCTCTCTCTCTCTCACTCTAAGCTCCTCACTGCCACAGCTCGGCGCCTCGCCGGAGCGTCGCTCGTCACTATCGTAGGAGCAAGAAGGAAGAGAGAGGCTTGTCTATGTCCAAAAACTTTATGTTCAAAAGCCCAAGATCGTCCACTGCCGTGACCTTGACTGTCACTGCCGCACCGCCTCTTTCTCTCTCTCTTGGTAAGTCTCTTCACGTTTACGTATGTACAAACCTGTATCTAGATCTTTCTATCCCTTTACTAATTGCATTCTTGGTGCTCTATGATCTCCCGTGAGTTTGAGTTTCCCAATTGTTGTCAATTTTAATTTTGGGGTTTTTCTGCTTAAACCTGTCTGAGGCATAAATTGGGGCATTTGATGTAAGAATGTTAATGTTATTTTGCTTTCTTTTACTGTTTGAACTATTGGTTAGTAAAGATAATTGAAGAATTCGTCCACAATTGTTTACTGTAAGTTTTTTTTTCCAACTTTTTGATAAATAGATTCTCTTTGTTTCTGCCTTTTCTTTATGCGGTTTTTACCCTTTTCATTCAAAATCTATACATTTTTCTAATTCATGAATCTTGCCCTTCTCTGTTGAGGAGGTTTTGAATTTTGTTAACAGTAGCTCAATGGATGGAAGAAGCTTTCTGGAGATGAAGTTGGAGAGCTCCACTATTCGGTTGAAGCAGGAGATGGGTGAAGCTCCCTCAACTCTTGTATACCGAGTAAATTTAGAATACAACTTAGTACGTTAGTTTGTTTGTAGATTTTAACAAGTTCAATGCACGAATTGGCTCTATGTTAAGTAAAGAAATTTATACCATTTTTCTTGTGGACATATATTGTTTCCCTGTTTTATTTCATATTTTTAAAGTTTAATATTTTGAAATTTTATTTTTTGTTACTTTGCAATTTTCGCTACTTTGCTAAACTAAAATTAGAGCAGCAGCAGCAGCAAAAAAAATAAATAAATAAAATTAAAAAAATTAAAAAAAAAGTTAAATTCCGTCGCTAATGATTATAGGTTTAGCGACGGATTTTGTTCCGTCGTTACTAGCGACGGAAATTTCCGTCGCTATTCCGTCGCTGCTTCATGACGACGAACTTGACGACATAATGTTGGCGACAGAATTTCCGTCACAAATCCGTCGCTACCATAGCGACGGAACCTAAATTCCGTCGTTAAATATCTTAACGACGAGTCATTTCGCGTCGACCGTTTTCCGTCGCTATTTCGTCGTTAGAATCGTTTAGCGACGGAAAATCATGATTTTGCGACGGATTTTTCCGTCGTTAAATGTAGTTTTTTTTGTAGTGATGCAAATATGATTCATAACAAAACCGCAGCAAATAAGATCACAAAATAACTTATCACTATTAATAATTAATAAAATAACATAAGTTTCTTGAACATAAAATATATATATATATATATATATATATATATATATATATATAGGTATATATATATACTAGTAAGTAGCCCGTCGAGATTCGACGGGAAATAACTTTATGTTTTAATTTACATGTATACATTTTAAAAATAATTTTATATCTTATTTAAAAATTGTGATATTGTTCGCGTTAATTATTAATTAAACTTAGAAAATTAATTTTATTTCACGTATTTAAATTTATTATTAGAAATGACAATGGATCAGGTATATTCATTCATTATGTATTTTTTAAATCTAAATTTGTTTAAAATTTTTCTACATGTTCGTCCTAATCTCGGTTAAAATAGTGATTTTACTGTACATACGCGTCTCAAATCCGTTGAATAATACTCGATAAAAATATGAACACTCCAAGTTAAATTAATTAAAATTAGTAAAAATCCTTCTTTCTATGTTAATTTGAACCGTCTTGTTGGTTTATGCTAAATTACTAGATAAAAATCTAAACAAAGTTAATATTAATTAAAATTTGTAAAAATTCTTCTTTTTAAGTATATTTGAACCGTCTCGTTGGTTCATTCTAAATCGATATCTCTAATCTTTGCCAAAATGCAGAAAAAAAATGATTACATCTTCAAAGTAATATTAATTAAAATTAGTAAAAATCATTCTTTCTATGTTATTTGAACTGTCTCGTTGGTTTATGCTAAATTACTCGATAAAAATCTAAACAATTTAATATTAATTAAAATTAATAAAAATCCTTCTTTTTAAGTATATTCGAACCGTCTTGTTAGTTCATGTTAAATCGATATCTCTAATTTTTGCCAAAATGCGGAAAAAAATATGTTTGCATCTTCAAGTTTTTCTTTTCTTTAGCTACATATCCCACATTTGATTCAATGTATATATTTTTTAGAAAGCACTAATCGAAGTTTTTAAAAAAACATGAATGAAAAATGAAAAGGATTCCATGTAGACATGTTGATTAAGTATTTATTTAGTCTTCATAGAGAGATTTTCATCTTAATAGGGATGTTCATTTACAAATTTTCTATAGATTATTATATATGAATTAAGAATGTATAAAATAAGGATTTATAAGAATGCATTCCGAAATTGTTATTATTTTAATATGTATAATAGAAGAAATTAATTAAATAGAGTGAAAGATAAATATGATATGTGATTAATAGATAAACATGTGATATTTCAAGAATATGAAATTAATAAAATTTGTCTCGTTAGTTCATGTTAAATCGATATCTCTAATCTTTGCCAAAATGCGGAAAAAATATGTTTACATCTTCAAGTTTTTTTGTTCTTTTCTTTAGCTACCTATATCCCACATTTGATTTAATGTATATATTTTATAGAAAGTATTAATCGAATTTTTAGAAAGACATGAATGAAAAATAAAAAGGATTCCATATAGACATGTTGATTAAATATATTTATTTAGTCTTCATAGGGATTTTATTTACAAATTTTCTATAGATTATTATATATGAATTAAGAATGTATAAAATAAGGGTTTATAGTAAAAATCATTCTTTCTATGTTATTTGAACCGTCTCGTTGATTTATGCTAAAATGTTTGCATCTTCAAGTTTTTTTGTTCTTTTCTTTAGCTACCTATCCCACATTTAATTCAATGTATATATTTTATAGAAAGCACTAATCAAATTTTTAGAAAAACGTGAATGATAAATTAAAAGGATTGCATATAGATATGTTGATTAAATATATTTATTTAGTCTTCATATGAATTTTCATTTACAAATTTTCTATAGATTATTATATATGAATTAAGAATGTATAAAATAAGGGTTTATAAGAATGCATTCCGAAATTGTTATTATTTTAATATGAATAATAGAAGAATTTAATTAAATAGAGGGAAAGATAAATATGTGATGTGATTAATAGATAAACATGTGATTATATATGAATTAAGAATGTATAAAATAAGGGTTTATAAGAATGCATTCCGAAATTATTATTATTTTAATATGGATAATAGAAGAATTTAATTAAATAGATGGAAAGATAAATATGAGATGTGATTAATAGATAAACATGTGATATTTCAAGAATATGAAATTAATAAAAATAAAAATTAGAATATATGAATTAAAATTAGACAAATTCCCAGAAGAAAGGAAAATCTGAACGGAACATCGTGGATGGGGCAGCTTTATTTTCCTATTAGTAATAGATATTCTGGAAAGTTAAGTAAATTTACTAATCAAATCATGATACAAGCGTACGTGCATGTCATATAACTAAACTTCAACATAAACTAAAGGGTTCAAAAATACGACTGAATTAAAGATAATAAATCCTATAATTTGAAATAAAAATAACTAAGATCTTTTAAACGATGCTCTAGTCATTCTCGTCCTCCGCGACTGCTTCAGTTCCAAATCCTGAAAACTGAAAATCTAAAAGGGGGTGAGCATATTGAAATATACTCAGTGAGAAAACATGCAATTATCCATATGTATTTAACGTGCAATAAATCATATTATCATAAACATATAAAACTTGAGGCATAAGATTTGAATCTCAACTTGAACATATAGGGTTGTATCCCTTTTACTTGAACGTATAGGACTGTATCCCTTTTACTTAAACGTATATGGATGTATCCCTTTTACTTGAAATATATGGCTGTATCTCTTTAACTTGAACATGAGCATACGTTAATCAAACATGAGATATAAACACATAAAAACATACATAGATAATTAATCAACGTGCATAAATTCCCTCACCTTAACCTTGCATTGAAAAAAAAACTTGATGAATCTTCATTACGTATCTCCTCTCTCAACTCTTTTAATTGCTCAATATAAATTTTTGTGGGTTCCTCTCTAATGCTAACTTACCCCCTATTTATACATGAAATTGAAGTGAAAAGGATAACCATGAATTTCTTTAAATTAAATTATTCTTCAAGAAATCTTTAAAACGTGAAGACGATTAGGCTAAATATATTGAGATAAAATCATACACTTTTAAGAATCAAAGTTGTCAATCTGTACGTATTTCAAAATACAATTAATCCTTTTAATTAAAAACTCTCAATTCAAAGGGATATACTTTGTTTTATAAATATAATGATATAGGATCTAATTATTTTACTATAATTATAGCATTCCCAGTGTACATAGAATCCTACGTACTACCGGAATTTTGAAAGATACATATTCAGACTTTATTTATTTTAATATATTTAACTTTAGAAGTTATAATTATTCTATAAGTTTAAATAGACGAAAAATCTCTCCACCTTTTAATCTATATCTTTTAATTGTATTTTAAGGACAACAATAAATAATTACAACTATTAGTGCTCCTAAAACACTACAACTCTCGTAAATATATATAATTTTTGACTAAGCAGACTTTTCATGAAAAATAACTTGCTATATACCAACTTTAACTGGAAAAATTTAGATTTAAGGCCTACTATCAAAATATGCGTAAAGTAATATACTTAATAATAATAAATAAAAACTAAATTGCCCATATAAAAAAAATCGGGATGTTACACTTATCCTCTTCCTTGGAGAAAAAAGAAATCTGCAGCTGCTCCCGACCTACAATTTGCATTCGTTGTCTGCATCCCATTCTACTTCTATGTTGACCAAGATCCTGACTCCTCCGGGTACTCTCTATGTTGGCTTAAGGGATATGGAGAGGTGTTTCTTGACTTGTAGATTTGCTGTAATCGTTGTTGCTCAGCTACAAGCTTCCAGCCCTTTGCCCATTTGCATCGTATCGCTATCTCAGCATTTCCAGCCCTTTGCCCATTTGCATCGTATCGCTATCTCAGCATCTCAACAACAGATTTTTCACCGGATTTGCCCAACATCCCACATGTTCTTCCCTGCTCACCTTCTCTCGACTTTGAGTCCTCCCAAACACATGACTCGATAAAGACACAAAAAGAAAAGACAAAACACAATAAATATGAACACAAAATTGGGTTCATCAATTTCACCTATACTATCAGTCAAACTAGCTACATTACTCCAAATATTGCATACTATTAATCTCCAAAAACATTTTTCCATAAAATGACACAAAATCAACAAGAAACTGGCATCTTCTACAACATTAATTATGGATGATCACCACATATATGGTAGATTTTCTCACCATATATGGCAATCATTCATAGATAAAATGAGAGACGTCGAGAATCCGACCTAATAATAAGAATTAAACCAAAATCAAGTTACCTCAAGATATCACAAAACTCCATCATGTAAAAAAAAGCTTCTATATATAGTAATAATTAAACAAACCCTAGTAATTATGCTTCTTCTTCGACTTCTTCTTCTTCTTCTCGAAGCTCCTGCCATTCCTTTTCCTCTTGGAGCTGGAAGCATAGCTCTCATCAACTTCAACTAAATTATTCTCCAACCCCACAACCAAATTCTCAAAATGCTTGCTCGTGACCGTGGTTAGACCCATAAGATTCATCCTAAATTTCATAAAAAGCTCAGAATCCACATAAACACCTTCATCTACCATCTCCTTCTCCACACAATGATGCAGCTTCTCCAACTCCCCCTCCGCCTGCCCCTGCAACCACTCGAACAACTCCGTCTTCGCGTGCTCCTTCTCCGACAAGTAATAGCCATACACGTAGCTCCATTTGAGCACGCGCCGGCACTCCACTATCTGCTCCCACGCTTCTACCACAAACTGCATTTTCCCGACGCACCTGCTCTCTGCCCTCTTCAAATCCTCCATAGCTATCTTCCTCGATTTGTTGTTGGATGCCCACCTCTCGTAGTAATGACTGTATCTCTCCAAGAATCTCTTCGCCATCTCTCTACTCCTCTTATCTTCATCCAGCTTGCCTTTTTCCTCTCTCTTCTTCTTATACTTGTTACATCTATAATAATTGCTGTGCCTCTTCCACGCCTCGCCGCACATCCAACAGAATTCGAACTTACATGGAGCTTCACACGTCATGTGATTGCAACCATTCCTTTTCTCAATCGGACGGCGACATTTGGGACATGGCTTCGTGTAAGCCAGAATCCACTTCGTGTTCTCCGCCTCCGACTTATTCTTATTTATCCACTCCGCCACCGACTCGCACCCGACGGGGCGGTGGTGCTCCTCCGCGCACCTCCAGCAGAATTTGTGCGAGCAATCGCAAACGACGTCGTAGCCTTCGCTCCCGACGCCTTCGAATTCGACTGCCCGATCGCATCCCGCGGCGGAGCACCACTTTCTGCTTCGATTGGATTCAACGTAGGATCGAAGGAGATATCGATGATACTTGTTGATTACAGATTTTGATGCAAGTCTCTCCACCATGTCCAAGGTCACGGCCGCTCTGCAGCCGGGGTCCGGGCAGCGCAGCGTCAGGCAGGCGGCGCCGTCGCTAACCGCCGTCTTGATGTAGGTTTTCCAGCAGCGTGTGCAGAAGAGATGGCCGCAGGCGGCGGAAACCATTTTTTTTGGCCGGATCTTCGAGTAGCAAATATTGCACAACTGCTTGGTTGATCCTTGCTCCGCCGGCTTCACGGCGGGGTCGGGGTTTTTCTCTCCGTCGTCGGCGGCGGCGAACCATTTATCGTATACGGAGGCGAGGCACCAGTTATTTTCGCAGAGGAGGGCGCAGGCGACGCCTCTGGAAACGGAGAGAACGCCGGAAACTGTGGAGATATCGTTTTCTTGAAGGTGTTTGATGTCTTCTTCTTTTAGGATTTTGTAGTTTTCCCGGCGGCCGGCGCCGTCGTGATAGAAATTCTCTTCTTCGGAATCCATGGAAACGGCGTTTTTATTTTTCCAAAAGTACTTTAGTAATTGTAATTTAGAATGCAATGCATCTCATAAGATTGGGCATCTATTATATAAAGAAAAACGGATTCGGGGCCCTCCCTCCTATATGGCACCCCGCTAATCCATCCATTCCTATTTTTCTAAATTTTTCAATTCTTAAAATTAAAATAATATTTATCATATTTTATATTCTATATATACTATAAACTATATACTATATATTAGCCGATCTTTAGAGAGAGTGGCTATGGATCTATGGTTAATGCTATGAAAGATACTTTCCTTTTGGGAAATTTGTTACGATAATATAATAATATTACATATATATATATATATATATATTTATATATCTAAATTCTCTCATTTTTTGAATTATTAAATATAAAATATTAGATTATAAATATTAATTAAATCTTCTATCCCGTATCTTTTTTTCAATGAAACTTCACCTATTGAAACCTATAAATACTTAGAATCAATGTGTATTTTCTCATCAATTGCACCACCAACTTAATTTGGCCAATTAATTAGTTGTTCACAAAAAATATGTGTTAAATTTTATATTTGATACCATTATTAATTGAAATTTTAATCAGATCCATCTCCAATTTCTATTTTTCAAAAATTTCAAATAAAAATGAACCTCGCATGGTTTTTTAGTTAGATTTCAATGGAGAATACAACTGAATTATTAGTATGCACTAAGTATCATTTGCTTAAGTGTATTTTTTTTTATTTTCTATTGAGTTCCGACTTTTTTAATACCAAAATATAAAAGAGACAAGTTATATATCCTATTCATAAAACTAGATCTTTTGCATACCAAAAATGTGTTAAAAGACTAAAATAACCTTAAGTAAAAAAAACAATTAAAAGAAACAATAAAAAGACAAAAAAAAATAAACAAAATTGGTCACACGAATCGCGATCGGTCCACTCCCAAACCCCACTTTCTCTCTCTTCGACTCTCATTCTCTCTCTCTTCGACCGCTGCTCTCTCTCCAGGCTCACGAAACCAACAAGTCACGGCCACCGTCTCCGCCACGATCTTCGCTTCGTCGTGTCTGAAAAATGAAGTTGGAGAAACGAAAGGCAACCCGCGCCGTCGTCGTCGGACTCCGACGAGGAGGATTTTGAAATTCCTCAACCGCCGGTTAGTGCCCTAAATTCGACCCCAATTTGGATTTTTTTTTTCGAAATTTTTGTTGAAATTTTCTGTTAAATGCATGTTTATGTGTTAAAAATGTGTTTGATGATCATGTTTAGTTCGATTTTGTTGGATGGGTGTATAGTTCTTGTTTGTTTAGTTTGAAATTCTTCGGTGTTTAGTTCGAAATTTATGTTGGTTGGGTGTATATAGTTCGACATTGTTGGTTGGGTGTGTTCTTAAGTTCTTATGGGCACCATGGAGGTGAGGAAGACGACTCATCGAGCTCGCGATCGCGGGGTGCAATCGTGGCCACGGTCGTGAGGTGCAATCGTGCCCGCGATCGTGGTGGCGACCGTGGCCACGGTCGCCCACCGTGCTCGCGATCGTGGGCACGGCCGTGCTCGCGATGGTTGTGACCGCCGTGCCCGCGATCGCGGCCTCGATCGTGGGCACGATCGTACCCTTCGATCGTGGGCACGGCGGGGCCTCTCCAATTTCTTGTGTTTTGTTGCTTTGGTTGGTTCCAACACATGATGATGGTCTTTAATGTTTTGTTGCTTTGGTTTTTGTAGGTTAATTGTTCTTGGAAGAGACCTACATTGCTCTGTCACTCGTGGAATCAATCTTTACATGCGGGTTGAAATATTCCGAGAGGTTACAAAGATTTTATACGAAGTTGGTGGTAATGAAGCATTGGAGATATTTAAATCCGCATTGTGGGGCGCTTGATTGACGTGAGAAGAAGTCACGGTGCAAGTAATGCCTACATCACGTTCTAGCCCGACGGTTGAAGGGTGATGATGATACCTCGGATCGAGAGTTGGTTTTCGGATTGGTGGAGAGACCATTCGTTTTACGGCGAAGGATTATGCAAATCCTTGGGCTTCATTTCGGACTCTCCGAGCTTTGATCCACACTCAAGTCATCAAATTCTAGCGGCAGCATTTACTACACATATTTCAAAGGTGAACCTACAAAAGTAAGTGAGTGCCGCAAGAAATTCAAAAGCAAAGAGTTGGGCAAAAACGTTGAAAACTATTTGAAGACGGCTAACTTGTTAGTTTACTATCTCTTCATAGCATGTCGGGACGATCCCGAGATAGAGGATTGGGGCATGGACATTAGTTGAAGACTTTGAAACTTGGGATAGTTTTCCATGGGGCTCGTACACGTATGGTACGTTGTGTTACTATATAGACAACGTGGCGATGCGCGCAATCAAGCGAGAAAGAGATTACCACTTCTACGGTCCGGTTTGGGCTTTGCGGATTTGGTCGTATGAGGTCATTCCGGCACTCGGAGACGTGTGTGGATTGCGAGACCCACAAGTCGGATTGCCCGATGTTTGAGGTGGAGCGCAAGGCGAGATGAAAATGGTTGATTTTAGTCGTTTCTTGGACAATCCACGGGTACATTTATTTTATTTTATTTTATTTTTAAATTTGATTGTATGATTCAATGTTGAATATGTAATATTAAATTTTTATTATTTTTTGCGGCTTGTAGTATATCCCTCGTTGGAACCTATTGCCGAAGAGCTAGAAACGTGGTACATGATGAGCTTTGACAACGGAGAGGAGTTTGATGTGAGATACAAGCCTCTTGTACGAATTGCAACAAGGAAAGACCCGAAAGGAAAGTCAAAGGCTATGGGAAAATTGAAGAGTATAGTGGGGAAGGTGTTGACTCCTGAGGCGAGGCGACCAATGCCCCGAGCGTCGCCGTGAGAGTACTCGCTGGTGCTACGGACGAGGCGCACCTCGGGGCACCGGACGGGGTTTGTTGTGTGCACGGACGGCCTTGTCCGGACCGCGAGGAGGGCACTAGCGGCGGGGATGACATAGAGCGCCGGCGGGGGCGGTTTTGAACGACGGGTCGATGCGGCTTCAGCGCTAGACTTACTCGAAAGATGTTTGCTCGGATGAAGGACTACTTCATTCTAGGCGGTCTATCGGTCCTCGCAATACTCTCACGGCGCTCGGTTGGGAGTCACGGAATGAGCAGAGAGAGCCACACCGTCACTCTACGTCGGCCGTTGGCGGACACGGATGGTGCAGTGCGCGGGAGCCCGTCCGGGATCGTCCCCGTCGCTCTCTTGGTGTCGGTCTGCGGGGGCGTGCGTCCCGCGCTCTCGGCGGGGTGCCCGCCCGCCGCTCTCGGCGGGGTGCCCATTCCCACCACTCTCGGCCACGGCCGTGCCCCCGCCGCTCTCGGCCACGGCCGTGCCCCGCCCGCCGCTCTCGGCCACGGCGGGCTCTTCCCACCGCTCTCGGCGGCGAGGCTCAGCCCCCGCCCACTCTCGGCGCGAGAGGCTCGCCGCCACTCTCGGCACACGCGGCCGCCCGCCCCGGTCTCGGCACGGCGGGCTCATCCGCGCCACTCTGGCACGAGCGGGCTCCTTCCCGCACTCTCGGCGCACGCAGGGCCTCTTCCCGCACACTTTCTCGGCGAGCTGTTGTTGAGCTCTTTCGGCCGTGCAGCCTGCTTACCCACTTTCGGTCGAGGGGCCATCTTATCAGAACTACCAGTCGTTTGGGCACTGAAGTCTCTAGTTCAACGACGCGCAAATCCCATTTTACCGAGTCGGTATTCATCGCGAGAGAGCTTCAGGATGAGGATGATGATGAGGATGGGGATGATGAGGAGGTGGGTGACAGGAGCTTGGGTCTTCGACAACCCAGACCGTCTGCTGCTCTAAAGACCCCTTACAAGGGCAATGTTCCGTCTAATGTCGAGACGTTGAGGATTGAGTTCCGTGCTAACTCAAAAGTTCTTCGACACTCTAGAAGATCTTCATCAAGACTTTACTGCTGAGGTAACATCCTTTATATTATCATAAGCATAAATTAAATTGTATTTATATTGTCATCTAATATAAGTTTTATGTTTGTTAGGTAATAGACTTGTACGTGTCTTCCACTCGCGCGAGGATCCGGCGGAATCTCAGTACTCGGTCAAATGTTGGTGCAACTGTCACGATCGTCGTGGGCTCTGCATTTTATGTAAGTTGTAATTTATTTATTTTTGTTATTATTATTTTTTATAAATAATATTGATCTTGGTCATGGTTACTTTTCTAGGCGGCTTTAGTTTCCGAGCTACAAAAGCTGCATCCGAAGGATCCACAATTTAGACGAGTGAAGGGAAAGCTTGACATACAACAAATGGAGAATGCACGATGGAATAGATGAGTTGGTAAAAGGGCTAGATACGCCGACCGCGATTCCATGTAGTCAAATGCCTATCATGTAAGTATATAATATTTTAATAATATTTACATATCTTTGAATAACATGTTATTCTTCATTGATTTATTTGAATATGTTTTTTGCTTGAGCAGTTATTGCAATTTGTTGTATTAATGAGAATATTTGAGTCCTTTGTGAGGATTTGTCTTCTTGGTTGGAAGGTTGAGTTGTATGACTCGAATGTCACACCAGGTATGACAATGATCGTGTGACGGACGCGACTCGAGATGAAGCCCATTACTCGTCTTGTGCCTGCGTATGTTAGCTCTTTCGGGTTATTGGAGAAACAATTCATCAAGAATCGGGAGAGATGATGAAATGGAGCTTGTTAAGATGCCAACTAGTGTACGGTTCGCCCAAAACGGATAGCCACGAGTTGCGGCCCCTTCGCTTGCATGTATTTGGATCGTACGGTGGCCCGTAGAACTTCCAAAGTCAGACATTCGGGTGAAATCGACGAAAAGTACATTAGAAGATATCGATGGCTCGTAGGGTGTAGGATTTTTGGCTTAGCATTGATCCACGATAGATATGTATTTACGTTTAAGACAATATTTTACTCCGTGTTTTGACATTACCGACATTACCTACATTATATTATATTTTCTTAAGTGTTAATCTATGTGTTAATCTATATGTTAATCTATTTTTGAATACCGGTGTATATTTATGGAGTACATAATTAAATAGACGAGTGGGCTGCCGATCTCGCGACCGAGGCCACGGCCGGTGGCTACGGTCGTGAGCTCGATCGTGCCCGCGACCGTGACCACGTTCGTGAGCTCCGATCGTGGCCACGACCGTGGCCACGGTCGTGACGCACGATCGAGCTCGCGAACGTGGTCACGGTCGTGGGCACGATGTATTTTCCACGGTGGACACCCACGATCATGCACCATATTCGTGGAGTTCTCCAAAATCGACCAATTAACGACATTTTTTGTTTTTTCTACCTTGAACGTATTCTTAACCCACTTAGTATCATGTTTATACATCATTGATCGAACAATATTATCTTAGAACACATAATTTAATATTAGTGTGGACTTTTGTAATATGATGGTAACATTAGAGAAATGTTACATAATATATACTAAGAATGTGAAAATCGCAATACATCAATAAATGTTAAGTTTTTTAGTGTTATTTGTATATTACAATTCGAACTTTGTTAGCATAATGATGTTTGAAACATGATATAACATACGAAAAGACATTAATCATTGTTTATTAGTCGGAATCGGAGATTGTTCTTCGACTCACGATGGTTGGGCATACGACCGTGATTACGGTCGTGGCCAAACCACCGTGATCACGATGGTCTACTCACGACCGTGATCACGATGGGGGCTGCGTGATCGTGATCACGGTGGGTGTTCCGTCGTGACCGCGGTCGTGGGCGCTATCGTGGTCACGGTGGTTGCTCTGTGGACACGATTGAGTTTGTCCGTCGTGATTTCGGTAGGCGACGACAAAAAATACTCATGCAACACAAAACTAATCAAACTCAAAGATAAATGATTATAAAGAGAGATATCATTGACGGAAAAGGTCACAAAATATGATACATTGCCCTCGAAGCAACAAGTTCAATAATTGCTAAATATCTTCTCGGCGGGGAAAAGGGCATCCTCTTATATCATGATCTTCTCTACGACAATTGCTACATCTTTTTTTCTTCCGTCGTCTTTGCCTTGATTGTTCTCCACATGTTTCTTCAGGGGGGACGTTTAAATCAACACCACCTATGGGAATAGATGTTGTGCAAGATTTTACGTTGGCGGGTCCGCACACTTTGAAACACTTACCTTTGATTACGTCGTATGGTCGTCCTATCTTCAGCTAGCCGACCGAGCACGACTCATTCTTGGACGGCCGGCCTGACGCACCTCATCGTACGGAGGAGACATATGATTGATGAAATCGAATGCGGCGCATTCGCTCATCGGGATGTGGTATTGGAAGAATATGCTCCGCGTAAGTTTGTCTAAAATTGTGTTGTTTGAAATAATGACTAACGAAATCGTACACAGACAAACCATTGCTAGCGCGCCTGTTACAATAACGAAAATATTATTAAATGAAATTTAAAAGAAATTATAGCCAAAGATAAACAATTACCTTATAGCGGCGACGGCATGCTTACATGGAATATGATCCTCGCAAACTCCCGAGGCACTCGCATGTCCAACTCTCAAGGTCGACTTGATAAGGAATATTATCTTAACTTCGACTTTATAAATATGTGTTGTTGTAGCTCGAAGCAGTTAGATGAACACTAGCTTGCACGAGATAAAGAAAGCTTATCGAAAGTATTCTTTGTCAACTCGCTGATCTCTCGATGCGAGCCTTTGCCTCCGTCAAACCAATTCTCCGGGTCTGCGAAATATTTCAAGTAACGAGCAAGGCGAGTGAAACGTCGGCCCACAACAAACGAGAGTTCAAGACTTCCGGCTACATTGGAGGTCGGAAAGCCATAGCGTCGTATGGCGCGCTTCGACCTAGCCCACCTCTGGGTCCCGATTTGAGAAAGTCGTCGTAAGCCCCGTTAGGGCTTTCGGCATGCGGCTTCGAAAAGAGATTTTCGAACTCTTCAACCCGATAACGGTATGACGCTTGTTTGAAGAGTGTGGCAACGATAGCGCCGTAGCCTATTAGATTTTTACGTAGATGGTGGTAGCACAACCCGTACCTTTGCGTTCGGATAGACGGCTTGAACGGCGTTCTCGATGCTCTTATGTTGATCCTCACAATCAATAAATTTTACGGAGGATTGAAGCATCTGCGCATGTTGTAGAGAAAATAAGTCCACGACTCATCGTTCTCTATCGGACCAAGTCCAATTTTGCAAGCGGAAAGATTTGTTCATTCGCCATCTTTTGTGACGGCGACAAATAAAACTCCTTTGTTTCTTCGCTTAAGATGGGTCCGTCAACTACAATCCTCGGCCGAAGATGCTCGAATGCTCGAATACTGTCGAGGGCAACAAACATGTGACGAGCAACACTCCTTCACTAGTCAGTCTGCAACGCAAGTCATAAATAGTCCCCGGATTATCTTTGCTCCAACAAATACGAATACGATGGGAGCTTTGATACGACTTGTCAAAGTCGCCGTACGTCTTCTCTATCGCTATGTTCTCGTCCGAAGAGCGAAAGGCTGTATAACATCCCAACGCCGTACCTAATACGCATCTACTGTAATCATCTCCTTTGGCCTCAAAGTGACACTTAGACTAATTTTTTAGCAAAATAAAATGCGACAACCTCGAAGTCACCAGACCGTGCGGCAACACGATTCGAAGTCCGTGTGACAGCTGTGATCCAATGTCAACTTGCGATTCTCCAAAGAGTTGCTCCTGCAGACGCACAATCTAAATGTGCAATTTTCTCTACCACTCATGGATGAACACTACGCGTTTTCGGCGGAACGATCGATGTGGCACGCTCTAACATGTTCTCCGAATGATATATTCCTGCAATTATCCTCAACTCTTCCTTGGACCGAAATATAGACCCAGCCTCGAGGCGACCAGTGAGCGCGGAGGCATTCAACGTCCCACTAATGGTAATGCTTGTCATAGTCGGGAAATGGAATGATCCAATTGCGCGATGAATGCGACTCTCGGCATCTGTTCCCGGACGATGATGGTCGATGAGAGTGTCGTTGCTAGATAATTCTATCCATTTGTGCCGGTTGTCGAACCCAAGCAAAAAACTCCTACGGTAGTGAATCAATCAAGTTTTGCGACGATCTTTCTCTTCAAATCTTCGGATGTAGACATTGCCTCGTCTTAAGTATTCCTCGTCTTCCTCATCTTCGGATGGCATGCTATGTTGTGGCATGTTATGGTCTATGTTGTCGTGCTCTACTCATGCTACCTCCCATTAACGTTAGGGACGGATGAGCCGTTGTTCTCAATCACATATACCTCAGGATCTTCTTTGTGTTCCACTAGCAATCGAAGTAATTCGGTATCGCCTCGCAATAAAACTTTTACTTTGTTGCCGTTGGCCATGCGTGTCAAATACCATAATACGTACTCGGTCTCATTTCGACCACCCTTTGACCATCTCTAATAACATCCGAGTTAGCTCGGGTAACTTTGCCCGCATCAATGTAGCCAAAAAATGAATCTCCATCTATATACGTTGAGCGCTCCCGTGACCGCCGCCGTGATGTATCAAAATACGTTGCCACGACATCTGCGATTAACAAAAAACAAAAAGAATCGTCAGCAATCAATTGAATTCATTTTTAGGGCTTCACCTGCCATGCCCACGACCCATTGCCTCGATCGTGGGCACGATCGTGGTCACGATCGTGGGCACGGTCGTGGGCACGGTCATGATCACGGTCGTAGCGGCGGTCGTGGGCATGCTGAGGCCCGAAGAAAAAAAAAACTAAAAACCACAGATAGTGAGCACGATACTCTTAGCCTTTTGAACTGATTTTACCCTTGCATAAACATGAAATTTATAATTCTTTATCTAACAAATAAACATATTTCATGCAAATATTCCTAGTACTAAAACCCTAATGTTATCTTAAGAACGTGCCATTAAAATCTAAAATCATGTGCGGCCTTTATTTAACATAAAATAAGCAATATTCATGCTTTCAACATACATATCATCATGAAATCAAACCAACAAACAATCATAAAAACCGACAATAAATCACCATCGTGGGATTTAAATCATCATCGTGTTCACGGTCGTGACTACTATCGTGACCTTAAGATCACGTTCCTCAAAAATATATTTTTCGACTACTATACGTATTATGCGTACCTTTATATAAGATGGAAACACGAAGGCACCCCCTTGAAGTTGATCTTCCCTTTTGGCCTATGTTTCGAATGGTTTTTATGAGGATTTTTGTTTCTTTTTCTTGTGTCTTTTATCTATATTTTGAAGAGAATATTGGTTGATAAATGTTGATTTCATTGATGTTATGTGATTTAAATAATAGCTCTTTGCAAACAAACTGTTCTCGACAAGAATTTATTAAAGTAGCTTCATTAAATACGTAGTACATCCGAAAATCTTCATCAAATCCGAATTTGCAGGGTCAATAAATGGAGGGTTTCGGAGATACGATGCATGACACGACCGTGGCCACGATCGTGGCCACCATCGTGATCACGATCGTGATGACAATCGTGGCCACGATCATCGCACTCGAGCGTGACCCTTTGTCGTCCCGCGTTGACCAAGGGTTATTTTTGTCTTTTGAGTGATTTTGGTATACAAAACATCTACTTTTATGAATAGGATATATAACTTGTGGCTTTTATGCTTTGGCATTTAAAAATAGATTAACTCTTTTCTATTCTTTTTTTTCTTTCTAAAATCTAAAATAAAAGTAATCTCACATTGACTTTTTTAGAAGACTCCATCAATCGGGAAAATACAATTGGATTATAATTAGTTGCACTAACGACATATACTCCATCTGTTCCATTGATAACGTCCCATAATTTTTGGATCTGGTTATTAAGGAGAATGGTAAAAAAAAAATAGAAAATGGGTAGGTCTTTTGAAGAGTTAATCCTTATTTAGAATTATCTATATTACTGTCATCCTTATTTGCAGCGGATATTAAACTTCTAGCATAACGAGCGAGCTCATGTGCCGCCTTATTTGCATCTCTACGAGCATGGCTAATAGAAATAACATTAAGATTCTTCACCATCCTAAAAAAAATCGAACACATCTTCACACAAAGCACTAACCGCTTCATTTTCTTCCTCTACCACATGAACTGATTGAGTCAGTATAAGCCTCCACGGGCAAAATATTATTCTCCACGCATTGTCTAATGCCATGCACTAGCGCCTTCAACTCACCCATGCAAAATAGTGGCTGATTGTCGGACCGGTTTTGATAATGCAAAAAGAATACGATCATTCTCATCTCTAGCAACAGTACCAACTCCACCTCTTCCACATTCTTCGTCTACAGCGTAGTCCACATCAAGACGAACCCTTCCCCTTCGTGGTCGAACCCAGCCTCCCACTTTTGGTAACAGACGAGCAAAAATAGCTGCCTGCTTCTAATTAGCAGCAAAATATCCCTCAATATGGACAGTGCATTCTCCTTCCAAGTCTTGCCAATGAGGTTTCCTGCCATTATATTTTCCATTACATAATGCTTTCCAGACAACCATAGTCCCATCAACCACTTCTCAAAACTTTCTCTAGACACCTGGTTCATCATAACTTTCATCTATTATCTCGACATCAGCTCCTTCCCACTTCTTTAGCAAATTCCAGAATTCAAACTCCGTCCATAGCGGCCTAACCTTGTCACAGTATAGTAACACATGCGCAGTTGTGCCCCATCCACATCTCCCAAATACTGGTACATGGTGATTATACAAATTCATCTCTGTAGGAATTAAATTCTGGAAAACCCGCCGTGCGAAAATTCTAACTCTCGGCTGCAAATCAAAACTCCATAAGAATTTCCACCATCGAGCGCATTCATCTTTTGACTGGAAAGAATGCGACTCGTAGTACTTGGAAGCCACTAAATATCCAGACTTTACGCTATATTCGCCTTTAGGATCAAAGCTCCACTAGCGAACATCTCTTGTGTTTGATTCCGCTCGATCTACTTTTAGCACCTCTTCAAACTCAATAGGCAGCATCTGTCCCATTGTTTTCCTTCATCGAAAAGCCTCGCAACTCGATAATCTTGGAGCCTCATAGGCCTCTGTATCATCTTTCCTTGCACTAAGTCTGGAAGCCAAGAATCACCAAACACCCTTACATCTTCCCCATCTCCAATTTTCCACTTCAGCCCCTTCCTTAACAATTCTCTTCCCCACATAAGAGACCGCCAAGTGAAAGAGCAATTACCTGTCAACTGCACATCCATCACATCTGTCTCTGGGTAATATTTAGCTTTCAAAATCTGCGCCACCAAACTTGTAGGATTTCGAATCAGGCGCCATATTTGTTTTGCCAAAAGAGCTTGATTAAAATCAACTAGACTTCGGAACCCCATCCCTCCTTTGCTCTTCGGTTTACACAAAAATTTCCATGTTTTCCAATGCATATGCCGCTCATTCTCCTTATCTCCCCACCAGAAATGGGCACAACTTCTCTCAATATTATTACAAACAGAAATAGGTACACGAAAACAAGCCATTGTGTACGTAGGGATTGACTGAACCACAGACTTTATAAGAACTTCTTTACCTCCCGTAGAAAAAGTCTTGTTCATCCATCCGCCAACCTTACGTGCAGCTCTCTCAGCAAGATACTTAACTCTTGATCTCTGTCTCCAATGCATTTCTTCCTTTTGAGTAAGATCATTAATTGATGCTGAAATTCTTCCCAACTCGTTACTCACATCTTTACTCCCACGTTTATTCAGTAAGGCCACTCTTCTTGGCTCTTTTTCAACCTATCTGGAAGCTCTTCTGCCCCCATCTCTTTCCATTCCATCAGAAAACCCGGAGTCAAATATTTGTCAAGAAACCATTTTTGTTCAAAATGAAACCTTTTCTGACCACCCTGTTGAAATTCTTAATTGGCAGAAGAAGCAAAAATAATCTCGCAGAACACAAGGCAAAACAGAGAGAGAAAATTGGGAAAAACATTTCTCATTAGACTACATTGTAAAAGTTATATCTGTAACTCTAACTACACTGCTATTTATATGGAAAACATGATAGACTAACTAACAACTAATAACACTATTATTTTTACATTTTAACACTCCCCTCAAGATGAGAGCAAAATAATTGCAAGCATCTTGAAAACAGAGAGCAAAACAGCAACAATTTCTAAAACTATAAACTAGAAAATTTAACTTCCCAAAGAAAAAAAAAACAGAGTAAACTCCAACTCAGGGCAAACAAAAATGCAAAATTGAGAGGTGGAACAAGTTGAGAGTTGAGAGCTGCAAAATTCGACGAGTAGAACTGATATGCTGCACACTCCCCCTCGCATGAAGAAACTGCACAAGAACTGAACTGCATAAAGAGCAGAACTGAGGCACTCCCCCTTGGTGAAGACAGAGATACAATCGACGATGAACACCATGAATCCGGACCGGAATACAGACTCCTCATTATGAGCAAAATTCTGTTTGACATTTCCACGAACACCTTGCAGAGCTCATTTAAAACTCAAAACCATAACATCCACACCAAAGTTGAATCACAACAACCTCACATGATGAATCCTGAGCAAAAGAACAACAAGAGGAGAAAGCGAGGCTCTAAACCGACATCGATCCGAGCTAAAGAAAAAGAAGAACAACAAGCTTGGACATACAATCCGGCACACGACTTCGATCGACATAGATCGATAACCAAACACTAGAACCAAAGACAAGATCTACACAAATCTGGACAAAATTGAACTTAGAAACAACAGAAACCGCAACTCACGATTGCAATTGAGATTGAAAGAAGCTAAGATCAACAATGATCTTTAGCAACAAAAGAGAAAATGCACTACGGCGGGAAATAACCTTATTGAAATCGGCTATAGAAACAAAGAATCAACCAAATTGAAATTTGGGATAGAAACAGATAATCAACCGAGTTTATCGGTGAAAATTAAAGACAATCGGTAAAAACCGAAGAAAAAACACAGTTCAATAAGCTGGATTTGAGAAAGAGAAGCTCAAAATCAACATCGATTTGAGCAAAATGCACTATGGCAAAAATTAACCGAAACAATCGGTGAGAAAAGCAGAAAAATCAACCGATTGAAATCGGTGAAAATCAGAGAGAAAATCGATCTAGATTTTGAAGATCTAAGATCTGAAACAAGAGAACCGAATTTAATGGGAGAGAGAAATTGAGATGAAATCCACTGAAATCGGATGAGAGATGAAGAAATCACCAATTGAAAAACAGAGATGAGAATCACAAATCATTCGGCATAAACTAAAGAGAACGAGAATCTGAATTTGGATCGGAGAGAAATTAGAAAAATCAACCGATTTTGATCGGTGAGAAAACAATAATTGAAATAAAAGTAGAAGAGAGAGAGAGAGAGAGAGAGAGAGAGAGATTTCTGCCAGAAACGAGTAAACTATGAATGACAACCGGAGCACTGCTCCGAGAGAATTGCAACGGCATAACAACTGCGGTGATGGAGAGTGAGAACATCAAATGAAGAATTTATATTGAGCGACTGAGATTTCATATTGGAGATTGATGAAAAATTGCAACGATTAATCGGTGAGAATGACAGAGGAGACGCAAGAGAACGAGCAGCGGAAGATTATTGCTCTTGATACCATGTTGAAATTCTTAATTGGCAGAAGAAGCAAAAATAATATCGCACAACACAAGGCAAAACTGAGAGAGAAAATTGGGGAAAAACATTTCTCATTAGACTACATTGTAAAAGTTATCTAACTACACTGCTATTTATATGGAAAATATGATAGACTAACTAGCAACTAATAACATATTATTTTTACATTTTAACACACCCCACTCGCTTATAGGAATGTCTTTGCCACTTTAAAAATCAGGGCTCTATGGTCTGATCCGTATTCATCCAGCAATTCCATCGGAAATGATGCAAATCGTTCAGACCAACTTGGTGAGGCGACTAAAATACGAAATATTGCACAATGATGCAAATAAATAATCCGACTTAATGATAAGAAGGCGAAATTAATGAACCTCGAGAAATTACGTCCCAAACTTTACATGAAAAAAAGGTATCACTATCGTACTAAAACAAAACCTAATACTACCACAATTAAAGCAAAAGTAGAGGATGTAAGAATCACAATCCTCCATTGCCTAATTCAAAAGAAGAATAAACAAAATAAATAAAATAAAAACTAACTACTTATTCTGATTTTAACTTGCCATTCATGGAGCTCCTCTTAGCAGGCTTCTCTTTCTCTTTCACCAAGATGGGAGCAGAGCTCCCAACTTCATCAGCTCTCTCTTTCCTCTCCAACGCCATCACCAAATCCTCAATTTCCTTAGCCAAATAATTCTCAACTTGGGCTTTCTCATTCTTCTCCGACGCTATCACAAAATCCTCAATTTCCTTGGCCAAATAATTCTCAACTTCAGCTATATCAATATTCTTCTCCAACGCCATCACCAAATCCTCTTCATCAGCTATATCATTCTTCTCCAACGCCATCACCAAATTCTCAACTTGTTCATCCATTACCAAATAATTCTCCACTTCAGCTAAATCATTCTCCATCGCCCTCACCAAATACTCAAAATACTTTCTAGTTGCCGAGATTAAACACAAAACCTCAGCATACAAACCCTCACGACCTTCTTCTCCACTCTCCTTGTCCACACAATGGTGCAGCCTCTCCAACGCCGCCTCCGCCTGCGCCTGCAAGTGCTCGAGAAACGTCGCCTTCCCACCCTCCTCCGCCAAGTAATAGCCGTACACATAGCTCCATTTGAGCACGTGACGGTACTCCACAATCTGCTCCCACGCTTCTACCACAAACTGCATTAATCCCCCGATTCTCGCCCGCTCCAAATCTACCATAGCCCTCTTCCTCAATTTTTGGTTGGAATCCCACCTCTCGTAGCAGTGAATGTATCTCTCTCTGTATCTCTTGGCCCTCTTTCTCCTCGTATCACCTCGGACCTCGTTGGAATCCCAGTGAATTTTGTATCTCCCACTCCTTCCCTCCTCTTTTCTCTTGCGTTGGACCTCCTTCTTATACTTTTCGCAGCGAAGACAACGGCCGTCGTCGTCTCTCCACGGTGACGTGCAGATCCAACAGAATTGGAAGCTGCACGGAGGTGTACACATCATGCAATTGGTATAAATGCAACCATTATCCCCTCTCTCAACCGGAGACCCACACCTCGTGATGTGGGATATTTATTAGCAAAGGATTTTTTATAACAAGAAGGTAGAGAGAGGAACGAGAAAATGAGAGGTTAGTAAAAGGAAAAGATATTGGCCCAGATCTGACAGAACTAATGGGTTCTAGGAACTGTAGCAGATAAGGAGCCCGGAAGAGGAAAGGAGCTCAGCTCTGACAGAGCTGGTGATTTAACATACGGGCTCGGAGGTACTGTTTTGCTAAATACAAGCGATCATAATGAAAGAGTTAAAAAAGACGTCGCTGTCATTTAAAGAAATAGAATATCATGTCAGAAGATCCTTTATGACCACGTGTCATTCTAACATTCGTGGGCTTTTTGGAAAACACCCATTTCTCCTCAGATATCTTGTAGAAAGGCTAAATTGCCCTTGAGCAACTAGTATAAATAAGGTAACGGGTATCTTTTAAAAGGGGTTTTTTTTTTTTTTAGTTTTTCCTTGAAGAGAATATGAGAACGGGGTCAGCACTCATTACCTATCGGTAAGAAACATTATTCCCATTACCTTTCATACTTCCTCTTCTCAAAACTACTATCGCACCACAAAGACATTCAGATCCCAAAAATTTTATTACAAGATTTATTATAACAAACAAAAATCACGTCACAGCTCAAGCTTTCCCACAGACGGAGCCAGTTGTAAGAGTTGGGTTAAGCTCCTACAGCAAGAGTTTGGAGATATTTGCTATACCTTCGGTTGAATGTGAAATCGTCTGACTTTGATGAAGGTTTTCCTGCAAAAAAACCTACTGAGCCGGAGGGAGTCTCGGACACGTCGTGTTCTCCCCCTCCGATCGATTCCTCTTCAGCCACTCCGCCGCAGCCACGCAATCCACGGGGCGGTGCCACTCCTCCCCGCACCTCCAGCAGAACTTATGCGAGCACTCGCATACCACGTCGTAGCTTTCGCTCCCGCCTACGACGTCGAATTCGACTGCCCGATCGCATCCGGTGCCAGGGCACCACTTTCTGCTTCGGCTCGATTCAACGTAGGATCGACGGAGATATTGGTGATACCTGCCCCAGTCAGCTTCTGATGCAAGTTTCTCGACCATGTCGGAGGTTACGGCCGCTCTGCAGCCGGGCTCCGGGCACGGAAGCGTCAAGCAGCTGGCGCCGTCGCTGACCGCCTTGGCGATGTAAGTTTTCCAGCAGTCTGCGCAGAAGGGATGGCCGCAGGCGGCGGAAACCACTTCTTTTGGCAGGGTACGTGCAAATATTGCAGATTTGTTGCTTCGCCGAATTGACGGTGGGATCTGGGTTTCTCTCTCTGTCGTCGTCGGCGGCGAACCAGTATTCGTATGCGGAGGTGAGGCACCAGTTATTTCGGCAGAGGAGGGAGCAGGCGACGCCTCTGGGAACGGAGAGAACGCCGGAAACTGTGGAGATATCGTTTTCTTGAAGGTATTTGATGTCTTCTTTTAGGATTTTGTAGTGTTTCCACCGGTAGGCGGCGGCGGAGTAGTCGCTGACGTCCGCTGCTATCTCCGCCTCATCACAGTAATCGTCTTCTACGAATGCCATAGAAAGTTTTGATTAATTTTTGTGGAGTTGAATTCAGGGTAGATTGAGTTTTATTCAAAGTTAAACTAGCTTCACCCAGATCACACTTTAATAATTGAAATTTATAAGGCATATATATGAGCATATCGAAGAGTATTAGAATTAGAATTTTATATCTATTACTAATAGGAAAATAAATGTGCCCCTCCTCGATGCTCCATTCCGATTTTTCTTTATTCTGGTAATTTATCTAATTTTAATTCATATATTCATCTATTCTAATCTAATAATATTTTTTATTTTATTATAAGTTTTCATTTTTTTTATTATTTTAACCTAAATTTTGAGTTAATGATGATTTTAAGAGAACTGCTGGAAACTTAGGAGTGCTCCTTTTTTCCCTTTCTCTAACTTGTGGCCGTAACAGTTCATAATTAAGCTTTACCGAGTCCAATTAGAACTAATTTAACTTCAAATAAATTAATTAAATTTTAATTAATAAAAAGTGTGTACTTTTTAAACCATCCTATTATAAAAACTAGTATTGCACCCGCGCATCACGCGGCAGACATTCATACATGAACTTTTCGAAATTTAGGGGAGTTCTAAATGAATTTCATTATATATATTCTCTATATTAAGTCTAAGAACTTGAAAAATATAAGAATCTAAATTTCATAATACCAAACTTTAGTTTATTAGATCTGAAATTTATGAGTTGCTATTTACAAACTTAGTGAATATGAGGTTTTGGTGGCCGCGAAGAGAAATATGGTTGTGGATTCCTCACATGTGTAACCTGAAATAAATGTTGCGATTCATAGTTTGAGACAATCAATCTGAACTACCTGGAAGTCGAGTTATCCTTAATGGTTTCTTGATATTGTACGCTTGGATATGATTTAACTTGAATTGATTTGTGTGTTTAACAAATAAATAAATCACAACACATAATATATACATCAATCAGATTATATCATCACATGCAATAACATAAAAACTAACACTCCCTATTAATTTTGAAGTCCATTTTTATAAGAATGATTTCTCATTCCGATTTTATATACATAATTAACTAATAAGTCTATTTTATTTTTACTTTTTTGCCTATTTTTGGTAAATTATTATAAAGCACAAAAATACCAATTGTTTAATCAAGATCACTTGTTCAGTTGGCTTTTCTTTTAGCTTATCCATTAGCTTGAAGGAATAGAAATTCTTTCTCTGTTTTATTTTGTTGTTGGAATAGAGTTGATTCAATTGTTAAAGGGAAAAGGTTGATCAAATCTGCAAATTATCTCGTTTCGCCAAGTAATTCTTATGCTCTTCCGAAAATTGTGAATGCAGCTTTGTTGCATCTGTCAATTCTTCTCAAGCAAGAGCCACTGTGAAGACTTCATATTCTTTGGCAATATAATCCAAATCTCATGTAGACACAATTGTTAAGCTACACATCATATAAAGTTATAGGGATATTTTGTCGTGGACTACATTTTGCTCCACACGAATAATCACAAAATTAAGGAGAACAATGTTTCTACCAACAAACAAACCTCATATATATACCAATAAGGATAAATGACTCTACATTGCCTAAGGGTAGACATGATCACAAAATACGGCTCAACAATAAGGAAAACAACTCTACATTGCCTATGGGACGATTCCGACCTGAAACCATAAGGATAGACGGGATAATTTGAAAATGACGGTTCAAGTTTTTAAACAATCTTTAAAATTATTTAATAATTCCCCGTCAATTTTGACGGGCTATACGCTTGTTAATGTAAATCAACTCCATATCTTGCAGGACAACGAACTTAAAATGATTATAAGTCAATTTAAAGCATCAGCCATAACATTTTTTTTGAACCAACGGTTCAGTGTAAAATGATTCTTGATCAGCTTCATACAGTCTAGACTCTAGACATTGGATATATTACATATAACTCTCATAAGGTGACGTGAAGATGACTCCTTTTGCTAATGGTAAAGCAATATCAAAATTCTAGATCTCCCGTCCACCATTGAAATACTGCGTTTTATAAAATTGCCATTTAATTGATTGCAATGGATTGTGTAATTGAAAACTGCCTTATATATGTATATATAGATTGATAATGGGATAAGAGTTGTTATACTTTTAAAAATTAATTTATTTTAAGAATGTTATAATTTCCCATATGGGACTATGGGAGAGGTTGGGTTAATTTGTTTGTAGTTAAAAAAAAATAGGATAAATCTTGTATACTTTTTACGTGGCCTTTTTGAGGTTGGGTTAATTAATTAGGTTCACTACTAGAAAAACGGACATACATGACGGCTAAAAACCGTCATCTATGTGCTTTCAGAACCGTCACAAAAGGTGGTGTCATCTATAGTAGGTATTATACATGACGGATAATAACCGTCATCTATTCCAGCTATACATGACGGTAGAGAACAGTCATCTTTACTACAACAATACCGTAATGTATATTCACTTTTTACGACAATCTTGTGTTAGGACCGTCATGTATTTTAGTTCATAGATTACGGTTTTCGTGTAAACCGTCATATTTTTGTTAGTACCATAGTTGATGCTATTTTATGGCCAGATTTTGTGTTTTTTTTTCTTTTTCTTTTAACCTGTTTTATATTCGAACACCCATAAATTAAATCATACAAAATCAAGAAATAACACATTTGCTAATTAAAAATTCATTTCATTGATCATCAAAACATCCAAATAATACATATATATGTTATTCGATACAATCATAAAAAATAAAAAATGTCTTCAAATGCATAAAAACTACTTAAAAACTATCATTTCCATACAATAACCTCATAGAACTTTTCTGAAATCCCTCTCTTTCCAGCTTCCCCGTCCTTTTAATGCTACGAACTCACGTTCAATCAAGTACCTAATAGAACTTGTCAAAGAAATAAATATCATATTTACATTAAAATAACTCTATGACTTGAGCAGAATTATAAGAATTACAACAATAGCACCAAAAATGCATGGAATTAATGAAATATATACCTATTCAAGTAGCTCAATCCTACGAACCGCATCGATCTCACGTCGAGAGTAACTATCAAAAAATAAGGGCAAAATTTCATTAAGAGAGTCGAAAGCATGTAGGCAAGAAGAAACCTAAAAGGATAAAGCAAGAGAAGATAAGCATGCGACAAACATATATACCCAGAGAGAGAATGACATATGTAACAATTGAGGACAATAAAGATGAGCATGAAAGCTAAAAATTTCAAATCGGGGTAAAGAGGATTAAGTAGGATTAGAGATGAGCTATGCTTGAGATGTGGGGAAGTTCTGCAATACAGGTTATGGAGTAAAAAGAGGTTATCCACCTTAGTAACCACATGATACATTTTAGTTCGCAATCAATATTAGCATTGTAAAATTAACGAGAACCCAGAGAAAGAAGAATAGAACAACTTCAGGACATGAATTTCAATTGGTTAAAAATTCTAACATAAATTGAAGTATCTTGGTCAAATAAATCTTTCATCTAGAAACCTAATGAAGAAGAACAAATAGCATTGCAATATACGAAACATGACATAAAAAACACCTGCTAGTCGAAGGACTTGAATCATCCAAGTCAAGCAAAATGTCCCATAGCAGCAGCATAATAATACAGTGCAAAACTCACCCTTGAGAGAAGCAATAGCAGTAGAAGTTGGTATTAGAGCCTCTGCTGCAACAACTCTCACATTATCATCAGGATCCTCAAGCCTAGTTCTACAAGCAGGAAGAACAGACCCTAGTAAATCATGTAGCAATGTCAGGATAGAAGCAATGTCAAATAAACAAAACAACAAATTACAAAATACTAACATATTAAGTAGTATATGGGAAAGAGAATCAAAGCGAGAATCTTATAAGCAACGTCAAAAGTATAAGGCAAGATGCACAAAAGCATATGAGAGAAAAACAAATTAATTTAATGTCCAGTAATATATGCTGAAAGGGTATACCAAGGAGAATTCTTCCATGTAACATAAAAAAAATGGAAGTGAAAGACAATAGGATGTATAAGTAAATAGCATATAAAATAAAAACAAATTAATAACTGCAAAGAGAACAAACTAATAGTAGTCGACCAGTGGAGAACATCACAAACACAAAAAGTGGTCTGATCCCTTGAAACATAAGCTGATATGGCTTGATCCCTTCTCTTATCAGATGTCTGCGTGCATAAAATAAAACTCTGATAAAAAGTTATCTCTCACACCACTAGATCAATCCTGGATAGGTTATGCTGCTTCTTAATTCTCACATTAAGCTACTATTTAAGAAAAAAAATGCATGGTTTAAGTTGGGATTTCTGGAAGAACAACAATTGCACCAGGTTTTGCTTTCAAATCTAAGAACAGAAAAAAAAATTAATATAATGTTCTAATAGTTCCCTCAAAATCAATATACTTAGACCAAATTTTTTTACCACTGAACAACAAATTAATTTTTGCTATCCATTCTCCTCTTACAGCAAGAACATTACAACTCCTTACATAAACACTCGACCAGATTTCAGAAGAGAATCCTTATACCACAATCATTCAACTAACCTCAAATAACCAATTAGTAAGCATACTCGGTCTTAAATTTACACTTACTGAAATTGAAATAGGAAGTACTTAACTACATTCTTTATACACACAAATATTAAAAATTGAAACATAATCAAATCTGCAAACCAGAACACCAAAATCACTAAGCTTAATCCACAGAAGCATCGCAACCAACCCATATCTATGCCTAATTCATAATCTGTATACGCTTATGAATAGAAAATTTGTAAGAACTTATCCCATGTTTCTTTTTAACTAAGTCCACCAAACCTGTGAGTGAGCGAGAGGGGCTGTCCATATTGACCGAGAGGCTGTCCATATTGACTGAAAAGGAGCAGAGATGTGGTGGTGTGTGTATTGCCGAGTTGAGACGAGGGAGTGGCAGCAGCGCTAGGGTTTAGAGAGGTACTGCCAGCACTAGCGGTGGAGATTGGAAGTTGTCACGCCAGATATGAAAAAATAAAAAGGAGGATTAGAGAGTTCTGTGAGATCAAAAAATTAAAAGGAGAAAGGGAAGAGACATAGATTTACGTCTGAGAGTGAACGGTAGCAGCTCATGTTGTGGTGCGAGGCCGAGGGCGACGTTGCTTGCGGTCGACGACGGTAGTGGCAGAAACCACCGCTACTGCTGCTGATGTCTGAGCCGGAGGGACGAGTTGGAAGGAAGTGAGATTAGCCGTCATAGAGGCGCTGTAGTGGCATCGGGACGGCGGGCGGCGTGGTGGTGGAGATCGACGAGATGTTGCCGGACTTGTAAGGAATAAGGAAGAGAAATTAGATAAATACGATTAATTTAGGGATTCTTTGGTGCGTTGCAGATAAGAAAAGAGAAGAGAAAAAGAGAGAATTAGTTGACAGGGACATTGACGGCCGCCGGCGGTCGATTTCCCACCGGCAAAGAAGGACAAGGGAGGAGACGAGATGGTGTTTTCGTTGGATTTGAGAGAGAGAGTGAGGAAGAACGGTCGATACTGATAGGAACGAGAGTGAGAAGATTTTTTAGAGTGGGGGATTTTTTTTTTTTATTTATTTAGTAATTTTAAAAAAAAGTTAAAACAAAGATTACATGACGGTTAATATAAAGTGTCATATACGATAAATATATACATGACGGTTTACTACAAACTGTCATCCACATATTTTAAGGCACGCACATACATGACGGTTTCATTATTGAACCGTCATCTGAAGAAAAATACGCACATATATGACAGTTCGTAATAAAAACCGTCATCTATACAGTGTCATGTATTGATATTTTTCTAGTAGTGGTTGTAGTATAACATTTTTTTGTTATAATTTTTACGGGCCTTTTTTTTGTACTTGTTTAATTAGGATAGTGAGTGAGGTAGTATATTAATTATATAATTATTAAATTTTAATGTAACTGCACCCTTAATATGTGGAATTGTGTTGACAACTTGACACTATCTATTGATTTTTTATTTTAAAACCTTAACGGTTAATACGTGAATTTGTGTTCACACTACGTATTGAAACATAATCCTTCAATTAACATTAATTTTCAAAATTGCCATTGCAATTAGATTCTCAATTAGAAACTCGCTCTTTATATATATATAGATATAGATTTGGGATCCATATAAAAAAATGGGTAAGTAAATAATTTCAATCTAAATAAAATAATAAGAATATATATATATATATATATATATATATATATATATTGCAAGCAGTTAATATATTTTATACTCATTTCATAATATATTATCCATTATTTGACATAAAAATTACATTGACATAATATGTAATAACATTGATTTGAAACATATAAATACATACATTATATAACATATTAATTAGTTATAGTAAATTATTAATTACATAAAAAACACTTGTTCCAATCTAAAACTATTTTTGATGGACAAATATGATATAAGAGAAATTGGTTTTGCTGAATTGAGATTGTAGAAAATGCATTTTATCAAGTAAGGGTGTGTTTACTTTCCCTCTTTGGAGTGAAAAGAAGGAATAAGAAAGAGTAAAATTCTAATTTATACGTATTATAAAAGAGCATATTTTTACAAAATTGAATTTGCCTAATATATCACTATCATTATATTTATCTTATGGACAATAGTGTAAATCTATATTTAATTTATTATGATAATAAATTAATAATATAATCCTTCTACTACTACTACTATAACAACTTAATAAATTAATTAATAATATAGTCCTACATGTTCTATTATTCAAAGGTGAAATAGAAAAGACAACATAAATTTGAATAGTTCTAGATTACTTTATTACGCCAGAAATTTGTATTTTTGTATAATTTATTTTTTAATTTAGAATTATTATTTGATTTGTTTATTAAGTATTTTTAGGTGTGTCATGATTATTGTGAAGAGAGTAAAAAATTAGTGGTTGATAAATTAATTTCTTAGCTTTAAAGCATAATCTCACATTAGACGATAAATTGAATGGAATCGAGCATAATTGGCGTCATTATGCTTTAAAAAGGGCTTGAATTTTGCATAATTTGTAAAATTGACAATCCCCATTATAATTTCTCAAGTATTAAAATAATATTAAAAATTAAAAAGAAAAACAATTATGTAGTCTTTTTCCTTACTGAAATCGATTGTGAATTATTTTTAGGTGTGTAGCCATAGGTTATGAAGGGATTCTAAAAATTAGTGATTGATAAATTAATTTAATATCTTTTAAAGCTACTTATAGATGACGATAAAAATGAATTTACCATCTAGTGTAAAAGAAGTGATTTTTGATGTAATTAAATTTAATATCGATGATTACAACCTCAACTAAATTAAAGTTGAAATTATGCACGACAATTGATTTACTAACATATATTTTTCATCTAATACTTGCTAATAGCTTATACGTGCAACACACGTAATCTCTCTGCTAGTCTATAGAAAAGGAATGATAATAAATTAGAGATTTAAAGGGAGAAATTTTTTTTCTCCCTCCTTTTCCCTTACCATCAAAGTAAACGCATCCTAATAGAAAATGTCTTTGAACAAAATCATCTAAGAGATAGAAATTTAAACTAATTAACATTTGTGTATTGATTAAGAACTCTAAGGACGCAGCAAGTTCCAAATCATTAAATTAATATTATAGATATGTATTTAAATTATGCCAAAATTAGTTTGTATGTTGAAAAGCCTCACATATTCTCTTGATGGAATTTGTTTGATTTTCGTGAAATCTTGGAAGCCTCACTTGTTTCGTGAATTTCTTTATGCTCTTAGGGATGATATTGAGCTTTGTTTGGATCGGCTTTAATAACTCAATTCATTCTCTTCCAACTCACTCATGACACTCTGACCCACAGGCTAGCTCTTCTTCTAAAATGGTGATTGGTTTTCAATATATATATACAGATGCTCCATATATATCCTGAAATGATGACAAACACAAAATTAAAATTAATGAAACTTGTAGAGGACCAGATAGACAACAAATCTTAGAAGCTAGCTCTAAGAAGCACAAATTTCATAAAATGAATGATCATCGATCTGAACTAATGAAAGATAAAAAATGGAGTAAAAATTAAGAAGCAACATACTATATTATATTATCTCCAAAACAGAGTTCTCGAATATGCATAAAAGAGAAAGAAATAAACATATACATACCATAGTTTATTACTATTAGTTTATTAAACAGTGTGTATAAAAACACACACTTACGTACCTTCAGATGTATAATCGCTCCCAAAAGCTATGGACGAAGAGGAATCAGAGCATCCATGATAGTTTTTTCTTAATACTTATTAGCTTTACTTTAGTAGATTATTGGGCACAATATATACCAAAAAGGAATGTAACTTCCAAAGCATTAATTCTGAGAATTTGACCAATATATATATATATGTTATGAATGTTTTGCCAAAAACCTGCCGCCATAATCTGATTCTCTGTTGCTCATAAGTTTTTCCTTACTGGAAACTTCAACTACTTCCCCTTTCTTGTCGGAAATTCAGTCATCACTAATAATTCAATAAATTTAGGAGTTCAGTTTGTGGAATACACTACAATATACGGGAGAGAGGAAAAGAAGAATTATCTATATGAAGAAGAAATCATGTGTTACACTTACAGGAGAAGATAAAACAAAACGCCTTCGAAAATACAAATGATGAAATCAAATAAATAAATCAGGAATCGCCAAATTACCACCATAATCTCTTACACAGCAGTGGACCGAAAGAGAGGGGGAATTCACAGGTTGAGGACAATTAATTTAAATTATGAGTGGGAGGAGTAATTAACTGCAATAGCCACGTAAATCATGTATCATGTATCATGTATTTGAATTAAACAAATTATTGATTAAAATTTTAACCTTCAATTTAATAGAATATACAAAATTGCCACTCAAATTGATTCTCAATTGAAAACTCTCTTTTTATATATACTAGCAGGATATTACGTGCGTTGCACGTATAATCTCTAATTTAAAATAACTAATTTATTATATAATAAAATATATTTGTTGATATTTTTTTAAAGTTATAATATTATTAATTATTGATTATTAACTTCAACAAAATATTAGCAAGTAGTATATGTAAAGAGTAGGAAAAAAAATCAAATTTCTTATATCATATCTTATGTACAATTATCAAAATTGTATGGTACTGATAGTAATCGTCTATTATAATATATTTATTCTAATTATGAATGAAAGGTCATATGTATAAAAAATGGAGAGTTCCAAAACCAAAACTCTGGGTATAACATGCTTATACTTTAGAGTCGAACCTAACTTTTATGGGTAAAATCTTATATTAAGGTTCTTTTTAGGTCTTTAAAAATGTTCCCTTGATGTATCGTGAAACAACCTTTGATATTATTATCGTAAGCTATTATTTAACTTTCTCTTTCATACGAAAAGCGTTTGTCTTATATGTACACCGTCTCGTGTTAAGTGAAGACATTCAGCTCTCTTCTTAAGTTAAAATATGACAAATTCAGTGTTGTAGCAAAACCAATGAAAAAATTAAAGGGAATATATTTTGAATTATCTAAAATATTAATTTTAAACAATACAAATTACATATATACCTATATTCTAAATTAAATTAATATCCATGAATACAATATATTAATTAATATATTAGTATGCATTTATTGCTACATACTATATATAGTGATAGTTAATATATCATTAAAAGCGTAAAATTTTTCTATTATGCATAATTATATATTTAATATAGGGTTAATTATCGAAAAACACATGACATTTATCTGTATTCTACATATGACTTTTGAAATTGAAACAACCACCCAACGTCCGCTCCTCCTTCCTCCTCTCACAACCACCATCCACCATGTAATCGATCGCGGCTACCAGGCCCACCCCCTCCTCCCTCTTAGGGATGGCAATGGGTCGGATTTTTACGGGTACCCGACTCTCCCAAACCCTAATGGGACGGGTTTGGAAATCATTAAATAGTTTTGGGACAGGTTTGGGTAGAAACATTTAAATCCGTGACGGGTTTGGGTCGGGTTTGGGAAATTACCTAAGGTACCCGCTACCCAAACCCATTTATATATATATATACAAAATATTATATATATAATTTATAATATAATCATAGATATTAGTGTAAATATTATTAATTTTAAGATTTTATATTATTCTTTTTAAACCGTATACAAAGAATTAATAATTTTAGTAATTAAATATATATTTTATATATAATTTATATTAGTATAAATATTAATAATTTTAAGATTTTATATTATTCTTTTAACCCACATATATTTTAATTTAATGAAATTTTCTATTTATAATATTTTTTTAATATTAAAATTATGTTTATAATATTAAAATATTAAAATATTAAAATATTAAAATTATGTTTATAATTTTTTTTTACTAAATTTAATATTGATGTTTATGTTCTAGTACATATGGGTTTTTAGTGGGTATTACCCAACAGGTTTGGGTCGGGTACGGGTTTTGAAATGATTTTTTAATCGGATTTGGGACGGGTATGGGTTGAGGAAATTTTTATGGGTTTGGGTTTGGGACATGCTTAATGGGTGGGTACCCGACCCATTGCCATTCCTACTCCCTCTCCCTTACCCTCATATTTTTTTTAATTTTTTTATTAGAAATTATTCTATACAATTAAACTTGAATAAATTCTTTAATAAATGAATTATATTTGAGCTTGATGGTATTCGACTTATTTTGACTCAATTAAAAATTATCAACAAATAAGAACAGTAAAGTATAATAAATTACATAAATAAAATATAAAATAAAATTTTGTGAAGAGATGTTTCAATGATAAAGAGAAAATATTGAAATATAAAGATGAAATTTAATAATAAAGATGACATGTTAATTATTAGTGAAAATAATTATTAAATTGCTAACTTAATAAAAGTATAAACTTTTACCAAAATTAATATCCAACTATATTAATATCCTAATAAATCTTAACACAATTCTCAAAATTTATGTTGTCTTTTTTCTTTCACTTTTGAAATTTTTTATGAAGAGATGTTTCAATGATAAAGAGAAAAGATTGAAATATAAAGATGAAATTTAATAATAAAGACGACATGTTAATTATTAGAGAAAATAATTATTAAATTGCTAACTTAATATAAGTATAAACTTTTACCAAAATTAATATCTAACTATATTAATATCCTAATAAATCTTAACACAATTCTCAAAATTTATGTTTGTCTTTTTTCTTTCACTTTTGAGTTATAGTACGGGTATGATTATATTATTAATTAATTCATTAAATTGAGTTGTAATAGGAGTAGAACTATTATTATTTATTAAGTTTATAATAAATTTAATATATATAGATTTACATTATTGCCCTTAAAATAAACATAATAATAGGGACATATTAGGCAATTCCAATTTTGTAAGAATCCGCTCTTTTATAATTGGTATAGATATAGATTCTGGATCCGCCGTTTAGCATTAAAATAAGAGTATTAATAGACACGTTTTGAAGTCCAAAAAATATTAATTAATTTCTTTTATAATTTTAAGAACATTTTTTATATTTTTCAAGCACTCTCCCAACACTTAAAGCGAATCTTATTCTTGTAAAAAAGAAAACGCACGTTTATTACAAATTATTGATAAACTTTATCTAGCCTGTCAAGTGCACTACTAAACTAATTACTATTTACTAATCCAACTTAAACTCGGACTCCTATATATTGTCTTGTGCTATGGTAATTAATCCACCGACATACTCATACTACAGTTTTTTTTTTGAGGAAAAATACATACTCATACTACAGTTAATCATCTCTAATCCAACTCCAAATTGGCCATATACCACCCTTCTATAAATATAAACTCAAACCTCCCTCAAGACCATCACATTCATACAGTATTATTTAGTAACAATGGCTTCTTCCTCTTCTACCAAATTCATGATCGCACTTTTTACGTTTAATTTGTTCTTCCTTTGTCACGCAGAGCCACCATCCTACTACGCTCACCCGCCCTCGTACGCCGCCGACCACCCCAAACTCTGCATCTTTGATGACTTATATAAAATTGGAGATCGAGTTTTTGACAATATCGACAGCTGCAACGTCGGCCTCCTTCGCACGTGCAAAGTTGAGAAAATCTATCAATTGGGAGATTCTATTTCTGATGTGGGCAATTTAATCCGTGAGGTGCCAGTGGGTGCAGCCACCCCTTTTGCGCGACTTCCTTACGGTTCAAACTTCTCCATGGGTCTTACCGGCCGCGCCTCTAATGGAAATCTTATGATTGACTACTTTGGTACGTAGTCCCTCTGTCAACGATAAGTATGATTTTTTTTTCCTTTTTTCGTCCGTCCACAATAAGTAAGTCTTTCCTTATATGAAAATGACTCAACTCACAATAAACATGGGTCTCACTCTCCAATCACAATACATCTATCTAACCTATTCTCACACTCTTAAAATCCGTGCCACTCCCTTTGGACCACACTTATCGTGGACGGATGGAGTATTATATTTATTTTTAACAAATCAAATCGAACTAGTAAATATAATATTGAATGAAATATGTGTGTGCAGCAATGGATGCGGGTCTTCCTCTACTGCCGCCCTTCTAAAAGAAGGATGCTGATTTCAGTCACGGTGTCAACTTCGCTGTCGGAGGCTCGACGGCGTTGCCGTGGAATGTATTGGCAGATATGAATATTTCAAATCCAATCACAACCAATTCTCTATCGGTGCAATTAGATTGGATGTCTGCTTATTTCAACACCATATGTCAAAACCAAAGAGGTTAGTATCATATTCTTCTTTATATTTTTTTGAAATGATATTCTTCTTTATATTGATTTTGAAGTATGTAGTTCTGTAATATACTTATCCAATTTTGTTGAAATTAATTGATTCCTATGTTTTCACATATCAGATTGTGGCGGGAAATTTGAAAATGCATTGTTCATGTTGGGGCCGTTCGGTGGAAGCGACTATCACAACGCGTTACTTCAAGGCAAACCAGTCCATGAAATAAAATCCACTTTGCTACCAAAAGTTGTAGACGGGATCATGACCGCTGTTCGTGTAAGCAATCCTCCAATCATAACCGAAAATTGTTTAAAATAAAATAAAATATGCTAGCGAGTAGTGACTAATATATTTATTTTTGTTTAGAGGGTGGTGGTGGTTCCTGGAATATATACTATCTTCCAACTTCCCATTTATCGTACGGCTTTGTATGGAAATTTTGAGATGTGGGACGCTGGTGAAGATCTGGCAATATACCATAGTGTTGCACTGCGAGAAGCCATCGAAAAACTCAATCAAGAAGAAAAGGCTGGTGCTGTTGTGGTGTATGGAGATTATTGGTCAGCTTATCAATCATTAGACATGTACTCTATTGGTGGTATGTATGCTCTAACTACCTAGCTACCTAGCTCCTTCAATTAATCCTCATCAACATTAGTTAATATATATGTTTATAATTTAGAATAGTAATATATAATTATTTGTTTGTTGATTTTACTACATGCAGTAATGGATCTCAAGGTTTGCTGCATGTGGAAGCGGAGGCGGACGCTACAGCTTGGACTTGGGAAGAATGTGCGGAACAGAAGGTGTTTCTGGGTGCGCGGAACCTCAAAAACACATAAGTTGGGATGGCATAAATTTAACAGAGAAAGCGTATTGGTATTTATGCTGCATCACATCTTCACAGACCTCCATTGCCCTTCTCCTCTTTCAACTAGCTACTTTAAATTAGGCCATATGCATATGCTTCTTCTTAGATACTACTCTACTGTAAACTTTTTTTAAGTTTCTATATTATGATTTCAATACATTATTATTTGTTGCAAGATTATATCCTATATTTTCGGAAATACAATTCTTGAATTTTGTCTTTCATGGAAACTTCCAATTCCAATTCCAATTTGCAAACAAGATACTATCCTCAAATCCTGCATTAGCACCGGTACCATCACAAGGGTAGTGCTAATCCTGAAACTTTAAGAGGTCGGGAGGGTCGAAGAACTCACCCTCCCCGAGACCAACTCAGCACTGGTAATTATAGTTCTCGGAATTTAATATATATGAATGAAAATATATAATTAATAAGACAAAAGTGTTGCACGCAGAATTTCGTTTTATGATCAATCTAGTTGATGTTCAAGAAACAACAAGTTGATCTTGTTATAGCTTTTATCAACTAAAGTTTCCTAATAATACATAGGCAATTCAGTGCTCACCTACAGCTGGAAAGAGTCATCGCGGAAATCACCAAAACCATAACAAGAATGTAAAAACATAATAATTAATTGACTATTGATCAATGCCCTCACAGATATATGAACGTCAAGTGACAATCTTATGATCGATAAACACAATACACTTAACGGTGTAATTAACAAATGGAGAATGCATTAGAAAATTCATATGTAATTAGGTCTAGAGAATGGAAAGATCTAGCAGAATAATTTTGATCAGAAGCTGTCAGCTTCTCTCAACTAATTAATTAATCGTGCTTACTTCACAAGAAAATAAAGGCCTTACCTTAAGCAATCGCCATGGATTCCTAGGAGCTCTTAACAGAAGAGGATGGAACATTTTCTCTAACAAAAGAACATATATGTAGACAATTTTTTTGTTTTCAATCTTATATTAATGTAGAATGGTTTTTACAATAACTCATCTCCCTCAAAACATTACCAAAAAAAAAAAAAGTATCTCTATTGGACTAAAAAAAACATAGTACTTCCACAAAAAACAACAAAAAAAGCAAAAAAGTAGTCATGCTTGTTTTAACTTGTCATTCGATGATTCTCTTACTCCGGTCTTCAACTTGAGCTAAATCGTTCTCCAATGCCATGACCAAATTCTTAAAATAGGTGCTAATGGCCGATGTTAAATCCAAAAGTTTGGCACCAAATTTAAAACCCTCATCATCTATGATCTCCTTCTCCACACAATGGTGCAGCTTCTCCAACTCCCTCTCCGCCTTCCCCTGCAAGAACTCGAAGAACTTCGTCTTCAAGTCCTCCGCCTCCGACAAGTAATAGCCATACACGTAGCTCCACTTGACCACGCGCCGGCATTCCACTACCTGCTCCCACGCTCGTACCACAAACTGCATTCGCCACTGCCCCTCGTATTTCCTTCTTGCCTTGTCCAACTTATTCATGGCTATCTTCATCGATTTGTCGTTGGAATGCCACCTCACGTAGTAATGAACGTATCTGTCTTCGACTCTCTTCGCCTTCATTGATCTCCACCTTTCGTCTTCATTCTTCTTGCAGTTATAGTGGGTCTCATTCCACGGCTCGCCGCAGATCCAACAGAATTGGTGACGACATGGAGATTTACACGTCATGTGATTGCACCCTTCATTTTTCTCAATCGGACGTTCACACTTGGGACATGGCTTCCCGTTAACCAGAATCCACGTCAAGCTCCCCTCCGACGTATACTTCTGCAACCATTCCGCCACCGACTTGCACCCGGCGGGGCGGTGGGGCTCCTCCCCGCACCTCCAGCAGAATTCATGCGAGCAATCACAAACGATGTCGTAGCTCTCGCTCCAGACGCCTAACTCGGCCGCCCGGTCGCAGCTGGCGGCCGGGCACCACTTTCTCTTTCGATTCAGTTCGACGTAGGATCGGCGGAGATATTGATTCAACTTGTTGATTTCAGCTTCTGTTGCAAGTCTCTCGACCATGTCTAAGGACACAAACACCTGCAGCCGGGGTACGGGCAGCGCAGCGTCAGGCAGCCGGCGCCGTCGCTGACCGCCGTCGAGATGTAGGTTTTCCAGCACTCTGCGCAGAAGGGATGGCCGCAGGCGGCGGAAGCCAATTTTTCGGGCCGGGTATTTTCGTAGCAAATCTTGCAGACCTGTTCGATTGCCGACTTCACGGTTGGATCGGGGTTTCTCTCTCCGTCGTCAGCGGCAGCGAACCAGTCGTCGCATACGGAGGTGAGGCTCCAGTTTTTTGTGCAGAGAAGGGCGCGGGAAACGCCTCTTGGAACTGAGAGAACACCGCAAACGGTGGAGATATCGTTTTCTAGAAGGTATTTGATATCTTCTTCTTTTAGGATTTTGTAGTTTTTTCGGCGGCCGGTGGCGGCGGAGTAGTCGGGCTCGTTATCTCCGATGCTGTCTGCTGCTTCCTCCGCCATATCGCTGACGTACCCTTCTTCCTCGGACATATCGCTGTCGCTCTCTAGATAGTAATCTTCTTCCTCAGAATCGATGGAATTTAATCGTTGAGGAGATAGGAAAATTGCGTTTTTATGTTTAAAAGGTTAAATTGAGGAAGTTAACCTAGCATAACCGAATCAGACTTTAATGATTGTAATTTATAGTCGAATATTATCTCATAAGGCATATATCTAAGTATTAGAATTAAAATTTGGTTGAGAAATAAAAAATGTATTAGGTTTAGATATTAATCGTATTATTATTTTATAATATACAACAAATTTAACTTGTTCGTAATAAAAAAAAAATTCTAGCTAAAGTAGGAAGCGAATTCTTGTAAGAGTCTTTAACCCCAAGTATCGGGCCGAGCTAGGTTAGTTTGTGAAGAAGGTTTCTTTTTCTTTTATTTTCCTTTTTTTTTTTGTCCCTTTATTTTCTGAGACTGGAAGGTGATTTGAAAGGTCGGAAAAGGAAAGATAAAATTTTTGCAATACTTTTTCCTCTTCGAATTCATAAATAAATAGTATATATATACGGTAATAGAATTTCAATCTTAATCTTACGTATATAACATTACCTTTGCGGGAATTCTTTGTTCTATTCTTGAACGGATGCGTTGGAGCATACCAACACCATTCTCTGTGCACAAGAGATGGCCGCAGGCGGCGGAATCGAGTTTTTGGGGCCGGGTTTTTTTTGTAGCAAATCACCAACACCATACCCTACTAATTAACGAAATTCATAATCCAACATGCATCATGTCAAGTCATGAATTTATTACATAACTAATTGAATAATCTCAATCCTAAAACAAAGAAAACTGCTCAAATTAAATCATAGAAAATTAAACAACTACTACGTACTCATGCATCATCACAATAATCGTCTATACTTACCAGAATATCTAGCAGCATAAGCTGCTCTTTTTGTAGGCTTCTCACTACTCTTGGAGCTCGTGCCACTCACAACTTCAGCAAGATTATTCTCCAATGCCTTAACCAAATTCTCAAAATAATTCTTTGTAGCTGCAGTTAGATCTATAGACCAATAAGCTTCACCCTAAACTCCTTATAACAATGGAGGTACTCCTTCATCTCCTTCTCCGCGCAATGGTGCAGCCTCTCCAACCCCACCACCGGCTCCGACACGACAGCGTCAGGCATCCGGGGACGCCGCTGATCGCCGTCGCGAAGTAGGTTTTCCAACATTCGGAGCAGAAGGGATGGCCGCAGGCGGCGGAGACCGTGTTTTGGGAGGTGATTTCGTTCGTAGCAAATGTTGCAGGCCTGTTGCGCTGAATCCGCGGCGGCGGGTTGGAGATTTCTGTCTTCGCCGGCGGCGAACCATTTGTCGTAGACGGAGATCGGGCTCCAATTGTTTCGGCAGAGAAGGGTGCAAGCTTCGCCTCTGGAGACGGACAGAACGTCGGAAACAGTGGAGATATCGTTGTCGAGGAGTCGCCGGATGCCGTCTTCTGTTAGGATCTTGTAAGGTTTCCGGTGGGGGCTGACGGCGGCGGCGTAATCTACCTCGTTATCTTCTCCACACTCCGATGCCGAATCCGCCATCGCATCACTACTGCTGTCGTCGCTGCTGCCGCAGCAATAGAAGCCCTCCTCCATGAAATCTTGGTTTTCTAATTTTTTTTTATGGCTAATTAGTTTGCATATGAATAAGCAGGGGCGGAGCCAAGCTTGGGCTAGGGTTGGCTCAAGCCCACGCCATTTAATTTTTTTTTTTTTTGTTGTACTTTTGATTTTGGAGGTTATTGAAAATAATTGGTCTTAGTCCATGCTACATCTGGCCAAGAGAAGAAGAACTTCTGTAAAGCTGAGGAGGAAAAAGATGCATAGAAGAGGATTCACGAAGTCGGGAAGAAGAAGATGATTTGCTGCCATGAATGTTGAAGAAGAAGAAATTTAAGGAATGTGAAATTAAATAAATAAATAGTTGTGGCCCCTTAGTCTAGGTAAAAGTGAACTTAACATTTAAAAAGTCAGTATAACACCTATATTATTAAGAAAGACGTGTTTAACTTTTTAAGAAAAAAATTAAAATAGAATACATTCATTATATCTAAACTCAAAGCTCCATTTTTCTTTGGTCTCTTTCATTCCTTGTTTATATACAAGGCCATAATTTTAAAATTGTAAGTATTTTTTTCCTTCACTTTTATGTAAAATTTATTTTACGTACTCTTTATCTTATTTATGTAGCTTTGTTTTTAGTCTTATTTATGTTCGTATTTTTTTTGTATATTGCTTGTTATTTTAATGTTTGATTATTCTATTTGATTCTAGGCTATATTTTTAACGTCTAAATTAATTTTTTGTATTGTGTATATGTTGGAACGTTGGTTTAAAAACGCATATTTTTTTGAAAATTTTGAACACTAATTTAGAAAACTCTAAACTCAGCCCCTGCCAACGAATTTTTCTGGCTACGCCCCTGTATGACTATATCAGTAATTTGTTTCGAAGTTGAAAAATTTAATCTATATATATTCTTTGGTAATCTGATGTTTCAAAAAGTTCATTTTCCATTTAAAATTATTGTTAGCTCAGAATATAGGGAAATGATAAATGTAAGTGTGTAGTACATAATGAAGTTATATTAGTAAAAATGTAATTATCGAGTAATTTTGAATTAATTAATGTATTTAATTCATATTTTAGCAAATAACTCTAATCTTTAATGAATGGATAGAGTGATTGATTTGAAATTTTGAGAATCAAATCATATCTATCTATTTTATAATTAATTTCAAACATATATCCATAATTATTTTGTTAAATTATCCTATAATTAAGCAAATAAATCAACTATAATATCATTCATATTTATCTTGAATCCAATATCGATTTGGATGAATATTATTGAACTAATTAATTTTTTGCTCTTGAAAAAAAATGTGGTCACATCCAGACCCTCTCAAATTTCTTAACGAAAAATGTGCTCTGCTAGACCTCTCTATTTTTTTTAACGAAAAATATGTGATATTCTATGAAGAATAAATGCGATTTATTTATTAAATACAATTTATTTTTTAAAATAAAGAATAAACAATTACGAAAGTTCAAAATAGTGATATTCTATGAAATAATTTTCTAATTAATTATTTTTTGAAATTTTATGATATTTGAAAATTGATTAATTATTGAAAATTAAATTGAATTAATTAAATTACGAAAATTATATAATTTGATAGAAAATTAATGAATTGTAAATTTTTGATCATATTAGTGACGTTACGATTTTTTCTTTTTTTTCTAGAAAAATAACTCATATATATATCATTGCTTATCAATCAAATCTTCCAGATAACACATGTTGCTGATCAAGATGACTCTAAGCATTACATTCGAAAAATTAAAACGAGATTATGTTAATGGTAGGAGATTATTTTGTTAGCTAAATTTAAGGCTACAAATCATATATACCTAATAAACTAAATAAAGGAGTTCTCACTGTCAAATTCTAGAAAGACTAGTAAGTAGCCCGTCGAGACTCGACGGAAAATAACTTTATGTTTTAATTTATATGTATACATTTAAAAAATAATTTTATACTATCTTATTTAAAAGTTGTGATATTGTTCGCGTTAATTATTAATCAAACTTAGAAAATTAATTTTATTTCACGTATCTAAATTTATTATTAGGAATTACAATGAATCTAGTATACTCAATCATTATGTATTTTCTAAATCTAAATTTGTTTAGAATTTTTTTACATGTTCGTCCTAATCTCGGTTAAAATAGTGACTTTACTGTACATACTCGTCTCAAATCCGTTGAGTAATACTCGATAAAAATATGAACACTACAAGTAGAATTAATTAAAATTAGTAAAAATCATTCTTTCTATGTTATTTGAACTGTCTCGTTGGTTTATTCTAAATTACTCGATAAAAATATAAACAAAGTTAATATGAATTAAAATTAGTAAAATCCTTCCTTTTTAAGTATATTTGAACCGTCTCGTTGGTTCATGTTAAATCGATATCTCTAATCTTTGTCAAAATGCGAAAAAAAATATGTTGACATCTTCAAAGTAATATTAATTAAAATTAGTAAAAATCATTCTTTCTATGTTATTTGAACCGTCTCGTTGGTTTATGCTAAATTATTCAATAAAAATCTAAACAAAGTTAATATTAATTAAAATTAGTAGAAATTATTCTTTTAAGTATATTTGAACCGTCTCGTTGGTTCATGTTAATTATATCGATATATCTAATATTTACCAGTTTTATAATATTAAATATATATATAGATTATTTTATATGAATTAAGAATGTATACATTTTAAAAATAATTTTATATCTTATTTAAAAGTTGTGATATTGTTCGCGTTAATTATTAATCAAACTTATAAAATTAATTATTTCACTTATCTAAATTTATAATTAGGAATGATAATGGATCAGGTATACTCATTCATTATGTATTTTTTTTTAAATCTAAATTTATTTAGAATTTTTCTACATGTTCGTCTTAATCTCGGTTAAAATAGTAACTTTACTGTACATACTCGTTTCAAATCCGTTGAGTAATACTCGATAAAAATATGAACACTCAGTAAAATTAATTAAAATTAGTAAAAATCATTATTTTTATGTTATTTGAACCCTCTCGTTGGTTTATGCTAAATTACTCGATGAAAATCTAAACAAGGTTAATATTAATTAAAATTAGTAAAAATCATTCCCTTTTAAGTATATTTGAATCGTCTCGTTAGTTCATGTTAAATCGATATATTTAATCTTTGCCAAAATACGGAAAAAAATATGTTTACCTCTTCAAAGGTCTCGTTGGTTTATGCTAAATTACTCAATAAAAAATTAAACAAAGTTAATATTAATTAAAATTAGTAAAAATCCTTCTTTTTAAGTATATTTGAACCGTCTCGTTAAATCAATATCTCTAATCTTTGCCAAAATACGGAAAAAATATGTTTACATCTTCAAGTTTTTTTGTTCTGTTCTTTAACTACCTATCTCACATTTGATTCAATGTATATACAATCTAGAAAACACTAACTGAAATTTTTAGAAAAATATTTTGAACCGTCTCGTTAGTTCATGTTAAATCGATATCTCTAATATTTGCCAAAATGTGGAAAAAAATATGTTTATATCTTCAAATTTTATTGTTCTTTTCTTTAGCTACATATCCCACATTTGATTCAATGTATATATTTTCTAAAAATCACTAATCGAAGTTTTTAGAAAAATATGAATGAAAATGAAAAGGATTCCATGTAGACATGTTGATTAAATATATTTATTTAGTCTTTATAGAGAGATTTTCATTTACAAATTTTCTATAGATTATTATATATGAATTAAGAATGTATAAAATAAGGATTTATAAGAATGCATTCCGAAATTATTATTATTTTAATATGTATAATAGAAGAAATTAATTAAATAGAGGGGTAGATAAATATGAGATGTGATTAATAGATAAACATGTGATATTTCAAGAATATGAAATTAATAAAATTTTAATTAATAAAAATAAAAATTAGAATATATATGAATTAAAATTAGACAAATTACCAGAATAAAGGAAAATCTGAACGGAGCACCGTGGAAGGGGCAGCTTTATTTTCGTATTAGTGATAGATATGGTAGTAATTAAATCATTCCAAAATAATATAAGGATGAATTAGTCACCACGATAAAAGAAAAAACCGAAAAAAGAGGGAACCGGATGGACCAAATCCAATTTTTTAATTTTACGGGCAAAACAAACTAATTATGTCCTACACCTTATGTCCATTTTATCACTACCCCGAATATATTAGTAAAGCATCAGTTTTATTTTTTTTCTTTTATATGAATTGTCGAGGTTAATTAGTGCATTAAATTATTGCACGATGTGCATTAAAAATATATTAAATATTTGTGCATTAAGTTACTGTAATTTGTCCTTTGTCATAAGAATGCAACGTTTCTGTGACTGATATAAAGATGAGTTCCTACCAGATCTACATCATAAATATATATAGCTCATTGTAATTTACTCAAGAAATAAATAAATTTAATTCTGTATTAAGCGCAACAATTTAAGATGAAGAATTTTCATCTTGATCTTTAAAAATTTCTTCCTATCTGGAACGAATTTTTCGGAATATATTTTGAAGAGTTGTTGTTGACCAAACTAAGATTATGGGCGCTCAGGTGAACTAAATGGGTGCTTTTGAAAATAAAGGGTCCGATTTTTTGTGGTTATTATGCCATATTTCCTTTGGCCGCCTTTCTAGAATTATTATATTTTAATTAAATGGTATAGGGGTAAAAAAAAAAAAAAAGATTGCATATCACTTAGGACCATCATCACTCTTTCTTTTTCTTTTTTTGTGTTGATAAGGCAGAGTGGATTACATAATGGTTAAATATTTAGATCACGCTATGATGAAAAGTGGAAAAAAGAATGTCCACAATTAGAGCATTAAGTAATTAAAAAAATACATGCTAATCAACAATTTGTTGGCTAATTACGCCTTTTGTGTGATTGTCTTCTATATAATAAGGCCAGATTAAATTAATTTAGTTATTTATCTATTTAACTTGCTGATCACCAGTTATCAATCATCGTTCCGAAGGACTTGTGTTCAACGAATTCGTAAGTGTGGTTACTGGTTGTGCAATTATGCATTGTTAAGAAATTAGGGTGGTTGGTTCCTACCCAATTGTGAGAAAATTGCATTCTTAGAGAAGCTCCAAACATGAGTAGATTGATTTCATGTAGTGGGCTTGGTGGGACCGGGCCAGCTTGTACCAGCCCAAAAAATAAGTTGTTGATTCGTGAACGATCCAAAAAATCTCAAAAAATCTCAAATTTCAAAAGTTTAGTCTTAACCGATTTTCGGATAGAACTAGTTTCCTAACAATTTGTCATCTCTATCTATACTTCGTTTTGCTTTGGCTAAAAAAGTACCAAAATATCAGTATTCTTGGTTTCGTATTCAAAGTATGTTACTTGTACTCTTTTAACATGCTTTTAAGACAACATTTGCTTCAATATCCGTTATGTGGTGATAAAATACCTCCATAACACTCATGAATTATTGTAGAAATGAGAAGGTCTACTTGACTTGACCTGTTTAAATTTACTGAATATGATCTAACTTTTTAATATATTTTTTTGTTGTTGGTAAAATTTATTTAAACACGCACGAGAAGTGCAATTAAGATCGAATATGTAGTACAAGAGACACAAGGCAAGAAGCTGCAATATCCCCATAAATCAAGATGGTGGGTTGCAAATTCAATCTTTCAAACTAAAGCAACAGATATTAGGATAAAGATTTGAAATCTAAAACCAAAATTTTACTTGAGTATTTCAATCAAATCGAAGACACTGCTCAATCAGTTCTTTAAGACCACCACATTTCTATTGAAGTACATAAACAAATTTAATCAATATATCCTTTATCTCCGTTAGAGAATGGCCTGCTAGTATAGCAGGTAGTCACTACAAAAAAATCTCAATTTAACGACGGAAAAATCCGTCGCTCATTTTCCGTCGTTAAACGCTTCTAGCGACGGATTTCTGGCGACGCGAAACAGCTCGTCGTTAAAACACTGAACGACGGAATTTAGGTTCCGTCGCGAAGTTAACGACGGAAGTTGCGACGGAATTTCCGTCACAAAGGTTATGTCGTCAAGTTCGTCGTCGTGACCGCGGCGGAATTAGCGACGGAATATTCCGTCACTAGTAGCGACGGAAAGAGAATCCGTCGCTAGTCCTAAATCGTTCGCGACGGACTAGCGACGGAATTTAATTAATATTTTTTTTTTATTATTTTTTTCCTGCGCATTTTTAAATTATATTTAGGCTAAACTAAAGAAAAACAAAATATCAAAACATTAAACAGTAAAGAGAAATTATATATATTCACAAGAATTGTAGTATACATTTAGTAACTTAATAAATAAAGTCATCAATTCAACATTCAACTTCTTAAGTTCCACTAGCACACAAATGTACCAACTAGTATTCTAATAGTCTTCGCACTGTCAGGACTCTCCTTCCTTCCCTCTATCCGGAACTTCCTGTAGAATAAGAAAGCCAAAAGAATACCTCTCAAAAAAAGAAAAAGAAAAGAATAAAAAAAAAGAAAGCCATCAGATTAACTACCTAGAATTTGACTTCAACAAATAACAAATATAGTTTTGATGTGGAAACACTTAACCGTATCTAATTTATTGAAGCACAAAACTTACTCTTTTCTAAGTTTAATGTTCTCTGAAGCATCAATGTTTCCTTATTTATTGAGGCCAAAAATATGACATGTTCAAACTGAAGCAATCAACATATAAAATATCACTCTGCATAAATAACACAAGCAAAACATACAAAAAAACACTCTACATAACATAGCAGATTAGCACAAAAGTTGAATTCACAATCAAAACCATAAACAAAATTAAATTCAATACATCGGCACAAGTCAGTTTTCCTAATAAATCATTCATTCAGAGAGAGAAATGGACTAACCGAAAAGAAAGTCAGACACAAATTCCGTGAGATTGAGCTAGGGCTCTGAAAAGACGAAGGCGGCTGATGGGAGATCGAGAAGAGCAGCTGGTGAGAGAGAGATGGTGGGAGAGACAACACGACAGCAGCAGAGCGACGCCGAGGAAGGACGACGGTGGCCGGAGCAGCAGTGTCTAGAGCGAGTGTCAGAGAGAGAATGAGAGATGGAGTCTGTGAGAGATTTATAATGAAAGAGAGATATAGAGAGAGTGTGTGACTAACCGTGGCCGGAGCGGAGACGGGGGGCCGGAGGTTGCGACGGCGGACTGAGCGGCGATAGCGGGCAAGAGGAGCAACAAACAATGGCGAAATGGCGAGGAGATGGCGGAGACGATAGCGAGGCGGTAGCCGGAACGGCGACTGTGAAAAAGACACCGGAAAGACGCAGTCGACGGCGGGCCGGAGCTACAACGGGTCGAAACGACGGCGGCGGACAACGTCTGGCCGGAGCGACGACGGTCGGATGAGAGGCCAATGACGGGATCGATTTGGGGATTTCTATGGTTAGGGATTCTAAACTGATGCGGGAAGGAGATCTGAAATATAATCAAACGTAACGACGGAATTATTCCGTCACAATTCCGTCGTTAACCAATAAATTCAAATTTTATGAAATAAAAAATATCTTAATTAACTTAACGACGGAATAATTCCGTCGTTACGAAATAAATTAAAATTAAAAAATATTCGTAATACATTCCGTCGTTAAAAAATAAATTAAAATTTAAAATATTCGTAATATCTAACGACGGAATATTTCCGTCGTTAATAAGTAAATTATATTAAATAATTCGCAATTTAATACATAACGACGGAATAGTTCCGTCGTTAATAAATAAATTAAAATTTAAAATATTCGTAATACTCTAACGACGGAATATTTCCGTCGTTAATAAGTAAATTATAATAAATAATTCGAAATTTAATACATAACGACGGAAATATTCCGTCGTTACCCTTGACGACGGCGTTTCCGTCGCCATTTCCGTCGTTAAGCCCTTTCGACATGTTCCGTCAATAAACCGTCGTAATTCCGTCGTTAAATAGTGACGGAATACGTTCCGTTGTTAGTTTCCGTCGTTATTTTTACTTTTTTTTGTAGTGAGTATTCTTATGAGTAACACTTTATAAAAAATAAAAACTTCATAGAATTTTATTGTTACCAAATCTTGATAAACATTTTGGCGAGTTGATAACATTAGCCAAAATCTATAGTGAAATTAAAATATTGTGTAGGCCTAACCATGTGGCAGTCCATAACTTTGACAAGTGGGCTTCAATACTGGTCCAAATTTGTGATGATACAACTCAGCCCCACATTACCAACCCCAAAATTTCCACAAAATTAATATATAAACCTCGGGCGTTCATATTACTGTAAAACATTATTCTAACATCAAAAAATTAAGAGAAAAATAACCTTAATATTTAATAATGAGGTAAGTTCCTCTTTGAATTTATTTACAAACAAATATTGAATATAGCATCATTGTTGATTCCTCGAAAAATATATATAATTAGAGCCAAAAATTATATTATATGAGATATTCGTGCATGGATAAGATAAGATGGATAATAATATTATTTAAATTTTTATGCCGTGATGATTATGGAAAGGGACAATGCCCCAATTAGAGCATAAGCAGTTGGAAATTAAGAAATATCATCAAATTATGTCTAATGAATATCATTTATGGGTGATTAAGTCCACTTTTAGCAGAGGTTAGTTTGATAATTTGTAGTGGTGAGTCCCACCCCCAAAGTTAATTAAACTCAATTATAAGTGATCATGTCGAAATTACTAGATAATATTTCAAGTGTACAACTTGATTGAGCACTAATGAAGGTGGATTTTGACCGGTGTATATGTAATAATGTACTACGGAGTAATATATACCGGTGTCAAAAAAATTGTTGGGTTATAAACTATATTCTTTTTCTATGATACCAAAATTATATTTCATATTCATAACTTTCTGAATTCTAAGCATATATTACTATCTAAAATTGTTGAAGTTCATTACCCCCTCCATCCCCAGAAAGTATGGTTAATTTACTATTTTGGGTTGTCCCTTATGAGTGTGTTGTTTTCATAAATGTAAATGACTCTACTAACTTTCTAATATTTTACTATATCTTACAACAAATAAAAAATGTAGGCCCCTTTCTCCGCTCAATAAACATTTACTTACATTTTCTTAAAATGCATGTCACACTCTTCGCACCACACTAATTCAGAAGGGAGGGAGTAGTATATATTCTTTTTGGTGATACATAAGTTTTATATGTCTTGAAAATTTGAAGATTGGGATATTATCCAGAACAATACAATAATTCGTATATAATTTTCATTACCTTGATTAGAGGGCTTCTTTTTGTCGCCCCTTTTAACATCATTATCTGAACAAATTGATGGCCTAAATTATGATTTAGCAGTTATTATTAATAGTGAAAGTACAAGTATACGGATCCCATCATCATATATTAGAGATATTTTTGGAGGCGAAGACAGCATCATTAATACAACTTTGGCCACCTTTTCAAATACTACTTGCATGTCCATCATTAATTAGAAGAAACAATGGAGCTTCATATCATGATCGATTAAGTAGAATTTAATTTAATTAGTTTTAGATATTGTGTGTCTGTGTGTCAGTATGTGTTCTCATTTATTAAACCAACAAACCAAGATATGTCAACAGGAATTTTTATTTTTATATAAATTTTTTCTATAATATGCAACTTGCAATTTTTTTTAGAGAATTACAAGGTATATATATATATAATCTAATCAAGCACTACACCACTATATGTGCAACTTGCAATGTTAGATTGTTAGTGATGCCCATGGTTAATTTAGGTTAAGTGGCACCGATTTGTGATTAAGAGATGGAGTAATAATTATTTTCAACTGCACCCTTTGTCGTAATTCATTGTGATTGTGTCATTTATGGATTTTAGTAATTTGGTGATAATTTATGGTGGAGAATGGGGATACTATAATTGGCATAATGAGTAGGCCTAAAAATAAATAAATAAATATATCTAAATTTGAATTTTTGCTCTATATAGTACGCAAACACATATGGCATTTGAATGGTTATTTGTTCCTATCCTTGTGGAGTTGGTATGCGTGAGAATGGGAAAAAGTAGAAAGAAACAAAGCGAAAGATTTTTTCACACTTTTGAAATCTAACCAAACACATACCTTGTCAATTATCATTATAATCTTTCTATAAGATCACATGATATGTATCCAAATAACTTTTAAAGAATATATCGCAAGTACATCTTACACTTTCAATGAATAAGGTTGAGACTCTAAAATGTATGAAATATAATCGAAATGTTTAGTTGCATGGTTTTCTAGGGGTTTTGAATTTGTGTTATAAGAGAGTTCTTATGTTTATATGAATAAGAAAAATAATTGATTTTTTATAAATTCACAGCTATTGTCATAAGAGCGCACAAGATATTCATTATTTTAAAATACTCCGTATTAATTTATCGATGCAGTATTAGTATTAATTAAAATTTAAATGGTGCATTTTATACGCCTTAAAATATACCGCCGACCTTTTAGTGGTCAAACTTTTAAAATTATAAATTCTATAAGCCCTAATATTTAAAAGATTGTGAAAATACCTAATCTAATCGGCAAAAAGCTATGAACCTCAATTATCCGTGAGATATTATTTTATTATGTGGCCGATTAAGCTTTATGAAGCATGATTGAATATAATCACCACAAAACAAGAAATTATTACACATAAAATATAGTAAATGGTGCCTAATCTAGAAGGTACAAAGCAAATCATGACCTCATTGCCTCAACGCTCTCCAAAATGTATGCAGATATAATAATAATAATAATAATAATAATAATAATAATAATAATAATAATAATAATAATAATAATAATAATAATAATAATAATAATAATAATAATAATAATAATAATAATAATAATAATAATAATAATAATAATAATAATTTAGCATAATATAATCTTTTATTGGATACCCTCGGCCTCTACATTATTTGTGCAAATAGGTTTTTTTATTAATTTAGGATGTATGGACAAATTCAAATTCATAATCTAAATTTGAATACAAGATCTGCATCGATTTGGCCACTTTATGGGGCTCAGTAAATATTCGTGTTTTGATGACTTGTGGGTTTATGGTGAAGAATTTCAATCTGTTAAAAAAAGGAAAAGAAAAAAAAATCATTTTGTAAAATGTGAATAAATTTGATGGAAAATCAATTGAGGATGTAAAGCCATTCGAATGCTCCAAATTTCTCGTCTTAAAGGAATTCTTTATAATAAGAGTGAGTCATTGTAGTCTAACAACCTCTCTTAAAATATTCACTTTATTATTTTTATTATTTTTAGAATTATAATAAAGGCAAATTATCAAATAAACCACTATCACCATAAAGAGATATAAGACCACTACACTATACAAAGAAAGGTGGGACAATTATTACGTATAAAGTGAGAAAATATATTACACTACACGCAGGTGATATCATAGCCCAAGATCTCTAGTTAAGAAAAAAGAAGAAATTTTTTTTTTTGCTTACTCGATAAAGTAATGTTGAAATTATTAAAATAATATTTTAATAGGAAGTCTTAGTGTGAGGCGAGTAAAATTTTTATTGAAATTTATTGGATATTAGTAAATAGTTTATGATTATAATGTGTGTATTTTTTTTCTTTTAGCTGAAGATCATAAACAAAATAATCATAAAAAAAGTTTGTAATTGGGAATTTTTATTGATTTTCTTGTCTTATTTTATGTGCATTTTCATCCTATTTTCCTCTGTTTTCTTCTCAGTCAAACTCTCTCTTTTTCTCTTTTTGAATAAGTTTTGCTTAAACTTAATTTTTATCAGCCACTTAGCCCTCTCTCTCTATCTCTCTCTCGCTTGAAACTAATGGCAATGGACTCTAAGCAAATCTCTCTCCTAAGCCCACTTTAACTTTGCCTGTTTCTCTCTCTGTCTTTTCATTGCTTGCCTTTCCCTATATATGGAGATCCCCGATTTCGGCCTCAGCCCGTCACATTGGGTTTTCTCTCACCTCCACCATTAGCTTTTTCCTCATCATAAATGTAAGGTCCCAACATACCATACTGCATACATGCGCGCGCGCGCACACACACACACACACAGAGTGGGAAGCAAGGAAAGCAATAGAGGTACAAGGAATTGTGGGGGTGTGGAACATCAAATAAAGATAGAATTTTGAGCGGGAAGAGAGAGAAAAATGCAGTCTTTTTGAAATTTGATGATGAATTATTGAATTTGATTGTAGGAGGAGGGTTTTTACGCTGCTATGATTCTTTCAAGATTTAAAATTCTCTGGGGTTTGCTGTAGTGGGACAGAGAATAATACTTAGATAGTGGGACAGTAGTGTCAGTGTACTACAGAAGAAACAAACAAAAATCTGAATTGGGATTTCTTGAAATAGTGGAAGTCATCATAGAGAGAGAATGATGTCTTCAGGCATAAATTTGGTTATGACAGTGATTGGATTTACAGTGAGTACTATGTTCATAGTGTTTGTGTGCACGAGGTTAATTTTTGCAAGAATTCAGTTGAATGCGTCGAGGCGGTCTTTTGCCAGGGCATCTGGATCTGATCTTAGCATTGTAAGCATATTTATTCTCTATTTTCTGTTTCGTGATATCTGTTTCTCATTTGGTTGCAGATTTTAACTTTACATGGTTTCTATGTGGAATGATCTCAAAAAAAAAAAAAAAAGGTTTCTATGTGGAATTTGTATGTTTTGTCTTTTACAGATTGTCCCAAGATATAAACCAAAATCTTGAATTGTCTTATCACTAGCCAGTTTTTGCTATGTGTTCCAAATTTGTAGTTTGACATTTTTTATATGAAATTTGGTGTCAAGCAGAGTTGAATTCCTTTCCTATGGTTGTTTGTTGGCTGCTTTTGTGCATCTATTCATGGCTGCTTTTTCATTTAACGATGCTGTTCTTGTTGTTTTTTTGGTGCAAATGATATTCTGTCCCTTACCCTTGGGTGTGTTTTAGTAAATTTTAGGTGTTGATTCGTGTATTTCATTCGACAATCACTCAAGAATCTCACTGAAATATATCCATAAAACAGCTACTAGTAAGGATATTTGTGACTCCTTTATTGTGTTTTTTCACAGTTAGAAAGGGGTCTTCATGGAATTGAGCCGCTTGTGGTAGCCAATTTTCCTACGAGAAAGTATCGAGACCTGTGCTTGACATCAAAAGAAAATGCTCAGTAAGTTCATTGCAACTTTTCTGATCTTGCTCCACCAAATATGTGTTTATTTATTTAATTAGGAATGTATTTCTCAAATGCATGCTGAAATTTCACTCTTAACTTGTTTTGCTAAATGCATTAGATGCTACTTTGTGAAGTTTAACTGATTATGCATCAAGTTATATTCTTACTTGGTTATGGATTGGAGGAGTGTTCTATGGTATCTAAGGCAAATCTTAGGTCCCTTATGTAAAAAGGTTCAATTTAAACTATCATTTTCGCTTGGATACCAAGCCAATGTATGAAGATCATGATGTATGACAACTATAATTGGAATTCTCTTGCCCGATTTGCTTTCCTTTTTGTTTCCAGTATCTTCATACATTATATTTAGGTAGATTGGGGGTTGCTCCAATTCTGTTCTTTGTGGTGTGTGGTGGGGTAGGCCATTCTTATCGTGAAGAAGGTCAGATCTTGTCGCCATGGACTTATAAGAAACAGAATCCATTGAAAAGAGGACGACAAACAGAGGCCAGCTAATCATAAGAGTACTGATGGCAAGATAATCTATCTAGGCAGAAACAGATAAATCTCATCCTTGATGCATATCAGCAATTGAAAGATATATATAATACGTCATAGTAGAACAGAGTAGGACAAACAGAAGCCAGCTAATCAAGTCTCGTGTAAAATTTCTCCTCTATGAGTTGTTGACTATTCCTCCATTTAGGTCCGCTAGGAAACTACTTCTTTCCTGGACATCTAGTTCTGATCTCCTTTACAACACTTTATTTCTGTATCCCCCATCACATTCTTGGACACAAAAATGAAGGAACAGCATTATGCTTGTGTTCATATGAGCTCATTAAGCCTTTCGTGCACTTTTAATTTCTTGTCTTATTTTGTTGATTTTTCATCTTTGTCCATTTCCACCAACTTTTGCATCCCAATATATTATTCAGGATACTTGTAATATGATCCACACATAAATTACATTTTTCATATATTATAAGAGATTAATGAGTCATAGCTTTAATGTCTTTCTAAGACTTCTCGATCTTAAAGAAATCCCAGCAACTATAAAAAGTGGTTTTCCTTTAGATGTCTTTATTGCAACTTGTTGGAGTAACATGGATGGTGGATTTTGAACCAATGAATCTCAAGTGGGCTTTCTAGATACCTTTCTTGGCCATTGGATGCCCCAAAACATCTCCAAAATCTGCGAATCTGCCCCCCAAATATATCGTTTAAATTAAGATTCACATAGTTTCAAGTCTGCTCGATTTCAACTCATCTCCATAATCTGCGAATCTACCCCCCAAATATATCGTTTAAACGTTCTCTGTGGTCATCATATTGGAATACACACAGTTCATCTTTTCTTGTGTAGAGCTAGATATTTTTTTAGGACACTAGCTTTTAGCGTTTTGCAAAAGTAGGACAAATTTTTTCGGGTTTGCAAAAGTATGACAAAATCTTGAAAGTTATTGCATTTGTCGGACAAATTTAGGCCCGATCGGGCTAAGCGCACGTGTGTCGCACATGACCCTCCAAGTGAAGCCCGAGACGTGATGTGGCGCACACATCATCACCCACTTAATAATAAATAAAAAATAAAAAATAAAATATTAAAAATTAATATCAACTCTCTCTCTCCCTCCTCCTCCCTCCCTCTCTCGCGTCTCTTTCTCTCACCAATGCCCACCGCCGTTGCCGCCTCCCCCACCAAAAATCTCCTCACTCATCATTTAACTATTCAATTCCTCAGCCGCGCCGCCGTACCACTGTCACCGCGCCATGTGAAACCACCCAAACCAACCTACATTCATACCTAACCACCCAAAAACTTCAATGGACTTCTGCTTCAGCACCAATAAATCCACACCGTCTAGAAAAATCGGCCACATTTCCAATTCCAAAAGCACCACCACCAACACACGGTGGCGTTAGCAAATCGCTACCCCCCCAGCAACCCACTCCTCGAAGAAGAAACAATCAAAGAAGTCCTCTCCGAAACCCCAACTGTCATCAAACCCCTGTCTCCCTCAATTCCGAAATTTCAGAACAAGCAAGGAAAGCCCGTTCATCAAGGCAGCGCCTCTGTTACAAGACAAGAAGCGCCACAACGGCGTCGTATGCAAGGCTCGGTACTTGGCATTCGCAGCCGACGATCTCTCTGAGGCATTCGAGATCTGCAACACTCTCAGCAAGAGTGTCAGCGCTTCCACGTTCGTGACGAAGAATAGGAAGAACAACGGCGATAGAAGAGCCAAATTGCATGAGCAGCGGCAACGATCTCCAAAGAGGTTAAGAAACCAATAGTTTTCCGGCGAAATGCTTAGAGAGAAAACTGTAGGGAAATCTCCTGGTTTGAGGTCCGAGCCCTCTCCGGGATGGGCACGACCTTTACCCGCATACGGATATGGGAGGAGAATGGAGAATGAGGAAAGCTCCGCGAGAAGGTCGAGGCAACCGATGACGCGCCCAAAGCCAGTTCTTGGTCTGGCGATGGGGTACGGTCAGTGTAAGCACCGATGAGCGTGCAGATTCATAGAGAGAGTAGAGAAGTGAGAGAGGGAGACGGCTGGGTTTGCTGGTAACTTGAGGGCAGTGGTGGTGGTGGGCGGCGGCAGCGGGTGTGGACAGTGACGATAGAAAGAATCGTGAGAGAGAGATGGGAAGTCGAGAAAGAAAGTGAGGAGAGAGAGAGAGAGAGTTGATATTAAATTTTAATATTTTATTTTTTATTTTTTATTAAGTGGGTGATGATGTGTGCGCCACGTCACGGTTCGGGCTCCACCTGGAGGGTCATGTGCAAAGCACGTGCGCTTTAGCCCGATCGGGCCTAAATTTGTCCGACAAACGCAATAACTTTCAAGATTTTGTCCTACTTTTGCAAGCCCGAAAAAATTTGTCCTACTTTTGCAAAACGCTAAAAGCTGGTGTCCTAAAAAAATGTCTAGCTCTTTCTTGTGTATGTAAAGCGTCGTGCTTTTAGCATCTAAGCAAATGACATTTATATTTTCTCATAATGGTAGACTATCTTCTGATATTTGGTGAAGAGACCGTAACATGATAAAGAAAGTGAAAGGACTGGGAATTAAGTAGTATTCATGTTTCACTAAGGCGGTTTCATGTGTGCTAAGTGTGTGTTTATGTAAAAGCTTTGGTTCAGTTAAAAATGATGTGATACAGTTACTGCATCTGTGGCATCAAATGATCTGACAAAATTCATAGAATTTCCGATGAGCCCTATAAATTCATAGAATTTTCAGGTTTGAGAGGCTTCAGTCCCACCCTAACTCAAGCCGGATCCTCTATTGGATCATTGTGCAACATCTGCTATTGCATCTAAGGATAATCGTCACGTGTCAATGAAATATAATAAGCAGCAACTTTTGATTATGGAAATTCTTAATTATTTCCTACGCATGCCAAGTCTTGCCATTTTTCGTGAATTTCTGTAAGAAAATGAGATGTTGCACAGTGAAGCTATAGAAGATCCGGCTTGACCCTAGCCTCTTGAAACTTTTGGTTGATGATTTCTTACATTTACCATGTTACTACCTATGTGGCAGGTGTTCCATATGTATTTCTGAGTACCACGAAGAAGATTCACTCCGTTTCCTGCCCCTCTGCGGACACTCGTTCCATGCATCTTGTATCGACATATGGCTGCAGCAGCACTCCACCTGCCCCGTATGCAGAATCTCTCTCCGCGAGCTACCTGAGAGAAAGTGGTTCATGCAGCCGATGTTCAGCTCAGCTATCCGATCTCAGTACAGCACGCAGTCTGTAAACGCGCACTACTGTCACTGCATGGCAAACGGCCAGAGGCATTCATCTCTATCCCATAACAACCTCTCGATCCACCACCCCATACAGGATGGTCGCTGTCAGCCAGACGAAGCTGCAGTTCACTTCGGAGACACCAAAGAATCAGCAAATAGGAAAGTCGGGACCCCGTCAAACCAGTAAGTCGTTTGCCTTCGATGTCGAGCTACTCAGATTGCACAGGCTGGGAGCATGCTGAGAGACTGATACTTTGTTTCAATCCATGCATATTGTTTCTTGCTTTTTGGTTTTCTGTAAATATGGCATTAGTAGTATTCTTCCTCCCTATCTTTCCATATTTAGATTTCTTTGATTTGTAATTGTGGTTGTAGAAAGGCAGTTTTGTTAGTATATAGTTAGGTTGTTGCATGTTTAAGGAGTGATGGGGATTTCAAGTTATAAATCTAAAGTCATATTTCCTCTCTTGGTTTCTCTTGCGTTTATTTAGTCTCAATTTTTACTAGTTAGATAATCTCTTTAATAAAAATTATCAACTTGTTATTAAAAACTAATCAATCTATAACTATATTAAAGCAAAATAATTTGCAATGTATTTTTCCTCCCATGTTGCATGCCACATGTAAATAATTATACATTTTCCAATGCAAATTCATGACTGTATTTTTTCCCATGCCATTTCAATTTTTGAAATTCAAATATTAAGATTTGAAGCTTAACAAATGTAGTTTACTATATATTAATGTGTATGCTGCATTATTATACTAAAATATAGTAGTAATTATTTTATTGTTCACTTTAATTAGTTTTTTGTGTTTGCTAAATGTATTATTTTACGTAAGAAGATTCACAAACAAAAATTTTATTAGTTTGAAATATTTAATAATAATAATAATAATGCTCTATTGTCTATTGACATCTAAAAATATAAAAATTAAAATACAATCGCATGGTATAACGCAACGCGCACTGGTAAATCTAGTTTATAATAATCAACTCTAATCACAAAAAGTATTTATAACATTTAAACTGTAGGAACATATTTTTTATTTTTTTTTCTATTTTTCAGAATAGTGAGACAATGTATATAACTTAGAGCAACTTCTACACAATAATTAGGCATAAATTATGTATACATACTGAATGGAGCAAATTAAGTTGAAATAATTATTGTTTAGACCTAATGATATATTTTACTACTATGTATAATTGCAATTAATGAAACTATGAAAGCCATTATTATCATGCATTCATCAATCATGAAACAACAATAATGCATCACTTTTCGTGGACTCCATGCGAACTCATAAATTTCGGTTTCACAACATTTATTACGATTGAGATAAATGTGGCATCATTTTTAGTTTGTCAGCAAATTGTAATAAACAGCTAAGATTATTCAATATACTGCTCACACCATTTATTTTTCACATTTCCTTGATATTTATGAGAACAATAAAGATGAACGGATCAATTTTTGGTGATATTCGTATGAGTTGATTAAATTTTTCAGTTGAGGAAATTACAAAATGTTATTGTTTGTTTACGATTAGAAATATACTAGTATTAATTAATTATGATGCTTCTCAATCTATACTAATACTAAATAAGAGAGTTGTAACTATATTAACAAGATTGTCATTTTCCCTCCAACACCAATTTAGTGGATAATAGGTCTTGAACTTTAAGTTATTTCATGAATGATGAATAATATATGTTGGTTAATTCTATACATCTCCTTTCTTGGTTATCATGTTTGAGCTTTAAAAAAATCAAACTATTTAATAAAATTGAATTATGGATTTTGGCTTATTTGGGATTATGCAATTGAATTTTCCACTTTTTATATTTATTATTTATACAATAAATATTCTAATTTAACACGTACAACACTATTTTGACAAAGATATGTAATTTTGAAAGAAAAAAATTAGCACAATGAATGGTTGCCAAAATAATTTTATTATTTTCATTATTTAGATTCATAAATATTTAAAAAATATAATAGTGAAGAAATATTAAAAATTAAATTAAAATATATATTTTGAGATGTTTGGAAGTTATCAAAAATGAAAAATTATTAAAAATGCTAAAATTGGTTGAAATTTTTATAATGATTGTTCATTTTTAATTCTAATAGCGTTTGAAATGGGTTTTAATCTAAATTGAATTTCCAAATATATAAAAAAAATGGTTGTTTAGAGATGCTTAGAAGGTAAGTGTCATGCTATTTTTTTAAGTATTTCTTAATTTACTAATGTAATTCAATATTTTGTGTTTTATATTTGGATTATTTATAATTTATAAATATTATTTAGATGTTTATATGTAATTAATTAATAGTGTATTTAAATTTATGTACAAAGAAGTATATCATAATACAAAATTTAACATGTCATATTTATTAATGTTATTTGGATTGAATGTTTCTTTTTAAATAATATTGATGTAATGTATGAATTTTATATTTTATTGTGTTATTCTATAATTAACATATTAGATGATTAATGCATTTTATTTGTGATAGACAGTTTTTCGACAACTTTATGTGTATATTTCAAGAGTTGCAAATTGAAAAAGTTGAAGATATTGGTGTGTGGTAATGAGGAACACTCTTAAAAAACTATTGCATAAAAAGAAAATTTTCATAATGTTTGAAATGTAATACTCCCTCCGTCCACGAAATATATAGCACAACTTTAGTGGCACGAGTTTTTATAATGTTTGTAGATTATTTGTTAAATGGACAAAAGGGATCCACGACTTTTGAATTGTTGTGGGTATAAAATATAAGAAAGTGAGTGGAATTATATCCAAAATTGGATATGATATACATTTCGTGGACTATTTCGTGGATGGAGGAAATATATTGTATTTGTTATTTTTATACTTAAAAATGTCATTTATTAATTTCTATATTGAAAAATTAATGTATTATTAGGTAGACAGCGTTTGAGTGGACAAAGAGATTCATTATATTGAGTTGTTTATATAGGTCATGTAGGGTGCGACAAGAGAATTAATAAATGTTAGGTAGATAGTGTTTGAGTGGAGAAAAATATTCATTATATTAAATTGTTGTGAGGTATAAAATAATGAATGTGTGGGATATTATCCCATAAAGGAAAGTGGCATAAATATGGTGGACACTCAAAAAATAAAATTGTATCTTAAATATCTTGGACGGATGAGAGTAATTAATACTCTATTTTACTTATTATTTATGAAATTTAATAATTTATATATTATATATTTTTAAAATAAATTATACCGTGCAACACATGCAATCTAATTCTTAAAAAAGGGGAAGTACTTCAAAGAAAAATTAAATGCACTCGTGAGCTACCAACCATGTATGGTCATCTAATTAAGGTGAACATTTAATGTATTTAATAAATAATAATATCTACTTTCTTCATGTATATTTGTCTTTTTGTAAGATTGGTTGTACTCCGCCACGTGCTTTTGAGTTTTGAGTTGAGAAATAATAATTTGTACATGAAGAATTTATTAAAAAAATATTGTATATGTTTAATTTCATTCCTATACGTAAAAATTTGAATTATATATGTACGATATAAGGATTAAAACACCAGCTTGGATATTTTTTCCAAACCTTTAAAATTTGCACCAAAATTCACTACATTTTAATTTGTCTGATTTTTCATCCAAAAATCATTTGGGAAAAAAATCGAGGGTGACATGTCCAATTAAGACTGATGTGGCGTTCAAAACGACGTTGTTTTGACTAAAACGACGTCGTTTTGATTTTAATAATAAAAAATTAAAAAAATTTAAATTACACCATCAATAATTAATGCCAACTCATCCTCCCTTCCCCTCTCTCTGTCATCTCTCTCTCAAACACAACACCATCACCGCCGCCGCACAAACTCCTATCCACCTTACCCAAAATCCCCAATCCCATCCATAACTCACACCAAATCCAAATCCATCGCTCAAGAACGCGTCGCCGAACAAATCGTCGCCGTCCTCGATGTGCAAAAGGAGTTGCAATGGCGAAAAAAATGGCGGCACCCATAAAGCTGTCGGAGAATAGGCCTTTGGAGGTAAACGCTTGACTTCCAAAGTTGGGATTTTTCATCAACTCAATTCGACAAAAAGGGTTTTGCCCCAAATTATCAACTTCTTAAATCAAATCCACAAATACACAAGGGGAATTAATAATTAACATCGAAGAGATAGATAAAAAGGAATATCTTGTGGATTAATGGAAACAGAGTAGGATCGAGATCTGTATGCGGAGGGATTGGAATGGCTAATGGAGTTGGAACAAACAGCAAGATGCTTGATTGCCAAGCAGAAGCAAATTTGATTAAGAGATCTAGACCTTGATAGTGCGTTGAGGGTGGTGCTGTGGCGGGGAATGGTACGTTGTGTTAGAGAGAGAGATGAGAGAGAAAGAGGGGGAGGGGATGATGAAGTGGCATTATTGATGTGTAATTTAATTTTTTAATTTTTTTTTATTATTAAAATCAAAACGACGTCGTTTTGAATGTCACGTCAGTCTTAATTGGACATGTCACCCTCGATTTTTTCCCCAAATTGTTTTTGGGTGAAAAATCAGACAAATTAAAAGGTAGTCAATTTTGGTGCAAATTTTAAAAGGTTAGGAAATAAACCAGAATTTAAAAAAAATCGGGAATTTTAATACTTTTTGCCCTTATAACTTTTAGTACATATACTTCTGAATTTATTGAATATCAAACCGATCAAAATGAATAAGACGTATAATAAATAATGGCAATTTTTGGTCCCCAAAAAAGTACGAGTAGATATAAGTCTTATTATTAATTTTTCAAAATTCAAAGGAAAAAAAAATCAAACTATATGTTTTTGTGTCAAACTGTTTGAGTTTTCAAAACAGTGGCAAAATCTCAACTTTGAGGCGTCAAAGATCAATCAAAATGAATACGACATATAATAAATAATGGCAATTTTTGGTACCCAAAAAAGTACGAGTAGATCTAAGTCTTATTATTAATTTTTCAAAATTAAAAAAAATCAAAATATATGTTTTTGTGTCAAACTATTTGAATTTTCGAAACAATAACAAAATCTCAACTTTGAGGTGTCGGTAGAATTTGAACTCGTAATCTCTTAATCATGAATTTGTCACTCTACTATTAGATCATTCTTCAAGAATAAATTAAGATTTATTTATGGTATAGTAACTTACAATAATGATTTTGAAGCAGGGCTTTTAAACAAATGAAATAAATTATTAGCGTTCCTGGGAACTCAATTGATCAGTTTCTTAATTAATAACGTACTCTACTATTACGTCATAGATTATTATTATTATTATTATTATTATTATTATTATTATTATTATTATTATTATTATTATTATTATTATTATTATTATTATTATTAGGGTTAATTTGGTATAAAACCATAAAGAATTCTCAAATTCTGGTTTTTCCCACAAACTTTTAATTTTGTTTCTAAAACCATAAACTTTCAATATTTCCGGAATTTCCCCCAAAATCAAATTCCGGCCAAATCGAAATGATGTGGCACCGGAAATTGCTGACGTGTACTTTTTATTAAAGAGTTAATTTGGTATAAATCCATAAAGAATTCAAAAATTCCGGTTTTTCCCATGAACTTTTTAATTTTGTTTCTAAATCCATAAACTTTCGGTTATTTCGGAATTTTTAAAATAAATAGATTTTGCATGTTAATTACTAAACAAACGTGTATTGATTTAGCCATATTAATTTGTATCGTATACACGTACAATAATTGTATGCATAAATATCGTCCTTATTTGTATGAATATGTTCTTTGAATAAATGAATAATTGTATCTTAGGACGACAAAAAGAAGCAAATCAACGACATTCATTCATATAATTATTGTACGTGTATAAGATACAAATTAACATGACTAAATCAATAAACGTTTGTTTAGAATTAGCATGGCAAAATCTATTTATTTTAAAAATTTTGAAAAAACTGAAAGTTTATGGATTTAGAAACAAAATTAAAAAGTTCATGGGAAAACCGGAATTTTGGAATTCTTTATGGATTTATACCAAATTAACTCTTTAATAAAAAGTACATGTCAGCAATTTCCGGCGCCACATCATTTCGATTTGGTCGGAATCCGATTACGGGGGAAATTCCGGACATAATGAAAGTTTATGGTTTTAGAAACAAAATTAAAAGTTTGTTGAAAAAACCAGAATTTGGGAATTCTTTATGGTTTTATACCAAATTAACCCTTATTATTATTATTATTATTATTATTATTATTATTATTATTATTATCCCTTTCCCATTTGTCACTATTAAAATTCTATTTATGTATAAACAATAAACTGATGAGGACATTTAACTAATAAAGGTGTTGCAAAATTAAAAGATAATTTTAGTAGCAACAGTCATTGAGCCCACTACTGCTATGAAATTAAATGGAAAATTAGTTATCATGATTAGCTTATATATTTTCGTTATATAATTATTTTCCTAAATTGTACTAACATAAGATCAATTGGTTTTATTTTAATTTTTGTTGACATTCTCAAAATAGTTGAGATACGACATTTAGAGGACAACTAGTCGAACGTCCAAATTAATACGTAATACATTATTTTAAAATTTTTTCTCCATGTTTTGATGGATCTACTTATATTTTATCTCAAGGTGCTCACAATGCACATTATATAATTTGCTACTAACAACAAGCACGACATCATTTTTGTACGTAATTTTGGTCTTGTAAATGTTATATGGAGTTAAATATATTGAATGATTTATATTAGGTTCGTATTAATATAAATTAATTTATACGTGAATAATAACTGCGCGTAGAGCATGTTATAGATGGGTTCAAATATATACATGTAACTCGCACGTTGATAATTTAAGTACTTGGTGTACTTTTTAGATGATGTGAATGATTATTTCCATGTTATTAATTATACTCCAAATTATGATTCTCATCACACGTGTACTTCGTACCCTTTTAAGTAAACCTTTCAAAAAGATAAAATTTTGTGAAGAGTTGATTTACTACGGTAAATTCATAGAAAACTTCATCAATTTATAAATAAAGAAATATTGATATGATCAATATGTATGATCAAGTACTGCAGTTTAGTGACATCTCGAAATTGAAATTTAGACCCACTTACTCCAAGAATCATCATGGGCCCTTACTTCTCAAAGTAAATGCACACATGTGCTCCATATATTATTTAATTAATATATCCAACATAAAACGAAAACTGCAACTAAATATATATATAGTACAGTACTTAAAATTAACTCAAATTGAGTCTCAATCAAATGAACTGTGAAAAAAAAAACAAAAGAGAAAACACAAGAACAAAATATAATCATTCAACAGTTTTAGACAAAACCTAACAGAGCTTAATCAACTCATAATTACCATTAAGCCCTCGGGGTGATCTTAGCCCTTAAACTATTCTTCATCACCACAGTAAACTCCAGCTTCTCAGTAAAATCCACTTTCCCCTCATCCGGGTAACCCGCCCACCCGAATTCCTGCACCAACCGGGCCAACATCAAATGCACATGAACCGTCGCCATATTCAAACCGGGGCAAATCCTCCGACCCATTCCAAACGGTATCATCTTCACTCCACTTACGCCCGTTATATCGGCCTCCTCCCGACCCAAGAAGAACCGGTCCGGGTCGAACTTCTCCGGTTCGGACCACAATTTCGGGTCGTCCGAGATACCCGGCAGGAAAATTTCCACATTTGCATCCGTCGGAATGTCGTAACCCGCCAACTTGGCGGGTTCGGTTACTGCATGGGTTAAAGAGAAGTAAGTTGGTGGGTGCTTCCGAAGCAGCTCCTTTACGACGGCGTTTAGGTACGGCATTTTCTCGACGTCCTTCTCGTCCACTTTCCGGTCCCCGACGGTCGCCCGGATCTCATCGTAGAGCCGGGTTTGGATCGTCGGGTTCTCTATCATCCGCCCCACCGCCCACTCGATAGCGGTGGCGGTGGTGTCGGTGCCACCATTGAGAAACTCCGAACATAGGGTTACGATCTCCGCGTTAGTGGGGGTCGACTTCCTCCCTTCGATTTTGAGGTCGAAGAGAGTGTCGAGATATGAGAACGACGCTGCCGTGCTGTCGGATCCCAGATTCTCGATAGCACGGCGGCGCTTCTCGATTAGAGGAACTAGGGTTTGGATTTGTTCGTTACGAACCTCCCAAACCCTTTTCCTTTGCTTGGAGAAGAAGGGGCTGAGAATGGGGAGATAATCATCCAATCTCGGATCAAGAACGATGAGCACAGTCTTCATCATTTCATCAACTTTATCAATCATTTTCTCATCCATTTCAACTCCAAAACACATCGCCAGAAGAATGCAGAAAACTGCGAACCTCGCGTTCTTCAGCACCATAACGGCGCCGCCGTTCGCCTCCGCCTCCGCCTTGAGCCGGTCGATCATTTTATCCATAGCCTGCTCACGTGCGTTTCTGAACTCCTTCAACCTGGTGGCGCTGAGCATGTTCTGCACCATGTTCCGCCGCAGCGACCGCCACACGCCGCCGTAGAGGGCGGCGTTGACGGTGAACTTATCGCAGCTGAAGATCGTCCTCGTCGGATTCTCCCGCGGCCGGCTGGCGAAGATCTGCCCCTTGGTATTCAAAGCCTCATAAACCAAATCGGCGTTGCTGAGAATGATCATAGTTCTTGTCCCCATTTTGAGCGTGACGATCGGACCGTATTTCGGTATAAGTTCGCGAACATATTGGAAGAAGGGTTTGCCGGAGCGGGCCACCTGAAAGAGGTTTCCGACCACGGGGTATCCCGGCGGGCCAGGCGGGAGGCGGATCTTTTTGGAGCCCGATTTGCGGGAGAAGATGAAAATGAGGCCGGAGATGATGAAGGCGAAGGCGGTGAAGAAGAGGTGGTAGTAAGGAGAGAGAGAGGAGGAAAGAGAATCCATGGTGGAAGGGAGTTGGGTGTGGTGAAGGTTGAAAATAGGAGGATTGATATATGAATGGTTGAGGGCTGGAAATTACAGGTGGGATTAATAAAGGCTATTGAAAAGATTTGCATAAACTGTGGGTGTGTTTAATGCTGGTTACTCCACTCCTTGCTGGTGGAAATTTGTTTCATTTTGTTTTCTTTTTTTTCCTCATTTTGTGTTTTATTCCATTATTGCTTGCTACTACATGTGTGATTTTGTGGATGTTGCATGTGATAAAGTATATTTGAAAGGTGATTTGGATTTTTGTTAGTTGCATATACATAGGGCTGTAAATGAGTCAAGCCGTTCGTGAGCTACTCGGCGATCGACTCGAAAAAAGCTTGTTCGGCACTCGACTCGATAATTAATCGAGTCGAGTTCGAGCATGAAATCGAGCTCGATAAGTTTATCGAGCCGAGTTCGAGCATCATATTGCTCGACTCGACAGGCTCGCGAACATGCTCGGCTCGTATTTAATCGAGCATGTTCGCGAGCCTACAATCGAGTATGTTTGCGAGTCTACAAACCGAGTTTTAGTCGAGCTTGTTCGCGAGTCTAATAATCGAGTTTTGTACATAAAATTAAAAAAATAGCTTTAAGCGAGCTCGAGCTCGAGTTCGATTAACATGTATCGAGCTGAATTTAAATATAATCGAGTTCTTGACGAGTCTAGCTCGAGCTCGAGCTCGAATACCACGTTATCGAGTATTTGACGAGTCGAACTCGAGCCGAACTCGAGCTTGCTAATTTTGGATCGAGTCGAGCTCGATCACGATGGCAGAAACTCGACTCGAGCTCGAGTCGAGCTCGAGCAAGCGAATATTTAATCGAGTCGAGTTTGAGCAGACCAATACTCGGCTTGACTCGACTCGTTTACAGTCCTACATATACATGACTATGTAAGTTCATGTATTGTTTAGATATATGGGGATAATTATACTTTCAATCTCTTTAGGTGGAACATTTTAAAGGATTTTATATTAAATATATGAACTTTTGTTGAGTACAGAGTTATTTAGGACTTTAACTTTTGTCATGTTGCAAAAGTAGGACACATCTTTTCGGGCTTCCAATTATAGGACAAAATTTAAAAAATTAATCATCATCAGGACAGATTTGGGCCCGATTTATGTTGAACGGACTAAGTTCCACGTGTGCTAAATTAAAGGATCCGATGCCCTTATGGATGCCCATGTGTCAATTAATTTCATAATAAAATCTAAAAATCAAAACTAATTAATTCAAAATTAAAATTAGTAAATTCAATATTAACTCTCATAAAAAGAAATCACGTTGCAGAAAAAAAAAAAAAAAAAAAAAAAAAAAAAAACCCAAATCATATCTCACCCCCAATTTGAAGAACTCTAATCCCAAATCGATTGCCCAGACTAAATCAAAGTGATATAATCGACTCTGAAACAAGGTGAAAGCAAGGCGCGAAAAATCGGGCCCTTTAATTGAGCACACTTGGGCATCCACATGGGTAGGCACATTTTACTAATTTTAATTTTGAATTAATTAGTTTTGATTTTTAAATTTTATTATGAAATTGACACATGAGCATCCACATGGGTAGACACATGGGCATCGGGCCCTTTAATTGAGCACACGTGGAACTTAGCCCAACCATCATAAATCGGGCCCAAATCTGTCCTGATGATGATTAATTTTTTTAAATTTTGTCTTATAATTGGAAGTCCGAAAAAATGTATCCTACTTTTGCAAAATGACAAAAGTTAAAGTCCTAAAATAACTCTGTACTCAATTTTGTTGAACTTACCATTTCAAAATAATTTTTAAATTGCAATTACTACACACACTGTTTAGTTCATCACGTATAACTCAACATCGTCGTTTCTATACTAATAAAGTTTGCCATATATATGTGGGGTCCATGCTATTGAAAATTTGATCCGATGTCTTAATTACGAAAAGTAAGAGCTAGCTAGTACAATTATTAATACAATTTGAGTAGTTGCAAATAAAATTCTTGATTTTGTAAGACATATATTAAACCTTGAAATTAAAATATTAAGTTATACTACTATATATGCATCACATTATGCACGAAGTTTGAAACAAAACACTTTTCTCAAAAATTATTGCAAAATGGAGTTTACACTTGGAGCGCATTACTCTAGTTAAATGATGATCGTTTGGGTCTCACCACCCAAACAAAAAATACTTTTATGATTACAATTCAGAATACGTACACTAGAGCAAAGAAAACGGTTCAAAAAACTTGGTACAATTATAATATTCTTTAATTAGTTATTGAAAATAATCCAATGGTGTTGTACTTTGAAATGCATTATTGAAAAAATTATAAGAAAGAAATGAAGAAGGAATTAATAAGGGAGAAATAGAGAGGGCGGTTGGCAGGTCCAGGAAAAAAAGCAGAAAAGGGGGATCCAAACTATTAATCACTTCCAACAACCTTCTCTCATTCAATTTGCACAGCCCAAAGTCAAAGAGACCTCCACTTTGGGCCATATGTGTGTATTTTATTGGGATATCACCAATTTAATTTATTTACATCAGGCTACTGCACATGAATAGTAGCGGGAAGTAATTAATCAAAGTACACTCAAGATAACGACTGCGAGCTTTCACGACATTAAGAATAATGTCTTCCGTGAGAGCACAATCGTCTCTTAAATATTTGTGGAGGAATCACGGGATGTATTTCGGTACATGGTCGTGCAAGGCTTCGTCCCTAACACAAATTTTTTGAGTTATGTTAGATCATCCCTATCAAATTGAGTTTACTTTATTCTGAAATCTTGATATAGTCCGTCTATACTCAAATAAGTGTTCTATTTTGAATTAAATTTTTTGATTAAGTTTACTATTATTTTAGAATTCTATTAAAAAAAAAATCAAACTTTTCATATTGTCCCTATTCTCAAAACAATTTTTTTATTGTTCCGTTTTTCATGCAATAATTAGGGTGAAAAAGAATAAATTTGTTCATTTTTTTGGTATAAAAGTTTTGAGGGCAGGGAGAAACTTATTGGGGGATGGGGGAGTATATTTGAAGATATGCGTGAATTAATTTTGTAGTTTAATTAAATTCTCTGCGCAATCAAATATATATCTGGTTGAACTACGGAGGAAAATATTTGAAAAAAGGTATGTTACAAAAGAATCAATTTTGTACTATAGTTCCACAGTAATACAGAATTAATGTAGGTCGTAGCTACACGCTTTAACTCAAACTCTAGCTGAATTATTATGTAGGTCATTTTCATCAGATTCCAAAATAATTCATCATATAATTAGAGGTTTTTCGATCTCTAACAACATCATTAATTAATTTAATCTAAAAATGGTTCGATTGTCTTAAGTGATGGCATGTACATTACCTCCCTAACAACATGTTTTTGCCCTAATCACTATGTATCCACAATGAGCAAATGCACCATCCGCGCAAAAATAAATTAAAGAAAACTTAATTCATTAATTAGAAACATTAACTAATTTGAACCATTGGTTTTTTTTTATGATATAATATTAGATAGAGTAGCTAGTCTTATGTCATTCACCTTATAAATGTCAATTATATGCATGTGTCGGAAAAAAAATTGTTGATATAATCCAATGAATTAATGGACTTAATTTTGCTAGGAATTATATATAAGATCGATATCACATTTCTGATGAAAACATTAATTAACAACCTAAAGTGATGAGGCAAATTAAGTCTCACTCGGTAAATATATAATTATGTGGTTCGCTTTTCAATAAATTAATTGTTGTAGATAACTATAGTAGGTGGGTGATTAATTTCATGTGACGAAACAGAAGCATGCATGTGGCAGTCTAGTTCAAACTAAAGCCAGGAAGCATATATAGTTTAAGCGAAACATATGTGGTAGAACATTTATTTTTACTTCGTATGCATAATGAATATTATATATATGTACTGTTATGAACCTTTGTTGATAAAAACATGACAGGATATGATTGGACCGTACCGTACACGGTTGGTGCGGCCCATTTATTTATTTTTTAATTAGATAATATTTAATTAGCTTTGATATGAGCTTAATAAATTTGAAGTAAGTTTAATAGATTATAATTGAGATTAATTACCTCTAAATACTCTCTAATTCTTCTCGATTCCCTTAATTACCCCTAAGTTTTTGCCTATATATAATCGATTCCCTTAATTACCCCTAAGTTTTTAATTGGATATAAAACTATTACACATATATATTTTTAACTAGTACTAATAATAATAAAAAAACTACTTCCTCCGTCCGATAAGATTATTCACGTAGATTAAAAATAAGGGTAAAAGGATAGAAAGTAAATGAGTCCTACTATTTTTGAAAAGCTAAATATTTTTTATAGGGTAAGAGTTAAATATTTTCTTATTTGGAATTAGACATTACTAATGAGACCAACCAAAAAGGAAATTGAGACAAGATTGATGGGATGGGGGACTATAATTTAAAATAGTACTCCCTCCATCTTATTTTATTTGGCTCGTTTGACCGGATACAGATGTCAAGAAGTGAGTTGAATATGCTAAACGATGAGATAAGGAAAATGTATTGTTATCAAATTAAGTATGAGAGAGAAATGAGATAGTAGTTTTTTGTGACATTGTGTAATTTATGAGTTACTAGTGTTTATAATGTGTTGTGGGATATCAACCAGTTTTCATTTATAGTATATAACTATTAAAATGAGACAAACAAATAAGATAATCGGACCAATTGAAATGTGAGGGAGGGAGTATTAATGTACTCCCTCTGTTCCGTTACTCTTGTCCTGTTTCTTTTTTTGGAAATAATTAGGGCTCAATTAGTTTATTAATCAGACCCACTTTACACATTTCAACCTAAAATTATACCCACATACTATTCATTCTCTCTCTACCCACTTTATTTGACTTTTTGTACTCTATTAATTATTTTATTAAAAACTCAACTAATACACATTTTATCCCTAATTTTTTTCTCCTTAATACTCGTGGCCAAAAGAAATCAGACAGGTCTAGTGGGAAAGAGGGAGTATAAAAGTTGACCAAATTCTTATATTCTGTGAGAAGAGACAGCAAGGTCAGGGACCAGGAACTGTAATCTGACGTACCGTTGAATTTTGTCATAAATATGACATTTACATAACGCTTTTAATGTACATCTGCCATAAGTCAGAATACAGCATGCCATGTCTCAACCGTCTTCCGCACCGTCTATTTATTAGCTTCTTCTTTTTTTTTTTCTATCTATAATGACAAAATTTATAAAATTAGTAAACTTATAATTGAGAAGTTATAAGTTAAAATTTCATGAACATATTTCAAGTCAATCTATCCCACATGATTAGTCTAATGATTGAGGACTATTGACGAAAATGAATTTTACCTGAAACGGATCCGAATATATATGAGAGAGAGAATCATATTCCTTTCTGTAAATATAGTTTAATGTATTTGGAGTTTATGAATGTAGGTGAAATTCTTGATGCTCAATCTGACAAAATATATATATATATATATATATATATATATATATATATATATATATAGATATATATATATATCTGAATGCATTCAATTTTTATCTTTGATTTAGGAGGGTGGGTAGAAAACTAATGCTTTATATGAATGAATGGTCAGAAATTAATCAGTTGTCACTCCACCTAGTATTAGATAAACTGTAATTCAGTTCAACAATTTATGATAAGTTGATGAAAAATGAAATATATGGAATATATTACTTCATCAATTATATAAGTTAAAAAGAAATTATATGTGAAATAAGTTCTAAAAGGTCCGAGTGTCAGCCAGGAATCGACACTTAACACATGCAACTGCAAGTCGTTAAAATGAGAAGGTTAAAAATTGTTCAGGCTTGAATTATTTAAGAATAGGGACACAAAAAATAAAAAAAAAAGTCGTGTAATATTAGAATAAAGTAATAATTGTGGGCTATAGATAACTACGTAAGTAATTTATTAAAGGCAAAAAATTGGGTGCAGCCGGCTATATAGTACCAGGGCTGGCAAAATTCCGGGCCGGGCCGGGCCCGTCGGGCTTGTTAGAAAAATTGGACCGGGCCGGCCCGAAAATCCTCCGGGCCAAAAAAAGTGAAGCCCATTCCGGCCCGGAAAACCATTTTATAGTGTAAAATTACCAGGCCGGGCCGGCCCGAGCCCACCGGGCTTTTACCCATTCCGGGCTTGGCCGGCCCGGCCCGAAATCTCAGCGGGCCGGACCGGACCGGGCCGGTTTTGACAGTTCTATATGGTACAGCAGGCTGACCCGACCCGACCCTCCCCGCCCGACCCAGTCAACATTGACCGTTGACTTTTTTATTTTTTAATTTTTTTTCAAGAGTCGAGCGAGGGGAGTAGAATGCCTCGAAGTAGGGTTGGCAATGGATCTTGGATCCAATCCAGATCCGTTTTTTAGGATTTGGATCTCAAAATTTTGGACCCGACGAATCCGGACCGGATCTGGATCTATATTAAAAAAATCGAGTCGGATCTGGATTTTGAATTATCAGATCCGGATCCGGCCCAGATCCGACCCGCGGATCCATGTAATATATATATATATATACATATATATATATATACATATATTATACTTTATATCTATACTTTTTAATAGTTTATAATTAAAATATTCTATTTTATGATTAAAAAAACAATACACTATTTCTAATAAGTAATAACAAGAAAATCCACAGATTTTTTATATTATTTTTTTAAAAAATACTATTGTATTGATTTTATCTCATTATATATTTATTTAAAAAAAAACACGGATCTGGGTCCAGATCCGTAGACCCGCGGATCTGATGGATCTGAATCTGGATCTCATATTTTTGGACCCGACGGATCTGAACCGGATTTGGATCTAAGCAAAACATTCGGATTTGGATCTGGATCCAATAGGATCCGGTCCAGATCCGGCCCATTGCCATCCATACCTCGAAGCGAGCTAAAAAATATCAATGTTGCCACAATCATTATCTATAAATTAAAATTGAAGCCGAATGCGGAGAGGGAAGAAAAAAGTCAATGGTCAAACGTTGACTGTTGACCGGTCAACACTTACCGGGTCGGGCGGGTCGGATCGGGTCAGCCGGCTGTAAAAGTGTGGTAGATTGTCCGACGGGTCAAATTCGGTTAAACCGTACTTTATATGGTTTCACGCCAAATTAGGTGGTGTACTTACTTGTAAAAAATATTATTTATCTTTTTTTATTAGGAAAGTTGTTGGCTAGTTAGGGATGAAATTTAATCAAGTTGAACACATAATAGTCCTAAATCCTAATTGGTTTTCTACTTCTATTTAGCAGTAAACGTCATAATTAAACACATTATGAAGCTAAAATTGACATGGTTCATCTTATGTAATTCACTGAAGTTGATAATAATCTTAAACCATAATTAAAAAAATTATATTCAACTTGGTTTGTTATCTATATCTATATCTATATACCTATTATAAAAGTGTCTTGTTTACAAAAATTGATTTGTCTATTATACTCCTATTATAGATTTAATTATATGGAAATAATGTATATCATATACCATATTTATCTATTATATATTATTAGATTATACTTATTCTTACTTATTTAAATTATTTAGGGTAGTTTAATAAATTAATATAAATATGTTTTATTAATTTGACATGAGATAAGAATCATTTGATATAAGATAAGAATCCTTTGATATAAGATAAGAATCCTCTTGTATTTAAATTTCCTCAAAATAGTGGTATGATTTATCTATTTTTTACGTAATTATATTATTTAAATTTATTATAATATGATTATTTTATTTTTCATATATATATATATTCTTATTATTAAAATCTATTAATTAGCAGTACATGTGACGCACGTACGACACTACTAATATAGAAAAAGAGCAGACAATTTTTTAACCATGAATTCCAGAAGAGCGTCAATATATCCTGGTTGACCACCAAATGTATGCATAATTCATTTGTTGGCAATATTTGACGTATCACTTTTCCGAAAACCAAATGGTTTTGAATAATCTCAACATAATATTTCAATACTTCTGTATTTAGATTCTTAGAATATGAAAATTTTCTACTATTCCAAAATAATATTCACGTGAAAATCAACTTCCTCTATTGTACCTAAGTTTATCGGTACATTAATTTGTTAAATTGGATGTGGACTACGATTGTAACATGCGTGACATTTTGATGTCTATTTAATGAGAAGTCGAAAGATTGCAATAATAGTTGTGTTGGACTTTAGTCCAGCAATCTAGTCCAAGCCCAATAGCTGTTAAAAGTCCTTGTTGCCCCTGCATATTCAGCTAAATTTCATTCATGTCATCACACCTAAATTTGTTGCAAATATAGACACGATTAATTATTAGTATTTATTTTTTAAGCTGCCGCCGTGTCTAAACTTCACCGATTTATTCTTATTAAATTATTACTCACCCCGTACGCGAAAAGTGTAACACATTTCTTAATTATTATAAAGTATAAAATAATGGAAAGTACTACACTTTTCGCGGACGGAGGGAGTACATTATTCAAATGGAAATTTTAATTTTAAATGAAAATTGCATATATTTATCTATTAATGTAAATTATATCAATAGTACAAGAAGACCGCATAGCGCAGTGGATTAGCGCGTTTGACTTCGGATCAAAAGGTCGTGGGTTCGACTCCCACTGTGGTCGCGATTATTATTTTTTGTACGATTTTACCAAATAAATTCTCATTTTATACACACACATGACACAACTAAAGCAGGACATTATGCAGAACTAATTGTACATTCTTCGTCTTATACGTCCTACTTCGTACTCGTATTGTTCAACCATTTACACACACACACAATCGAAGCCACTGAAATCCGAATTCAATGTTAGCACTGAGAAGCCTCCCACCTCTGCCGCCCCCATTCTCCGCCTTCAAATCTAGATCCCTCCCACCTCTGCCGCCCCCATTCTCCGCCTTCAAATCTAGATCCCTCCCTCCTCTCCCCCTTCGAAACCCTAATTTCCCTCCACTCTCAATTTCCCCCCAAAAATACCGTCCAAAAAAATCCCAAATTTACGCAGAAAATGGCAACGGCGACAAAAACAAAGAGCTGCCCAAGGATAACGGCGGCGAGGAAAAGGTGAAGAATGGGCGGCCGACATTGAATCTGAGGTGGGCAGACCTTTTGCTTGACCCGAATCCGGATAACCTCGTGGCCGTCGGATTGACGGGGCTGCTGACGTGGGCGAGCGTGCAGGTTCTGTGGCAGCTGTTTGTGATATCGGCGGCGATAGTCCTCGCCGCTCTCAAATATACCATTGTTGCTGCTCTTCTCGTTTTTATTTTAATCACTCTTCTTTGATTTTTCATCGGGAAACTTTATCCCCTTTTTATCCTTCGATAATTTTGATTTTCCGTTTGTGTATAGATTATTTTAGAGGAACTGTTAGTTATTCCATTTTTGAAGCTCGAATTTTCAAGCTCCCTTATTTTGAATACATACAATACAAGATTTTTGTTTCAAATTGGAGTTGCATCTTCCATAATGGTATTTATGTTAAATTTTTCGTCTTCTATTCCAAATGCTACAATTATTTTGACAGTTCTTTATTTTTATTATAGATCAACAGTGGTCGAATTTAGATTATTTTCTATGGAATTTTCAATTTATGCGACAATTCGATAGTTAGAAAATGAAACTTACATCTTTCTATACAAAAAGGAATGGACTGGAAATAGGAAGTTTTGTTTCAAGGCTAATTGCAAGAGTAAATATAAATTTTACAAGATTGAGCCCTTTAATTACTTTATATTGCAATCTTGAACATAATAATCCTAAAATGGGAGCACGGTTTGAGGTTTAAACGAATTGCAACAAATTTAAGTTCGTGTACGACATGCTAAAAGAAAATAAAATAATTGACAAAATCAACCCTCAACAGTTGAAACTTCAAATATTTCCGAGTTAATTAGTCGTAGAAGCAGTAAAAAATACTTGATTACAACCACTAGAAATATCTATGAAGTAAATACAAAATTGGTTCATTCTCTCCCACATCATCTCCAGGCACTTAGTTTTCAGTGCATATTTCTTTGTAGAGAATAGCTCAGATCAAATTGCCAGCGACCACCTCTATTCTGCAAACCTTATCTTCTTTGGAGCAGCCTGGACGCAACCAACCTGCAAATGACATAATACTCAAATCGTAAGTAAAACCCAAATTGATCATCTTCGTCTCTTGTTCATATGCAAACTAATTCCGCATCATTCTGATAGGAGCGAAGTTTATTGATGTGATATAGTTGAGCATGACAAATCACCAAGGGGATGTTTACATTGGACGATAGCTTGGATTTACAATACATATGATCGAGTATTGATGTGATATAGTTGAGCATGACATTATGTGATGCATAAAAGTTTCTCAACCCATGAAAGTATGCGGTGGATTTAGCCTAAGTTATCAATGCTATCATTTGAAGTAAACGCCCCATAAGATTATGGCTTTTATAAGCCGTGGCAGATATAAGGTCCACAAGCCAACAGATTCAGTACAAAGTTGAACATTAGGGGAAAAGATCACAGAGAGATTATAGCATTCTTACCATTTCTGGGCACTCATAATCGATACCAGCTGCAGCAATTCGCTTTCGTCTCTTTTGCTCCCTTTTCAGTACACCAGTAACCAATTTCTGCTGCTGTTCTAGGGTCCGTTCCTAGAAATTATACATAATCAAGAAGACTATAATTAGAGGAAGAGAAAAATTAAAAACACGTATTTTGAGATGTCTTGTCTTTTTTACCTTGTCATGGTGCCTCCTCTCAATTTGAACCCAATTCAATGGCTTGTAAGAGCGGCTCAAACCTTTCCATCTGAAAATATCATTATTGGTTAGAACTTAGTACTTAAATAACTCTACAGCAGCACTGTTCAAATCCTCCATAGTCCAGAACACTGAATCTCAAAAACAGAATATAAGTTAGTTTTTCACAATCTTTTAACATCAATTCTCAAATAAGTAAGTAGCTTTATGTATCTGACAACAAGAACAGCGGAGCTATGCCTTAGTCATATACACAGCTCTTTATATGCGTTCATCATTATCTGGCCACTTCCTCTTTTTTATTTTTTTTTTCAATTTTCACCTTCTGTTTCGTCTGTTGGTTGTCATTTTGACAGTAGATTGCATAAGATGTTTCGTTCTGTTGATTATCTAATATACATTTCATCTGACATAATACATAATATAACCAACTTAAAATAAGCATCTACAGCTTTCATAGTATAATGATCACATTACATGGATCAATTATTTCACTCTAAGAAGCTGGATTGATGATAGCTTAAGAATGTACTTACAATCTTGGATGAACTTTCTCCGGAGGAACAATGCTAACTTGCAGCAGGTGCTCGTACATTAGATAGTTATGCATACATTCTTCGACAACTTTGGCAACCTGCATCAGTCAGAGAAACTCATTTGTGAGATGAGGGAAATAGCGGAAAGCACGCTAGGAAAAAACATTATATTTTCTTAACTATAACTGCACAACCTCAGGAGACATAAATTCAATGAATCCAAAATGCTTTGATTTCCCTGTCTGTTCAAAACAAAACGGAAACGAGATAAATCAATACAAAAAATGAATGAAGAAATAGAATGTCTAGTCTTATTGAACAGTGCAAATTACCAGCTTCAAAACTTTAAAATGAACACAATTAAAGTATTAAACTACAAAGTCATTTCTGCTCTGACTGAAGTGTAAAAATATCCAATCCCATTGTGGGATTCCCACATAAACACTCAATCAATCATTTTATTAGAGACTATATGTCAAGATAGAAGCAACCAGAAGCAAAGAAAAAACCCAACCCACTCATTCCAATTTCAAGAACTACAAAGCTAAACATCGTCATGTCAATCTTTGAGAATATTTTTCTGAACTTTTACAAGCAGACAATCTAGTCAATTTTGAACTTAACCAATTTTGCATTGAGATGTGTGTAGCTAAACAAGTTGATTGCCGGTCTATTCGTGTTCGTGTGGTGCACAGCCAACAACTATCTTAAGCAACAATGTACCAAAACCTGCAGAAAATCTAAATCCTCGTCTACTATCAGGATAATGTTGGACTGCAGTCTACATAAAGCAAGTGGGAGTAAACGCAGTCGACACATGTGAAGTGCTCCATTGTATATAAGACTGACACCACATGTCAACGCAGAAGATGTTTTAAAACTTTTTAATATTTTTCTTGTCTGTTTAAGCAGGTATAGCTGAGGACCTCATCAATAACCCGAGAGTTTGTCTTCACTTCTCATTAAGTATTTCTAGTTGATGCTGCTTCTACTGCAATCTACTCTCTCATATAATCATCCCTCATTCAATGCAAAATCCAATTTCAGTCTAACACCTTAAGATAGCAGAGGTATCTAACATAAAGACACCAAACAATCAAAATTCCCCAATCTAAAAGCATTGAGATCGACAATTTCATAGTAACACCAATGAACATGCTAGGAAAAAAGAAAAAGAAACAAACCTTCTTATTCCTTGCTATTCTAAGTCTCTTAACCGCACCAAACTGCTTGAAGAAAGCTGCAAAAACCAATTTTACAGAGTAAGACAAGCGCCCAACACACAAAATACAGTGAGATTCCACTGACAGACGTGTGTGAAATTAGAATAAGCAAAGCAAACCTTCCATTTCAGTCTCATAAAACCCATGAGGGATTCTTCCAATATACAAAACTGTTGCTTTGTTCTCTCTAATCTCAGTCTTTGGAGTACCCCTCGCCGGACCACCCTCCAACGGCTATAATTCCCAAACCAAGCAAAATTATTAATTAAATTCTTATCAGAAAGCAAGAGGCAGTCAAAATACAAAAACGAGTAGCAATCATCGATTGAATGGAGTTCGAATTAGCAAAAAAATTAAAAACAACGAACCAAAAATTCAGTGGCTTCCTCTTTGGAAGCAGAAAACTGAGCGGCGGCCTTCTTCAAATTCTTCACTCCTGCTTTCTTCTTCGCTTTTAATCCCATTTTTGCTGCATATTTGAGTTCCCATCAATTTAAAGAACAGACGAAATCAACAATTACCAGAATATTAACGTCCGGAGAAAAGGAAAATAGCTTACCAGGTGACGGAACTCGAAGAAGAAGAGAGAGGAGAGAGAGAGTGGAGGGAGTCTTAAACCCTAGTTGCGACAGGGTCTCTTCTAAAGCGGATATTTTGCACATGGCCTCTTATACTATTGTGTATTTGCATATTCTATTGCGTTTAATCTTTACTTTTCGTTTTATTTTTTTAAATAGATATTCCTTTTGTGCCGATTGCTGTCTTTTTATTTTTATTTCATTTTACATTAATTTTAAGGAAATTATTGTAGTAATAATAATAAATATATTTGCAGCGTATGAGAAACTTTTTTAAACCACGTATGCCTACTTCAATTTATTTAATCACAAATATTACCCTAAAGAAGAAATTTAGTCGTGGGAATTAATCAACTGCCCGATTCTAATACATTCATTCACATAAATTTGTATATATTCTTTGTGTTATAACTCTTTTGATAATTTTATTTTTAAATAAAAATAATTTTGTAATAAATTATGTTTTTCAATAACTTTATAGCAATATATTACTATGAGAATCTATACCTATTATAAAAGAGCGGATTCTTACAAAATTGGAATTGCCTAATATGTCCCTATTATTATGTTTATTTTAAGGGCAATAATGTAAATCTATATATATTAAATTTATTATAAACTTAATAAATAATAATAGTTCTACTCCTATTACAACTCAATTTAATGAATTAATTAATAATATAATCATACCCGTACTATAACTCAAAAGTGAAAGAAAAAAGACAAACATAAATTTTGAGAATTGTGTTAAGATTTATTAGGATATTAATATAGTTAGATATTAATTTTGGTAAAAGTTTATACTTATATTAAGTTAGCAATTTAATAATTATTTTCTCTAATAATTAACATGTCGTCTTTATTATTAAATTTCATCTTTATATTTCAATCTTTTCTCTTTATCATTGAAACATCTCTTCATAAAAAATTTCAAAAGTGAAAGAAAAAAGACAACATAAATTTTGAGAATTGTGTTAAGATTTATTAGGATATTAATATAGTTGGATATTAATTTTGGTAAAAGTTTATACTTTTATTAAGTTAGCAATTTAATAATTATTTTCACTAATAATTAACATGTCATCTTTATTATTAAATTTCATCTTTATATTCCAATATTTTCTCTTTATCATTGAAACATCTCTTCACAGAATTTTATTTTATATTTTATTTATGTAATTTATTATACTTTACTGTTCTTATTTGTTGATAATTTTTAATTGAGTCAAAATAAGTCGAATACCATCAAGCTCAAATATAATTCATTTATTAAAGAATTTATTCAAGTTTAATTGTATAGAATAATTTCTAATAAAAAAATTAAAAAAATATGAGGGTAAGGGAGAGGGAGTATGAATGGCAATGGGTCGGGTACCCACCCATTAAGCATGTCCCAAACCCAAACCCATAAAAATTTCCTCAACCCATACCCGTCCCAAACCCGATTAAAAAATCATTTCAAAACCCGTACCCGACCCAAACCTGTTGGGTAATACCCACTAAAAACCCATATGTACTAGAACATAAACATCAATATTAAATTTAGTAAAAAAAAAATTATAAACATAATTTTAATATTTTAATATTTTAATATTTTAATATTATAAACATAATTTTAATATTAAAAAAATATTATAAATAGAAAATTTCATTAAATTAAAATATATGTGGGTTAAAAGAATAATATAAAATTTTAAAATTATTAATATTTATACTAATATAAATTATATATAAAATAAATATTTAATTACTAAAATTATTAATTCTTTGTATACAGTTTAAAAAGAATAATATAAAATCTTAAAATTAATAATATTTACACTAATATCTATGATTATATTATAGATTATATATATAATATTTTGTATATATATATAAATGGGTTTGGGTAGCGGGTACCTTAGGTAATTTCCCAAACCCGACCCAAACCCGTCACGGATTTGAATGTTTCTACCCAAACCTGTCCCAAAACTATTTAATGATTTCCAAACCCGTCCCATTAGGGTTTGGGAGAGTCGGGTACCCGTAAAAACCCGACCCATTACCATCCCTAAGAGGGAGGAGGGGGTGGGCCTGGTAGCTGCGACTGATTATGGTGGTGGATGGTGGTTGTGAGAGGAGGAAGGAGGAGCGGACGTTGGGTGGTTGTTTCAATTTCAAAAGTCATATGTAGAATACAGATAAATGTCACGTGTTTTTCGATAATTAACCCTATATTAAATATATAATTATGCATAATAGAAAAATTTTACGCTTTTAATGATATATTAACTATCACTATATATAGTATGTAGCAATAAATGCATACTAATATATTAATTAATATATTGTATTCATGGATATTAATTTAATTTAGAATATAGGTATATATGTAATTTGTATTGTTTAAAATTAATATTTTAGATAATTCAAAATATATTCCCTTTAATTTTTTCATTGGTTTTGCTACAACACTGAATTTGTCATATTTTAACTTAAGAAGAGAGCTGAATGTCTTCACTTAACACGAGACGGTGTACATATAAGACAAACGCTTTTCGTATGAAAGAGAAAGTTAAATAATAGCTTACGATAATAATATCAAAGGTTGTTTCACGATACATCAAGGGAACATTTTTAAAGACCTAAAAAGAACCTTAATATAAGATTTTACCCATAAAAGTTAGGTTCGACTCTGAAGTATAAGCATGTTATACCAAGAGTTTTGGTTTTGGAACTCTCCATTTTTTATACATATGACCTTTCATTCATAATTAGAATAAATATATTATAATAGACGATTACTATCAGTACCATACAATTTTGATAATTGTACATAAGATATGATATAAGAAATTTGATTTTTTTTCCTACTCTTTACATATACTACTTGCTAATATTTTGTTGAAGTTAATAATCAATAATTAATAATATTATAACTTTAAAAAAATATCAACAAATATATTTTATTATATAATAAATTAGTTATTTTAAATTAGAAATTATACGTACAACGGACGTAATATCCTGCTAGTACATAGAAAAATCATCACGATATATAGAGACAGACACGCAGACACACACACACAGAGAGAGAGAGGAGGAGGAGGAGGAATCAAAGAAATAAAATGACATGATTGCATCTCATTGATTTACTTTCACAGACCTACACATCAGTTCTTTCCTTAACATATTTACTTCTACTTTTTTTTTGTTCAACTTCAACTACATGTTAAAAAATACACGTTCACAAAGATGTACATGTAGCCTAAAATCAAACAAATTTCCCATAAAAAGCACACAACTGCTACTATTCTACAATCTCAAATTCTATAACATATACCTAAACTAATAATCTTGAGAGACAGCAGTAGGATCATTGAGTCTTTGAGATTTTTCTAATGGAATCTATGTAAGATCTTGGAACAACCAGCTTCAACTTATTAAAAAATGCACTATCATTCCTATCTAGAACATTTCTAGTAACTGATTTCGTTGCAATAACAACAAGATTCTCCTCATTTCCAACATCAATTTCGTACAGCTCCTCAAAAACCTCATGAAACTCACAAATCAACCCCTCGTAATACAACTTGCTTGAAGGAATCACATTAGTAATGAGGACTCCCTCCTCACGAAGAACAGCCCTCGCTGCTCGAAGAACAGACCGTTCCACAAACTCCATAGGTGGTGCACAAACACCATTCATCACATTACTAGAATCCAAATCAACCATAACAATATCAAACTTATCCCCTTCATTCATATAATTTGCAATCCTCTTGATATATCTAATCCCATCTTCAGCAAACAAATGCATAAACTCATCACTGTCTAATCCAAAATGTCTCTTGGCAACTTCTAACACAACCTCATCTTCCTCAACTCCATCAACCTCAAAATTCAGTTGATCACTTAAGAATCCAAGCAATGCCCCTCCTCCAACTCCTAAACACAAAGCTTTCGGCCTAAACCCGCCCTGCATTCGCGCGTCCAAGAATCGGTGAATCACGGCAATGCCAGCCACCATAGGGCTCAAATAGGGTTGAACCAGAACTCCCTTATCCAATTCAAACTCCACATCATCCAAATTGTCCGAGCTCGAATCATTTCTCGGCTGAATTCTCATCTGGGATTGGACGAAATTTGGCATTCTTTTAAACCTCAACCTTCTCCTAAACTCCCTAACCCCATCATTCACTGACTCAACATTCTCAATCAACATTTCCCCCACGCAAGGCCCCTCACAGATCTCCAAGATTGAATTTTGAACCACGTCGTCCTCATAAACCAACAAGGGCACTTCTGGAATTTCACCGCCACCTAGAAATTCTGATTTGGGGGTGAGCCCTAGCAGCAAGGGGGCGAGATTCTGCTGGAGAGGTGGTGGAGAGGAGAGATGGAGAGTGGAATTGTAGGAGGTGGGATTGGGGCAATATGGGGGATTACCGAGCAGGATTAGGCGGCAGAGGGGGTGGGTGGTGGGGGAGGAGAGGAGGAGCTGGAGGTGGCCGGAGAAAGTGGAAAATATCCAGTCCGATTCGCGGCCTGCTGGTACCCACATCGCTGCGGTGGAGGAGAGCGCGGCGGCGGAGGCGGAGGGGGAATCGAGGACGGCGGCGCGGATGAGGCGGCGGTGGAGGGGGAGTGTGCAGGTGATGTAGCGGGAAGGGATTGTGATTTCGAACGTTGATGGATCGAGCGACATTGATGAATGACGATTCTTTGGATATGTCATATGTAGTTTTTTTTTTTTTTGAAGAGTATATGTCATATGTTAATTATTGGAAATTATGAAAAAATATTAAATAGAGTAACACATAAATAGTACTTCATTTGTTTCATGTTAGTGTGATTCAACTAATATTTTATACATCACAACAAATCAAAAGTACACCACACTTTTGGAGGACGGATAGAATAAATACATAAGTTAGAAAATATAGAACCACATTTCGATTGATTACTTAATTTAAATCTTGACGTAATAAATTTAAAATCATTATATTACAATGCAATTTTCTTGTTAAGGCTTGATATGGAACCTAGATACTTATCAAGAAAAAAATATCAATCTTATTAACCATGTGATTACAATGCAATTTTCTAGTTAAGTATGATTTCGATGTGATGATTATCAAACGACAAGTACATATGTATTACACTGAAAGTTCGAAAATATACACGCTTAATTTTAAAATATGGATAACCACTACCCATTGCATTGGTTACATTTTTCTAGTAGCTATATGCTAGCTTAATGAAATCATAAATAAATCAATGGGATAAAGCTAAAATAAAAATAAATCAGCAATAAGGTTCACATTATTTTCATTCTCAATTTGAAAAAGATTAGTAAAATAATTAAATTATTTGGTTGGTTAAATAATCGAATTCGAAGCACATAACAATTTTCAGATCAAATCTGACTGCTAGAATTTATCGTCGCCACGAAAAAAGACAAAAATAAAATTTTAGTTGATGAAATTATCAAATTCAAAGTACATAACAACTTTTAGATCGAGTTCGACTGCTAGGGTTTCTCGTTGCCACGAAAAAAAAAAGACAAAAATAGAAGCGTTAAAAGTTAAAACGCTTAATAAGAATCAAGAAATGCAGGCGGCAAACTCAAATAAAAGGCGGGCAAATCTCACTCCACCCTCTCTCTCATGATCTCATCTCCCCGACTCTCTATCTCTCTAAATCATCTTGATTCCCGTCTTTTCGTCTGCTAGTATCAATAATCTGCCGTTGATCGCAAAAATGAAATTCTCACAGCCCTCTAACCACGAAACAAATCTTTCGCGGTTTTTAATAGAAGAAAAGTTATGGATAAATCCGTGCGGGCTGTTCATTCAATAAGAGAAAAGTTTTTGTGCACACTGCTCCGACACTAATGAGTTAGTTCTAGTTCAACTTATTGCTCTACAGAGTTTCATTACTTTATTTCTTGTGTTTTGATTAGATTTATATTTATACATGCTTGTTTAATTTTGTTGTTTATTGCTATGATCATGTTTTACAATTTGGGGTCAAATGTATATGCTGACTTCCTCTATTTCCGAAATTGGCCGCCTCGATATTTTTAGTTGGATTTTCAAATCTGAAGGGGTAGAATTTTTTTATTTGGAGGAAAAAATTAGTCTGAATTTGGATTGGAAGGAGGTATCATAACGAGGATTTAAATTGATCTTACATTTTGATGGATCTAGTGTCTGTTGCAACTGACTCAAAATGTTGCTCAAGGATTGAAATCCATTAATCACATGAAAATATCAAAAGAGTTAAATTAGCTTCAAATTTATGAATTTATCAATCCAAACAAAAAAACTAGTGTGCGCGCTGCACACATTTATATGCAAGGTTCTCTTTTAGCAAGGCTCTGGTTTAAATTTTTCATTGCTTTTTTTTTTTCTTTCTGAACCTGTTTTCTCATACACCATCGGTATAAAGAACCACACTATATCAAGTGCATTGTCATTGATATAAATGCCTTTTCTTTTTAGATGCGTATCATACCTCTCTGAACAGAGACGGGCATTGTCTTCTCTCTCAGTCTGTTTGTAGTTTTAATTTCGCTCGTATATTATACGATGAGCCAAAATGTCCTTTTAAGATTTAAAACACAAGCTTAGTGAATCATATGCCTATCAAGCTTGATATATGAAAGTTTTACGGACAACATACATTCAGATATGTTACCAATTTATCTTTAAACAAATGCAAATGCGCACACACACACATAGTTGGTGGATTGATCAGAGGGTTTGGAAACTGTCATATACTAAATGCGGTGCTATAATTGTACAGAGTATTGAGTCAATGAAGTTTGTATGCTTGCCCTCGTGGTTAAAAGTCAATGACCCAGACAAGAATACATTCAATTTGCAGGGTTTAATTGTTATAAAGTACTTTTGAGTATGAAATTTGCATTGTGGTGATTTTGCAGTAATATGTGATCAAGTGTACATACGGGCTCCACAATTGATATTTCCATTAGACTAATCAAATGGCTTGTCTTTCTTGAAAGTTCTCTGATAACTTGTACGTGTAATACAGGCTATACAACTGTAAAATATCTGAATGTTACATTTGCTTATTTATTGTTTCCTGTCAATACTTGTACCCTAGAAAAAAATGGCTCACATATATGAGCATAAATTAAAAAGATGAAACAAAGACATATTGAAAAATTCTATGATTACATGCAAGTTATCATATCCTATCCTATGAATTCTCATTCACTCTTACATACTGGTAAGTGATCAGGAGTCAGGACATGAGCAGGAACAATAATGTGAAAGAATTTGTCAGGTATATATTGCTATTGTACTTCAGCAGTTCTTTTTTCATCTTAGAGAAAGCAGAGTGGTTCCTAACTTGATATTGCGACTTGCTTGCTGCATTTCCTTGTGTATTCACTCATTTTTCTTTGGTATCTTGCTTGCGGGGAGATGCAACCTGGCTTTCAAAGGTCGTGGTGCTCGAGTTTTCTGGTCAAATCCTCTCACACAAATAAATCCTGCAATGCATTTTTAATTTTATGAGTAAAAATGCAGTGGGGTAATAAGACACATAGGATTTCATGATCTGATCAATTTTGGAGCCAATGAAATCTGAAGATGGTACATACCTCTCCAGAAGCAGTATTGAATACCTTCAGTCGACATACCTAGAAAGCACCAACCAAATCTCTCTAAGCCATTTTGGTATTATCCTTTGGCTGTAAACAACTAGATTTAATTTACCTTTGAATATAGTTGAGACTGAGGTCCCAAAGAAGACTGTCCGTCTTGGTAAGTTCCATATCAAACTTCTTGGTACCTGAATAGGATTCCTGCTAGTCTCATCATCAGCAAAAACCTGCACATATATTAACATGTTATGGAAAGCATCTTCACATGCATGTTCATAACTTCATGCATTGCTACGTTTTTGCCATTTTTAATATTTTGATAATCACTAATTGACAATAATTCATGCGCCGAAATTTAATTATAATTTTTTTTTACCTCATTGACCTGGAAATATGTGCCGTTGAGTGGGAAACTACCTCTCATTGCTGTTCTGCAAGGTACCTGCAAAGAGGTAGTTCTTTAACTCTTGTAACAAGAGAAACAATCCAAAAGTTTCTATGGATGACCATCTATACTAGCACTTACTAGAATAGTCCCTCTCACTGTTTGTGCTTGCGCTTCTCTTGTGCTGTTGCATGGAAAACATGTATTGTTGTTGCACATGCCACTTTCGGAAGAGCTACATTTACCTTCTGGAAGTTGAATTGAATCTGCAGTCTCACCTGCACATATGATCAGGAGACTTGTTAGGTATCAAATTTAGCTACTTAAAATTATTTATAACCTGGTGTGCATTCTAAAAATGACTTTGGCTTCTATTTTTTTTGGTGATATGTGTTGGTGGGAACAGAAGGAGGGAAGCGGGAAGGAGGGAATGAAGACATCAGTTTGAAATAGTCTAAAAAAATGCTTTTGGACTCCTTCCATCTTATTTGACAGATGTGCTTTTATCAGAAGAATTTTTTATACTTTCAAAAAGAAATATTACTTACCTGGAGTCCATAGGGCCAGAAGGTATGGAGTTGGATCATCAGGTTCTCGTCTGTCCATCTAACAGAGGGATTTTTACTTTTACGTCAGTTGGAATCAGATTGTGTCAAAGGAAAATGTTAAAAAATTTAATAGAGATGAGGTATAACTAACCCCTTCTAATAGTGGATGTGAATCGGGAAGTTCATAGCTGCAATTAAATGAGTCATAAATAAATGAAATTTTTTAGTGCCCAAAGTTTCAAATATAGCAGATAATTTGAGAAACTGGATCAGTTATCACCATCATTCAGCCATCAATACAAGAATACATACTTTTGTGCAGTTTCATAAACTAATGACTGAAAAGCTTGTTTTTTTATAGAATTATTGACTAAAGTTGCATTGGGAAATTATTTAGCTTCTATTATCTCTTATGAGTGCACTGCAAACATTTTATCATCCAAGAATTTTGGTTATAGTATTTCTCTAGAAGAGTTTCATATGTAATATTAGAGGGAAGTTTTTAACTTACACTTGATGCTCTGTCCGCAGTCGGCTAATGTGCTTCAGTTTGGGCATTGGAATAGAAGCAAGTTGGGGGCTCAGTGCAATTATGGCTTTGGACATATCACCTTCTTGCATTTCTTTATTCTCCTGAATGAAGCTCTTTAGGTTAGTTGTGAATTCCTCAATGTTAAGCTTTATTTCCGGAATTTCATCTGGATCCTCATAAAACGCATCTTCAATATCTGTTTCTGTAACTTCTATTGATGATTCTGGGGTGGCTGGCTCCTCGATAATAGGTTCACAATTTCTTGTGAGTCCTGAGCCACTACCTATGTTATCCTCAGGTGGAGGTAAGGACATAGGTTTTGTAACTACACCACAACTTTTACTGGAACTCGTGGGAACTTCTGAACAGACTACATGTCTCTCTTCTGGCCCTGGAAGAGCAAGCCTTGCGCTGGACCAGTTGCAAATGCATGAATCATAATCATGACTTCTGCAGTCGTATTGGATAGTATTGTCCTTTTCCAAATATTAGCAAATAAGATTATCTTTTGACACAACAGACAACTTACCTTGCAAAAGCACTGGCAAAATGTCTGCATTCTCCTCTCATTGGGCACGCATTACAGTTTGGTTGTCTCTTTGTGCAGAAAACCTGTATCAGATACACGGTAACTCTTCTATCAGGAAACATTTCTTCAGGATTTTCATGATGATTAGTTGTGGATGTCGATGAGCTATGAAAGACGAAAGTTTTACCTTCCCAAACGTTATCAGTTGGTAATGTAGCTCATACCTGTTGTTCCATAATATAATAGTCAGTGAAACATGAGGATGTTGCCAAGATAAGTAAGTGGATATAATTTGTTATTGTGATGGATAATTTCAGGTTTAGAAAATATTACAAGGTTTCTTGGTCCAGCATGCAGAGCCTAGGCCAAAGATGTTTCTGAATTGACTCCAGCACCGGGTACCTTCACGAAAGCAAGTAGAGTTTAATATCTGCAGCATCTTACAGGTTAATTGTTGACTGTTTGATGTAATCTTACAGTTCAAGAAGATGCAACTGAAGTGACTCAGGGAGTGGTTGAAGTGGAACCCAACCAAGTCGGACAGCAATGCGTCCAACATTTGTGTCAACCTAACAAGAACAGTCAATGGATTGGTTTTTTTTTCCTCTTGTGCAGTATGCTCGATCGTTGCTGGAAAATTTGCTTACCGGAAAAGCTAGATGATGAAGTGTTAAGAGGCGTATGCACTCCACACTTTTTAGCCCCAAACCGTGTATACTTAGTAAATAATCCCTGCAACACATTTGTTATCCAACGAGAAGAATGTAAGACTGAATCAAGATATATAAGGAAATATGCCATATATTCTGGCGTATATGCTAGCACAGACTGAAATGGGATGAAGACTGAAGGTGCCTGCATTTTGTGAATACTTACTTGACTTTGTCTGGCTGAACATCTCTCAGCCATTCTAGGTCAATGCTTCCATGATCTTTAACCAGTCTGTTGAGGAAATCCTGCAGAAATATCCAGTTAATTCCTTCACTTGGGTTTCTTTTCTGTGTTAGTTATTTTCCTCAGTAATGTGCAATCATCTGCATACCTTAATTCGTGCTGCTAGCATGTTATTCATCCCCCTTTCCTTTATACTGTTAGAGATCTCATGAACATCAGCATTTCGCAATGCTTCATAGTCCAGAGAGTCCATTGTGTCCCTGCTTCCTCGTGTTCCCTCCTTTGATTGTACCTGCTTTCTTAATGAATCCCAATCGAATGGTTTTACCTTTTCCTTCTCAGCTTTCTGCTTTCTGGCAATTGAATTTGTTCTGATCTTACTTGATTGTACATCGGAAGCATGTGGTGTCTTCATCTCTGTTGACTTGAGTGTGATATTTTCAGAGGGTTTCTGATCTGCATCAAGTTTCACCAATTAAAATTTATGTCCTTATAAGTGCACTTACATAATGATATTTAGGAAATACCAGTTGGGTTTTGCCAGAGTGCTTCAGCTGATTTTACGGGGTCTGTCAGAAAAATGCTTTCCTGATGGAAGGTCTCCTGCTTTCCTCTGAGTTTATAGTTGCTGGAATGTTGGTTATCCCTGCTCTCAGACTCGATTGGTAAATTCAGTTTCTTTTTAAGATGCTTGGTAAGAACTTTATGGATTACTTTTGATGCTTGAAACTTGGAACTTTGAGTCTCCATAGGCATGTTTTCCATGCTCTGTTCTGCTTTATTATGTAAATCTTCTATAATTGTTCCGCTAGTGGTATCACAATGTATAGAAGTTAAGGAAGAGGTGCATTCTTTTCCCAAGAATGCAAAAACATCAGTTTCCTCGTTTCCCGTACCCAGCAGCATACCCCGCCAGGTACTTTTGGATGTCGGAGCAGGTCTTTGATGATGTAGTACATTGGTAGATAATGGGTCAGTACATGAATTTGTGCTGCTTGTGCCTCCTGGATAATTCCTGTTTGCTAGATTTTCATACTCCTGATGATCGTTAGAAGGTTTGTTGTCTGGAAATGAAAATCCTGATTCTTGAATCTGACTTTTCTGGAATGCCGTAATCCCTCCAGGCTCTTTGAACAAGTATAAAGGGCAACAGTTGTCTCTTGCATTGCTTCCAGTTGCTTGATCATCAACTTCTGAATTCGATCTTGAGCTTGATCTGATATCCTCAGAGGCTTGGAAACTCATGGATTCTGAAGAACTTTGTGATGAAACTATATGTTCCTCTGTTCTTCTGGTATGTTTGTTTACTGAAAAGATGCATGAAGGAACTTTTTCTGAACCATATTCAGACAGTTTACTGGAAGTGTCGTGTTCATAAACTGGTTCCCTTGTCATTTGCTGATGACAAGTTGTCCCGTCAGGATGACTTACAAGAACCACATATTCAGCTGATGGGTTTCCTGCTTTTTGGCACGATGTATATCGTGTGTTTGTCGGCTTGATTGGAAACTTGGCTGCAAGAGACATGAAAGCGGAGCTGCAGACAAAGAGGGAAATAATTAAAATGTGATTTATTATGTAGTATTCCTATTCAAGTCGCTATGATGGGAATCAACCTTACCTTGAAAGATGATCTGTGACATTTTGGGTGAGATATACTCCGATTACTGAGTCAACTACTGATCCTTTCCATTTGGAGAATCGTCTGTCTCCTGCCAAGATAAAATTTCATCCAGGTTATGGAAACACTGAAGTTATGCAATGATGAGGTACATCCAGTGATATAATATATTTTTTTGTAGGATTGACTTCTCTGAACCTAACTAGTTGCGAAAATATTTTTACTTAGCTTTTAGGAAATACCAATTTAAATTTGTATGGGTTGGTTTCATGAAACTTCATAGACTATATAAGTCTTTCTTAACATCGAAAATGGTCAACTCTAGAAAAGTGAACAATGAACATGTGACATAAGTAGGACATAGCAGTTTTCAACCATAGCCACAATATGGTGAAGTTCATTAGCAGACAAGAGCTGGTAATGTATTAATATCCAGTTGTGCACAAATCAACAGGTATAAGTATGGGATATTGTAATTTATTTTTTGTTTTTGTTTTTGTTTTTGTTTTTTTTCTTTTTTTGAGATAATGGGATATTGTATTTTGATTCTTCACGAACAACACCATGTGGACTGCCTGAAATGTTAGATAAGTGAGTGAGGATGGATACTCTAGTGTTCAAGTAAATGCACCTGATGAAACTATAGGAGATAATGTCACCTCAAGTACATATTAGTGGTTGATGCATTGTAAGTCCTCTCCAATGCCTTACATTTTAGGTACGAATGCCAAACTATATTCTGGAAGTTCGTGAAACTTAGAATTGGTCTCCAATGTAGTGTCAAGCAATTAGAGGTCTATAATGTTTAAAAACATACCATGTAAGAGCAACAATCAATCCTTTTTTCTAGACCTTTATTTGTCCTGCAATTTTCTCTTTGTTGTCTTTTCCTTCCCTAAGGATTGTTATATAACAAGCTTATGGAAAAGTCTACCGACTTGATGAATTAGTTTTAAGATATAAGGTCGTCCTGTAATAACAAATTAAGAGAAACTCAATAAGTTTTTATCTTCTTCTTTTCCCTTCTAAAAAATAGTAAGAGATTGGCTGATCTGTCATGATCTGAAAGGAGGCATAGTAATTAGTTGGACGGTATGAAAAAAGGGATAGTTATTAGTTGGATCTGATGACTATCAACAACTAAGTAGTTGTTTAAAGAAAATACCTTGGACAAGATGCATCCGGGCTATGAATGAATCCACTCGACCACGGAAGATTCTTCTTTCTTCATCCCACCGTTTTTGTTTATCCTCGTCCATGGTTTCTGCACTCTCACTTCCTTCACTACCCATTACAAGGTTCCATAACCTATTTGTCTCTGGATCAAGGTTCACTTTAGGACGTGGTCGGCGTTTTTTGACTGGTTCAAACGCCTCATATGGAACTATAACACCATCTCCTGTGTATTGAACAAGAGCATTTTGTTCTTCCTCAATGGTTCCATTGCCACTATTGCTGATCCTTAGATTTTTCATATGATCTGTGATAGCATCGACCGAAAATATATTTCTCTTATACTCTTGTGACCCTGCAGAGAGAATGGAGATAATATGTGTATGTTTTCGTGGAGCAAATTAAACTTTACACTGACAGGAGAACTTGTTGAATGATGTGTACCTGAGACATTCGTCAATTCATATCCATAACCCTGTATATTTCTAGTCTCCTGCTGTGCTACTCTATCTGTACTAAACATTTTGTTTGATGGTGTCTTTCTGGTATACTGCCTCTTTGCTGACACGCGAGCTGGTGTATCTGTCATCTCATTTCTATTATTAACTTCAGGGTCTCTATGGGAAGTGGACAACAGTTGACAATTAGCAACTGCAGTAAGGGAGCTATTGGCTTGTGCTTCAGCAAAAGGATGAGATTCTATGTCTGCCATTTGCTTCTGAAACCCAAGTCCAGAACTGATGGTATTCATGAACCAAGGACGAGTGACCTTGTTGGTTTCATAAGTTTGGTTCATCAATGTGTTTATTTGTTCAATACCAAAATTTGGTAATCCGCCATTCATGTGCAATCTGTACGTCTGTGCGTGAAGGCTCATATACCTTGGGCTTCCAGTTTGTTCAGGGAAATCTCCAGCAGATGAATTACCAGAACCAGAAGGTATGCTGAGCCCATTAATTTTATTCTTTGTATTGCTAATGCTACTTTCTGGAACACTTTTCCACAGTCTTATGCTTTCTTCGTTAAAGTGGTCTGTCTCAGAGACTCCACGTGAACATATCTGAGAGACCATCAAGGGTTGTGTCGGCTCAGGGTTGGAATATGTTCTTACGGGTTCTTTTTGCTCCCCATCACCTACCATATCTTCCAGAAGATTAGGCGTGCTTCGAAGCCTTGGTTGCCTTAGCTCGTCCAAGTTTTGTTGGTTGGTATTCTCTAGAATAACAAGTTGACCAAAGCCTCCACCTGTATGATGATGTACCTGACCATACTTACCCTGAACACCACATTGGTTTATATTAGTACTTAGCGCATTCAGACTCCTTGCTATGACATTCAGAGTGCGTTCTTTCGATGCAGTTGATGGGACTGTGGCTGCAGGTGGCAGTGCCTCTTGAGGTGGGATTTTATATGCAAAGGGAACAAAATTGTATGTGTGCTCTGTTTGTTTCTTTTCTCTGCAAATGTTTTGATGCACAGTCTTCACTGTACATGTACCTTGCCTGTCTGCATTTTGGAATTCCAAATTCAAATTTATAGAACCATCACTCCCTTGGTTGTTTTCCTCCTGGTGGTCAAATTCTTTGCATTTTGTTTTCTTTCCTACTCCATTTTCCAAGTCAAAGTTTAATGCTCTCTTGCATGATTTTCCTTTTGGTTGTGAATTGGGTACTGCAACCCCATTTTCAGCACCAACAGACTGATTTGTTGGAGTTTTGATGCCTTTTTTGCGCACATACTTTCTTTTCGTGGGAGGATCTCCACTGGGGTTGCTGTTTTCTTTGGCTGCCGTCTTCGGAGTTCGTCTGCGTTTTCCTTCCACAACTACCTTGGGTCTGTGCTTTCTCCTCTTGGGTGTTTTTTGAGGCGGTGTTTCATTTAGATAAAGTTCTCCATTATTTCCACCAACAAGATTTTGCTTCTCTTTGTTAGGAGATGCTGTACTCAGACTATCAGAGACAAAATCATTATGCTCTCTCCCTCCAATTTCATCTGATTGAGGTAGCACAAAGTTATCCCTCTTGTTGTTTTCTTCTTCTTCATTCTTGATCAAAAGATGTGGTAGCTGACCGATCCTTTTATTCTTCAGTAGTTTATGCTGATCTGGTGTTCCTGGTCCTATATGAAACGCCCTAGCTTCACTCGAGGAGTCCCCATCTTCTGATCTCTGTGGTAAGTTCAGGTTGTAGCTTGGTCTGTATGCCGCTGAAAGTCTACCTGCAAACGCAGCATTACAACCATCAAATATCTTGGAGTTCCAAGAGTATGTATTACATACATGCTTTGCTATATATGAAACAATACTTGTTACATTTTTATTCTCTTAAAAAGATTATGCACCCGTCATGGTTATTCATCGTAAATTCATCAACATCTAGTCAAAAAGTAATTTGAGATACAGTCTTCATATATTTATAATGGACATAACTGGAAAATTGCATCATGTTTGTGTGAGGTTTCAGTGTTCCCTAGATAATTTATCAGAATTCATTATTGTGTCTGCAGATTTTGGAGCAAAATACAAAGAGGTGGATGTGGATAATATTTACTTACTGCTTGGCATTTTTTGCACAGGTATGATGCTTTCTGGTATGCAATTATTCCAGTTTGTTTCATCTTGACTGCTAGCAGCATTAAGTGTACCATTGGTAATCCCCAATAATTCTGCCAAAGAATTAACCTTTTTTGGAGTAACTACATCTCCCACCCTCTGATTCAGACATCTTTCCTCCCTTAAAACACCAGCATAGATTCCTAGCAAATCCTCCCAATTTTCATCTTCGTTCCGATTCTGCTTCATTCCAACCACCTTTTCTGGCGTTACAGGAGCCCAACAACTCTTCTCCATTAAAATCATCTCTCCATCACCCTATGATCCATATTTGTTTCTCATTGCCAAGAAAAACCTAAAACCCCTTTCTTTTTAGGGCAAACTTTTACTTTGTTACAAACTTGCCCTCCCTCACTGAAAATTGAGAAACAATTTATCATTATAGCATAATTCCTAAAATAAGTTCAGAAGAATCAGAAAAAAGAAAAGCATCAATCTTTCAAAGGTGAAAATCCTAAGATTTACACCGTACTTTATTACTTGTGTAATATAATGTATCTATAGGAATGCCAAATTATCTATTTCTTAGCTAATTCATAATTTCCAAAATGCAACCACCTGTACAGAAAACCTGGCGATAACTCTCCATAAACTGAATGGGAAAACATAATTAAGAACGGAAAATCAGAAATGAAGACCAAATAGCAAAGTCAAAATCAATTAGGGGATTTAATTCCTAGTTTAAATGTGACAATGAATTCTAACCTACAGACATTAATAGTAAATTTATATTCACATAATAAATGTGTTGTATACATTTATATATACACCAAAGTTTATTCTATCTGTGTAAGTTATTGCACAAATTACTTTAATTATTATATGAAATATATGCAGAACCCTAGTGGTAATAATTTAGTAATTTAATGAAACATTCATGACGCATATGAAAAGTTTTATTTTAAAATGTTATATATTGATAACTTTAGCCATGCATTCATCACCATCCTTCATTTTGCCCGTGTGGCTTACTTGTCAATGAAAGGTTTTGTGTGTATATATTATAAATAATGTCATCGTATCTATGTTATATACACATTTTTGAAAAACATTGGCTTTCTCCCTTTCTCCTAAGCGTGAGAGAGTAGCGATGGAGTGCTGACTACCCTAATGGTGGAAGAGTATAAAGATATTTTTCAGAATCTATGAATAAAATTCGTAAATTTCGATAACAAAATTGATTAATTCTGAAAAATATCTTTATACTCTTCCACCATTACTGTAGTCTGCAATCCATCGCTACTCTCTCACGCTTAGGAGAAAGGGAGAAAGCCGAAAGGACCTATATCGAGATAGATATATAGTAATTGTTTAATTGTTTTGTCACTTTATAGTTAATACTTATTTAAGTAGGTGGTAAATGAGTTAAATTGAGTGGAACTTACAATTATTTAAGAGTTAAATTGTATTGTTAGATAACACATAAGTTATATCCTTTTGCAATTATCACATGATTTTTATTATTTTATTTTTCAAATTCGAACATGTGTTATGGGTACATTCATGATTAGATGGATTATACTACGTTCGGAATTTTTTTATAGTGACATTTTCGTGTGAAAATTGTATGAATTTACCATACAAAGAATCTTAATTTGTATACATTCCAGATCGTTCAAATTCAAACCACATCACTTGTCAGATGGATCTTTCTATAAAATATTGATAGTGTTCAAATTGTAAAAAAGATGAAAAGAAGTGTTTTAATTGTAACGATTGAAAAATCTTGTGAAATAAATTAATGTAAATGTTTTGTAAGATCCGACTATTAACCATTATTCAAACAAATCATATTTTTAAAAAGTTCAAGTTGGGTTGTAAATGAGCTTTAATAGCCCTAATATCCAGTCGATCTCGTGTAGTTTAATTTTTTTACAATTGAGCATGTGAAGTAAAAATGAATGGAGAGTTATTGGATGAAAGCCCAAAAAGAGGGCTCGAAGAGGTCTTCGAAGCCCAAAATCTGAAGAATTCATTATTCATATACGAACTCGGTGCTGGAATGAAATAAAACCCTTTTTTAATAAGCGAAGTAAATCGGATTTGGAGAATAAAATAAAAAACATATTACAAGGAAATACTTTCTCTGTCCCACTCAAAATGTCATTTTTTTTTTTGAGTTGTTCCCTTTCTATTTTAGGAAATAACTCACTTTCACAAGAAAGTATGAGCTCCATTATTTTCTATTTTTTTTATCATTTAATCACCCTCTTCCTAAATACTCGTGCCCAAAAAAAGGGAAAGTTTCGAATGGAACTGAGTGAATACAAATTAGGTGAAAGGATGAAAAGGGAGATTGACTAAGAGCGCTTCCAGTAGTTCTATCAAAATTATCATTAACTTTAAATTTAGGTTAAAATAATAAATAAAAAAAAGATAAAAAGGTCATCCAACAAATTTCTAAAATGGGTAGGGCCCACAAAAATATTTACACTGCCCTAAATTTTCTTTCAAATTTATATTTTTCTAAATCTATTATATCTCACAAATTGAGTTAGGCCCACAATTTTTATAGAATAATTAGTACTTCCTCTGTCCCAATAGCAAGATCGTTCTTTCCTTTTTCATCTGTCCTAATAGCAAGGTCTCATTCCAAAAATGAAATATTTAACTCTTCAAAAGACTTGAGACCTACTACTTTTTATCTTTTTACTCTTGTTTTTTAATAACCGTGCCCAAAAGAAATGAACCTTGCTATTGGGACGGGGGAGTACAAAATAAGAGAGCTATTATTACGCATTTGTAAAATAGGGAATATAAATGGTATATAAGAAACTTTAGAAGTAAATTTAACAGTAAAATTTTGAAAATTCTGTTCGGATTGCTCTAGTTATATAGTTTTGAATGGGAAGAGTGGTATATTGACCAAAGGCAGTTCAACATTGCTAAAAACATCTACATAAATAGTTGATAATTTTTGGGGGAAAAAAAAATCAGAAACCTATCCAACATATTCAAAAAAAATTCTCAAAATAATAATTATACAAAACCTGTTATTCTAACTCGAATATGATACGGCTTCTAGCACATCATAATGACCATATCCATGGAACAAAACGTTAATGAAATTCTCCACCTCTTTTTTGTACTCATTACCATAGTTGGCTACTTTTATTAATTTAGCCGAGCCTTTCTCTTTCATAAACACTTGAATTGGCGCCCTGTAACAAGATTAAGCAAAATATATTATAACTTCTTTTGATTTTTCAATCGTGCTTGATTTAATTTTATCTCCCAAAGTTAATGCAAATCCTTAAATGGTCTCTCTCAAACTGGATCTCTCCTATTATATCTACGGATGAATGCCACCCGGAGGAGGTAAGGAATCTACCAAATTTTATATAAAATCATACCATTTTCATGAATTTCTGATTCTTCATTTCCGATGACAGGTGGCAACCATTCGTAAATGTAGTAGGAGATATTGAACAATTATACAATAGACGATTCAACAACAGCAATCGAATTAAATAGAAATCGAAATAAGCTCACCTAAGAACATGTGAGCACATAAGCAGCTCAGGTTCTCCACCCCAAATGTAAGGTTGTTCAATCCTTTTCACATACACATCAAACTCTTCGTCGATGAACCTGTAACAATGTAATACTTAATATCAATCAATAACTATAAACTAAGCAAACAACTCAAATTCACGAGCATTTCAACAAATAAAAGTTCACCATTCTACTTCTTTTCGCCTTTTTAAGAGCTCTTCAACAACCTGTCAAATGAATTTGGAATCACTTCACTACTAATACAAACTACTCATTTCTTCCCAGAATAAGTGTCTTTCAACCGTCAAAATTCGTATGGTAAAGAATTGAGCAAATTTATTCTTTTTATCCCTAATTACTATATGGAAAATAAATTACATGGAGAATAATAGCAAAATGAAATGGTCATTTTTGTATAAAATTTCGAAATATTACACTTATTCGAACGATAAGAGTAGAAAATACGAAATTCTCAAATAAAATCAAATCATATACTTGTGCTCTTAATTCGTCAGCGAGCTCTTTCTGACGAACTTCGTCTGGAGCTGCTTCCCCTTTCCTCAAACACGCCATGTGCGCAATTGCTCTAAACAAACATCTCCCATCCGCCGTCACTCCTACACACAATTAATTTATTCAACAAAAAAAGTAATAAATTAAAAGACAAAATTAAGATTCCAACAAAAAGAAATATTGAGAGTTTCAATTCGACCTGTAACTCTGTAGTTGTTGGTTTTCGAATCATCACTTGCTACCAAAACTTCCGAATTCAAATCTGGATCGAAATCAATCAGCGGAGCACCGGCGGAGACGCCGAAGAGGAGCCAGGCGGAGTTCGGATGGTGGAGCCACCGCGCCGGCCTCGCATCCCACGCTACATTCCACGAGCCTTCACCGTGCTTCACCGACTCGCTCTCATGGCGGCCGAACACCGGCCGCCGCCGCCAGAACGAGGGCAGAATAGTATGCCATACAGAGGCGGCGCCGCTACTCCAAGATGGACAGCGGGTGGGGTGGTCTCTTCTGTTGCTTGCTGCCGCCGCCGCCGGATGTAGAGGAGCACTTCGGAGAAGACGGTGGAAAGGCGCCGCCGCCGTGCCGTGGGCGTAAGAAAACCAAATCCTCGGACGACCGCAGAGAACTCCAAACATCACCAGAATCGTCTCACGAGTTGTTGTTACTCACCAATACCAAGTCTTCTCACGCAAGTGTAAATTAATAATATATAGATTTTTATAAATTTTTTATTATATTAGTCTTGATAATAAATGTGCACACTACTATACCCCAAGGCATTCGTATATTACATTACCCTTCTGTTCAAAACTTACATAATGAAGAAATAATAAATTTATTTTTTTTAGCGCTAATTATTACAATATAAAAATTTACAAAGTAAATATATAATGAAAAATATCACATTATTTTTCTTAAAAATTTTTAAATGAAATATATTAGGAGATCTGATTCATTTTAAAATGAGATACTAAATTAGAGGATGAGGGAGTGTACTATATCATTTATATTTTTCAAAAAATCGTATAAATTGTTAACATTTAAAAAATCGAGATATTTTCAAAATATTTTATGTTGGAAAATTGTATAAATTCGAGAATATTCTATTAGGTGCTTGTGCAATTCGTCGGCTTAGAAAAGGCGTAGGTCACGTGGTGGGCAAGCCACCTAGAGACTTGCCATATTCTAAGCCAAAACTAGAAAATAAAATGATACCTTTTCCTATGAAGGGTTTTGTGAGATTATTTTTGTGCAACTTTGTTTGATAAAAATAGCACGTGGAATTAGTAGCGCCGGTAGGTCATTTGTGGTGAAGAAGGTGCGGCTCATTTCATTGGACACTCACTAAATCCTAGCTTGTTTTAATTTTCTTAGGTTTTGTTATCAAAAAATATGATTACTGTTGTGATTCTCAAAACTCAAGGGTAGGTGAGCGAGGATGAGACTATATTTTATTACTTTCTCCGTTCTAGTGAACTTGTCTCTCTTTTTGTTGTTGTTTTGTTTAACATGTACTGTTATAAAAAATGAAATAATTAACTCTTCAAACGTGCCTAACAGTAACAAGACAAGTTCATCAATGGAACGGAGGGAATACAATTTAAGAATTATATGGTTCTCTAAATTGCTAACTTCGATGGAGTTGGCATCGTGTAAATGATACGAATTTATATTTGTTGGAGTACAATTTAAGAATCACTTCCTCTTCCGTTTTTATAAACAAGGGTAAAATGAGTAGAATTAATATCATAATTTTACTTTTAAAATCGGAGGGAGCAAAATTGATAACTGCGATGTAGCATCATGTAAATTAAGACGAAGTTATAATTGGTGGAGTGATTACATGTGATGTTGGGTTCATCTTAAAAGTCGTAAGGTTTGATTAAAAGTCGTAGTTTGATTATAATAAATGTTTTAAGTTGAAATTTAGCTATGTTTTAATGTTATTTGTGAGTGAATTTCCATGTAAAATAAAGATTTTACTTAAAATAATTTCTGAAGCATACATTTATTGTATTGGATGAAAATGAAAGACGTCAATAATAGTTTTCTTTTGGTTTTGAGATACGCGTCCATAACTTTGATGTAGCCAAGTGATATTCTTATTACTATTATATTGCAACAAAAAATCAATGATAGGTAACTAACCGTAGATAATTATTGTACAGGTGATCTAGAATTCTAGATTGCCTGCAAACAATCTTACCGATTTTCTTCATTGGAAAAGAATTATTGCATTCAAGAAAACAAATAAATCTCATACGCAATTATAATCACTGCGTACTTATTAAATAGGATTAGTTGCATATTACAATTAAACCACCACTTATGTACAAATTTGATTTATATTTCAAATTTCAATGTGTAGCAAATTCATATTTATCCTTCTGATTTGTTGTAATTGAGATCACCTGAAATTTATCCGGCTATCGAAAATCCGATGCGTCATTTATTTAACTTAAGTATACAATATATTGTAAGATATTGAACATCGAAATTGGTTCCACGCCTTGGATTTTCGGTGATCGGATGAATTGGGGATAATTCCGATTGCAGCAATTCAAAGGTTAGGTATGATCAATTTGCTACACATAACACATTGAAAGTGACATTGCAATTAATCTTATTGAATATTCTTGGACCAACATCATGAAATTTTAATTGTAGTAAGGTCTAATAATTTCTTGTATAGAGTTTAGGGCATGCATTTCATTTTTAATACGTTTGTCGATATTTTGTATTTCATCTATCATTTCATAGGTGTTCCTAAAATGGAAGTTGCTTTGAGAAATTTAATAGTGCTTGGATATGGATGCCCAATAATTTGTTGATGTGTTGGATGATATATGTATAATGTATATATATATTAACTACCAAATGAACTATTATGGCCTGATCGTCAAGTTACCCTCGTGAGACGGTGCGAGCCAACGTTTTAATATTTATATCAAAATAAATTTTTTAACTCATGTAACATCTGCTATAATAAGATCATCTCCAACTATTTGCACAATACAGGAGCTTCAACGCAAATAGTGCTGAAACAATAATCACCTGCAACAATATGCTCTATTTTCAACAGTAGAAAATGAATATTTCAAAATATTTATTTATTTATTCAATCTTAATATTATTTAAAATTTGTCTCAATTAATGAATAGAAAAAAATTAAATTTAGTTAAATTAATGCACTAAATAAGATTATATTGTAATTGTGTTGTCTTTAACAATTTTAAAAAATATAGTACAAAATTGAAACAGAACATCACCATGAATGTATCAAAATACCAAAATACTATAATCAAATATTTCTATAAGATGAGCAAACAAATTTGACTGCAAAATGACCAAATTTTTTCTAGAAAATATGATTGATTCTTGAAGAAACTAGCAACTCTCTCATAGAAAACAAAACTGCTTGCAAAACTGAACAAAAATTTCTCATTAGACAATCTGAATGATTCTAAGAAGAAATTAGCCTCTTCCTTTCTCTCTCTCTCTCCGCAGTGGCTAAAATTCTGCAATTGCATCTACGGCCGACAAAGTCATCAATGAATGGAGCACAAGGACACATCTAACATGTTGAGCAGCTGGAGTAATCTGTTATCTACTTTACCTCTTTTGATGGTTGATAAATATCAAAGTTGAATGGTCGGAGCATCCTCCCACTACAATCTATCGTGCTATCAAGCTTTTCAAAATCGTCTCTAAGAATTGGAAAGACTGACGACTTCAGGTTAAGTAAGCATTATACACCTGCACAATAGATAAAAGAGGGTAGATTGATTGAGGACAAGTAAAAACTGAGTACGTACACCAAGCCTCTCAGCTGAATCTCAGAAAGAAAGAGTTTTGAGCATGTGGAGATTAAATCATGAACTGCAGATATGATGATGCAACGTGTATTCTTTCATGAAGTACAAAATGTAGTCTTCCAAGTTAAATCAACAAGTAGTTCTCATTGATGCAAGATAGCATTATACTGCCTTACGGAATATCAGTACACCCACAGAAGAAGAATTCCGTCAACATGCACCTCTAATGCCTATTATGCTTTTCAAGAACATCCGTCCTTCGTTGAAGAGCCACATAGGCATGTTTGATTAAATCCAGAGAATTATGCAATAAAACAATATAATACTTCAAATATGAGAAAACCTTCTTTGAATATATCAACAGAGTATTTCCTCTTACATCTTGGTCCAACTGAAAGCCACAATTAAACCCTTATCTAAAATCATCTCTAGTTTCTAATTTTTATTCATTGTTCCTGAGCACTACTAGTACTCTATATCTCTCAACGTATCATGTTTTTTTCGATGCCCAGTTAAATTTTTTTATTTATCCATGCCAAATCTTTCCAGGAAATGAATCGAATGCACATTCAGTTTTAGGAGGACAAATAGATGAAGGGCCCAAGGAATAAAGGCATATTTAGAGTAGTCTTTCTTGTAAAAAAAAGTATAAAAGGTCAAAAGAGCACAGCAAGTTTAAGATTGTGCTCTAACTGTTACTACAGTGCAGTATATCTAATGTATCTGAGTGCAGAAAGACTATTGAATACCGATTAGTATTGTTAAACAACAACTAGAAGAAAAGAATGAGATTACCAGATTAAGATGCAAGGAAAACCTGTCACACGCACACACACGCGCGCGCGCTCACACAACTACAACAGCAGCAGCTCACTCTATAATGTTCATGAAGACTGATATGATAGATACATGGACATTAAAGCTATATTCCCATGCTTTGGTACATAAATAAAATCATCAAGAAGCTTCACTTGCAAATATACCTGTAATGGCTCTTAGTTTTCTCAACAGATTTATAGTGAAGATAATTGCACTTCATTTGCAGACTGATCCAGCTAACAGCTTTTTCTTGAGAGAACCGGACGAATTATTCATGCAGTCACCAAAGACAACTGTTCGAGGACTTCCAGAGATGTATTGCCTTATGGATCCAACTGTATCAAAGAAGGTGCCACTAAAAGAGGATTCTGATCCATCAATAACCTATAATAATGGGTATGGGGGGTAATGAGAAAACCCAGATGTCAAAATAATAAAAACATGTCGATATAAAAACTAATGAAAACTGCATGTCTTTTGCACATGAAGCACTCCTCTTGGTGCAAGGTTTTATAGAATGGTCAATGTTAATTGAATTCTTAGAAAAAGATCAAAATTTGTCAAATAAACAAATATCTAAGAAGGAAAAAGGTAAGTAAAATACCAGCAAGGAAACTCCAGATATATCAACTGCCTTTAATGAAAGAACCTCCAAAAGTCTCTCAGGGGTGGAGACGAGAAACTCTGGTTCACAATTGTTTAAACTGCCAGATACAATGAGAATAAGTAAGGAAAAACACTCCAAGTGATATCAAATAAGCAAATAAGAAAAAACTGCATCGTGAAGGCATTACTTTTGACATAAATAAGTTTTGGAAATTGGAACAAGAACCAGGAAAAGAGCACATAGATTTACAGCAACTTGCAATAAAATGGGTCAGATAAAGAATTACATATAGTAGGTCTCACCCTTTATCTAATATTTGACACCACTACAATAAAAAAATTGTCAGTGGCTCTAGATTGCATTATATGAGAGCAAACAATCAGCGACCAAGAGAAAGTACCATACTACCATGCATCTCTAGAAAGCACAAACATCTGGAAATTCACTACCACAAAGTTGCATGCTGGCAATAATCTGTTTTTGCAGAAAAGAATAAATTGGTTGGGACACTAACCCATTTATTTGATGGTCAATGGAGGCACCTGAATGCAAACTCACTGTATGTATTCCAAGCCCTTTCAATGGCTTGCAGACTCCGCGTACCTAGAAATGATGCCGGACAGCATAACAAATCAACAAGATAATCAACAACTCGGAAAGAGTATGATCTTGGAATAGAAAGCTTCAATAATACTTTCTTATTATATCAGTAAAAAACTTGACCTAATTAGTAGACTGGAATGCAACATAGATGATAGCACATTTCAAAAATGTGAGGGACAAAATAGCATCATCTAGATCCCTAAAGGTATATGCAAACATATTAGCTGAGAACACTGGACTTAAGTCACAATGCATACAATTCAGGCAAAGAAACACGCTTAAATACAACTGTTGTGTATATAGACTATAGAAAGTAATTAAACAGTACACTATCTGATACATGAAGTAAGCATCCTACAAACCTCGGAGGCTTTATCTTGAGATGGCACTAAATATAAGAGGAAAGGACCAGTAAATGATATGCCCTCTTTCTCCTTCATTGAAATTATATCAGCAGCAGTTGATGCGATCCAAGCAATTCGCTCCCTTTTCGAATCAGCTCCACTGGCCTCCAGTACATCTTTTCCAGTACAGTAACAATTCCAAAAATCAAATCCCCAAGCACTAGCAAATAGAGGTTTATCCTTTTCATTGCTTACGGTTGTGCCATTGTTTAAAGCATTCTGTATTGTGTTCAAGCACATAATCATAAACTTTGACGGGCTACCAACAATGTGGTCAGAGACGAGTTCTTTCCAAGAATGGTTGGACCCATCTCGCTTAATAATCTGGTGTGTCGGTTTCCCCAGATTGGTTGCAATCTCTGGCCCAATAAATTTAATAGATGAAGCCAATGCTATATTTCCCTTCTCCACGATTTTAGACTTCGCAACTTTGTCCTTATGAAGTCGTTCGTGTGGATTTTTGTCCTTGATAAACTCCTTTAACCTTTGAGATTTCTTATCCTTACGCTTCCTATCTTCTTTCGACTCTAGCTTCCTTTTTCTCGTGGGGGCGGGTTTCCCCTCTCTATCATTGAAGGGGTCCTCAGCAGAAGGAAGGCTGAAGCACATACCCTAAAAAGCAACCAAAAATAAATAAAATTCCAATCTTCAACAACATTCACTATGCAACTTTTTTACACAAAACGGATTAGATACAAATAATTAGCAAAACGATATCTTGAATTAACTATAACCCTTACTTTTGCATCAGACCATCCACGAATCAAACTAGTAAAGCAACCCATTTTTAGGGGACTAGTGAAGCAACTTAGCCTGCTTGAAATTAGCATAAATCTAAAAATAAAAAAATAGTGCTCCCAGACAGTGAAAGATTACACTTTTACCTTTAACAGCATGAACACGAAAAGCACATTCTTAATACAGAACAACAAGGAAATAAGTTAAAAGCCCATAACAATTGGAAAAAGTTCAATTCTGTTCCTTGAAATAATTAAATGAAAAGAAAAAAAGAAAAAAAACCATTACCTGACACTGGCTGCGTTTGCCAGATTGACGGCGCTTCTTGGCGGCGATAAAGGCAGCAACGCGGCTGGAAACTTTTGAAGAGGAATCCCTTTTATTTTCTGCCTTTCTGTTGATTCTTTTGTTTCTCCGTCTGCTTATTGAATTATCACTTAGTCCCATTTTCTCGCACCGCGGAAGCTGAACGAGAGAGTATGAGCAGATTTCAACTGGGTTTTGCTGTGTGTGATTTTTACACACATTGGGTGTGTTCCTTTAGAGCTGGGGTTTTTTGGATATGTTCGGTATCAATCTAATGTTGAGGGCTATTCTCGTCATTAGGGTTTTGGGCCAAAAACTTCTGTAGATTGGGCCGTTGGGGGCCTCTAATTCCATTGTTTTATTTATTTATTTTAACTTTGAGCATGCCAGAATCGGTTCTTGCTTTTTTTTATTTCCGAGTTGGGAGACCGACCCTCTTCTACAAAGGTGAAAAATAATAGTGAAAATACTATTTTAATGTTTGTATTTTAATATATGAAAAATTATAATTCTACCTTGACATATATAATTTTGTTCAAATCTACAATAAGATTCAATTTTCGGCGATTAAGTGTTGACTCGGCACATCAAAAATCCGCACGGAATAAAGGATTTGTCCGAAAAATTCCTGACGTGTTGAATTAACAATCAACCGCCAAAAACCGAATCAACGGGTAGATTTGAAAGAATATTGTTTTCGTTAAAGTGGAATTCTATTTTTCATACATTAAGATATAGTTGTGAAATAAAATTAAATGTTTGGGATATAAATAACTTAATTATGTCAAGGGGTTAGGCCATCTCCAACCCTACTCTATGTCTTCACATATTTTCAAATTTGGAGCAATTCCTTCTCCAACCCAACACCCAAATCCTGCTCTATTATACAGATTTGAATAGTGTTGCTCCAAACTTTGAGCAACACTATTCATTGCTCTACTCTTTTTGCAATTAATGTTCTTGTTATATAATTATTATTCCTTGTTATATTTATTATTTTTTGTGTTCTTTAATTATTTTGTTCCAAAATATTATATTATAGTTATTTTCTAAACATATTATACTGACATTAAAATTACAAAAAAATTATTTAAAAAACACAATTACATAAAATACAAGATAAACAAACAAAAATATATACAATTACATAATAGAAGCATAAAAATAAAGTCGATACATTTAATTTCTAATAAAGACCATCTCCGGAACGTCCCACCCCATCTGAAAATAAATTCTAGAATATATCATAAGTACTAGTGTTGGCTTCTTTGGCTTGTTTCCGCTTTCAAATAATATCTCGTTGCTCTGATCGGAAGTAATCACATGTTTCAGGATCATCAACCGTGGCCAAAAGTAGAATATTCTGTTTTTGTGTAAAAATATAGAGCAGATTGCTGGAGATGACTTACTGATTTTATTGTATTTTTATGCTGAAATTGCTATATTTTGATGCGAACTGCTGGAGATGGTCTTAGGCTCTAGTAATACTCACTTAAATAAGATCAATAATCAATACTATGGAGTAATAAATTAAGATTCTATTTTTTTTTTTTTTTGGGGGGCGGCTTGGTCAAGGCATATGCAAAGATTAATTTTAAGCAAATTTTGTTTTTGTGCAAATACTAGTAAGTAGGGCTGTAATTCTGTCAGGATTCTTTTATACTGCTACCAGGTTATTCTTGATATATTTTTTTGTCTTTTATTTATTTTTCTATGATGATAATAACTAGAGGTGGCCAACGGTTCAGTTCGGTTCCAAACCGGAACCGAACCGCCGGTTCACGGTTTCAAGTGGGTGGAACCGGAACCGAACCGTTGGTCACTTCGGTTCCGGTTCGGTTCGGAACCGGACGGTTGCGGTTTCGAACCGGAATATTATTTTTTTCAAATATTGAATTAATTCTAATTTTTTTTAGACTTTGAATTAATTCTAATTTGTTTGAACTCTGATGAATGAAGTAAAAAGATTTCCAATGATTCTACATTTAGTGCGCCAACCAATCCAACAAAAAGTAATACTTATGTAAATTTACCCACGCAAACTCAACGAATTTGTCAAAACCAACCAGTAAATAATCCTACAAAACCAACCATTTCATTTCATATCATATCAAGCACGGGCGGGCCTCCCTTTTCCATATGTTGAGTAAAAATCGTATAGTAAAAAAAAAAAATCGGTTCCAAGTCCGGTTCCTGTTCCGAAAGTTGGAACCGGAAGCGAACCGTCTGCAGCACCGTTCCGGTTCCAAACCGAACCGGAGGCACCGGTTCCGGTTCCGGTTCCAAAACCGTTCGGTTCCGGATCGGTTCCGGTTCCGATGAACACCTCTAATAATAACCCACAATCAGTACTCATCTATACATTGGATAAGCTCTTAAAAACAACATAAAAAGGAAAGTACAGAACACATGTTAGAAAATCATTGATGATAAGATTGTGACTCTCCCAAAAATCGATTGGTGAGTTAGAATAGATCAGAAAAAAGGAGAGGGTTAAGGCAGATATTTTGTAGTCCAAAAAAAAAAACTTAATAAGTCCGAACCAAATAGTAAAAATCTAGAGATGTCAATCCAGTCGAACTGACAGATTTTCTTGAATTAACCGGGAAAAAGAACCGCCCAACTAACTTGAAGCGAATAGTCTGACAAGCCGATAAAATCGATCCAATTGCCATCCCTACCTCGAATGCACCTTCATCATATAACATCTCTTTCTCTATGGGGTGGGGTTTGTAGGTAGGGGGATGTTCACACAGTGGAGATCATTTATCCGATACTGATCAATGTATGGAGTGCATATGGGTAGAATAATTGGAGAACTTTCAACCACAAGTAATGCTTGTTCATCTCGATTATTTTCCACTGGCATAATGAATAAAGACAAATTTTCTTGAACTTCTCAAATTTAGGATTAGTATGTAGCTAGAAAATCCTACATGGATATGGAAAATCACATGAACTATATAACATTATACATTGTGAAATTTTTCACTTGGATTCAGACCACTGGCCTCTTTAAGCCACAAGCGTGAGCAAAAACAACCAGCACGGTCATGACTCGACATGATGAACTTAGAATACCAAAATAAAGACATACTGATTATCGAAAAATTAGAAAGATTAAATAAAACGTGGAGAAAGGTGCAGTTGGCAAGAAACTTAATGCTTTGAGTGTATAAAGTCAGAACTACATTTTCATTATAGAATAAAACATGATTATAAACAACCATATGTATCCGTTTAACTGAAGGTCCAAGAGGCTAATCATGGAGCCGGTGAAGAATCATTACCGGGCTTCTTCCGTCCCTTCCTCTCATTCCATCTCATCCACGCCCACCTAGCAACTAAAAATCCCCCTAAAGCATAGACCTGCAATCATCCAGACATGAGTGAAGATATATAATATTAGAACAATACGCACTATGAAAGCAACTTCAGTTTCTTGTTCTCATAGATGACAACTTGATAAGATAAAATTCTTAATGACATGATCATTGCAATGCATGCAGCTAAGGATGATGTAATAGAAGCAAGAAGATCATGATAGAGCTGCAGACAATCTCTAAATATGATGAAGGAAAAAGAAGAAAAATGCTAATCTGCAAGACATGCAGTTGAGATGGACTTCAGAAACTACTGGAATATAAACACTACAAGATTATCAAAACACAACATCACAAAATAGTTTCATTAAAAGATGATGACATACATGTAGTAAGCTAGTCTAGTGTCTACCCACAGTACAAATGCGTTTATGAGACAGAAAAAGGCATCTTCTTTAGAAGCCTGATTATGCACAATGGCTTCATTGATCACAGCTATTCAAATAACTTATTAAAGCTATATATCCTTTGATTTTGATCCCCCGCAACCAAAATCACAAGCATAAAGGTATAAATTTTCGCTTCTGGGTACAACCCATATTGAGGTTCAGAAGAATCACAAAAATTCAATAGTTTAAAAGAGAATTTGTTCCATAGCAAAGATTAAACAGAAATTGACCCACGAGTATGCATCCTACCGGTCCCCTTCTCCAGTAAAAATGTCAGTGTTCAAGTACTATGATGGAAAATAAATAAACTTATGGTGCCCAATTCATTGATCATGATTCATGATAAACATTATGATCTACAATCCTCCTATAAAGACGGCAAGAATGAAAATTTCTTAACAAGAAACAAAGTAAAAGCTTTTTGTTCATAAAATGGTAAATTTTCACTTCTGGGTACAACCCAAATTAAACCTTTTTTCGTAATGGCCCAAAGGGTACATCTTAGAGAGTATTCTTTGCATTAATGATTTAATGACTTCAACTCTTTTTTAATCTTGACTATTTCACTTCATGTCAAGGTAGCCCTGCTAGAGATTGGCACCATAGAGTAAACTGTAAATCATATCATATATAAACATAATAAAAGCCCAGATTCAACCAACCAATGTATTCCCTTCCTCCCTAATTACCACACCGTAAGCACCAAAAATAACACACTCTAAGATTTATTGTTTCAATCAATTCAGCAGTCTATATAACATTCTAACCAGTTACAAGTAACTTTTTTTTTATAACCTTTTTATTAACTGAAGTAAAAATTAAGTATTATCAGCATAACCTATACAGTATCAAAGCAGCAAGATAAACAGTAGTATCAAATAAAAAAACAAACTTTTATTCAAACGAATATCATTAATCCGATGCATCAAAGAATTCATGCCATAAACTACTCCGCATCAATTATGTGCCTACACCAAACAAAACTACAAATACACAAGAAAACTGACGACCAATATCTACAACAACACACCACCACCAAAACCAGAAAAAAATCCCCCTTTTGAAACCCTAAAAACAATTCGAGAAGAACGAATTCAATACCTGCCATAGAATCAACGGATTAGTTGTCTGTCCAGCTATATCAGCTTCCGATTCCAATTTGACCGGCTCCAAGTTCTGCCGAGGAAGCGTCACAAAATCCGGCTTACTCTCATCATTTGCCACCAGTATGCTCAATTTGAGCGGCTCCGCTGCTTGAGAATCAGCAGCGGCGGGTTCGGACTTGGCTCCAGTTTTCTTAGGGGGAAACGGCAACTTAATTGAGGAAAGCAAGTTTGTGAAGAAGACTATAAAGGGGTTCTTTTGTTCCTCTGCTTGATATGCTAAATTCTTGGAGTCTTCCATGTTTAGCGAGTGTTGTGCGGGTTTTTGAGAGAGGTTGGCTCAGTATTTGATTATGGCGGAGGGTACAATACAATATAGAGAGAGAAAGAGAGGCAGTTTGTGAGTAGGAAGGCGAACCTTGTGGAACTGAAATACCAATTACGACGTCGTTTGTTGCGCGGCTCAAGATTTTTTGTTCCAACGACTTTGAAAATAAAATAGATTGTACAAAATTACAATTTCTTCTATAATTACTATTGTTAATTAATTAAATTATTGCTGCAAACGAGGAAATATACATTGATTATAAGTCTTTATATAGGTGTTTCAATGAGATATGGGAAAGAAAATTTTAGGAAAATAGGAATGGAGATGCTAATACCATGAGTTAAGAGTTTAATAATCTAATTATTTTCATATGGTAATGGTTTATTTTGCCAATAAGTAATCATCCAGATAGACATACATGATAATATTTTAGTTTATAATATATATATATATATATATATCGGTAAGATAATGTAGGATTGTAAATATTACGAAAAGTTAATTATAATATATTTTTTATATATTAGTATATTTATATATATGTGTGATATATGAATTAATAATACCAAAAATATAAAAATTAAGATAAATATAAATGGAGAAATGTAAGCGTGCCACATAGTATGAACATAAATTCGTTATTATATATACTATATATTGATTATTACTTATTTAAGAGAAAGAAAATATATTTTATTATAACATGGATCACAAACAAAGTGTAAGTAGAAAATTTATGAGACATATTTACTAGTATAGAACAATTGCTGAGATTTGAACTAGTGATTTTTATTCACAAATTCATCGTTGGACGGTTCAAGAGGGTTAATTTTCTAATTTTTATATTGTATGGAAACTAGTGAATAATGAAAATCAGATTGGATTTAGGAATTAGTAAAAAGTGTTTTCTATTAAATTGTAGTCGATGAAATTAATTAGGGTGAAAACTACGAAGCATGAGTTGTTGACTTGCTTTAGACATCTCCCTTTCCATATTCCATTAATGAATATAATTAATATTTTCAAAAAAAAAAGAGTAATAATAATTGATATATGCACACACAAATTATCGATTTTTGCGTAAATCTATTTAATTCGAGTATACGAAAGAATTGAATGGATACAATTAATACCATATTGAAAACTCAAATTTTAAATTGGGAGTTATAATACAAAATTGGGTTAAATGAGAGATACTGTAGTATGGAATCCCAAACTATATTATAATACTGCTATGTGTTTTAGATCTCCACAAGACAGTTGAGTACATAACAATAAATAATTTAAATAATCCAATTAGTCTGCAGCCAAGAATCTGAAACCATCACTCAATTAAAACAATAAATTTAGCAAGAAGAAAATGACATCTTAAACTTGAAAAACATAAAAGAAGACAAATGAGCAAAGCCAAAAACATTAGAAGTTGCTGCAATTAAGTTAGGAATGGTTACATACATCTACACTGCTACTAGCAAGAAGTAGAGTTGTTTGAACATAGGAATTCATAATTCACATACATTGCATGACAAAGAAAATCAGCATAACTCAGTGTCAAAACTGAGTGAAATCCCCATGCTGAAGAGCTCCTGGCAAAGCAACTTAGCCCCATAAGGCACATTCACCCTCACCACATCCTCCACAGACTCGCAGAACCTACAGTATGGCCCGCGAACCTTCCGACCACCAACCACGGGTCGTTGGATCACATTCGCCATCTTTTTGCATTTCCTGCATATGTGCATTTGGGACGAATCACTCAGGGTGAACAGCCGCTCGTGCAGGTTGGCTGCTGCACCGTGGGCTATCAGGCAGTCCCGTTCCATCTCTCCGAATTTGATTCCACCAAAGCGTTTCCTGTCAGCCACAGGCTGACGAGTGAGAGGGTGAACTGGCCCAGTGTTCCTGAACTTCACCTTGTCCTCAGCCATATGTGTGAGACGCTGGTAGAATGTTGGCCCCATAAAGATGAGGGATTCGACCTTCTCACCTGTGCGACCATCATAGACTCTTTCGCCGCCCCATCTTTGAAATCCGAGCCTGAACAAAGAGGTTAAAATGGATGTCAAAGGGGAAGGTGATTGAATATACAGCCTTTACTTCATACTTCCACTAATTCAGTACCATCTATTAATGCTCTTCTAAAACATGGAAAAAAGAAGCCTAATAGAAATTTGAATTGCTTATAATAATCTAATAAATGTAAGAGTTTTTTAACAACAGTCTAACTAATAAGCATAACTTTCTTAACCCTAAAATGACGTATTTAATTTCCAAAGATAAAATTGTATTCATAAATAATGTTTTCCCAAATTAAATTTCCCTCCATTATTAGATAAATACCTGTGAAGTTGAGCAGTAATATCTTCAACTGATGGAGTGGAAAATGGAGTCGCATACTTTAGTCCACCTCCGCATGCAATCCCTTTGCCTAGGGCAGCCTCCAAAAGTTGTCCAGGCGTTTGTCGAGAAGGAAATGCATGTGGGTTTATCACAATATCTGGAACTATTCCTTGTATGGTAAAAGGAAAGTTCTCCTGAGACTCCAGAAACCCCAGAACACCCTTCTGCCCGTGCATGCTGGAAAATTTGTCCCCGAGGCATGGAGCACGAACCTGGAAAGCCACAATCAGTATTCCAGTATGAGATAGAAAAAAGTGTACCCAGCAACAAGAAACGAAAAAATTAAGAAACTTAGTTTGCTCAATCATGAATTTATCTATATGATAACATAAACATCAGTTGTGATCCCTTAAAACAGTGGCATGCACTTGAGCATAATTCAATGTCACCGTCCACGCAAAAAGTGTGTAGAGAAGTGTGTGAAAGAGGATGTATAATAAACTTCTGAGCTGTATCAAACTATTTAGTATCTAAATGTCATGCCTCAAATAGAGAGTTACTGGGACCAAGATTTCTACATTATGCTCTCAATAGCGGCCTGCTTCTAGAGACTTTTCAGTGTCAAAATACAACTCTCACAGAGATATGCACTTTGTGATCCCACTATACAAACTGTAAAAGATAACTTTTCTGGTACACTAATCCAATATCTGTATGAATAGATACCCCATAGTATGAAGCCAAAGAATCAGCTGTTATCCAGTCAGCCAGAAAGTCAAGGGAATATCTAGTCACTAACACGAGGCAAAAGCACAATCACAAGAAGTAGAGCTCAAGTTGAATAGTGTGCACGAGCAGACTTGGTATGTGCAGAAGCAAAAGAATTTTGATACCAATTTAAGCAAGTATATGAAAGGCAATAACATTCCCCATAACTGATAAACAGAAGTAAAGGCCTTTTTGCTTTGTTGTCTGCTTTTTTAAATTTCTGAAATACAAATTTACCTGTCTCAATGATACAACTGCAAAGTTCTTTCCCTCATCATTGGCTGACAGCACGACCTTTTGAACCATGCCCCTTTCAGTATGCTTGAGCTTGATGCTATGATCAACCCCTGAAGCAGCATGCTTACCAATGACTATGTCACCAGTTTGGAGATTTGCACCAATATAGGGAAAGCCATCATCATCAAGGCTGTCAACACGCCCAATCTTGCTTTGCATCTTCCCAAAGCTAACAAATTCATCAGTCTTGGGCCTTTTCCCCACAGTTTCCGAATTTTCAACCTCAGCCTTATAACTCCGCACATGTTCAGTTCTGAACATGCCACGCTCTACTGAAGCACGGTTCATCACCAGTGAGTCCTCTTGGTTGTAACCGAGATGAACATTGACAGCCACAATAGCACACTGGCCGTTGAAGAAGTCAGGCCGCGGCATCATCCCCTTTTGGTGCTCAGAATACCTTGACTTCCCGAGGCAATCAGAAAGCATGGTGCGGACAAGAGACCTCTGGGGATAGTATAACTGATGGGAGTTTGTATCGACTCTAATGCTAGGATTTGTGGTCGAGTACCCAATGGCTTGCTGAGAGTGCTTAGCAGATTGGTAAAGAACTCTCCTAGCATGATCATGATTCGCAAAAGGAATGATCCCACAGCTTAATCCTAGCAAGAATGAACTATCAAACTCACAGTGGGTATATTTCACTGGTGGGTTTTCTAATTCGGCTGTGAACAGGTAGTCAATTCCCCATGCAGTTTGACAATCTTCTTCCTCTTCTGGTCCTATGAACTCAACTATGCCATCATCCAGAAGACATTGAAATGTAAAATCTCCTTTCAAATTTTTGATCTTCTTCAAGTTTTGGACAACAAAGAGAGGACGCAGTATCCTTCCAGCATCAGCAAATATACGCACTTCACTGTGATGCTTGTCTCTTTTGATCTCAATCTGCAACAGAAAAAAGATTTTAGTACACAAGAAATAATGTAAGACGGACACATATCCCTATTGAGAAAAAAGTTGCTGAAAAGCTCAAGCTTGTACAGGAAAAGATGTGACGTTGAAACCTATAATGTCTTTACACTTCTATCACGCTTGGAAGCCCTAAAATAAAGCACTCATAATACAACCAGAAATATAATCTTTATGTTTTCAGCCTTTACTTGCTATCTGGAGGTGGATGTGGATGCAGGATGCTTCAGATTACAAAGAGAGAACCACCTTAAGATAAAACCAGAATGCTTTCAAGTATATCTAGAGTAGATGAAAGTGTATCATCAGAGAAGATTGCTTATTAGGCAATACTATTAATCAAATAGCATAGATGATAAAAATATGGAGTTACTTGTATGAGGACTTAAGAGAGGTTAACATGAAAATAAAAAGATAACACATTTGGAAATCAGAAGCTGAAGCAAGTAAGTCTAGACTTATTCTCAGCTTCCAGCATGATGAAACCTACAACCATCTGCCTCCTAAATGCTAGAAAAGAAGATTAATGAGTTTAAGATAACCTGATGATGTACTTCCAGTTTGCGACGCCTGCGTCTCAGCTTAGCAACAAATGATGAGGAATCTTTACACACTCCAACCCAATCTCCATCCAGAAAAACTTTGTGCTTTCCATCGAGCAAATAAGAACTATCATCAACCAATTTCTCCATTCCACACTCATGAAATCTTTTAAGAAGATTTTCTTGTTCCAGAATATTAGTACTGACCAGACCCAGGCTGGCCAGATTCTTAACCAGCCCACAATTTTCTCCATCTGGTGTAGAGAGAAAGCAAACCTTACCCCAATGAGATGGGTGCCTGCAACATTCATTTTAACAATCATAGTAAGATATTCACACCAATAACTTAGAACACTGATAACAAAATCCTTATAATGAAATAAAACCAATTACCACAGCTTACAACATATTCATATACTCGTAACTCGCCTAACTTCAGGATATGACTCAGATCAGAAGAGGTCCAGTTAACATATTAGAGTTGGTAAGGTTCAGTCTTAGAGAGAAAAGAAATCAGCATTTTGACTTATTGTTAGTGAACATCAGGGAATAAATCATTTTGTGTAATAATGAAAAAGTTCTATAATTGACCAAAACAAGCCAAATCTACCTTCCTGAAACACATCCTGAAACCAGATTAATAATACTTATGAAAACTTACGGGTATCTAGCATCACCAACCCTGCCTGTGTATGAGACCTGCTGCCGAGTTCTCCTCATATCACATACTGCCTGTAATGGATTTGTTCGCCTGAGATTAGCCACAACACCAGCAATTCTTTCCATTCTCTTGTAAGGGTGCACCCAAGCTCCAGTTGAAAATGCTCTGGAAAGACCATTAGTGATGACTGAGGCATCCAAGTAGTGGTCGATAGTCTGCACCTCCCTATCTTTGTAAAGGTCTCTCTGTATGGCTTTAACCATTCGCCTCTCTGCATGTTTAATATGAACTCTCAGTTCTCGTTCAAGCAGTTCACCTGCCAACTCAATCCTCTTGTTCCTAAGATCATCTCTGTTGTCAACTTTGCGGCGCCCACTGTAGGCCTCCAGCAAGCACTTGACCATATATGCAAGAAAAGAAGCCTTCTGCCCTGGGCTCTTAAGATTGGGAAAGAAGTAGTTACTGATGCACTCTTCCACTGATTCTGTAGGTGGAAATTTACAGGTTTGCATCAGTTCCTTGATGTGCTGTATTGCATTCCTTCCCTTACGAAAACCATCAAATTTCTTATCAGCATCATAAATTGATGGAACGAGTATATTGACAATAGAAGAGTCCTCTACAGTGTCCAGACCAATCAGCTTGACCACTTCTCTATCATTTGGAACACCCAAAGCAAAGAACAAAAGCCAAACAGGAACCTCCGTAACATAGAAGTAAGCTGTAAGGATCTTTTCTCCAGCTATCAAATGCTCCACTTTTGGAACTAACTTTATATACACTCGATTCCTTTTTGAAACTGGACGATATGCAATGGTCCAGGTAGGATCTTTAGCCACCCACAGCCTTTTAAGGCATATTTGCTCCTGAGCAATGAACGTCTACACCAGCAGTTGAAGGCAATGAATCAATTGTTCAAAGTAACTATTAAGACAACAGAAATTAAAAGACCCCTTGGTATGACTTAAAGTCAAAAGTCACTAAATTATGATGTAGACTGTAGTAAATTATCAATATTAATAGATTAGAACATGTTACATAATTTAACACAACTTAGGCTACTGAGATAACCCTAATCATTGGCATTGATTAGGTTACTGGGATCACCAAGTTTGTAAAATGTTCATTGTTAAAGTTTGCTATCAGTTGGAATAAGACAAAGAAGTAATAAGATTAAGAAATACAGATGACCAGATTTCAATACTCTCTATTCACTATCTCAATTCCAACTAACAATGGCACCTAATAAGTCTTACCTTCTCAGCACCTTTGATAACGAAATAACCTCCTTGGTCAAATTCACAATCTCTTTCTTCATGTTTACTCATCCAGCACAAGTCCGATTTCACCATGACAGGGAGTCTCCCAAAGTTGACATCAGCATCATATGCATTCAGTATTGTCTTCTCAACAACTTTATCTACACCAGTCTTGAATTTGTCACTTCTAGAGAGACCTTCTGTGAACACCTGAAATACTTGAGATTGTCAGAAGACAGATTGAAATCTGAAAGATCAGAAGAGAAGCACAATGTATTTATACTACAAAGAAGATGAAAACAGACCACCTATTACCTCAAGATGAGTCTCCACTGTGATCCTGGATGAATAGGTCATATTCTGAAGATGGGCATGCCTGGGCAAAAGGTCCAAGTAATCTTTAGCCCCGTCAGCCGATGAAAACTTCTCACCAGTCCAGAATGTTGGGCGACCAAGTGTGACTTTCCCAAACTTCAATGTCGCTCGCTTCCACTCACCATCTCCCCTTTTGGATGGATCATATCCTGGGTCAATGACAACCTCTCCAATAGAATCAAAGACTCGCTGGATCCCATGTTCCACGAAGTCGTTGTAAGAATTGATCTGGTGGCTAATCAAGCCATACTTCTCAAAAAATGCAGTCGACGCCTTCTTACAGAAGGCTTTCAGAAACCCTTTGTCCACTTCTTGCAGGGCACAGTCGACCTCATCCTCCGAATCTGAGTAGTTGAAGTCCACCTCATCATCAAAATCCATTGGAGAACCCTTAGAGAACTTCTCGCTAATGCTGCTAGGTCCGGCTTCTTCAAGAAAATCCCATCCATCCATCTGTTTCAGAATGGGATGTAATAATCAAATATCAGCAGCATTCAACATACAACATTCAAGTTTATTTTGGATATAAACAGAATGTGGAATGGCAAACCCCCCCCCCCCCACCCCAACATTTCCCGTGCACATAAGTAAGTTTCAAATAAAGGAGAATTTCTGTTAACGCCTGTATTTTACGGATAATGAGCAAAATGCAGGTTCTTATGATGGTTTTTATTAACATGAGAAGCAAAAACCCAGAAGGCCAGAACCACGCAAAGTTATATTTCAAAGGAAGTCATGCTCAATTGCACAACCAACTCCCCAAACCCTCAGGAGAATTTACCAAAACCAAAACTCCTCGCAACCAAAAAAGATGAGGGAAAAAAAAAGTCACATTATAATCATCCTCGTGCAAGGCGTTTCAACTACTGCTAAAAACACGCACGCACGCACACACACACTCTCACACAGGGAGAGTGCCCAGAAAGGAAAAGGGAAAAAAACTCTTTAGCACGCATAAACAAGCAAAGAATCCGACATGCATTGCCATTCTGTAAACACATATTTCTAACACAAACCATTAAAAAAATTTCAAGCGGAAACATATAATACCAACATCAGCAACCCTTCAGCGCGAAAAAAAAAGAAAAAAAAGAAAGATAGAGAGAGAGAGAGAGATGAAAGATCATCGAGATCAAGAAGATTGAGAGAGAAACCTGCCTCGATTCCAGCCAAATTTCGCCGATTATGCAATTTCGTTGACGGTATGTGCACCCAAAAGTTGTGTGTGTTTCGTCCCCTCGCCTCTCAACAAGTACTGCAATTCTACTCAGTGCTCTACTTGGGGAGTGTTAGCAACTATAGTAGCAGCTTTTACTCGTATAATCATTTTTGTATTCTTTGCATAAAATATAAATTGCATTTTTAATTAAATTATTATTCGAGGACTGGAGTTCGGAAATTGGGATATAAATTTCTAATTGTGAAATAAGTAATTGCTTTATTTTAGAAACTGTTAGAAAATATGTGAAAAGTTTGAAAAATAGAATTTTTTTTCTAGCAAAACAATATATATATATATCTCTCTCTTTTTTTTTTTTGAGAAAATATATATAGATATCTAATTGCTTGAAAAAGCAGATTCTCTTTTAGCAACCTAGAGTGTACATCCTTCGAAAAAAAAAAAGACGAGAGCATACAAATATATAATATTAATTGTTATTCAACCAATTGTAATTCTAACTTGATTTTTAAATATTACAAATAAGTATCAAATGTTTTGACTTTTTGCAAATATAAAACTCGCTAATTTTTATTAGCAATCCATACTCTCAAAGCCTCGTCGTGTTTATTCGAAAAATTAAAGAATGGACTTTTAAGTCTTTGACGAACTCGAATAGAGGAACATTATGAGAGCTGTCAAAAGTGATCCATCCGGCCCGACTGGCCGACTTTGACGCATGGTACGCCCGCTAAGTTTATTGCATGAACCCATAGACACGACAGCTTAAACGAACTTATGTCTATACTAGGACAAAGCAATTGATTTTTTTTAACAAAAATAATACCACATCTCATTGTTAATTTTTGCAATCATCCCGTATCTCGAAGTATATCAAACACGTGATCATACAATCTAAAATATACTCTCAAGTAGAAGCTAATTAAAAAACAAGCTGCAAAAAAAACCACATTAAAACGACTTTCAAAATATGTACACACACATTTTGAGCTTAGAAAGGTTGATATAAGCAGTCTAATACACATCTGCCATCACTAGTATTTCATAATATCCCGATCTCAAATCTATTTTAAGACAACGCTCTTGTCCCTTGATGCAAATTCGAGAAATCAAGTCTCTAGCCACCTGCTTCTGTACTAGAATTTCCTTGATAATGTCAAGGAAGCAGGGGACTCAAAGAACTAAAAATTTATCTCATTTGACGAAAAAGAATATACAGTAGAACCAATTTAATCAAATGAAGCAACAGCAAGTGCTACACCAAGATCATTTGAAGTTCCAGATACATACATTCTGTAGGTTTCTATGTCCTGTTGATGAAGCTTCGGACTCGAGGCAGCATAGTACCCTCCACTCACACGATCACGCTTAGAGAATATGATCTCCCTTAATATCGGCTCATGGCCATTAAGAAGATTTCCCATACTCAATACTTTCCTCCATGACTGGTTTGCTGTAGGTGGAGTGAACATGCTGAGGATTAGATCCCTGTCGCGTGACATTATTTGTTGCTTCTTGTCAAATTCCTAGTATAGGTAAACAACATGATTATCGAACAAAGACAGTTTGAAACGACAGTGTTCAATGGAGAATTGAGGAAGAAAAGGGCGTGGGGACCCATTTGTTCCGGTTAAAGCAACATTGCACCAACAAAATAGAGACTAAAATTACTAATTTAACGAAAGTACGTGTGAAAAAGTATTTCAAAGATTGGAAGCTTACCCTTCGGGTATCACTTTGGGCATTGGCAGAGGTTGTTCCCATATTTGGGAGGTAGAAGTTAAAGCAATCATTGAATATTCCTTGTCCAAGATATGGTGATTGCAAGAATTTGACATGAAGAGATGCCGCTAGTAGAATTAACTTCTCAATGTGTTCGAAAGTAGTGCATAGCCTCCTGAGGTCCCCAAGAAGTTCAGTATCACTGGTTGTATTCTGTGCTGTAATAGAAGAAGCCAACTGTTACTTGGAGTCATACATAATGAATCGCACAAGTAAAAAGGTATCAAGAGGACATTACCTTGGAAATATTTGAGCATAGAAGCTATAGTTATGTATAATTGTTCCATTTTTATGGTCATCTGCTTTGATTCGCCGAACAAAGTCTGATTAAGAGTGTCAGCTGCTGCTCTGAAGGCAGTACAGACCATTTCTTCCAGCAGTTGATATGGTCTAAGAGTCTCCAGATAATGAAGAACCTAACTCCAGGTAACATAATGTCGAACATGAATGAAGAAGAATTATGGCAATTGCAGAAATAAAAAAGGCACAATGTCAGATCTAAACTGGCACCAATTAGTAGCACTTCTGTCGATGCAGAAATTGACTGGGCTACTCGACAATATATGTCTAAATACAAGTAAAGAATAGAAACAATATGATCAGTAAAAGTAGAACCTTTTCCCCTTCTCTGTTTGGGTCCCAAAGTGGTTTTTGTTCAGAAGCAGGCACAGCAGGGGCTTCATTCCAGATCGTTCTCCATGAGTTCCCCGGATCAGACATTCTTTCTGAAAGTTTACCACGAGGAGGCCACGTACTGGATTTAGACGCTCCATTTTTCTCAATGTCATCATTTTCCCAGTCCCGTGGTGAATGCCATCGAATAAAATCTTCGAAGACAGCATCTGGATTTGCAGCCTTAAAAGCAGACATATCTGCAGTCAGGTTCAGAGAAAAACTTTCCATGGTAAGAATACATGATATGAAGAAAAAATTAAATAATTATTTTAAGAGAACATATATAAGTGAGTGTGTGTGTGTGTGTGTGTAAAGCCAGACATGGAATCTGAAAAAATAAGGCATGAAATGAATTGAATGCCTAGATAGCTATATTTTAGGTACAAAAGAACACCATGTTATCCAGTCAGTCATTATCAATATTCCTCCATGGTAAAATATATTTTTGAGTCCTTGAACCTTCACAAGTACTTCATTGAGCTCTCCTCCAATTTATCAATGCTTTTATTTTTGTCAAAAAGATAACTTTTAGGGGTTCAATGTCTTGCCAATGCCAACACATGTTCGATGTGAGTAATAATGAAAGTTTGAAGGCTGAATAAAACCAAGTGGAAGAAAATGTACAAGGGCTCAGAGAAAAGAAGATTAAATTCAGAAGCTTGAAATGCATTATCAGTGAAATTATTAAATTTCAGAAGCTTGAAATGCATTTGTTCAGGCATAGAAAGAAAGTCAATTACCTGAGGCCAAAATTTCCTTTTCGAGTTGAGCAGAGAAGCTCTGCAGTTACATGCACAAAACAATTGTCAGATCACATATAATGTATCTTAACAAAAACAAATCACGACCATATCAAGTACTTTTTTCTGCAGACAAAAGATTAATAACAAAATATATCTAGGAAGTGACAACTTAAACTTAAACCAGCTAAAACTTGGCTTTATTAACATTGATAGTTTGCCAATGGACAATTAGTGGGTGGCAATGGTGATAAAGGTTCGACATTAAATGCTTGCAAGTCCTTCATATATATAAGACCCAGGATTCAAAGTGAAGCAACGATTTCTAGAAATTAAGATAGTCGTGTTTAGACAGTGAAAATATTATATTAGAGGGTTCTTTTTGCTTACAAACGAATCACCCAAGGCTACAGCAGCTTTCAGTCGTTCTTCGTGCATGTCTTCTGTCATAGGAGGTGGGTCCTGCAGTAAAAACAGAAAGGGATGCATTTTATTTACTTTACTGTTGTTTGAGACACAGCAGCAGAAAGTGAACTACCAGGGTGATTGGAGCATGCATAATCTTGTGCGACTTTAGAAGCATCATTGACTCTGCTACATTAGCTGCATCATTGCTGACATTTAGAGAGGATTATTAACAAATGCAGAAAATGAAGATGTTGGGAATAACTCGCAAACCTAAATAACTGAACACATCCTAAACCCCCCATTCAACTGCATGAAAACCAGCACAGACAGTCAGACTCTTATCTTGTACACAAGCACAGACATATCCTACTGAAGAGATATGTCTCGGTCCTTACTTTATGCCTCATTTCAAATTTGGCACCGACGTCTTTTCCACCAACTTCGCAGATAACTAATTATAGGAGGCAAGTTTGTGATCACAGTTGTTTCGAAGCCCTAGGGAGATATCATAAATATCATAAGCACTGAGGGTAACATTAGTTCATTATGGCCAGGTCAATCTCGCAGGAGTCAATCAAGTCTGGGCAGCTATTTATCAATGGAAGTCATCTCATCTAACTCAATCTGTCCTTTATGTCTCAACGACTCAACCCAACTCAGCCATAAAATCATAGGAAAAAAGGGTACCATTTGAATTATTCCAATCAATCCAACTGAAAACTTATGAAGGAGAATCTTAGATCAATGGCTTCACTTTAAGGTTTAAACAAGTTAACAACGCAGAAGACACATTAATATAAGAAATCCAACTACTTCCATGAAAGAAACATCAAGAATTTAAGACAATTGTTATCTTTAAACAAGAAAAGGACGTTGCATAATCTCTAAAAGCAATTCTACGGATATATTCAATAACTTATCACAAGTTGAAAAATGAGAAAACATCTTTAAATAAATACCCAAATTCCTAGTATTGTTTAATACCTATCAACTTTCCTGCCAGAACCTTCTTCACGTACTCCATGAGAAGAAGAAATGTCGGTTGGACTCTGAAGATCTTCCTGCAGTCAAATGACACAATATGTAAGATGGTGATGACAACATAACAGAAGAATCACAAGGAACAAAATCATAACACAAGAACAGGACCTGAGTAATCACAGATTCATCTGCACCAACAACAGTATGTCCTTTGGCCTCACTATACTTTTTATCAATGCACACAGCAAGCTGAAAACCCAAAGTGGGACCCTTTAAATGGTTTGTTACCAATAGAAGAAAAGAGAGTAAATCATATAAAATTGATCCAAGTCTAGTAACTAGATGGTTATTAAAGCAACAAACCATGTGCAGTTTCTGGTTAATCAAGCAAGTGGATAAGTCAATTGGGCCATTGGATGGCATTCTTGGTAGTGGTTGTGATTCTTCCCAACACCAGCGGACCTCCCGCACAAACTCTATCCAGAGTACGGAAATTGCTAGTCAAATAAACAAGATGAAGTTTAGTAAGATATCACAAAATGACAAGTCGAGCAAAAAATAACCACATGGTTTTATAATAAGTTCCAACTGAAAACGTAGTATTTGTTAACAGAAATACCCCGTATACTGCAATTCCCGAACCAAAGAGCATGCAAACAAAACTGTGCAAAGAGTGATTCCAGCGGAGCGCCTTTAATAGATCGAGAATTTTTATGCTCAGTTGGAGAGGAATCCGTCTCTGTTTCCACAACTGCAGAAAAGAAAAATTAAAATTAACTGAACAACTTCGTACAGATGTACAACTGCAGCTAAACAAAGTCAGTTTAAGAAAGCCAGTATAGACTTTTTAATCTCCAGTAATAGCTTTTACAATCTCAATCAATAGCTGATCTTCTGGAGTATATAACAGTTATTTTTTTTCCTTTTATCTTTTTTTATAAGAAGAAATTTTATTAGAAAATTAAAAGGTAGGTATTACAAAGGGATGAGAAATCCCCAAAGGTGAAGTCAGCCTAACAACGAATGCAATTGCAATCTCTAGCAATATCAAACACAAAAGGGCCTTAAAATCAGTGATTTGATGATCACCAAGCAACTCTAAACTTTACTTGATCCTACACCTTATCTAAAGATTTTCCTATTCCTTTTTCACAAACCAAACTTCAAAGAACAAAAACAAATAATTGACCTGGCGTGACAGAATCCACTGTACGCCTAATTCAATGATCCCCCATAACATTTTCTTGTGAACTATTTATACTTCTGCTTTCACTTGCTTCATGCACTCAAGGAGATGCATATTTTATTTGTGTATGGTACTAGTTAACTAAGAGAGGATCTATAACATATGTAGACTGGGAAATGGATCTTTGAAAATATATGATCATTAGTAACGTGGGCTTGTGCTTGTAGATGTAGCAGTGACCAATTCAATTAAATACTGTATAAGGTTCAGTAAGGGTCATTTCTCATCTAAGAATTAAATAACAATGTTACAACAATAACTATGAGAAAAAATTTGTACCCTCATGAAAGAGATCTTTTAGCACACGATCAAGAACTGTCGGTGGAGGTACAACTGTTGAAGACTTCAAAGTTTCAGAACCTGAGTTTACAAAAGCTAAATTAGAAGATATACAGTATTAACGAAACCACTGGAATCTAGTATTAGAAGCGCGGGGGGGGGGGGGGAGTGGGGGGCAGGAGAACATAATCAGAAGTTGCTGTCAGAAACTGCAACATGCATCAACAACATTTGATACGTCAAAGAATTTCGAACCTGATACAAAGTCCTCAATGAATTTAGCCTCTGACGACATTTCCAGTGCCTTAACTAAAAGATGCAGCTGGGACGCAAATCCAATAGTGCTTTCATCAGATTTTGAACTGCTAAACATGGACGGGAGAAAGAATAAATAGCATTCCATTTCGTCAACAAGGACTGAAAACTATTTTATATGCACCAGAGGAAGAAGACCCAAAGCAATGACAAGAAACTTCTTCATGAAAATGAGAATTATTGATCAGAAAAAGAGAAGTTAAAAGTTGTTTTTAACCCTACGGTCAACCAGAACTTTATACATCAAAACTTTCGGACTAGTATTTCCTATTTTAAACAAAAGTTTACTATGAGTGTGATGTTGATAGTAAGATTATTTGCAAAAAGAAGATATTTTGGCCATTGCTAAAATTATAAGAGCCTTGTAGAAAAGAACTCTGTAATGCAGACCAACTGGGTCAAAGCAGAAAGTCAAACCAACAAAGCTTGTATATGCTCAAATTAATGGAAGAAGCACCAGGATATAATCACAAAATTACCCACGGATAAAGACAAAACACATCAGGAGGTCTGTTCTTGAAAAAAGCTCAGGTTTGCTATTCTCACATCCAAAAAGTAGAAATAAAACGGACATAACATATAAAAAATATGTGTAAGAGTCCTGGTCCACATATATTGCCCTCTGAATATTATTCACCATTACTAGTACTCTTACTTAACGTAGCTCATGCATCACCTTCCCATCTCCAGGGGGCTTAAACAAGTTGCTTGCAGCAGACAGAAGCACACCTCGGTGCACTAAAACTTAAAATTCTCAATATATGGAGGGGGATTTGTATTGAAAATCCCAAATACTGCAACAATGTTCTTACAGATGTTCAGAAAGGCATGGACATAAGAACCACTTATCAGCTTCTATTGGTGAGGCATTCTCTAGTTCAGCCATATCTAGAGAACTTTCAGCTGTTATCTCTGACCATATGGCAAGTAACTCGAATCCTGCATCAGGCAATATCAAATCATGGTACTAAGTAATCCAAGAGATATCAGCAGAATTTAACACTAAAATTATGTGTTGGGCCCCTACAATCAGTATAGAAAAACTTTGACCAACACCAATAATGCAATCAAAACAAATTTCTCTTATAATAAGCAATAGTATTTCACCAATTACTGGGTCCTCTGCAGAATACCACTTGCTCCAAGGAAAATCATCATCCCATTGAGTTTTCCCATGTATCTCACCCTCAGGATTTTCACTGGATCCTGTGGTGTCAGCATCAGGATCATGAATTTCATCCTCATCATCATAGATGGGAGTTCTGTAGGTTAGCTTCATCTTAAAATGGACTTCAAAATGATTCATAGACCAGTCCACGGCAGCATAGGCCTTGGGCATAATATTCGAAAAGGATTATCGTAAGCAAACGGTATATCGGGCAATCACATAAATAATTAAATCCAATTTCTCATTTGAAATTAATAATGCGGTGGAATATGCTAATACATTCAAACATGCATACAAGATTGATGCAGTAGCCAAGCTATCAAAATAGTAAGCAGTTTCAGTAACTATTGAACATTTCTACAATGAAAATTAATATTTACCTCTCTGGAGCACGAACATCAAAAGAGGCACGGAACATCGAATAGCATGAAAAAATTATGATATGGAGGAAAAAACAACGCATCCGTTATGCAAAAGACTATAGTCATGTTACACGTACATTCTAAACATTAAATCCCAGAAAATGAAAATGATTGCCAGCTCATGTGTGTGTGTGTGTGTATGGGAGAGAGAGCTTAGTAGTAGCTTACAAACTTGGAAACAAACAGTTCGTACAGTCCTTCCAAATGCATAAGCTTTACAGGAACCTGGCTGCCAATGCGGTCAGCTTCAAACCTTCTAGTAAAAACAGTTCCCATATTTTGAATACCAATATATGCTCTACGCGAAGGGTCATGAACAGGAACAAATGCAGGCCACAGGCTGCAAAGGGTGAGCCCAAAACTTATTAACAGCTTTCTCCATTATTAGTCCTTAGTCAAAGGAAGAAAAGTAACACATAAGTGTGACATGAGCACTAACCTACATTACAAACCAAAGAAGACCAAAGCAAGACAAAAGAAGGTCATGAAATTCAACAAATATACGTATAATTTGGAAATTTGGCTGTACTAGAAATAATTGCATAAAATTATTCTAACTCAAGATCAGTGGTAAAGATTCTTATACAGATTTAGGATAAGGACTTATAAGTTCAGGTGATTCAAGGAGCTTCATCGAAGCAACCAGCCACTGTCCTTTCAGCGATGAAGTGTCTATTATGTGATAATACAAGTGTATTTATGCTTAACGAAGATATAGATATAAAAATAATTAACCCCCACAAACTTTTTAATGTGTCATGACCACCTTTATGCTTAAAGGAAGAAATAGTATAGCAAGAACACAATAGCAGCCAAACCATGAACAGTTGGACAAAGCAATGGCAACCGCACTCAAAAGTTTGCTTGCCTCTGGTGCATCGAGAACCACACCACTTGCACTTTGCGGAGCAATCACCTGACAGTTTGAGAACATGAGCACAGAGGTACAATCCAAAAACGATAGTTCACACACACACACACAGAGAGAGAGAGAGACCACAAACTCTTTCACCCCGAATGAGAGCTGCAGATCATGCAATGCATGATCCCAATCAGGAATTTTACCTGACCCAGTAAGAATTCTTGGTAAGAGAAGAGCTACAGAAAAAGCACCCTATAAGAAATTAAGTTTGCATATAAGATGTACCATCATCAACTGTTGCAAAATAGTACTCCATGCAATAACTTTTCATAGCATACTTGAACTCGGATTTGACCTTGTACAAGTCCTTCAAGTGATACACCTGAACAGCGCTCTTTGCCTATGACCAAATAGAACAGAAGTCAATGAAGATAGTGATCACAATCTTTTGATGGAGAAAATAAAGTGCAGTTTAAAAATAAAGCCAAATTGTGATATTGGTAGTCAATACAAAGCTTCTCGTGAAGATTCATGGGGTAAAGAAGATAAAAATGACACGATGACCGAGTAGCAAAGCAACGTAATAACCTTCTAAATTCAAACGGATAAAAGAAGTGAGAAAGGAAGCAAGTGCAGGGTTGCTGCTTGACAGTACAAAAGAGACTTATCAAACTTAAACAAGTCTGTCAGGGAACAGGGCTTACCAATAGGTTCTTTGGGCCATCAGCCAACCACTGTCTACAGACAGCCTCTATCTCAGAAATGAACCTAAAAGGATATGCAATTGTTAGCAGTGTGCTCTTCTGTGGATAACCTAATAATCTAATATGTGTTGCTAGTACACTATCATACCTTTCCCATGATGAGGCAAGAGTAAAATCATCAAAATGTTCAAACTGCACAACATTAGACAAATACACATCAAATTGTGCATAGATAAACCACATTACATAGTGCAACGATGATATCATCTAGGTCACACCTCTTCTTCATCATCATCTTCCATTATGCTTTTTGAATTGCTGGTTGACTTCATATGGATAAGAAATGCTGCAAAAACCAACTAGTAAATACAGTGATTAAAGACTTCTTTATTTAAAACCTTCCCCTTAAATTGGAAAATGTTGCTTGTTATGTGTGCAAAGAGCAACGACGTAATTTATTCAACCAGTCACCATGCCGCATGACAAGAACTCCATCCACTATTAGTTGGACTTGGTGCAAAATATAATCACCAGACTAGATATGTGTAGGTTGGGTTATGAGCCGACTCAATAAACTGATTTAAGATATACTAGTAGTGCTTCCGTGAGATAAATACTTTTGTAGTCACAATGTTGAGAGGATCTGGTGGCTTAAACGAGTAATGTAAATAAGGGATTGATGAATGTGAGCTTACGAGGTTTTGGACTCCTGAATCTGTCACAGAAACGGTAGTGGCTAGAATTTTAAGCAAAATAGGAGAATGGAGGCCGATTCGTCGACGGAGCCATTACAGCCTATTGTGGTGGCAGAGCTTATGGAACCAGTAGAGAAGGCGGATGTGGATGGTTCCATGATTTTCGTTCAGGGTTTTATTACTAAGATAATGCAGGATATAGATCAAGATGGAGCTTTCAGCCCTAGTGGTGTCAGGATCAGGGGTTGGGGCCCATCATGGGGCATTTGAGATGAAGACCTCAAGTGGAGGACACAAATCCGGTGGATTTGTTGGACTCAAACTCAATGGATAAGGATATGTTGGACGCTAAGTATTGGGAGATCGCCGAATTCGAATTAAAAAATAAAAATGGTACCTCGCCGGAGTTTGTCGTCTTCAACGGGTAGAATTAAAGGATTTTCAGCTTTTGAATTTCTAATATTTTGCCCCCTTTTCGGTTTAGGATTCACTTATTTACTTGGAGTAACTGTTACGATTGCATCATGATTTGGATTGTCGCGATGCTGCTGCTGATGTTTTTGTTATAAACTAGTACCGCACCCGTGCGTTGCACGGTGGAATGCATTATTTAAAAATGTATTATATAAATAATTAAATTATTAAAACAGTGAGTAAAACGTATTAATTATAAATAAAGGGGAATCATGTTTTCCATTTAAGCAATGAGAATATTTTCAAGAATAACAATAACAAATACCATAGTTTATATTTCAAACATTGCGAAAAACTTGTTCGTACACAACATTTTCAGTAACTGTCGAAGACTGCTTCTCGTTACCACAAACTAATATCTTCAAGTCTTTCCGATTTGTAACTCTTGAGACGGCCACATAAAGTTGTCCATGACTAAACACATGCCTTTTAAGGAACAATCCAACATGAAAAAGATATTGTCCTTAGCTTTTATTAATAGTCATTGCATATGACACAATTAATTGAAATTGTCGACTCACAAAACTTGAATGGCAACCTTGAATCGGATGGAGTCATCGACAATCGAGGTATCAAAACCACTTGTCCTGTGTTATGTCCACTGATAAGTTTACCTTTTAAAACATAACTCCCAAGTTTGGTAATAACCAATCTAATACCATTACACAATCCGTTTGAATGATCAATATTTCTCAATAACATCATTGAAGTACCAACTTTAAGAACCAATTCATGATTTGGAGTAATATTTAATTATTCATTTTCTAAAGAACACTAATAGAATAAAATTTAAATTAATTAATACTCCTAACAAAAACACATCCTACAATTATATTTTTAAAAGTACATCTTTAATTGTTATAAAATAATACCTACATAACTATATTATTATTGTATTTATATTTAGTACATTATCTAATTTTAAATTACATAACTACATAGAATTAATTTATATTTTCAAATTTAAATAGTAGGATGTTTTTGTAATAAAATAATTAATATTATTTGATCTCATTAGCTATAAATTTAATACTCCCTCCGTCCCATTATTGTTGGCCTGTATTTTTTTTTGGGCCGTCCCACGAAAGTTGGCCTGTTTCCTTTTTGGGAAATATCCTTCTCTCACAAAAAGTTGTGGGCTCCACCACTTTCTATCTTTTTACCCTTTAAACACTCTTCTCCTTAATATCCGTGCCCAAAAGAAACGTGCCAACAATAATGGGACGGAGGGAGTACAATATTTATACTTAAATAATGAGATGGCTCGATTTTTTATTTTTTATTTTTATTTTTAGATGTAGATGGACCAAATTAGATAAACATTAAACACCATGTAATTACCTGGACCCTAAACATAATTACCAAATGTCATTCTAATAGTTTGGGCTTCTTATACAAATCTGATTCAAGGCACAACTATTAAATACATCCCGACCCGTTAAACACACTAAACACAATCTATACTATACGGTTATTATTATATCTACCTAATTTAAATGCCAAACAACCACTGAACCACACTCAAAAGCATTAAATTGCAAAAATCCCAGATATATATATAGTGAGAAATTCACTCAACTCGAAGAAACCCTAATCTTTTCGGCCACTCTCCCCTCTTCAATCGTACGCACCCCACCACCATTTCCGACAAAAAATTACAGGACATCTGCAACACCGCCTTCTCTACCGTCTATATGTGTCTCTTAAAAAATCCATAACCCTCGTTCTACAGAGATCACCAATCTCCTGTCTAATTATCGTTCTCTGCATATTATATCCTATACTTCAACCTTCTCCGATTTCGATCTTGAATTTTCAGAAGCAATAGGCTTCGTATATAACAACTATATCAGTTTTGTAGATCTATAGGAACGCTAGATATATATATTGTAGATTTGTACATATCTTGTAAAAATCTCAAATAACATGTAGATCTATATAGTTATGTTCTTTATTTTTGTAGATCTGCACTATTTTTTGTAGGCATCTATGTATTCTTTATAATTTACGAATATTATTAAGCCAATGAAATGAGGCAGGTAATTTCTATAATTTATTTATTTATTTTATACTGTATCAATTCTTCAAATTCTAAAGAGATCCGAAAAGATCTATAAATTAATTATTTTAGAAAATTAATTTTTGTTTCAATTTTTTTCTAAAAAAAATTTCTTCGGTTTTTGCTGATTTTCAATGTAGTTTTCCATATTTCCGTCCTCTAATGTTCAACCTTTCAATATTTATGTTTTAAATCAAAATTTCCACTGTTTTGACATAAACCCTAAATTATATTTCTTATCTCACTGTTCCACTACCATATTCGATAGAGCTACTCTAGAAAACCAACTACTATGTTTGAGATCCTACAAAAAAAAAACCCCAAAATTTTTAAATTCTAGATCTATGTCCAGATCTGGAAGATCTTCGAAATTTAGAATTCTGAAAATCATTTTGGTTCGGATCTGTAAGATCTACATATCACCCAAATAATTTCGAAAGGTAATTTATTTTGCAGTAAATATAATTATACATATTACATAATACTTGTTCATTCTTCTTTATTGATTTATGTCTCAGGGAAGAGTTCAACCAGATAGAGTACAACAAAGGGAAATTTCAGAGTATCAGTTCTGAATTTGACCATGAGCTGAAAGTGAAACAGATTAAATGATCTACATCAAAGATTATACCCAAAGCGTAAGTTTGGTCTATTACTCTCTCTCTCTCTTACAACTCATCAACCAACTCCAATTCAATCAATTTACAATTCTTTTCATCAGCAACTCAGTCTTGACTCTTAACAACTCCAATAATATCTGGAAAAAAAAATTAGTATTTTTCGATATAACACAAAAAATAAAAAAAAGTTCTAAATAAAATGAAAATACCGAACAGTCGCTCCTCATCGATTTCAGGATAGGTTTTGAAATTGAACATGTTTGAGGGGATCTGCTTCATACACTTCACACACTTCAGTTTTCACATAAGCATTGATACGAAACTGATTTGGAGTAGTTTTCACCCTCATGTGATTGGGCCTAACTAAGAAATTATGTATAACATAGATATGGCATTCCTTAATATTCAACTTCAGTTTCTGAACAACCTTGATAGGAAAAGATACATGTATTCTCACACCCTACATGAAAGAAATGAAAGAAATACATTCAGTTTATTAATCTGAGGGAAGTAATATATATATATATATATATATATATATATTTGTAGTAAACTGATTTACTTTATAAGTTTAATTTATAGTATTACATTTCTATCGTGCACAATTGTCTCCACACTAATGATGTCCTTCTCTCGTCCATTACATGTGACGTTGTAAGCGCGCACACAACGGACCTTAACGGTCGCTGTGATACTCGCCGTGGTAAGGTTTTCAATCGGAGTTATGAAGGCACACATGTTTGTAGAAGAACAAATGAAGATGTTGTTGCATATAAATCAAAAGTAAAGAGTGAGTTATTGTAATATTCTGTAAATTAAATGTAGAAACTTATGTAGAAGAGAAGCAATTTCAAAGCTCAAAAGTGCTTCACTGTAATAGTACTCAGCAGCTTGTAATAGAGCTAGGAAATAGCAAGAAAAAAAGAAAAGCAAACTGCAAACATAAATCAAAGATAAACTGAAGAGAAAAAAATTAGAAACATACTTTAAATAAAGAAAATGAACTTGAAAATCTATGGAATTAGTAATGAGAAAAGGGGTTTATATAGAATTCTACAGCAGCTGTAAAAATTTGAATTTCAAATTTTGGCTCAATGACTTGGAGCCCAAAATATTGTTTCTGCAGAAGTAATCTAGATATCCAAAATTATGATTAATTGAAAATTTTTAGCTAATGACCGGTTAAAAAGATTTGATACATTTTGTTAGAACCATCAGCAATAACACTGACAAAAAGAGCATCTAAATTAATTTGAATAAATTTAAATAAAAAGAAAACATCAGTATTGAAATTTGCAAAACTTAAAAGTCAAACAAATACATGCAATGTATTACACAATATCAACATAGAACTTTAAGTTCTTAGTTATGGACCTATCTGCTGGATATAGCGGGAAAGAGAAAACTCTCTTTTTTAGTATAGTAATAGATCCCAGCAAAACACCACTCAGTTTCTTTTTCTTATTCCAAAACTACCTTTATTTCAAAAAGGTCTCACGATATTTGCAATTTTTTTATGTCCTTAATTTTTTTAGGCACTCATAATTTTCTTTTATCCACGTTTAATTAAATTTTTTTTTTATCAGCAGGGAATTTAATAAAATAAAAACTTGTGTCAAATCTTTATCTTACGGTTTTTGTATTTGCCAATTGCCAGTGATTCAAATCCATATGCGGCTATATAATTGCAATTTGAACTTGAGGAGCATGTGTGCATTTTTTTTTCTTTTTTTCTTTTTAAAATCTCATATTATGGATCATGGTCTTTGAGCAGTCTCGCACAACGAGGCTTCCCTAAGGTTGAAATATGTATTTTAGGGTGAGTAATTAAGATCTCATCACTACTAAAACATTAGCAAAAATACAAATATGTTATATCATATAATATAATATATAAATATTAAGAAAAGTTTTGTGCTAGAATCTTTGACGTGACGAGATTTGTCATACGAGTTAAAATCTGATCCAAACATTATATGGCATCAAGATGAGTTCGGATCAAGATTAGGTTAAGATCCAACCCAAATAGATTTTGACCCAATCACACGACTCATACCTAACACAAATTTGTGTCTAGATAATATTTGATGATACAGTGATCTCAATATTTGTTACCAAATAGGCAAATAGAAGTAAAACATGCAAAATAGATTGTTAGAGGTCCATACACAATCACACGCCATACGTGTATTGCTTGTATATCAACAATAGATGCTAAATAAATGTATTTCTTCGGGTATAACATTTACAAGACCATGACCACGAGCCCCAACCGGTAACAGCAGGTTCGATTTCGAGATTGATTTTTAGACCACTGACCCCAGCTGAGTTCGAGGCCAAATCCAAACTCAAATTTCCCACTCTGCAACAACTAACAAGCCTCATCAGGTTTAAATTTAACACAGCCAATCGCAACAATTATTGGTTCAGTATCTCAATATGGTTAGTAAAGAGACAAAGAATAAACACTACTCGAAGTTATAGTTCTTCCCCTAAAAAAAGGACAGAAATAATGGTTCACATCTTATTCAAGAATTGGGCAAGAATTGCACCAAGAAAACATATAAAATATGCTACAGCATTATCTCAGTTCTTCACGGTAGTAACGTGCTTCAAAAGCATGGAGACAATGTCCGGAGATATTCTTGAAGCCTCTTTTTTCAAGTGATCAATCTTTGCATCAGTTTCTTGTTCAAGGCGCTTCACATTAGCACCTGAGTCTCCAGTGTTCTGTAATAATAATAAAAAAAATATAACTGAGAATTTGAATTTTTACACTCAAGTTTATGGTGGATTGTAAATGCCAGGTATTAGAAACTGATTAAGCATGAACAACTTCCAGAATAAGTGAGGCCAAATAAACAATTTGATGAAAACATGCTCCCTGAAAATGACTTGAGAAGATGAGGAAAAAACAAGTGCAGTTAAAAATACCATCTCAGAGCATAAGATGGCGTAGAAACCCTGTTTTCTAGAAAACTCCGATACTAAACATATTCAAACCACAGTAACATGCAAATAATTCCATAGAGTCCCTTTCAA